>CAOKZL010000176.1:0-600000 GCA_948472985.1 Iguana delicatissima
GGTGTGACGAGCCATACCTCGTCTTCCATAGGGACAAGGTGGTCCTCTGGCCTGACATCTCCTTCCTGCTGAAGGTGGTGTCTAGCTTCCATCTGAACCAGGACATCATCCTGCCAGCCTTCTATCCTGACCCGACTACACCTCTGGAGCGGTCCCTCCACTCTCTGGATGTTTGTCAGGCTCTGGCTTTTTACAAAGACAGGACTTCAGCCTACAGGCAGACACCGCATCTTTTTGTCTGCTATGGCAGGCGCCGGAGAGGCCACAAGGTATCCACCCAGCGCTTCTCCAAGTGGGTGGTACAGTCTATACATCTGGCGTACGAGCTTGCCAAGAAGCCTCCGCCAGACCTTCTTCGGGCTCACTCCACCAAAGCCATGGCGACATCTGCTGCCCTCCTGCGAGGCGTCGACCTGTCGGAGCTGTGCCGTGTGTCGACCTGGTCCCAACCATCGACCTTCGTGCGCCACTACAGACTTGACTGCCGGTCCTGGAGAGATGCTCGATTTGGCCGTGCTGTGCTGGCTTCTGTTCTCTAGGGTCTGGGACCTGACCCACCATCCTGCCGGTAAGCTACACAGTCTCCTAATGTATGAGGCACAGATACCACGAAGAACAAGAACAGGTTGCTTACCTGTAACTGTGGTTCTTCGAGTGGTCATCTGTGCCCTCATACATCCCCGCCTTGCCTTCCCCTCTTTTTCAGGTCCCATCTTCTTCGGCGGACCAGAACTGAGGAGAGACCGTTGCTCGGCGGGAGGAGCATGCGCAGTACCGGCGTGGGGGAGGGGTTCCCGCCAAGCTAACGAGCTCTAGAATCTTCCGAACGCTACCGCGCAGGTGCGAAAGCTCCTAATGTATGAGGGCACAGATGACCAGTCGAAGAACCAGTTACAGGTAAGCAACCTGTTCTTATTGATACAAATTTACAATATAATGATTAAAATATAAATATAAGCACACACTTACATAAAGGAACTACAGATGAGAACACTTTCTGTGCTGTTCTGCTTGCTTGCTTGAGTTCTGTTTTTACTGTTGGATCTATTTGAGTTCAACTTCACACTGAAAACAGGAAAGATTTATGCTGTTCATTGGTCTGAATATCCTTCTGTGGCTGATTATTACATAAAAGCAGAGCCTGTGGCATTTTTCTGCTTATAAAGTTATCTGAATCATGTGTTGAGGCAGGTTTTGATCTCATTCTTGCGTAAAGATTTGATTTGGGTAATGTGTGCAGTACAACTCTTATCAATAAACCTCTTGGTGAGAATGAATTAGCTTTCCTCTAAAAAGCAATATTTGATAATAACAGGATGCTAGTCTCAGTACATGTTGAATTGTGTTAGAGGGAAAATGAAGGATAACTTCCTTCATTTTTCTTCATATTGTATTCACCTAAATAATTGCAAACAAGACCCAGGCATATATTTGTACCAAGAAGGAAAGGCAATTAAGATGATAGCTATTGAAAATATAACTTGTAAGTTGAAGGAGCATTGGCTTAAAAGTAGGAATGGCTGTGACAAGCTCTCTATCACAGTTCTAACTCAAATCGTGTCTAAAATTGATAGGTATTCAGTTGAGGAACTTGTGGGTGTTATCTTTGTTTTTTAATGCTATCTTACCTAAAGTTGATGCTTGTATGTTGGCTTATATTAAACTGTTGGATATAGTTAAACTTGCTTTAAGTGAGTTGGTGGAAAATACATCCCTTTCTGATTTTCTTTGGGTTGACCCATAATAAATTGTGCTGTTTCTTTCCTCATCCCTGCAGGAAAGGGGGAAAATTTGGCTTAGGCAAAGTCAGTTAAGTTAAACTAGATGCTTGAGGCATGTAAGGGTCTAATTCCTCTTCTGTATACCCCTATGGTGAGCCATTAGGTTTTGCCATACCACCTACTTGCAAGTTTGGTTTTCATTCACTGCACACTACGGAGACAGCAGGCCAGGTGTCAGAAAATCTGCTTTGTCAAGATTCTATGAGAGAGTACTGATAACATTTCTCAGCAGGACAGGTGACTGCTACTGTACCAGCACAAGGAGGAGGGGTGGGAAAAGAGTCACTGTGCTAAGTGGAGAGGGTGATACTGGAGGCAACTGGGTATATGGGAAGGAAAGGATAAAGAAGAACTTGTCAGTGGAGGAATGAAAATGCTTTCTTAGTATCAAGGCAAGGAGTACAAACTCCTGGGACTAATTATCATGAGCCAGGGAATTAAGAAGCTTGGCAACACTTATAGCGCTTTATCTGTCTTTATTTGCAGACATGGTAAAACTATGATTGTTAGTAGTTTCAGTGTACTGTACTGTGTTAAGCAATGTGTTGTATGCTTACTTTTTACAGGTGGAGAGACAACTGCATGAAGATGAAGAATTTGCCAGAACTCTGGCTATGTTGGATGAAACACCAAAGAAGAAAAAGGTAACATGTTACAGTGGGCCCTCTTCTTGTGCAACCTCTATACACATGAATGCGAGGTCGCCCAAAGAATCATGTCCCCTTATAATCAATGGATGCAGAAGGTGCATGCCTGCGGTACAGCAGGCGTGTGCGTGTTGCATCCCTTAACTATAATGGGATATGACACTTCGTGTTTTTTGTTTTACGTGAGGGTTCCTGGAATGGAAACACTGCATATATGATGGGCACACTTTACATTTTTTTGATTCAGTAATAATAATTTCAGTAAATGATACAATTCCCTGTAATACTTAGATACTTTTAAAAATGCAGACTGAGTTACATTCTGTTTCAGGAATCACAGATTCCAGTTTAAAATATATGTTGAGAACTATCCCTTACCTGCTTTCTGTACTTTATATCATTTATTTAAATGAAAGGCTACAGTATTGCATATCTTGATCCCAACCATGCTAGCACTATATGAGCTTTAATAATTAAGTTATCAACCTATTCATGTTTGGACTGTGGGATGTATGCTTAGTGTATGCTAGAGAAAAAAAGTAAAGATGTCTGGTAAGTGATTTTCTCTTAATTTGGTTGGCTGCAAATTTTAGTTGAATGCTTAAGTCAATTGTAAAATTAACTTAGACTTTCAACACATTATTACATTCTCTTTGTTCCTATTAGCCTCGAAAAAATCCAGAAAAGAAACAGACAACCTCAACAGCCAAAACTAGTCCAAAAGAAACACAAGCAGGTAAACAAGTTTACAAAGATAATTCTTTTCCAGGGTAATACATTTTTAACTTACAAGGATGTAGCATTTGTTTTATGCTTACAACTCTCTTCTCTTCCCAGTGAAACCTCCCATTTCAACTCTTGACTCAAGACATTATTCTACAGTGGAGCAGATTCACATGGATAGTACCAGAACAATGAGTCTTCAGCCAGGATCCTCTGTTAATAAAGAGAGGAAGGATTTGGGGACCAAGATGTTGTCCTCAAAGACTAGTGTCAAATTATCAGGACCAAAGCAAAAAGCAGAGAGTACTAAAATAGAAAATGGGACTCCAAAAGGAGAAAATACTAGTAAAGAAAGTATGAGTCCAAAACGAAAGACAGTTTTACCAAAAGAAGAGAAAACACCTAAAAAGATTTCTCCCCAAAAATCTAAGGTAGGTTTGAGGAGTGCTCTTGAGGGATGTCATATTTTGATTTTAATGCATGTTGAAGGGACTAAAAGATTTGGGTGGGGCGGGGGAAGTGACAGCTTTTTTAGTATCTGTGGAGGGCTATAATAGAGCGAAGTGCAATACCCTCATTTTGCATGCATGTTCATAGGCCACATATTACATGGCAGGTTGCCTTATGTGAAGTTAGAACTTGAGGCTGTAGGCTGTTTTTGTGTGTAAGATAACTATTAGTGTGTAAATGTTTTTTTCAGTGTGTGATAGTTTAGGCTTGGTACAATGTTATACCTAGCTCAGCAAGCAAAAGCATCCTCAGCTATTTTATACATCTTTTTTGGTGGAGCACAACTTTGTGCTTTGATAAGATTTTGCCCATTGATGTCAGCAAATAGAATACGTGCTTCTAGGCGTCCAGGTGTTTTTTTTTATCTGTGTGGGAACATGAGAGAGTACTACTAGTCATCCAAGAAATACAAGAAATAAGTTTTTAAAATTTTAAAAAATGTACTTGGTTAAGATTAATATATGGAAACCATGCCGTGTTTTTGTCTTTTTTTAAAAGTCTGTTAGCCCTGAAGACTCTGAAAAGAAACGAGCCAACTATCAGGCTTATAGAAGCTTCCTTAATCGAGAAGGTCCAAGAGCACTTGGTTCTAAAGAGATACCAAAAGTAAGTCCAAGCATTGGCTACAAAATAATATATGTTCTAGGCGTCAGTAGAGAGTGTTGTCTGTACTGTTCTGGTGGGGTGCAGAAATACCTCTCATACTTCTTCATAAGAATGTGTTTCTCTGCTGTGCCAGTCTTGGTCTTCCTTCTGTTTAATGGTTGTCTGTTGCTTTTGATCAAGGGATCCTGCCTGCAGCTTTGTACATGGTCTCTTGCTACTGTGAGAACTAGAGAAAAATCTCTCTCTGATTATACACACTTTGAGTATTTGATATCTCAGATCTTGTAATCTCTTTGATTTCGTCAATGTATGTTGAAAATAAACTTGGAAACAAAATTGAAGTTTTGATTTATTCAGGATACAGAACCAAGATGTTTTTGTTGTTATATGAATTTTTATAGAGCATATTGGTAAATGCTAACACTAGCAAAACAGTTTTATGGAAGAGAACACGTTATTTTATTGCTGAATATGGTATCAGTGAAGATAATAACATAGAAAATGTTGTACCTGAAGAAGCCTTGAACACTAAAGCTTTTAAACTTGAAATATTGGTATATTTTGTGCTTGAGAATAAAATCTTGCTGAAGATTATTCTCTGCTATCATTAAAATATATTAGCCTAGTTTAACATAACATTCCTGGTCTCAATTAACAGGTTTCCAGAAGGGATAAACCAAGAAGTTGACAGCTCTCTTTTCTCACTTATGCACCTAGTATTGTACCTATACAGGACTAAACAATACTTAGCGATCAATAAGATTTTTTAAAAAATCCTTCATTTTTACTTGCTTTCATGAAAGAAAGCTTTTTGTAGGTTATTTATCCACTGTCATATATATAATACTTCATATTGCATCATTTTGAATTTTAGGGTGCTGAAAATTGCCTTGAAGGTATGACATTTGTGATCACAGGTGTCTTGGAATCTATTGAACGTGATGAAGCCAAATCTCTAATCGAGCGTTATGGGGGAAAAGTAACTGGTAACATCAGCAAGAAGACAAACTATCTTGTTAAGGGCCGTGACTGTGGATTATCTAAGTGTGAGAAGGTAAATTACTCCAGATCTGATGTAACTAGATCTTTTTGTGCTCATGGAATCTCTTACTTTAATAGCTCGTGACCTTTGTTCCATACATTATCCTCGTCTCCTAACCTACCAATCCCACATCTGTGGAGAGCATTCTCTGGATGACAATCCACTACAGGTGGTTTATTCCTTGTGTGCCAGAATACATAGCAGGAGTCTCCAAGTCCAAAGTTCTTTTTCAGTAATATGTTTTTTAAAATAGTGTTTTCCAGTACAATAAAGAATCACAATACAGACAAAGAAATAAAGAATAAAGAATCAAAATACAGACAAATAAAAAACTTAAGATAAAAAAAGATAGTAAAGAAGAAAGCAGACAGTGACATACATTTGACTTCTGACTTCCACAGATTATACATATATATAAAAAGAATGCAACTTTTCCAGTTGTAAAATACCTTTCAAATAGTTCAACTGCTTATTTTTCAGACATACTGATTATCAAAACCTCCAGTGAACATATACATCTTTCCTTGCAAAATGCCCACCAAACATTCCCAGTCTCTCAAAAACAAAACAAAACACAAGTTTTCTCATATCATGTTGTTAATTTGTTCATTTCAGCGAAGTCCATTCGTTTTGTTAGCCAGTCTTCATTTGTTGGAATTGCTGTGTTCTTCCATTTCTGTGCATTTAATTTGCTGCAGTGGCCATGTGTCACAATATCTTATCATACTTCTTCTCCAGTTATTCATCCATCAGTCCCAGCAAATACAATTCTTGGGATGGCATGGAGGAGAAATCCACTATATTTGGGTTTATCCCCATGTGCCAACTGGAACCGGCAGGAATTTTCAATCTTTCAGTTACGACTGTTAGAATCCCTCACTTCTCCAACAGTTTTCTTTTACCTGTCAAGTGAACCAGTCGGGGTGTAGCCCTTCTCCAACCAGTTCGTGTGTTAAGCTTAGTACGAAAAAGAAAACGGAGGAAAAAGGAGCTGAGTTTAAAAAGAAAATGCCAGAATTGCAGAAAGAGATAAATTCGCAGATGCCTGCTGCTCCGCGAGGATCTGAGGAAGGAATAAAGGAGAGCGCAAAAATTGCCTTGTCTCATATACTCATGGATCAACGGGGTTCTGAGTGTGGGAAAGGAGAAAAGGGAAAAGGCAATCATCCCAGATGGCCACCAATCCGTGAGTCTCTGAGGATGACAAAAAAGAAGCCCTTGGAAAAGTTTTTGTTTCCTCTAGTGAGAGTGAGTTAGAGGAAGTACAAGCGGTATGCAACAGTAAAAAAAATAAGATGGATGATAAGGTTAAAAAAGTGGCGTTACTTACCAAGAAAGATGTGAAAGGTAAAAAGAAGGAATCAGGATTGCAGTCTGGCTCTTCTAAGGCGCTGAAAAAGGCAGCTCCAGCAGCTGGATTTCAAGTGGCCGGTTCAGGCCGCCATCTTGTTTTTTCCGATTCCAAGGAGATGGGAGGGGCTTGAAAGGAGCACTCCTCAGAGGCCATGGAAGCTCCAGAGAGGTTGATGTAGCGTCCAGTAGGCTTGAGGACGGAAGCATCAGAAATTGGTTTTGGAGCATGCGTGGCTTCTCCTTCGATGTCTGCGCAGCTGTGTAGAGAGGACATTACTGTTCCTCTGCCCCTTCGTATGCAGCAGCCATTTTGGAATGACCATGAAGGCACTTTTAGCACGGGAGCACTTCATTTCCAACAGGGTGAAGGCTGGCCTTTGGAATGTGGTCAGTATATGAGGCAAGCTGCTTCAGATATTGACAGGGGCGAATATGTCACAGGAGGAGATGAGAATACATTCATCACTAGAGATGTAAGATAATGTTTTATAAGTCCCATGGCAAAATTTTATAACGAGCATGAGCCTAATACAGTCCGTAATGCTGCTACTGCTAATGAATTGCAATCTATGATTAAACAAACAATTTCTAAGGAACTAGGAAGTATGCTGTCAGTAATGAAAAATCAATTTAGTGATGGGAGCAATGCAAATATGATGAATTTTCAACTTGATTCTGATATGATGAAATCTAATGCAAATGAGAGAAGTAAGGTCAGTGAGAATCCGCGAGAAAGAGAGGAAATATTGGAAGTTAATCAAAATGGAAGTAAGAAGAGAAAGTTGGATGTGAGCTTAGAGAAGGATCAGGATGTAGTTGGTACTGGTGGTAAGAAGAGTTTGAGGAAGTCAAATGATGTGAGCATCCTGGATATGGAAACAGATGAAGGTCAAGAGGAGGAGATGCAAGTTGATGAGGAAGATATTGGAGATTCTACGGGGAGGAAGAAGAGTCTGGTGTAGATACATGTAGGTTGTTCCAAACAGAATTTTAGGACTGTGTTAAAGAAAGTTTTGCATGCTTTGGGATTGGACATAGAAGAGAATGTAGAACAAGGTAAGGAAGGTAAGGAAAAGGAGAGTAGGGTGGCATTGGTAATAAGGAAAAGAGAAGATCATATGAATGATATTCCAAGGCCAGAAATGTTTAAAGATCTGATCCAAGCTGAATGGGAGTCACTTTTAAACACACGTAGGAAGTTAGCTTATGTAAATAAACTATATTCTTTCCAAAAGAAAGAGTTGGAGTTCCTTAAAATCTCATTGGTGGATGGGCCCATAGCGGCACTGATATCGGGGGTGTTGGTTCCCCGAGAAGGGGATACAATGCTGAAAGAAGTAGATGAGAGCTGGGTGGAGTCAGCATTAAAGAAAGCCCATGAAAGTTCAGCTGCAGCTATTAGACCATCAGTGGCAGCATCAGTTTTTGCTAGGGCAGCGATTTGGTGGGTGCAGGAAGTTATGGAGCCTGAGGAAGTAGAATCAAGGTCTGTAGGTAAAGTGTTGGAGAGAGTTAATAAAGTTTTAGAGTACTTGGCTGATGCAAGTTATGATACAGTAGTATTCGTGGCAAGAAGTATGGGTGCTGTAGTGGTTGCTAGGAGGTCTCTATGGTTAAGGCATTGGGAGGCCAATCAGAAGTCTAGAAATAATTTAGCTTTTGTTCTATTTAAAGGTGAATTGCTTTTTGGTGGTCAGGCATTGGATAAGGTGCTGATAGAAAATATAGAGAAAAAGCAAGTGACGCCAACTTTGCAGAAAAAGAAAGTGGATAGGAAGCCCTTTCGAGGGAGTTTTTACTCCTTTCGAGGAGGTAGAGGACTGGGAGGACAATCAGAATTCAGATTTGGAAGACAACAGTGGAATAGAGCAAGAGGACAGTTTAATAGGACAGGACAATTTGGTAGACCGAGTCAGGGACAAGGTAGAGGATCGGGTTCTGCTCCAAAGAGGGGGAGAACTCAGTTCTGACAAAAGGGTTTCGAGAATAGGGGGAAGACTTCTGCACTTCAGCACCCGTTGGTCTCAGATAACAATGGATCAATGGATATTAAAGGTTGTAACATTTGGGTACAAGATTTTGTTCTAGAGGGTGCCGAAGGTCAGATATGTGTCTTCCCCAGTAGCCAGGAGTGTAGAGAAGAGAAAGATAGTTTTGAAAGAAATGGTTCACCTATTGGAGATTGGGGCAGTGGAGGAAGTTCCAGAAGAACAGAATTTTTCTGGTGTTTACTCCATGTTCTTTACAGTGCCCAAAAGCAATGGTAAGCATTGTCCTGTATTGAATTTAAGATATCTCAACCAGTTTGTGAGGTATTTGAGGTTCAAGATGTAGACGCTTCAAACAATAAAGGAAAATTTACAGTTAGGGGATTGGATGGCCTCCATTGTTTTAAAGGAGGCGTATCTTCATGTGCCCATGGATGTAGGGAACAGGAAATACCTGAGGTTTCAGTACATGAACAGGCATTTCCAGTTCAGGGCTCTACCTTTCGGGTTGGTTTAGGCATCAAGGGTGTTTATGAAGCTTTTGGTGCCTCTGGTGGCCTTCCTAAGGCAACGAGAGGTACGTCTTTATCCATATCTGGATGACATATTAGTGAAGGCCAGCTCTCGAGAACAATTGCTTCAGGATTTGAGACAGACCATTCTCTGTTTAGAGAGGTTTGGGTTTCTAATAAATTACGACAAGAGTCCATTGAAACCAATGAAATTGCTGACACATTTGGGTGCTGAGATAGACACGGAGAGGGTTCTAATGTGTCTATCAGATGAACGGAGACAAAAGATCAAGCAGGTAGCTCAGTCGATGGGTGCTATGAGGTCAGCGGATTTAATGATGTTAGCTCGTGTTATGGGAATTCTAGTGTCCACGGTCCAGTTAGTGCCCTGGGGAAGGTTCCATTCCAGGGGCTTTCAGAGACTGTTGGTCCCACATCAGAGCAATATTGGAAAGAGAAAACTTTATTTGGTGTCTTTACCCCACCAGTTGAGAAAGGAGTGGAGTTGGTGGGTGAAAGACTCAAGTTTAAACAATGTGAATGACAATGTGAATTGGAAATTTATAGAAGAGACCCTAAATAGGATAAACTTAGGAGAAAAATTCATTAAATGGACGAATACGATTTACAAAGATCAAACAACAAATATACTAGTAAACGGAGAAAAAACATCTAAAATTGATATCAAAAAAGGGACAAGGCAGGGATGTCCTTTATCTCCTTTAATCTTTTTGATAATCATTGAAATATTGAATATTCGAATAAGGAATGATACGGAAATAAAAGGAACGGATATAAAAGGCCAGATGTTTAAACTGAGGGCTTTTGCGGACGATTTAGTCATCTTGTTGGATAACCCAAATCATAGCATAAATCATCTAAAAATGACATTGGAGGAATATGGAAGGGTATCAGGATTTAAGGTGAACTCTGAGAAAACAGCCATAATAACTAAAAATATGACCAGACAAGAAGAAATGGAATTGACAACAGAATCTCAGTTTATAATCTCAAAGGAAACAAAGTATTTGGGTATAAATTTAACTAAAAATAATACTGATTTATACAAGAACAACTATAAAAAAGTTTGGCAAAAGATTGAGGCAGATTTAGAAAGGTGGATGAAACTTGATTTATCACTTATGGGTAGGATTGCAGTATTAAAAATGAACGTCTTGCCTAGGATGATTTTTCTGTTCCGAAACCTACCCATAATAGTTAACAACATGCCTTTCAACCAATGGAGGAAAGACATGTCCAAATTCATCTGGAATGCCAAAAAACCTTGTATAAAATGGTGCAACTTGAAAGATAGTAAGGAAAGAGGTGGATTAGGAGTACCTGACTTAAAGTTATATTATCACGTCTGTTGTATAGAATGGCTGAATACATGGATTAAGTTAGACAACGAAAGGTTATTAACTCTAGAAGGGGCAGATCTACCTTTCGGGTGGCACTCATATCTATGGTATGAGAAAGCTAAAATAAACAAAAAGTTATATAACCACTTTATCAGAAAGCCGCTACTACGAATCTGGTTATTATATAAAAACAAATTCTATTCAAAATTGCCGTTATGGGTATCTCCTCACGAAGCCTTTTATAGGAGAGAGAAACCACAACTAAAAGGATGGATTACATATAAGGAAATAGTAAAGTACCAAGGAGGTAAAACTGAATTAAAAAATAAAGAGGAACTGATTGAAAGTGGACTCTCCACCCATTGGTTATTACAGAGACAATTGGTGGAAAAATGTAAAATGGACCAAAGAACAATAGGAATACAAACAAAAGAGAATGACTTCAATAAATTGATGAAATCAGGAACAGAACACCTTATAACAAAGGTAAATAAAATGTTATTGAATCTAGAATTAGAAAAGGAGATGGTAAAGGAAAACATGATAAAATGGGCGCAAAATATTGGGCACCCTAGTCAATTGGAAAGTTGGGAAAGCTCTTGGAAGGTACCCTATAAAACACTGAAAAGTGTGCCACTGAAAGAGAATTATTATAAAATCTTTTATAGGTGGTATTACACTCCAGCACAGTTAGCAAAAATGACTAAATCAAATAGAAATAACTGCTGGAAATGTAACTTAAGAGAAACCCTTTACCGTCTCTGGTGGACCTGTCCAAAAGCAAAAAAATTCTGGACACAAATTCACTGCAATGTAACAAAAATTATGCAATTAGTATTCCCAGTGCAGCCAGAGATATACCTATTGAATATATATCAAGAAATAAAAATGTTAAAAAACAGATCTCAGCAGAAGCTACTATCCTATATGATAGTAGCAGCGAGAATGGTTTATGCAAGCAAATGGAAGCAAGAAGATATACCAGAATTAGAAGAATGGTTAATCAAACTATACGATTTAATAGAAATGGATAAATTGACAGTAGTATTGCACCAAAATTCATTGGAACAATTTATCAAAGATTGGGAACCAATTTTATTACTATTCAAAACTAAATGGAGCAATTTAGCCACACAAGGGATAGAGGAATAAATAATATTAATAATATTTAACATTCTAAAGAAAGGATGAATATTATGGATGTTGAGTTATAAGAAAATTGTTAAGTGAAATATGACAATACTAGATAAAATATTAGATAAAAGATACTAGATAAAAGATATATATTGTAATGAAAGACACCACTTAAGGTAATCGTTACTAATAATGATGAATTTGCTGATCTTGGACAAAATATAAAATATAGCAAAGCATAATCTTATAAAATTTAAATAGGCAGAGCTTTAAACTAAGTAATATAATGGATTAATTATCGTTGGGAACTTTGATCTAGGGAATAACCAATACGTACAGGGAAAGCGAATAAGGGAAGAAATTTTTAAAAGGGAAAATTTAAGAAGTTAGGTATAAGAAATAGGATATCAGATATACGGATACCATGTAATTATTTGTACATTGTGCAAATATCTGTAGGAGGAGAGAAATGTCTTTGTAAGGAAGAATATGGAAAATTCTGTAAGTTAGAAATCTATGGTATAGATTATTACAAAGGATATATGAATTGATAAGAAAAGACAGACATGGTGTATAACCTGTTGATAGCGTAGGGTTTAAGTTATAGATTTCTCTGTAACTTATGGAAATGTATAGAAAAATTTCATTGTTTTGTTATTACTGTATTAATAAAAAGATTTGAACACAAAAAAAGACTCAAGTTTAAACAAAGGTGTTCAGTTGACGTTAGAAAGATATATCAAAGTTACAACAGATGCGAGCCTAACAGGATGGGGAGTGCAGTGTCAAGGTATGTCGGCCCAGGGTGTATGGATGGGATTGGACAAGAGACGCAATATCAATTTCCTGGAACTGAAAGCAGTTCGTTTGGTGCTCCTCAAGTTTGTTCATTTAGTGAAAGGTCAGCATGTCCAGGTATGGACGGACAACATAACAACAAGAGCGCATGTTGTTCATCAAGGTGGTCTGCATTCAAAATTTCTGGTAGCAGAGGAGGCTTTTCCGCTGGGCAGAGAAAAATCTACAGTCAATAACAGCGATTTATTTGAAAGGAAAGTTGAATGTCAGGGCAGATTATTTGAGCAGACACAGTTTACATCCGGGGTAGTGGATGCTGAATTATGCAATATTTCTAAAGCTGAGTGGGAAATGGGGTCCTTTTCAGATAGACTTGTTTGCCTCGAGAAAGAAGGCCAGACTGAAAAGGTATTTTGTCATCGATAGCAGTTGTTCAGGCAGAGGCAGTAGATGCTTTGTCGGTTTTTTGGCCAAGGGGATAACATTATGCCTTTCCACCGCTCCAGATCATGCAGAAGGTGCTCTTGAAAATAAAGCAGGAGTGAGCGGAAGTTATGTTAATAGCACCGCATTGGCCTAGGAGACCGTGGTTTTCTCTTCTGAAGCAAATGTCGGTGAGGGAGCCATGGAAGTTACCAATTGAGGGAGATCTGCTGTCTCAGGGACCAGTCAATCATTGAAATCCACAGTGGCTGAACTTGATGGCTTGAGACTTGAGAGGAAAACCTTAGAGATGCATGATTATTCTTCTGCAGTGATTGAAACTATTTTGTCATCTAGGAAAAAACACAAAACATTTATAACGTGACGTAGAAGGCTTTTGAAAGATGGAGTGTTGAGAAACAGCTCACATTGGCAGACATTGAAGTTAAGCATGTTTTACAGTTTTTACAGGATGGGTTACAAAAAGGTTTGAGGTCGAACACTTTAAAAAGGCAAGTGTCGGCATTGTCAGTGATGTTAAATTATAAGGTAGTATTTTTATCAGCTCATCCACATATTAAAAGATTCTTATGGGGAGCTACAGTTTGATCTTTTCCAATGAAACAGATTTCCAAATTGGGATCTTAATCTGGTTCTAAATGCGTTAACAGGACCGCCGTTTGAGCCAATTAGGGAAGCTACATTAAGGATGATGACTTTTAAGACAGCTTTTTTAGTGGCTATAACATCGGCTAGGCAGGTCTTGGAGCTGGCAGCTTTGTCTATAAACCCTGCCTTATGTAAATTTGAGGAGGATAGATTATCACTAACATTGGATCCAATTTTTCTTCCAAAATGTGCCTGGGGTAAGAAGGTACTGGACCATTTACTTACCTAATTTTTGCCTTCAACCAAAACATTCTGAGGAAAAAAGGTGGCATACTCTGGATGTGAAGAGAGCAGTCAGACTATATGTTAAGAGGACTGCTTGGGTAAGACGTACAGAGGCTCTCTTTGTGTCTTATAATCCGAGGACTTTAGGGCAAAGAGCTTCGAGAACAATAATTGGTAGATGGATCAAGGCATGCAGTTTCCAGTGTTATGATTGTGCGAGCAAGCCGAGGCCTAAAAATGTTTGGCTGCATTCAACAAGGTCGATGGCAACCAACACTGCTTATGCAGTAACTGCATCATTACAGGATATGTTCAGCAGCTGGTTGAACTGAACCTTCAACCTTTATAAGACATTATAAAATTGATAAGTTCAAGTCAGTGCAGGCATCTTTTGGCAGGACTGTGCTGCAGTCAGTGTTGAAAACTTAAGGACATTCCCACCCAGAGTGTGCTTGGGTAGTTCCCAAAGGTAGTGGATTTCTCCTCCGTGCCATCCCGAGAATGAGAGATTGTACTTACCGTGAAGATTCATTCTGGGATGGCAGAAGGAGGAATCCACGTCCGCCCCCCCAAAAAAGCGAGAAAGTAAAAGAAAAGGAACAGATGGAAGAGGGAAAATAAGAGGTTCATTTCAGCTATGTAACAAAACTGTTGGAGAAGGGAGGGATTCTAACTGAAAGATTGAGAATTCCTGTTGGTTCTGGTTGGCACATGGGGATAAATCCAAACCTATTGGATTCCTCCTCCTGCCATCCCAGAATGAATCTTCACGGTAAGTACAATCTCTCATTCAGGTTTCATTTGAACATTAACTTTCATATTTCTTTGCGCCATGAAATGTATTTATTGCTGAATTTTTTTGGCCTTTTCACAAGTCCATCAGATGTGGTAAGAAGATCCTACTTTTTGCCCACATTTCCAGCACACATTAGAAACCTCTTTTATGCATTTTGGCCAGTTTTTCTGCAGTCAAATACCAATGATACATCATTTTATAAAAGTTCTCTTCGAGATCAAAGTATAGTGTGAATTTCATTCTCTTTGACCACAATTCTCCAATTGTGCCAACTGTATATTTATGTCCAAAATTTTGTGCCCACATTATTTATACAGTCTTTGACCTGTTCCTCTTCCATCTCTATTTTTAACAAAAATCTGTATACATTACCAATCAAATCAGCATCATCTGAGCGCATCTGCTTCTCCGATTCAGATTTACTCAACTCGGAATCATACAGTATGTGTCTATTTTGAATGTTTCTATTATTTGTCTATGAGACACTCATTGAAAATTGTAACCTTCTGACAGTAATTCTTCATTTGACTTACTTCTCCAGTTGGCCTTCTATATTCACTAGGGCTGGGGAGCAGGACCACTGCAAAAGCGGGAAAATGGAGAATATCAAAATGTGTGTTTGTGGGAATGAGGCTGAGACATGGGGGGGAACAGGCACCCAGGATCCAAACCAGGTCAGAGAAAGGAGAGGGAAAGGGAGTGGGTTGGCATGGTGGTCCTGTTCTTCCTCTCTTTGCCCATCTCTTCTTTGTGTTGGGAGGCATTGGGAGAGGCTTTATGATGCTGAAAAATTGTCCTCAGTTGGCCAGGAAGCAGATGGTGGAGGAGGAGGAGGAGGAGAACCAGGAGTGGGTTTTTAAACAGCTGCATAGCCTGATCAGAACTGCCAACAGGAAAGATTCCCCTAAAAAACAAGTGCCTGATATGAGAGGGACGGGGGTTGGAGAAACTTGCAAATAATCAAATCCATGGAAGTTAAAACAAATGTGGCAGGCCAAGTGTATATTGTTTTTGATCAAATTCTGAAAGATCTTGATAAGTAGCCTACTCCCCCCCCCGTTATCTTCTTCCCATAAAACCTTTTTGTGATGAAACTCACAAAGATGTCTTAGAGCATAACCTTGGTTTGTATCTGTTTCATATTTTTAACAAAGCCCACCTCACATAATGGTTATTAAAAACTGCATTCACTTTAGTTTTATCATGCCTCAAATATCCATGCCACCCAAGCCTCAGTTCATGGCCTTCTAAGTCCAATAATCGTTTGTTTGTCAACATAAGGAAGTCAAACAGCATATGGAGAAATACAGTTTCAAATCTAGTACTTCCGTATTCCTCCTTTGTGTTTTGCATCTTTTAAGATTTTATATTTAACTCTAAGCTTCTTCCCTTGTCATATAAATTTTGTTAAATCACTCTACCATGATTTAAAGTAAGACATTGTTAGTCAAAATCAGTATGGTCTGAAACTAAAACAACATTCTTGGCAAAACATTCATTTTTATCACTGAAATTCACCCTAACAGAGATAGTTTAAGTTTCACCCATCTTTGCAAATACATCTTAATATCATTCCGTGTCTTGACATAATTATTCTTCAGTAACATACAGTTCATATTTTTCATAGTAATACCTAAATATTTCACCTTTTTCTCAATTTTAAAACCAGACTTATCTATCAATTGTATTAGGTCTTTTTTTCTTATAGTCTTTATTAGTGTATATACCTGGTATTGCTCGGGATTTTATTTTCTCATAGGTAATACTTGTTAGGAAGATTTGAGATCCTGTGTCTCTAATTCCCCAAACTGTCTTGTCCAGTACCTGTAGCTTTTGCCCTTATTCACTAATCCAATCTATATTCAGAGTTACTAACATAAGAGAGGTTGGGTTCCTGAGAGAATACACTGCCCTTCTCCTTGCTGCTAAGCCTCATCTCCATAGCAACCGGCCTATTTAAGAGGGACACATTTGACTGAGGCCCAAGAGCTCTCTGGCTGAGAATTCTAAAGGCCCCTCCACAAACTGCAAACCCCAGGATTCCATAGAATCTTCTTAGGCAGCCAGTCATATGAGGTCTTCGCCTGAACGGACAAACTTTGACGTTTATATATTAGATTAACATCATTGTCATTTGCTTGTTTATCTTGAATCCAGCCAACTCTCTGAATTCTTTTATTGTCTTCAACATTTCTGTATTGTCTCTAACACAATCCAGGAAGTCTGCTTTAATCAGTTTAATATAGTAATCCTAAGTTTTAATACCACGTACAGTTGGCCCTCAACTTTCTCAGGTTTTATTTCCATGGTTTTGGTTATTTGTGAATTTGTAGCTGCTGGCACTGTTAGTGGGAAAGGAGAGAGAGGAGGAATGGGGCAAAGAGAACAGGAGTTCCTAGGAGGTAGGGAGGCTTGGAAAATCTCACAGAAGAGTTGTGGTGCCTAGATGGGAAAGAGGGATACGAGCTTAGGCTGTTGGCAGAAAAGGAGATGGAGAGGAAGAGGAGGAGCAGCGGGGCATGGAGGAGGAGCTACCAGTTCTTAGGAGTTGAAGGAGCTTGGAAAATCTAGCAGAGGCCTTGTGGTATCAATGTGGGAGAGGAAGGTATTGCCCTGGGCTGTTGGTGGGAAAGGAGTCTGTAGTATGCATGTTTGGGAGAGAGGTTATATTTGCAGTTTTTCCACGTTTGTGGGGATCCAGTGCCCCTAATCCTTGTGAAAGTTGAGGGCCAACTGTATAAGAAAAAGAAATCTGCCACTTTTGCTTGTGCAACCTCTAATATGTAGTCCAGTAGTGTTTATTTCTCCTGCATTGAATAAAGTTGAATAAAGTTCCTTCCTTCCTTGTGAAGAAGAATCTATAGCCTTATCATAATTTCAGTTCCCACTTTTCTGAATATTTACTTTATAATATTTTTGGGAAATAAGCAAACCTTTTTTTTGCATAAGAAGGAAGCAAGGATGTTTTGGTCTTGATCCAGATAGGACAATAAATAGTTTGTACACAGAGAAGTATTTTAAAAAAACTTCCTTACTAGTGAGCAAAATTTATGTCTTAACAGGGCCTACACATTCATATTTGTCTGATGATTTAGTGGTAATTCTTCATATATTGGTTTTGGATATATTTGCCTAGTAAAATTAACCTTTATTAAAGTTATAAACAGAAATGTAAAATAATTTCAATCTTAGGCTAGGAATACGCATCTCCTTTTGCATTTGAATGTATACCTTGTGCGTAATTTTGGAAAAAAGTTTGAAACTGAATATTGTAAGATCTGAGTTACTACAGCTCTTCATTTTGGTTACAGGCAGAAGCTTTAGGGACAAAAATTATTGATGAAGACAGTTTATTTGATTTGATTCGGAAGATGCCAGGCAAGAAATCGAAGTATGAAATAGCAGCTGAAGCAGAGGTTTGTACCAATCAGTGTTAGTTTCCAGCTCAGAGAACTATCTGTTAATCCTGTGTAAACATTCTGTCAGTGTAAACCAGGAAAGTTTTTTTGGCTTTAGCACATAAAAGTTGAATCCTTCATTTTTGAATTACAGATGAAAGGACTGAAGAGTAGATGACACTACAGGATTCATAATCAGGCTTCTAAAATTCAGAGTAGTGGTAGGCTTAAGGGGCTATGAATTCGGTTGTAGCAGTATCACAGGGAAAGGGGGATATTTTTTCCTAAATACCAATTTTGTAGTAATAATGCCGTTCTAAGCTGCTTTTCCAGGGGAACAAGAAAACAAAGAACATCTGCACACTGCAGTCCCCCCAGTTTTCTCAGTGAACACAGGGTTACTAATGCTGTCTGTATAAATTGTGTGTTTGTAGGCCAAAACACTTAAGGAATTTTGTAGATAGAGAAGAGGGTATGAGTGGTCCCAGTGAAAGAATTGTAGTTATCTTTCAAGGAGTTCCATAGTTCCTAGAAACCCAAACTGTTGTATTAGAGCTCAGCTATACACATACCTTAATTTTTCTTTGAAGGCAAAGGAGACAAAATCCAGTAGAGAGAGAACCCCACGGAAGGCTGATTCAGTAAAAAAAAAAATTAGCCCAAGGAAAAGGGCGAGTGAACCAGAAAGTAAAGCCTCCACCTCTGCAAAAGATACCTTCAAATTCATCAAGAAGGAAACAGTGAATGCAAGGAGTTTGGACTTTGATGAGGAAACTTCAAAGAAAAAGCAAGTTCCAAAAGATACTGTGAGCCCAGTTCGGGAAACAAGTAAAAGTGGGACAGAAGTTTTGCTTTGGGTGGACAAATACAGGCCTACATCCCTTAAAATGATCATTGGACAGCAGGGAGACCAGAGCTGTGCCAATAAGCTCTTACGTTGGCTTCGAAACTGGCACAAGAATACTTCGGAAAACAAACATGGTAAATCTGGCATTTACATTTTTTTCTGGTGGCTTGAGAGCATGTGATTGCTTTACATGGAATAGCTTAAGGGCAAAAGAGAGTTCAGTTCAAAGGAGCATAGAATCCTGATTTATTTCAGTTTTTAGGTTTCTGAATCTGGTTACTGTAATGCAGAGCTGAGTGACTTATCAGCCAGAGGGTCTCAGGTGACTGCCCAAGGAACCCCAAAAACTGATAGGCAGAAGAGGCTTGTTTTAAAGAGATTTTTGTGGTTTTGTGGTTTGAAATTTGGCCACAAACAGGAAAAAACTATTCAACAAGCATATCCTGTTTATTTGAATGTCCGTTTCCAGTTTGCTGCTGAAATTTGGTGATTTTTTTATGTGTTGTATTTCAGCAACTACAATTTTAAGTTTCCAATGTTTTCAGTTTTTTAAATTGATTTTTTCCAGGTTTACACAGATACAATTAGAAATTGGTTCTTTTAGGGAAAAGAGGGGGTGTTTATCTGTTTTTTCCCATGCCTTCACATTTCAGAAGGACAATTCAATATGGCAATACCCCATTGAATTGAAAGTGATTTAATCCCAGTAGAGGATGTAACACATAATTCTTATGATATTATCATCATCATCATCATCATCTTTATTTCTAGTCCACTTTTCTCCCCGGGGGGACTCAAAGTGGCTTACAAACTTAAAAGAAGCATAGTTAAAACTGTGGTATACAAAAGTTAAAACACACATTAAATAACAATGGTTAAAACAATGTTAAAATACATATTAAAAACAGCATACAAATAGCAATTAAAATAACCAGCACCATTCTATATACAAATTACATATTAAATGCCTGCTGGATTAGGAATGTCTTTAGCTGTCTCCTGAAGGTAGGCAGGGAGGGTGCCAGCCTGACCTCTTTGGGCAGGGAGTTCCAGAGCCTGGGAGCAGCCACTGAGAAGGCCCTCTCCCGTGTTCCCACCAAATCCACCTGTGAAGGTGGTGAGACAGAGAGAAGGGCTTCTCCAGCTAATCTCAATGTCCAGGCTGGTTTGTAGAGGAGGATACAGTCATAACCTAGACCTGAGCCGTGTAGGGCTTTAAAGGTCATCACCAGCACTTAGAATTGTGCCCGGAAACAGATTGGCAGCCAGTAGGGCTGTTGCAGCAAGCGTGTTGTGTGATCCCTGTAACCAGCTCCAGTTAACAACCTGACTGCAGCTCTTGGGACCAGCTGGTTTCCGAGCACTCTTCAAAGGCAGCCCCACGTAGAGCATGTTACAATAATCCAACCACGATGTAGCCAAAGCATGTGTTACTGTGGCCATGTCTGACGTCTCAAGGAACAGGCACAGCTGGCACACAAGCCTTAATTGTGCAAATACACTCCTGGCTACTGCTGAGACCTGGGCTTCCAGGCTCAGAGTTGAATCCAGAAGCACTCCCAAGCTGCGAACCTGCGTCTTCAGAGGAAGTGTAACCCCATCTAACACAAGCTGAATCCCTGTTCCCTGATCTGCCTTTCTATTGACCAGGAGCACCTCTGTCTTGTCTGGATTAGTTTCACTTTGTTTGCCCTCGTCCAGTCCATTACTGATGTCAGGCACTGGTTTAGGACCAAAATAACTTCCTTTGCTTGTGGTGGGAAGGAGTGATAAAGCTGGGTGTCATCAACACCAAACCCCAGAACTCCAGACAACCTCTCCCAGCAATTTCATGTAAATGTTAAATAGCATGGAAGACAAGACCAAACCCCGAGGGACCTCACAGGCTAAAGGGCAGGAGGTTGAACAGGAGTCCCCCAGCACCACCTTCTGGGTTTGGCTCTCCAGGAAGGAATGCGGCCACTGTACGACAGTGCCCCCAAGTCTCATCCCTGCAAGGTGACCCAGAAGGATATCATGGTCGGTGGTACTGAAAGCTGCTGAGTGGTCCAGCAGAACCAACAGGGACACATTCCCCCTGTCTAGTTCCCAGCATAGGTAATCCACCAAGGCGACCAAAGCCGTGTCAGTCCCATAGCCAGGTCTGAAACCAGATTGAAATGGATCTAGATAATCCGTTTCATCCAGAGACCCCTGGAGCTGAGAGGCCACCACACGCTCCAGAACTTTGCCCAGAAATGCAATATTGGAGACGAGCTGGTAATTATCCAAAATGGTGGAATCAAGGGATGGCTTTTTTAGTAGTGGTTTTAGAACAGCCTCCTTGAGACAAGCTGGAACTTTACCTTCTCTCAAGGAGGCATTAATCACACCTTCTATAAAATTATAAATTATAAATAAACTCTTAGATGCTGATATTTAATACCTTGATTATAATAATTCTGATACTCTTTTTTGTTGTTTCGTGCCTTGAAGTTGATTCTGACTTATGGAGAACCTATCATAGGGTTTTATTGGCAAGATGTGTCAGAGGAAGCTTGTCAATGCCTTCCTATAAGGCTGGGAGAGTGTGTGACTTGTCTAAGGTCATCCAGTGAGTTTCCATGGATGAGTGAGTATTCAAACCCTGGTCTCTTGGAGTCCTAGTTCAGTATTCAAATCACTAGATTATGCTGGCTGTCCACTGATGCTAATACTGGGTTAATAACAACACCACTGGTAGATATATGGAAAGAATAAACATTTGTATCATTCATTGCAGACTTGCAAATTGTTCCACAAAAGTTACTAGTCCAAACAGTATTTCATTAGCTCACATATATTTGTGTTGACAGTTTTTAGTGCCCTGATATCTTGAAAAGGATGGACTAGGAAAGATTGTTTCTGTTTCACAGAAATTCACTAAATTTTACCTGTCAGCTTCTTTGTCATTGTAAAGTTTTGTTCTATTTTCTCTACAGTAAAAGCCAGTAAATTTGGAAACAAAGATGACGGTGCTAGTTTCAAAGCGGCTTTACTCTCAGGGCCTCCGGGGGTTGGTAAAACTACTACGGCTTCATTAGTTTGTGAGGTGAGTTGCATGTGCACAAGTGTTTTGTTTTGTTTTGTTTCATTTGAATGACACAAGAAATTTGGTCCATGTTGCTGGGTGTCTGTTGGGTTTTTCTCAGTGGGTGAAATCTCAGAATGACTGTAGAAATGTTTGGATGTTTTGATACTTTGATAATGTGATGGGCCTTGATAGTTGCTTTCCCAGTTGAATATGCTGGTCAGAATCAGCCTGCATACTGCATTTGCTATATAAGAGCAACCGGCTTTGTACAGTGAGAATGCTTTCCTCACTTGTATATAAAATGATGGGCAAAGAACATTAGTCAGATATGTGGGCTGGCTTCTTTATTTCTTCTGCCCCTCTCTCTATATCTCTTTCCTTAGTTCATGCTTTCTTAAGGTGATGGGCCATACCAATACATTTGGAGAACATTGGCTTTGAAATAGTTTCCTTAGGCGCTTTCTTGGCAGTTGTAAATGGGGAACAGAGTAAACTGCTTTTTTCAAACACCAAAAAACTTTGTTTATATAAGAAATTTAACTGTGGTCTCAGTTGAGTGTGAGGTTGGGTCTGTCCTTCCCACCACTTTAGTTTGTATAGGGTATTTCTACTGCTATCTTTTAATGACACTGCTCTCTGGTTTGTTTGTTGGGATTAGGAAGTGGGCTTGAGCTATGTGGAGTTAAATGCAAGTGATACACGCAGTAAGAACAGCCTGAAGGAAGTGGTTGCTGAATCCCTAAATAACACCAGCATTAAAGGTTTTTGTTCAGGTATCCTCAATTATTATGGGTTTCATTCTTACTTGGCTAAAACTGTTATGTGGACTTAACTGTGCCAGTACTATGTTCAAAACCACCAGCATGTCTTCATTCCCCCCCTTTCCAAAAAGTTATTAGTCAATCTCTTTTTCTTACTTTTTTTTTAAACAAACAGCAGCATTTTTATAAGTATATTGTTTCAAAATAAGAGCATTGTGTAATCTCTTTTTGTTTTCCCTCATACTCAGGAGCATCACCTTCAATCAGTACAAAACATGTCCTAATCATGGATGAGGTGGATGGTATGGCTGGCAATGAAGACAGAGGAGGAATACAGGTAAAAACTTCTTAGGAGAATGCAATAGAGTAATAAATGAATGTTCACACATTTTATAAAATTGGAGAGTGGAATGAAGAGAGAATTCTGAACTTTTCTCTATATATGTAAGGGATAACTGGGATTTGAAAATGAGTAATACTACAAACCCACTAATGGCACTGCCTTTCTGTGGTGGTGGGATTGTGTGATGAGAGGTTAAATTGAGGGCAGTAGAACAACTGGTGGGGTCTCCCATGTGAGACATGCTTTTGTGAAGGAGCCAGGCTAATTGTGGCAAACAGCTACTGGGCAGCAACAGCAGTGATAGCACAGCTAACACTTGTGAGCACTGCACATAAAAAGGCACATTAAACCTCTTTTTAATGTCTTTTATCAAGAAAACCCTATGATGATACTATCCAAAATGAAGCAAAACACAGTAACAGAAGATAACATTCCCAGGTTGAATGGCACTCAGCAAACTACTGAGGTGCAGTAGAGGACAACTCTCAGTAGTGCTGTGGCTAATAACGCAACTGAACTCAAGCTAAAAGGAGGTTCAGCATGCTCAGAGGTGAAAGAAAAGCCTGAAGCTGCACAGCACAAATTATAGGAACATGTAACATGAGAAACATGAATCAAGGGAAGGTAAACATAGCAAAACAAGAAATGGAGCATATAAACATTGTAATATGTGGGATGAACAATCTTAAATGGATAGGAATGGGACATTCTGGGTCAGATAATTACACAGTGTTTTACTCAGGAAATGAAAATCTGAAAAGAAGTGGGATGGCATGAACAGTGAGGAGAGATATAGCAAAACCAGTCAAAGGATATAAATGCATAGTCTAATTGAATAATATTAGTAAATTTTCAGAGAAGACCCATTAGACTGGATTGTTGGATTTGGTTCCAGGTCCCCATGTGGATATCAAAACATGGGA
This sequence comes from Iguana delicatissima, assembly GCA_948472985.1. Lineage (NCBI taxonomy): Eukaryota > Metazoa > Chordata > Lepidosauria > Squamata > Iguanidae > Iguana > Iguana delicatissima. The sequence goes on from CAOKZL010000176.1 coordinate 23,893, forward strand.
ATGTTCAAGTCCCTATTAAAGAAATAATGTAGGGCAGCTGCTGGAGGCGGTGGCTAGCCCTAGTTGCCAAGTGCGCCTTCTTCAGGCTTCCACTGCTCTGGAAAACACCAGCCATGGCACTTCTACATGCAACAAAAGACATGTGAAATGGCGGAAGTCCAAGTGTAGTGCTTGGTGTGAATCCACATGTCCTCCCATTTCACTGATCCTTGTGACTCTCTGCAGCCTCATCCATGCTGCTGGCTACAGTGAGAGACAAACACCATGTAGTATGTGAGTGTGGGCAGCTTTGGGCTCTCACTTGCTCAAATCTGAGCCAAGATGCTCTCCAGACTGAGGTTGTACTCACTGTTGGGGGCTCAGGGCTGGTGTGAAGTCTCTTGCTCTTCACTGGGAAGGACCAGGGCATGGTGCTGTTGAGTCTGGGAGGGGATAGCTGCTGGGGTCTGAGCTCTTCCTGGAAGAAGAGATGACTAAACAGACTGTTGTGCTTTGGATATATCACTAGAAGACACAACTCACTAGAAGATAATAATGATAAGGTAGAAGGCAGTAGGAAAAGAAGAAGACTGCATTACAGATGGATAGATCAAGGAAGGCACAGCCCTGAGTCTGCAAGACCTGAGCAAGGCTGTTGATGATAGGGTGATTTTGAGGTCTCTCATTCATAGGGGTGCCTTAAGTCAAAGCTGACTTCATGGCAATTAACAACAACGAATATTACAAAATTAAGAGAAAAAGTGATCAGATGCTAGGAGTTAAGATAAATTTAAACTGAATGAACATGATTGAAAATGGTTGAATATTTGAAACTACTTTGCAGGCAAGGATATCTGGAGTAAAACATGAACGACTGTATTGTTTCTGGCTTAATTGACTTATATATAAACTTTTGAGGACTGAAACAACATTTTAACAAAGGCTTTTGATCCTAGTTAAATGGCAACCTGCATTTGTATTAATAGTGATTGATGGTTAATGAGAGGGATGAATTGTGGTTAATGAGGGAGAAGGGCTGGATTCTAATCTCATGTGTCTACAGTGACACTTTTAATATGACAGATTAGCAATAGAACCTTTAGTTGATTAAGAAATACAGCTCTTTGCACTGGCTATTCTTTAAATATGACTGAATTCACAAAACTTTTCTGTAGGTGTAGGAGAACACAAACCTCCTTTATAGAGACAATTTTTTGTGAGAGGGAGCATTCCTACAATCTTTTAAAGAGAATTATTTTTCTGGTTTTGTACACAGTGGTTTTACAGACACCCAAAAATGTAAAAACTTAAATTAAATTAATTTAGTTTAGTTAGTTAAGGTGATCTCCTAAAAAGATCTTACATTCTCTGGTACCAGTTTAGCACTTTGAAAGCACTTTGGCCTGTTAAATAATTGGTCTCTTCTTAAATAGCTGAAGGTTAGTTGAGATACTTGACAATGTTCATTAACTCGCACAGTGGTACTGTCATTTCTATACAGAGGACTTCACAATGGTGTTGCAATTTTTAATTTCAGGAACTGATTGACCTGATTAAGCACACAAAAGTTCCTATTATTTGTATGTGTAATGATCGGAACCATCCAAAGATTCGTTCCCTTGTACATTACTGTTTTGACCTTCGCTTTTACAGACCACGTGTAGAACAGATTAAGGTAAGTTGTTAACAAGTTTAAAATAGGTATATGACAATAAGAAATTGACTTGCTACCATAAGAAAATTAAAAACAGATTTTGTAAACTTTATTTTCTAAATAAAATGGTCAAAGAGAGGATTCCACGACACTTACAAGTAGGTGCACTCCCCCCACAACACTTATGGGATTTACTCCCCCTTTTTATTAGTTTGTTTGTTTTTTTAAACTGAAGACATTTTATGTGCTTGAATTAACTTGTACTGTTCAGTTTAAAGGATGTGTGTGCTTTGCACTCTTGATACTATATTTATGTTTTAATTTCAGAATTTTGCACCATCTTGTGAAGATTATTATGCCCAGAGAAGTAGGCATACATCTTAAAATATCATAAATAATCCAAGTCTGTGCACTTTTTCACTAGTTATGCGGATCAGCTGAATCTTTTTTTTTTCCTTGAATCCTTCTCCGTCGCAAGATATTTTTTCTGTGTCAGGGCCTAGAGGCGTGGGCATGACTTTGGTTGTGTGACACACTCTGAACCACAGAAAACCCCATAATATGTTTGCCTAAGGGTCACCATAAGTTGGGAGAAAAAAAAACTTTAAAGAAACAGACCTTGCCAGCAGTCTTAGCTTGTATGAAGTGGTGGTGATGGTAATGGATGATAGTTGAGGAACAGGACAGGCCTCTACTCCACCTGTTTGAACATCTGCTGTATACTAGAGAGCTGAAACTAAGCCAACTTTGGAGTTTTAATAGTGTAGCCTAGCCAGCTATTTATTCTCCAGAAGCCTAAAGCAATGCATCTGTGCAGCAGCTGAATAACAGGCTATCTGCCTATTTAATGCCTGTGAATGGAGGGATCATGCTGCAGTTTTAATATCATTCTCCAGTGGAGTTTGGCTGTGAAAGATTGTGATACTCACGTTAGGTGGATTTTTTAGAGCCATTGTGTTTTATTTTACTTTTTCTACTTTTTCATTAACAGAGATTTTGCTTTTGTTGCAGCTAGTCAGTTTTTAATTACTAGTGTAGGTTGTTTTTTTAAAAAATCATGCATCATTTATTTTCCTAAAGTACTATTTATATGAGTATCCCATAATATCTGACAGTATTAGCATACAACAGATTTCTGGTAGAGTATTGCTTGAATTTTGTGAGTTTTGTAGATTTTTTTTATCATGTGTTCTCTGGAGAAATGTGAGTTGGATTTTGACGTGTTTAGGCAAAATGAACTTCTTCTTCGTGGTCTCTGTGCCTCACATAATGGGAATCTTTGCGCATGTGCAGTAGCTTTTCGGAAAGTTCCAGAGCTGAGCAGCTTGGCTGGAACCCCTCCCTCATCTGGTATTGAGCCAAGCTAACGGTCTCTCCTCAGTTTATTTTTGTCCACCGACCTGTTAGCAGCTCAGAAGGCTTCCTCGCTGAGCAATTCCTCGATTCTTGGCCTTTTTTCTTCACCTTTCGTTCGTTTTTCTCATCTTTTATAACAAAACTGTAAGAACTCTTCCTCCCTTCTTATGTCATCTTTGTTTAAGTTGTGCATATCTTGTGACCGTAAGGTCTCCCTTTCGGATGCCCACCCTGAGTGTTTGTTCTGCCTCGGGGAGGGCCATAACGTTAGGGCATGCTCTATTTGTAAGGACTTCACCTCACAGACTCTTAAGAATAGAGCTTCTCAGTTGAAACCCTATTGTTGGGAGCTGGCCTTTCGCATTAAGGAGCAGGCTTCTTCAAATACTGCTCTGTCCACTGTGTCGGTATTGGCACCTTCCACAACGTCCTCTACTTCAGCCCCGAAGTTATCGGTAGTGTCCACTCCTTCGGTATTGACAGCCTTGGTACCGGTACCGATGGCAGCCTCGTCGACCTTGCTGCCGATTTCGTCTCTGCCTAAGATTTCGAAGCTCTCCAAGATGCCTACTGTCCAAGCCACTGGAGATGCCACTTCAACCTCCCAACAAGCTTGCAAGGTCCCTACCTTGGCAGAGCGTAAACGTGCTTTGTTGCACTACTCTTCTGTTTCCTCCAACAAGGAAAAGAAGAAGAGGAGAGAGAAGCACCACTCTCCTTCTCCCGCTACCCATCCGTCGGCTACTCAACCTACCTCTCTTGGTCCCTCACCGACTCCTCCGCCAACGCAGCCTGCAATGTCCACCGTTGAGGAGGAGAATGCTCCCGCCCTTTCATCGGTACGGGACGCTATTCAGCTCCTGGTACTATTAGTCCCAGCTATTGTGGCTCTGGTTTCCGACTTGGACCGTCGATCCTTGCCAGTGGTTTCCTTGCCTATGACCTCTGGCTAGTCCGGAGGCGGTTGCCTACAAATTCAGATGGCTGAGACTTTCTCTCTCCTGGTCATCCCGAGTTCGACCGTCCACCTGTTTCGGACGCTCCTCAGGCTGTTTTCCGAGATTGACTGCAGCTTAGTGTGGCTCGCTCTCTGAGACATAGTGAACGGGGTAGATCCTCACATCATCGGGACTACAGACATTGCACCGCTTACGAACCTTTGCTGGCAAGGACGGATTCACCCTTTTCCTCCGCCTCCTATATCGCCAGATACGGCCACGAACATCTTTGGAAAGAGCAGCTGGCTCCTACCACTCTTACTCGCCGGCCTACCGTGATTGGTACCATCCCAATGTTTGCCGTTGGTCTCCTTACCGCCCTCGACGTTCACGCTCTCCATCGTGTTCACCTTTGGGATTTCGTTACCAGTGTTTCCCTTGCTATCGCCGCTCCAGATCCTGTTCTCGGTCCCGATTGGCCTACTACTGCCGCTCTCGGTCTTGCCACCAGTCGTGAGACCCATCACCTCATTGTCGGACCGTTTCACCTCCTCCTCAGATGACAGCCAAGATGTCACGGCCTCCGCCAGATACTCAACCTGCATCCACTCTGCCAACATCTCTGTCAACTTCATTGTCGACACAGTCTGTCGTTGCACCAATCCCGACCGTACTACCTATTTCGTCGGCCTTGACTTCAGTACTGATTCGCACCCCAGCCTCGATACCAGTGCAAATTCCAGTCTCGCTACCGGCCCTAACTGTTCTACCAGCTTCTGCTCCATCTGCTGTTCTTTCTGTGATGGGACCAGCCTGACATCATCGTTCTCAATCCCTTCACTCGTTGTCTCCTCCTTTTGGTTCTTACGATTCCGACGGTGATTCTACAGATTCCACAGCGCAATCTCACACCTCACCGCCTCTAGCGTTTGGAGACTCGTTTCTTGATTCCACTTCTGAGGACATCAAGCAGTTCTCGGACATCTTAGTCTGCATGGCCGTTGTCTTAGGCCTTGACATCTCTGGACCTGCTCCTACTGTACAGGACCTGGTCTTCCACTATGTCGATACTCACCTCCCATCGATGTCTCCGATTCCGTTTCTACCCGTCCTGCAGGAGGTTTTGAAGTACCCTTGGGCCCAGCTGGCTTCACTTCAACCAATCCCTCACCACCTGGAGCATCTCTATGGCACCCAGAAGAAGACGTTGATTTCCTCTTCAATCATCCGACTCCAAATTCTGTTGTTGTTGAGTCGTCCCAAACTAAAGGGGACAAAAGGGCTCATACGACCCCACCTGATTGCGAGGGCCACCGTTTAGATGTCTTTGGCTGTCGCTTCTATTCTACTTCTTCATTGATCGTCAGGATCTCCAGTACCCTAGCTTGCCTGGTGACCTATCAATGCAACATCTGGGATAGATTCTTTCCCCTCCTCTCCCACCTACCGGACAATCACAGGGCCACTGCTGTTCAATATTTTAACAAGTCTGTGACCCTTTCGAATCAACAGATTTTGTCCTCAACATGCTGTTGAGGGTGCGGCTCATGTGATGGTCGGTGCAATTGCTCTCTGCCGTTTCGCTTGGCTCCAATCTGCCAGTTTAATCGAGGATAGCCAAAAGCATATTGAGGACCTGCCCTTTGATGGCCAAAGGCTGTTCCATGCCGCTACAGACAAGGCAATGGACCAACTTGTGAAAGCTTGTCTGGCAGCTAAAAAGATGGGCTTTCACTCTTGTCTCAGCCTAGGAGCCCACCTTCATCACATTCTTCCTGGAAGTGCCCTTCCTGCTCTTACAGGTCACGCTCTCCTCGCCACTCATCTCCTCAATCTTTCTTGCCAGCCTCTTCCTGCCATTCCTTTAGATGTCGCCAACTGTCTTCCAAGAAATCCTCCTCGACTGCCAGATTTCGTTTTTGACTCCTGTTGCAGGTCACCACCTCTGCACCTCTTCCACTTGCCCAACCGCCTCTCCAGAACCACAGGACTGGCCCACCACCTCAACATCTGGTGCAGCATCACTGCAGACTCATGGGTTTTGACCATAGTTCGTCTTGGTTACACCATCAAGTTTCGAAGTACTCCTCCTCTCAGCGTCTTCTATTCTACTTCCCTTCGGTCTCTCCACCGCCCCCTGAGTCTTCACAAAGTGCCTAGCCCCTGTGGTGTCTTACCCCCACATGAAGAATTTTCTAGTCTACCCCTATTTGGATGACTGGCTTCTGGTGGTGTCCTGCAAACAAAAGCTATACGAGGACATCATATTGCCCTCTTCCTCCTTTCCGGTCTCGGACTCAGAGTGAATCCCAAGAAATCCCACCTCAAACCCTCACGCGTCCTAGATTTCATTAGGGCCACCCTCAACTCCACTTGAGCCAGGGCCTTCTTACCTCTGAGGCATGCACGGACTCTGCGACAGGCTGCGCCCACCGTCCTGCACAATCCTTCCGTTTCCGCCCGCAACATTCAACAGCTCCTAGGCTACATGCCTGCGACGATGGCGGTCACCCATTCCTCCCACCTTTGCGCTTGCCCTCTCCAGCACTGGTTTCTCCGATGCTTTGACCCTCTCATCAATGATCAACATCGTGTTCTTTGGGTGCCTTGTCCGATGTGGGACTCACTTTGTTGGTGGCTGTCCCCAAGCCATTTCTTATTGGGGATGCTGTTTCCAGAGCCCCGTCCGGCTCTCGCTATCACAACCGACGTGTCTCTCCTGGTCTGGGGAGCTCACTGGCTACCGGTACTACACCGGCCCGAGCACCTTTACATGACCCAGAGGGAGGACGCCGAGTTCTTGTTTAATCATCCTCAGCCCAACTCGGTGGTTGTTGAGTCTGCCCAAACCAAGGGAGGGACCAGGCCTCACACGACTCCACCTGATAGAGAGGGACGCTGGCTTGACACCTTCAGGAGGAGATTCTACCTGGTCTCCTCCCTGATAGCGAGGGTGTCGAATACCCAGGCATGTTTGGCGGCGTACCTACGGAGCCTGCTGGACAAGTTCCATCCTCTCTCGTCCAGTGTCCCGGAAGAGAGTAGAGCAAGCGCCAACCAGTTCTACAACGAGGCGGTGGTGCTCGTGAACTAGCAGATCCTCTCCTCCAGGCACTCCGTCGAGGTCGCCGCCTGTATTATGGTGGATTCCTTAGCCTTGCGACACTACACCTGGCTACATTCCTCGGACCTGCAGAAGGACACCCAAAAGCGCATTGAATATCTGCCCTTTGATGGCAAGGGACTCTTCAACACTTCGACTGATGAGGCCATGGACCACATCGTCAAGACCTGGCTAATGACCAAGATGGGGATCTGTCAGCCTCAACAGTCCCGTCACGGTTTTGGCCCCCGACCCGCTTGGCGACGATCATCCTCATCGAGCTTCCAGCCGCGCTCACCTTGCTCGGCACCATCATGGACTTTCACCACGTCCTCTTCATGACGACCTTAGCGAAGCCGCCAGACTTCATCTAAGAAGTCTTCGTCGGGAACCAAGTCCCGCTTTTGATGTGATGCGCAGGACGCCTCCACAGCCGACATTCCACCTGCCAGCAGCCCTCAAAGATCGTCCCAGCCTGGCCAAACACTTCGCCGAATGGCGCTCAATCACCACAGACTCTTGGGTTCTCACCATCGTCCGTCTTGGTTACGCCATTGAGTTCTCAAGTAGTCCACCTCGAGGTGTTTTCTATTCCACCCAGGCCAGCCTAGCGCTGCTGGAAGAGATCCAGTCCCTCCTGCAGAAGGGAGCGATCGAAGAAGTCCCGCCCTTGGCCACTACCACCAGCTTCTTCTCCCGGTACTTTACTGTACCAAAGTCAGACGGGACCTTGCGACCCATTCTGGACCTCAGAGGGGTGAACAAATACATCCGCCCCAGGAGGTTCAAGATGGTCACGCTGTCGACAATCCTCCCCTTCCTTCGTCGGGGAGACTGGTTCGCATCCATCGACCTGCGAGATGCCTATTTTCACATCTCCATCTGTCCGCAGCACAGAAGATACCTCCGGTTCGCGATCGACGGCACCTGCTACCAGTACCGGTTGCTGCCGTTCGGCCTCTCCACTGCACCGAGGGTCTTCATGAAGTGCATGGCCCCTGTGGTCTCCCATCTGTGGACGAAGGGCATCACCGTCTTTCTGTACCTCGACGTCTGGCCTGCAAGAACAAGCTATATTCGGACATCCACCGGACTTTGTCACTCCTGACCCACCTGGGTCTTCGGGGCAATTCGAAGAAGTCCCACCTCAAGCCGGTGAGGGTGCTCGACTTCATCGGAGCGACCCTGGACTCGGTCTTGGCCAGAGCCTACCTGCCCCTGGAGCGAACCCGTACCCTCTGCCGGGCCTCTTCTGCTGCCTTCAACGCCCCATTGACATCGGCAAGGAGGATCCAGCAGCTCCTTGGATACATGGCTTCCACCACTGCTGTCATGTACCTTTCAAGACTGCGAGCGTGCCCACTCCAACACTGGTTCATCAGAGTCTTCAATCCACTCCGGGATGACTAAGGGCTGTGACTCAGACTTCCTTCACAGGTACGCCACTCCCTGCTATGGTGGCTCTCCTACTGCCACCTCCTGTTGGGGATGCCTTTCCGGCAGCCTACTCCTCAGCTCACAGTCACGACAGATGCATCCCTGTTCGGGTGGGGAGCGCATTACATCAACTTCAGAGTCTGGGGACGTTGGACTGGCGACGAGACCGAGCTACACATCAACGCCCTCGAGCTCCTTGCCGTCAGGAAAGCTCTGAGGGCGTTCCGCAACCTGTTCGTGGGGCAGACGGTCCTCATCTTAACGGACAACACGAGGGCCGTCTGTTATGTCAGCAGACAGGGAGGGACCCACTCCACCACGCTTCTCACCATCACCCTCTAGCTCTGGGAGTAGTGTGTGTCGCTGCGGGTCCACCCGATTGCCGTCCACCTGGCTGATCAGGAGAACACCACGGCGGACGCCCTGAGCAGGGACACCTCTTCCCACCATGAGTGGTCCCTCTCGGATGAGGCGTTCCGTCTGATACGGCACCGCTGGGGTGAGCCCACGATTGACCTCTTCGCCACCGTATCGAACGCGAAGTGCCACCGGTACTGCTCGAGAGCTGGCCAGGGACCGAGCTCTCTTGGCAATGCCTTCCAGTTCCGGTGGACTGACGGGTTCCTCTACGCCTTCCCACCGTTTCCTCTCCTGGGCCGAGTGGTCACCAAGATCCTGGCGGACCAAGCCAACGTCATCCTCGTAGCCCCATACTGGCCGAGACAGCATTGGTTCGTGCCCCTGCTCGAGGCTGCTCGAGGATGACTTCTCAGGCTACCGACAGCACCCGATCTGCTGTCTCACTCAGACGGTCGCGTTCTCCACCCCAACCTGCCGCTCCTGGCCCTGCACGCGTGGAGGATAACACCCTTTTTTTCCCCCTTTAATTTTGTTTATTCAACAAATACAAGAAAAAAACAACCATAAGGTAAGCAAATATCACACTCATCAATAACAAGCAGTATATATAATATAAACATCTCATTCTGTATAAAGCTCTTTCCAATCCCTTTTCCAGATTTTGGCCACTAAGGACCATTCTCTTTCAACTTTGTCCTTATCAATCTTTTTGTCCATTGAGGCCGTCAACACATCCATTTGGAACATCTCATATAACTTCATTATCCACTGGTCTTATGAAGATATCTCTTGATTCTTCCAATTGAAGACATATACAATTCTTGCGGCCGTCACCGTATATAGTAGAATTCTTCCATATTGCTTTTGATATTTTAGGTTGAGAGTCACAAACATATTCAACAGGTATAACTCTGGACTAAACTTCAAATCAATTTCCAAAATATTTTGAACTAAGTTATGAATTCTACCCAATACTCCTTTGCCCTCTTGCACTCCCACCACATATGAAACATTGTTCCTAGATTCTTTCCACATTTCCAACATCTATTTGAATAGCTACTGAACATTCGAGCAATGGTTTGTGGTGTGATATACCATCGATATAACATTTTATAAAAGTTTTCTCTCAAGTTTACACTTCTTGTAAATTTTACATTTATATTCCAAACCTTTTTCCATTCAGATAATTCAATGGAATATCCTAAATCTCTTGACCACGTTATCATATGATCTTTAATTATTATCCGTTCAGTATCTAATTTTAACAATATATGGTATATTTTTCCGATAATATGATCTCCCCCAATTAAATATTTAATATCTAAATCTTTAAACTCTGAACCCCTCTCCTGAATCCCATCCCCCACAATATCTTTCTTAAACACTTCATATATTATTCTATAATGTAGCCAATTACCTTGAAACCCTAATTTCTTCAGTTCATCCAATGTTTGCAACTCATCTATACCCCCTTTTTTACACAGTATTTCTTCGTATGTCAGACATTTCCTATTTGTAGTATAAAATTCTTTAAGAAAGGCTTCTTGCACAGAAAGAGGATAACACCCTAGACGACACCGCAATACAAAACGTTTTGACCGCAGCCAGGAAGGAATCGACCCGCCGCAACTACACCTACAAGTGGCGGCAGTTTGTGACCTTTGCTGAGGCGTGCGGTGAGCCGGTATCGCCTGTCGGCCTCGGTACCGTGCTCCGCTTCCTGCTCCACCTCCGACAGCAGGGACTTGCGCTTCCTTCCTTGAAGGTCTACCTCTCCGCCGTCGTGGCCTACCAACCTCGAGGCTCTCCATCGGCAGCGCTCTTCCAGGATGCCACCATGAAGCAATTCATGAAGGGGCTTCAACATCTATACCTGCCTGTATCACCACCGCTGCCGCCCTGGTCGCTGTCCCTGGTCCTCTCCCAGCTCATGTGACCGCCCTTCGAGCCCATGGCCACTGCCGATGGCAGGCTCCTCACCATCAAGACGGCCTTCCTGGTAGCTGTCATCTCTGCCAGACGGGCCAGTTTGCTGACAGCCCTGTGAGCCGATGAGCCCTTTCTGGTATTCCATCGGGACAAGGTAGTCCTTCGCCCAGACATTTCCTTCCTGCCTAAGGTGGTGTCCTGCTTCCACCTTAACCAGGACATCTTTCTACCTACTTTTCACCCAAATCTGACAACGCCTCTGGAGCGATCCCTCCACTCCTTGGACGTCCGTCGTGCCTTGGCCTTTTACACCCAGCGGACTGCGACCTTCAGACAGACCCCACACCTGTTTGTCTGCTACGGTCAGCGTCGCAGAGGCCACAAGGTGTCCACCCAGCAGTTCTCCAAGTGGGTGACCCAGACAATCCTGCTTGCCTATGAGATGGCCAAGCAGCCTCCACCGGACTTGCTTCGGCCACACTCCACCAGAGCTGTGGCATCCTCAGCAGCCCTCCTGTGAGGTGTGGACCTGCAAGAACTTTGTGGAGTGGGGACCTGGTCCAGGCCATCGACCTTTGTGTGCTACTATCGACTGGACTGCTGGTCCCGGAGAGATGCCCGGTTTGGATGAGCGGTGCTGGCCTCCGTACTCTAGGACCTGACCCATCGTCCTTCTGGTAAGCTACAAAATCTCCTAGTGTGTGAGGCACAGAGACCACGAAGAAGAAGAACAGGTTGCTTACCTGTAACTGTGGTTCTTCGAGTGGTCATCTGTGCCCTCACACACACCCACCCAGCCGCCCCCTCTTTCTCAGGTCCCTTATCGGCGGACTTTATAACTGAAGGGAGACTGTTGCTCGGTGGGCTGAGCATGCCCAGTAGAGGAATGGGAGGAGGGGTTCCCGCCAAGCTACTAAGCTCTAGAATTTTCCAAATGGTACTGTGCATGTGCAAAAGCTCCTAGTGTGTGAGGGCACAGATGACCACTCGAAGAACCACAGTTACAGGTAAGCAACCTGTTCTTCTTTCCATATTATTGCTACCTTTGGTACCAAAATTTACGTTAAAGAAATAAAGTCCAGGAACACATCCGCTTCATTAACTGAGGTGCACCTCAGGTATATTAATGACTCCTCTGAGAGTTGAAACTTCTTCTTATGAAATAGTACCTTGGTTAATATTATTTTAGAGCTAAAGTTGTACAAAAAAAGGGAAGAAAAAAAAGCATCTTCAATTGATTAGTGATACATAGCTGTATATCATGGATTTTGTGCATACATTTGCCTATTGTAATATTTAAAACTTAAAAATATGTGTTTGTGTGTGTATATGTATAGACAGATAGCTTTGCTTGTTCTGAAATGTTCGTTTCTTGCAGGGTGCAATGATGTCTATTGCCTATAAAGAAAGGTTGAAGATTCCACCACCAGCAATGAATGAAATAATCTTAGCAGCTAATCAAGATATTAGACAAGTGAGTTATTTGTCAGTGCCAATATTTCAGTTATATTTTTCAGTAATTTATAGATCTGTCCGGTATAAACAGAGTTTCATAAATGCAGAAATGAAACACAAATAGCTCTTCTTCATGTTCTCTGTGACTCACACAAATAGGTTTACTGTACCTGTGCAGTGTGTCATTTAGAACCTTCTACAGCTGTCATGTAAGCATTTTGGTAGTCACTCCTCCCCACCATCCATGTGAGCGGCCCAATTCCTACTCAATCCTTCAGTTCCCTTTTGTCCATTGCAGCATCATCAGCAAAGGAACCTGAGCTGATTGGTTCTCTTTTGAATACTTCTTTCTGGTTTTTAATTTCTTGGACTGTGTTTTGGCTTTGCTTTCCAGATTATGGTTTGGCTTATTCTGGACTCTGCTTTAAGTTTGATTTGGACTATATGACTTCAGTAATGTTCTTTGGCTTTGTGTTTCTTTGGTCTAGTTGTTTGGCTATGGTGGCCTACCATGGTTTCATCCAGTAGGGGTAAAATCTATGAAAGAGACAGGCATTTGCACCATTTGTTGTGCTTTGGTGAAGGCCACAATGTGGGGATGTATGTTCATTGTAAGGCCTTCACCCCACAGGTGTGAAAAAAATGCTCATCCAGGCTCCATGCTGTCTTCTGTGAGCAAGCCTTATGGAGTCTGGCTGAAGAGCCTTACCTCAATCCTCTTGGGCCCTGACTGCATCTGTCTCTTTGGTCTGTGTTGTGGTTAAGAGGTATTTACAGGACTCCAGAGTCCTGTTGGAAAAGATTAAGGATGGCTCTAAGTGGTCTGCATCTGGCTCTGCCATTCAGTTAAAAATGTTTTCGATAGTGGTTCAGTCTGTGGATACAGAGACTCACCTTGTATACCCTTAACACCAGGTCGGTCTATTGATCTGAAGGCCTCCACCTCAACTTCCAAACATAGGTCTGAGAAGGGGCAGCATATGAAGAAAAAGGTGAAGATGTAGAGGTATCTCAACCTGGGTCACAATTTTCACCCCTGCATGCTTCCGATCGGTACTGATATGTGTAGGTTTGAGACGCTCATCTCTCCATCAAAAGTAGCAAGCAAGACCTTCCAGAGAAGAATCTCTATAGGTGGTACAAGTTGGTATGGCATCTGAAGGAGAGATAGTTGAATCACTCTCTGTGACACCACAAAGATCTCTGACCTGCTGCATTGTTGGTATGGTGGATTGATCCCAGGAGTGTCCAGACTGGCATGCCATTTCTTCCTCCTCAGCAGCAGTTACCACGAACATTTCCATGGAAAAATGGGGAGCTCTCATGAAAGGTCTCCCAGTGAGGGGATGCTGGACACCCAAAGACATCAGCCTTTGCATCAGTGCTCTTCAGATGTTGGCTGTGAAGAGAGCTTTTTGGGCCTTTGAACTTCTCCTGCATGACAATGTTATTCAGGTAATCTCTGATAACACCATGGTGGTCTACTACCTGAACAAACAGGGCAGAATGAAATCAAACTCTGTCTGTGGGACTGATATGTCAACAAAGGCATCCTTATTGCTGTGATCCATCTGCCAGAAGAGAACCTCTTAACAGATGCTCTCAGCAGAACACCATCTCTTGCCCTGCATGGAGACTTCTTCACACTTCAGATGGTCTTCAAGAGACGGGGCACTTTGGAGGTAGATCTCTTTGCTTTAGTCCAGAATAGGCAGTGTCATACTTACTATTCCAGGTCACATTGGGAGAAGGACTCACATGGTGATGTCTTCCTATTTCATTGTGGAGGTCCTGCTGCATACACTTTTTCTCTGTTTCTCCTCATCACCGGGGTGATAGTCAAAAGAGACAAGGCAAGAGTGCATCCTGATCACTCCATGGTGGCCCTAACAGCCTTGGTTTGCCCCACTCCTGCACCTCACTCCAGATTCTGCTGGATCAGCCAGACCTACTGACACTACACATCCAGGCCTGGACACCCTCAGGTTAGCGGCTTGGGAGTTGTTTCTCTAGAATCTTTTTCTGAATATATTTGACACACTATTACTGCTGCGCATTAGCCTGCCACTCAGCATTCCCGTATGTACAAGTTGAAGAAATTCATATAATTTCCGTCACCGAGGGGGATCTTGCCAGATTAGGCACAATTCAATCATGTGGTGGAATTTCTCCTCTCCTTGTCTGATAGAGGTCTCTCTCTTCCATCAAGTGTTACCCGGCAGCAGTTTCTTTCAGCTTCCACATCATCGGCAAACCTTCTTGTTTCCAGAACCCACTGGCTAAATGGTTTGTAGAGGGCTGTGGGAATCTATACCCACCGGTGTTGGGGCCTACACATCAGTGGAGCTTGGAGCTGGATCCTTTTGCAGCTCTAAGAAATCTTTTTAGTTAACGGTGGTTTGTGACATGCGTCTGCCTACCTGGAAGACTGTCTTCTTGATGACAATAACATCTGCCAGAAGAACAGGAGAACTGTGTGCCCTTTGTGTGGACCCATCTTACCTGAAGTTCCATAAGGACAAAGTAGTCCTTAGAATGCACATTTTCTTTCTGCTGAAAGTAATATCAGCTTTTCATTTGAACCAGGACATTGTCTTACCTTCATTTATGCAGAATACTATGGCAGAATTGGACCGTGCTCTCCATTTGGTGAGTGTTTGGTGAGTGCTAACCTTCTATATTGACAAGACTGCTGTTCTTTCCCATAAATCCCAGAGATTCTTTGTATGTTACCCTTTGAACAAGAAGAACTTACCAGTTTCATCTCAACTTCTCTCTAAATGGATTGCTTCAACCATCTATTTGGCCTATGAACTGGCAAAGCAAGACCCTCCTGTTTGTATACATAGCCACTCCACCACTACTATGACTGCTTCATTGGCCTTTCTGGAAAGTGTGTTATTGGAAGACATTTGGAGGGTGCCTACATGGATACAGCCTCTGACCTTCATTATAGGCTTAATGCCAGGTCCAAGGTTGAAGCTGTCTTTGGGAGAACTGTGCTGTTTTCTTGTGTCCCATGATACTCCCACTTCCTATGGTGAGTAGCTTGGTAGTCTGTCAGTTTTGTGAGTCACAGAGACCATAAAGAAGGACCAGTTGCTTAACTGTAACTGTAGTTCTTTGAGTAGTCATCTGTGAACTTACACAACACCTGCCCTTCTTCCCCTCTGTGTTTCCTGCTTTCCCTGGCTCTTTGGTGTCCAGGAGCCTGAGGATATGAGTGGGAATCAGGCTGGTCACATGGACTAAGGCAGTGGTTCTCAACCTGTGGGTCCCCAGATGTTTGTGAACTTTAGCTCCCAGAAGCCCTGAGCATTGACCATAGTGGCTGGGGCTTCTGGGAGCTGAAGTCCACGAACATCTGGGGACCCACAGGTTGAGAACCACTGGACTAAGGGAAGAGGGGCTGCTGCCAAAACACTTACCTAATCATTCTAGAAGTTTCAGAAAAATGCACTGTGCAGGTGCAATAAACCCATTTGTGTGAGCTCACAGATGACCACTTGAAGAACAATGATTCTAGGTAAGCAGCCCATCTTTTCTTGTGTAGAAATCCTGCAGACTTGGAGTAGACAAGAGAGCAATAAGAAAATTTGTGGTAGAGGACATGAGGGACAATGAGAAGATTAGGGTCTGTATGGAATATTTTGTCAACGAGTGAGACTGGGATGAGAAGAGTGATTTGCAGGAGTAGCCTCAAGGAGGATGCAAGTAATAGAATGTGATGTCTGTGTTTTGTTACCATGCTTAACCATTGCTCAGTCAGTTTTCCATTCTTCTACTCTTCCTTCTCTTGTGTAACTATGGGGAGAGTTTGGAAACTTCAACTCATGATTTAGATTAATGGCAGCATCATATATTCGGAATCTAAGAAATTTAGGTCAGTTATAGCTTGTTGGAAACAAGCCAGTTTCCAGCCATGGACTACAACACTGGCTTGTTTCAAGGAAACATACTTAACACTAACCAGTTCAGATGATGTTCTACATATTGGTTAATCAAAACTGGAAGCAGTAGTTATCAAATTGCTTCTGGCCATGAGGAGAGGGGAAGCAGTGATGAGCTTGAGGCTCAATCTTGTCGTGCCAGTTCATTGTGATCTCTGTATGCCAAGTCTATGCTGCTCTGTATACTAAGTCTATGCTGAGAAAAGGGGCCTTAGTATTGTTTGGATGGAGAGGTAAATAGTAAAAGTAAAGGAATGTAGAATATGTCAAGGAATAATCATGGAAAAATGAGGCATGCAGACCTTATAAAATAAGGATGGAGAACTGCCTTGTAAAATGCTGTTAGTGGGCAAAAATTAAAATTATTTGTAGTGTCTGTTGGTATTAAAATTAAGACCATTTGTAAATTAAGCTTCCAGTCCCCCCTCATGAGGCACTAGTAGCAGACTGGAACCTTTTTTTTTGTTTTTTGTTTGAAGGTACTGCATAATCTCAGCATGTGGTCTGCAAGAAACAAAACCCTGACTTATGATTGTGTCAAAGAGGATGCCAGCAGAGCTAAAAAGGATATCAAATTGGTAAGAGAAGCATCAGCGAAATAAAAGACTGCAGCTCTGCCTTTGGATGGGACTTGTAGAAAGTAGAAATTTTTTACCTTTTGTAAAATTCATAGCTGGGTAATACCTTTATAGGACCACTAATCTGTCTCAAAAGTAACAAGCTTTCATGTTCTCAAAAAGTCTTCATCAGGATGTAAACTGGGTGGGGTTAGGGGAAGAAACAAAAAGTCTAAAAATGTGGCCAGATGTAATGGGTGTCATGTCTGCAGTCACACTGACTTACAAGATGGAGGTTACACACTTACTGGAAAAGAAGGAGAATCTGATAGTTCATCCTTTCTGTGAGGCTGTTGACAGGACTATGATAATAACAGTTTAAAGGCTTACATTTTAAAACTTTGTTGGTAGAGCTTTTTCCACTCCCTTCACCACCACATAACATATGTTAAAAAAAAAAAGCAGGTGATTTAATGGGGCATGATTGCACTAGACCGTTTCCTGCCCTATAAAGCAGGAGTTAATTAAATGTAAACTTAGAGAAACTGTGGCCATGGCAACACTGTATTGCATTTTCTGTCTTTTTATAATATTCTCAGGGAACAGGAAATAATGGTCTTGCAGTGCCTTCAGTAATGTCTGACCTCTAAATCTATTTACAGAATTGATTAACTACACCAGCATGTTATCTTTTTGTGGCAGTAGTGGTGGTGGTAGTAGTAGTAGTAGTAATAGTAGTGACATTTATCTCTTACTTGCCTTTTCCCACAGATGGAAGCAAGTAACAGCAACAAATTAAGTACATAATGCTGTTAAAATAACATATAAAACCATTAAAACAGCATATAAAATTGATATGTATTAAAAGCACTCAATATATACTTTAAAATTCATAATTTAAAAATCATCTATATAAGCCTGCCGAAGAGACTGGTTTTTAATGCTCTTTATGACTCAGACGCTGTATCCAGCTGTCAGATCTCTTCCGGCAGGTCATTCTACAGTCTGTAGGATGTACAGTAACAATAATATTGGAAAAGGCATGTGGTTTCATAATATCCCAGAGTTTTTTCCTGTCCTTTGCATCACTGGTTACATATTCAGATTTTGGCTGCCTGCCTTATGGAGCTGTTGAGATGCAGTATAAAGCCATTATAGCAGATCCTTGCATAGGTAGTACTGCAGGCTTGAACTTAAATTAAGAAACAATGCGAGGAAATGTCCTTGATGATAAAGGACATTAAAATGTATTTGTTTGACATGTTTATTCTTTGCAGGGCCCTTTTGATGTTGTCAGGAAGGTTTTTGCTACTGGAGAGGAGACTTCTCACATGTCCCTGATTGACAAAGCAGACTTGTTCTTCCATGATTACTCTCTAGGCCCACTCTTTGTCCAGGAGAACTATATACATGTGCAACCAGTGGCTGCTGGGTAAGGTAACATTATTCCATAATTAAGATTATTTCATTGTGAACTTAGAAAATACATTTACTGATAGTTAATACAGATAATGTCTTCTTACAGGAATGATATGAAAAAACACTTGATGTTACTCAGCAAAGCTGCTGACAGTATATGTGATGGTGACTTAGTTGACCGACAGATTCGCAGTCAACAAAATTGGAGCCTTCTACCTACACAGGTTGCGTGCTTTTTTAACATCTAGCACCTATTTGTGTTATTCTGATATCTGCTTCTGCTTTGTTACCAGCTGTGGGCACAGAACATATCAGTAATATCTAGAGGTTATGTACATAGCATACTTTTCTTCTTCCAGCAATGTAATAGTTTCTGATTCAGTTTTCAAAGTGTATGTGCATCAAATTGTATTAGTGTACTCATCTTAAAGAAGAAGAAAAAAAATTCTGTCAGGAAGATGGGTGATAGGAAAATTATGATTTAACAGAAACCAGATTCGTGTAGTTGTTATTTCTGAATCCTAGTGTGGTTAGAACAAAATAGCTATCCAAAGTGACAGGCTTTGAAAGTTCCTACTCTGAAAGATCTGCCAACCCGAGAGGTTTCTTTTATCCGAGAGTTGAAGTTACTCCTCAGGGCTTTAGCTGGAGCCCCTTTTGAGCCACTGAGGATGTGCCTCTGTGAATGCTACTTCTAAAGATGGCCTTTCTTGTTACAATAACATTGGCTTGGAGAGTCTCCAAGCTGATATCCTTCTTGGTTAATGAAAATTTATGTCATTTTTCAGATAACAAAAATAGTGGTTAAAATGCTACACTGTCCCAAAACAAAGGTGGAATTGATCTTTAGGGTTTGTCTGATATAGGAATAGGAATTATGTCACCCTCCAGATGTTTGAACTACGACTTCCAGTATTCCTCACTATTGCCTATACTGGCTAGATCTGCTTAGAGCTGCAGTTCAGCAACATCTCGAGGAGGCTTCATGTTTTTTGTTTCTTGTATAGTACTTAGATGTGGAGTTTTGAAATTTTTTTTTTATGGAAAACGGGCACTGTATTTTGATGGTGCTTAGAATGGTATAAACATAAATATAACAAGTGCTAAAAAAAGTCAAAACAAGGCAATTACATACAACCTGAAATGTTAAAAAGATGTATTGGATATAAACCTGTTTATGAATACTGCCTTGTCAGGTTAACATACTGATGACACCTTTTATAGGAAGATCAGTTGCTGCCTTATGAATCTGCAGCTAGGTTTCTCATTAATTTATATCTCAGAAGTTCCCATGTTAAGCATGCTTCCTAAAATGCATCCTCTGGTAAGATCTATTTCTCTGCGTCTAATTTGTTATTAACTGCCATCAAGTTGACTTCAACTTATGACAACTCTATGAATGAGCAACCTCCAGGTCACCTTATCATCAGCAGCCCTGCTCAGATTGCACAGACTCAGGGCTGTGGCTTTGATTGAGTCTAACCATCTTTACTAGAGTCTTCCTCTTTTCCTACTACCTTCTACCTTACTGATCGTTATTGTCTTTTCTAGTGAGTCTAGTGAGTCATGTCTTCTCACGATATGTCCAAACTATCACAGTTACAGTTTAGTCATCTTGGCTTCTAGGGAGACTTTAGGTCAGTTTGTTCTAGGACCCATTTATTTGTCCTTTACCAGTCCATGGTATCCATAGAACTCTTCTCCAGCACCACATTTCAAATGAATTGATTTTCTTCCTATCAACTTTCTTTACTGTCCAGCTTTCACAAGCATACATAGAGGTTGGAAATACAATGGCATGGACAATCCCAAATTTAGTATTCAGTGATATATCTGTACACTTCAGGATCTTGTCTAGTTCTTTCATAGCTACCCTTCCAAGTCATAGTCTTTTTCTGATTTCATGACTGCAGTCTCCATTCTAATTAATGATGGAGCCAAGGTATGGAAAATCATGAACTATTTCAGTGTCTTCATGGTCAGGTTATGTAAATCATCTGTGGTCATGAATTTTGTTTTCTTAATGTCAAACTGTAAACCTGCCTTTGAACTTTCTTCCTTCACTTTCCTCAGTAATCATTCCAAGTCTTTCCTGTTTCCAGGAAGGCTGAAGGAGCAATCTGCTACCACTGGGTTATTCCCTTGCGCTAGCTGATCAAGGTAGAAGACAAACATTCCAATCCATTATCACCATTGCTCTTTCCCTCTCTCCTCTTTCAGTTTTTCTTCTCCTGCCTTGCCAGCTGGTCGAGATTTTTTCCTCTCTCTGTAGTTAGCTCAGCTATAGTTCATTTTAGCATTAATTAGAGAAATTAATTAGGAGCTTCAGTATGACAGCATCAGGGGACCTTTGGAAAAGGAGGAGAAAAAATCTGGAGGATGAGGACAGAAATGAACTCCATGCCTCATCAGAGAAAAAGAGAAAATTGCTGGGCAAAGAAAATATCATGAAATTCTTTCAAATAGCTGTGGGTACACAGTCTGAGAAAAATGAAAATGTGCATAATGGAATATTTGCTGTTCACGTGGGCTTGGAGAGGCTTTCTACTGATCGGACTTCTGAATCTTGATTAAAAAAATTTTTTACGGCCTCTAGTGAGAATAAGATGGAGAGAAGATTCCCTCACCCATACTCTGAAAGCTAGTCTTCAGCAATAAGATCTAAAACTATAATATGTAAAAAAGTTAAGAAAGGTAAAGTATAAGGGGAACTCAAGAATTAGTGGTTCTCCCACCCCAAATTCAGAAAAGTGAGAACACTAAAATTAAGCACTACAGTGACTTCCAGTCACTATTTTGAAACTGGAGATTCTACTTAGAAGGGAGGGGCAGGAGTGAAGAAGGCTTCTTGTCAGTCTCTAAAGCCTACTGATTTGAACGTGCAGATGTGTGAGTCAGTGGAAGATCAGCCAGACTTTATAGAAGCACTGTGTCTGCAAAAGGAAAAACATGTTGCTTTTAAACCCAAGCCTTGTGTTGAAAGCGCAAGGGGGTTTCTTGGCTTACCTGGCTACTTTATTCACTCAGATCACAATCTCCAGCCCAAATACTTGAGTCTGACATCCAGAATGACATGCAGCCTGGTATTGCTGGTCAGTTACATGATACATCCACAGTGCAGGAATTAAAGACATGATTATCAAGAAAATACAAGTTACATTTGAGGCTGGTGCGCCCAAGCAAAACATGTTTAATGCAGTTAATGCAAATGATTTACTATAATGAATTGATATAATCAATCAACTTGGTCACCAATGAATTTTTTCAGTAAGGAGAATTTTAATGTAATGAATTTAAAGTGTCTGTTTGGGAGAGCAGGGACCCTCAAGGAAAGTTCGTACAGAGTCCAGTAGTCAGGTTTTAATTCAGCCAGGAGTGAAAGAACCTAAGAAGTGCTCAAAGAAATCAAAGTATGTGTCAAAGAAAGTGAGTTTTTACAAGATGAGAAAGATTCGGATTCAGGGAATATTTAGTCTTCAGAAGATATGATATAGGGGAAACAAGTAAAATTTAGATTGTTTGAAGGAGACAATTTTAAGAGTCTGCTGATCATGCTTGGTCTGGAAGAGTCAGGTTAGGGTGGAAATGCAGATAAAAAAGAAAGTAATTTAGTAAGTGTTAAGTGACATTGAAGGCTTGGAGATTCCTATATAGGAATTGTTTTCTGAATTAATTGAAGCAGAATAGGAAACAACTATCGATTCAAGGAGAGTTCTAGGGTATAGTAGAAACCTGTTCAGCTTTGATAAAAAGACAGTGGACCAATTAGCTATCCTGTTAATTAATGTTTCTGTGTCAGCTTTGGTCTCTGATGCAATTGTCCCTCATGGAGATGACACTATATTGAAAGATGACAATGAAAAAAGAATAAATTCTGCTTTGAGAAAGTCTCATGAAGCAGCAGCAGTGTCTAATAGAGCCCCACCAGCAAGCTCAGTGTTTGAAAGGTCTGCAGTACCATGGGTCCAAGAGATTCTTGGTTCAGAGGTTGTGAGTGCTCAGGCCATTTAGAGAATATTATGTAAATTAGAGCAGGTGTTGCAATGCATAGCTGATGTGGGATATGCTGTGGCTTTTGCAGCCAGGTCCATTACTGCCACCATGGTGGGTCACAGGCTCTGTCGTTGAGGCATTGGGATGCAGGTATAAAGTCCATTCTTGGTCATTTTTTTCCCCAGCAGAATATTTTACATTATCATTTTTTTATTGATAAAAATTATTAAGAATCATTGGGATTTGATTAACAAGTTGTCTAGTTGTACATAATACCTGTTGTAAGCTATCCCAGACTCATATCCTTTTAATATTGTTCAGACTACTGATCTTTGAGGGTAGGCTTTCTGGAGATCACAACAAGAGAAGTAGAGCACTGAGAGCCCTTTTAGTGCTGTATACCATTGAGAATTCTCATAAACGGGCAGTTTTTTTCTCTTGAAAGAGAACGTCCATATAACAGTGTAGACATTGAAAGGCTAATATTGCAAAGGGGGCTCTTTTGGGTTTTACTTTGAATTCTGTTACTTCTGTGAGGAAATATTGGTTTGTATTCTTATGAGAGTGTATGTGAAATGTACTGTTCTATGCCTTTAAAAGTGTAGCTATTCTTGTGTACGTGCTTGTGTGTGACGTGCTTATTGCGTTTGAATATGTGTGGGACTGGGAAGAGCTGTTTGCTAATTCTGTTTAGTAGGAGATAGCTGTGGAAACTGTTATCTTTGTAAGTTTGTTCTCTGTATGTCATTCTGATAAGATGGGTGAAAGATCTTTGTTATTGTGCTGTTCTGTTTCAAGACTAACAAGACTAATAGGTCTATGAAAAATTTCCCTCCTACTTTAGAGGAACTTCTCCGCCCAGACCTTTAGTCATGGCAATATAAATAGTCTGAGATTGTTTTACAACGCACTCTGCTTTATTGCCCCCCCTTTTTTTTTTACCTTGCCATGTTGCCATGTTGGGAGGGGGAAATAAACGGAACGCAGCTCTCTTTGTTGAAAGTTTTGTATTAAATTGTAATTATAACACAAATCTATTGAATTCTATATTCTTAATGAAACAGTGCTTAATTTATAAGCAGATTTATATTCAGTATGTTTGTATCATATTTCAGCTGATGCTCCTTCTTTCTTTTGGTTTGTATTTATGTTTTTTTAAGGCTAGATGAAATTGGCAAAGTTGAAGCTGTTCTTTACTGGTAAAGAGATTGATTTAGTAGATGAAATCTACCTTCACTTTCTTCCATTTCAATACATTTGCCAATGGCACTGTTTTAGATCTTCTGTGCACCATGTTAGAAAACAGTGGTGACTGTGAAAGTTTTTCTGTAAAACTGACCAGTGTTTATTTCATCATTCAGGCCATTTATTCAAGTGTCCTCCCTGGGGAACTAATGAGGGGCTACATAAACCTATTCCCAAATTTTCCAAGTTGGCTGGGGAAATTTTCTTCAACAGGAAAACATGACCGTATCATTCAAGAGCTCTCAATGCATATGAGCCTCAGGTAATACTGGTAACCGGTTTTATCCCTTGATTAAGCTATATAACTAACACACGTACTGTACCATCCAACAGGCACAGTACACAGTGCAACAGAAGTTTGAGGCCATTCTTTAAGGGAGACAGGACAATCTGTATTCAACTGCTGTCATTTTTCTAGACAGAGATTTACAAGCTATTGTGTTGTTCTTTCCACGGGCATTTGCACAGTACAGCCTGACAATATCCATGCTACTCTTGCCATCAATATAAAAAAGAGATGGAGCATGCTATGGTAAACTTTAGAAATTTTTTTTTTTGGGTGGGGGAATCTTCTAAATTCTTTCCCTCCCTCCCTGTAGGACACATGCGAGCAAGAGAGCAGTAAATCTGGAATATTTATCATACTTGCGAGATGCAATTGTGAGACCTTTGACTTGCCTGGGAACAGAAGGAGTGCAAGATGCTATAGCAGTCATGGATTCTTACTGCTTATTGAAAGAAGATGTTGAAAACATAATGGAAGTGACCAGCTGGGGAGGCAAGCCTAGTGAATTCTCTAAACTAGATGCCAAGGCAAGTTACTCATATATAGGCTGTGTATGTGTGTGTCTTCAATTCATCTGTCAGCTTATAATGACCCCATGAATTTCATAGAATTTTTTTTAGGCAAGGAATACTCAGAGGTGGTTTTGCCAGTTCCATCCTCTTAAATATAGCCTGCAGCACCTGGTATTCATTGGTGATCTCCCTTCCAAGGTTGATTCTACTTAGCTTCCAAGATCAGATGGGATCTAGTGCCTTTATGGTATTTAGGCTCTGTCATACATAGACTACTACAAGATCCCTGTTTTACTTTATAGAAGCCATCAGAATGTTTTTAGTAGGTAGCACGTATAGTAGGCATATATAGACTAATGCCTACTGAGAACCTTCTGCCAGCTTCTTTAAAGTAGAGAAAAGATGTTTAAATGTAGAACTACTTTTCCTATAAAATACAAGAACACCTAAATAGCTGAAAGTGATTATTTGCATGGAACTCTTTTAGTATACAAAATAAATTTTGCTGAAGAATGGAGTTTTGTAGAGGACTTTGAAATGGCTTTAGTTGGTGCGCTTGAATCTTGTTTCTGAAAGGAGCTCAGATTGGATTTACAGGTGGCCAGTATTTCATACACTGGCTGCTTCAGAGGTAGAAGTAGGATTAGCTGCTATATGGGTCTTCTTCTGGCTGGACTGAGAAAGCAGTAGAGGCTCTTTCCAGGTAAACAAGAATTTAGAAATAGCATAAAAGTTGATCAAGGATAAATAGCTTTTATCTACATAAAAGCTAAATAAGGAACCTTATAATAGATGAGGAATCTGTTATTTCTTGTACGGCAGCTATATTGTTAGAAGGAGTTCTAACAGAAAAGTAAAGGCCTTTCTGCACTATACTGTTATTGTGCTATTATTTAACTTTCAATATCGTATGGAATCCTGGGGTTTGCAGTTTAGGGAGGGGAATTTAAAATTTTCAACCAGATTGCTCTTTGGCCTCAGTAAACTTCAAACCCCAGAATTTCACAGGATGTTGAAAGTGAAATAAGAGCACTATACCAGTGTGCATGCGGAAAGACTCTAAGAGTGAACTAGAAGCAGAGTATTTCAGGAGTTGGGAATTAAAAAGGCCAGAGTCACTACTATTGGCTTGTCAAAGGAGGCAAATTCCAGGGAGTCGCTATGTTAGTCTTGAAGTTGGTACAGGCCTTTTGTTTTTCCTAAAACTGATTCAACACATTTCTTGCAGCATAGATTTCTGTGGGCTACAACCCACTACAACAGATCTAGCTAAGTAGGCTCTAATCTGCAAAAGCTTATGCCAGAATAAATTTATTGGTGCTTCAGAGGCTAAAAGACAGCTGTGGCTTCTCATAGGTTAAGTTTACTCCATCTGATAGGGACACTTTCTTTCTCTCCCTGGACCAAAAAAATCTTGATTTCTTAACAAAATGTGTCAGTTCCTTCTTGGAATTTTTATTCTGCTTTTTGTTTTGACTGGAGGTTGTTTCCCAGGTGAATCTGTAAATTTAGTGGTGTTCATACCATGCTACTTTCAGGAAACTTTCTACATCAACAGATTTGTGTGGAACCAGAGGATTCAAAGTCACAGTACACTTATACCTGTTGAGTTTTCTCTATTACTTCATGTGAACAAAGTGTGATTTGGGAAATGCCACTCTCCTGTATTTGTACATTGCTGGGAAAGGATGGCAGCATTGGCTAAGGTGTTTTTCAGAGAAGCATGTCTGCCACTGTTGATCTTTTAACTGCAGAGGTCTAGGTCAGCTTCCAGTGTTCATGAGATTCCCTGAACATAGTTTGAAAACTGTTGATTAATGGCTAAAGTGAAGCTTCAGTGATACATACATCTCTTGCCATGAACAGGTTAAATCTGCTTTCACACGAGCCTATAACAAAGAGGCACATCCTACACCATATTCACTGCAAATGGTACAGAAGACAAAGCGGCGAACAAGTTCTCTAGTAGATGCAGAATTGAATGAAGAGATGGAAGCTGATGAAGTCCAGTCTGAGAATGAACAAGAGACAGTTGAAAATGATGCAATGATTAAGGTAACATTTCACCTGGCAGTGAAATTCAACTTGAATTGGCTTAACTGAAAATAGGGCTAGCATTTGGGGTTCAGTAAAACCAAGGACTGACTTATAGGGCACTTCTGTTACTAATCTGTGAAAAAAATTTATTTAGGTGCAGGCACAGCTGAAGTGTCTTATTTGAAACTCAGAACAAAAATACCAAGATGCCATTGAGTCGTAGAAACAGATCAAGCTATTGCTAAATGTATGACAAATTCATAACTGGAAAAAAATTGCAGTTTTAAAGTCAAATAGGCCCTGTTCTGTGACCCATCAATAAACAATGTTAAGATAAAAGATATCAGTTATTACTATTATTTTATTCATTTGTATCCCATCTTTTCCCCAAAGATCAGAGTTCAAAGTGGTATACAAATTAAAACCAGTAGAGATGAAAAACTGTACAGAAAAATCTGTGTGTTATTTAAAAAGCAAACAATCCATAAACTATTTAAAATTCATTAAAAGACAGTTGTCATAAGTCAGACATAACTTGAAGGCACTCAGCAACAACAGGGCATTTAAATAGACTTCAGCTTGGTTCTGGTTAGACTTGTTCGAGTAATCTAGACTCGATTGATTTGGACTTAACTCAGACTCAAGTCGCTTCAGTGACTTGACTCATGACTTGCATATTTTTAGTGACTGACTTGCTGCCCTTGACTCGGTAACATAACCCATTCATCCAGAAAGTTTATGACTTTGAACAACAATTCCATCTCTTTTTGCCCAGCTTTGGAAATAGGAACTATGAAGGATTCTGTTCCCCACTTCAGAAGGTGCAGACTCTTTTATACCCACAGATATAAATGCCTCCAGCTTGGGGAATGGGGAATAAGAAGGATCTTGTTCCATACTTCTGAAGCTGCAGACCCTTGTACACCCATTGACTTCCTCCTCTACATCCTTCCCCACCTCCTTTTTTCCCGTTAAATTTGGCTCCCATAGTTGAGACCTGACTGGAAGGTGTCTTGAAAAGACTTGAGTCTCAGCTTGTGACTTGGAGTAGAAGACTTAAATATATCACTGACTTATTCTGAGTCAATCTAGTCACTGTCTTGCTTACTTCGTTGCTACTAGCAGTCCAGCTCATTCTGATTGTTACAGTTGTAAGAGCGTGTTGGTAGTAGTCTCATATCGCTGGAGGTTACTCCTCCAAGAAGTACATTTTGGTCCATTCTTGGACATTTCAAGGAAAAAAACTAAACTTTTTTTTAACTCTTTACTTTTGGCTAATTGGCAGAATTAATTACGTCTCAATGGATGTATTATGATTCTAACTAGATCATTGGTCTTTTTTTTCAATGAAATGCATTGCTTCAAGAGGGCAGTTAGACCCTGAAATACTATTTACAAATCTTGGGCTAAATAAATAATAGTATTTCATCACAGTATTGGCTGAGGCCACCTTCTACTAGTTGTGTCCGCAAGAGCTTTTTGAATAAGCCTTCTGGAGACATGCATGAGGGAATGTTGCGTCATAGTTGATGATTCACATTGATCTTTCAAGGAAAGGTCTAAGATCAGTGCTAATCTTGGTCGTCTGTTTTTCCTAAAAAATCAACATAGAATGCAGTTCCAAAGCAGTATTTTTTCTGTGTTCATTCACAGATATTTCCACTTCCCTTGTTCCCATGGTTATAAATATATTGGTAGAACCAACTCTGCGTAATTAGGGGATGTATTTTGTATTTAAATCATATGGGTAAAATGTCTGAAAATGGGCAGAAACAAATTGATTTTTTAAATTG
This sequence comes from Iguana delicatissima, assembly GCA_948472985.1. Classification (NCBI taxonomy): domain Eukaryota; kingdom Metazoa; phylum Chordata; class Lepidosauria; order Squamata; family Iguanidae; genus Iguana; species Iguana delicatissima. Next base: position 51,896 of record CAOKZL010000176.1, read on the forward strand.
CCTAATTTGTGAAGAAATATGGTCCTGCTATACACCTTAGGGAAGGCAGCATTGTAATGACTGACATCACTGACTCACAAACCACCTCCCCTTTTCAGCAGTCCTTTGAAGACAATGTGAAAAACTGTGGAGTAAAGACAGGAAATATCCATTTAACTTTCCTGTCTCACTTCCTGATATGAGGATAACCCTGTCAGAGTCCCCCAGGGCTGAGTCTTCATTGACCATAGAGCCCATGAAGGCTTGGCTGGACTGCAGATATGCTCAGTTGCTGCTGCTGAGCTTGGCGGGGAGAGGAAATCTATAGGTTCTTGCAATTGAAAAGTGGTTCGGGGGGAGGGGAGCGGGGAGGAGGAGGGGCAAGGAGAGGAGCTTTCCTCATAGACAAGAGTTGGAAGATTTTTTAAAAGGCAATCAAATTGTCTGTAGTAGAAAGTGCTAGCTTTGGAACCAGGTAAGTTTATCCTGTATTTATGATTATTAAAACTGATAAATGAAACTACCCAAAATCTGCAGCTCTGATTAAAAAATATTAAATTTACTTCTGAATAAAGAAAGTAGTATTATGGATTTCTTTGCTAAAAATCTTTCAAAATAAATGCAGCTGTAGATCAACTTGGAAAGCAGCCCCAGACCTCACCACAGTAGCCCATTCATGCTCATCTCCTCTTGTCATGTTCAGATTGTGGGCTTTGTCTACAGCAGGCTGGTAATTGTATGGCCTTCCAGATGTTGTTTGACTATAGTTCGTGTTATTTCTTACTATTGGTTATGCTGGCTGGGGCTTCTGAGAACTGCAATTCAACATAGTTGGAGAGCTCTACAGTTCCTGCTCCAGTGTACATGTGGTTGAACTACTCTAAGAATATTGATTTTGCCATGAAGTGGGGGCATGATATTTAATCCTTCGTCCATTTATGCAGTTTTCCTCTTACTAATGAAGCTTGATGTTACATCCCATCTTATGAAATAGCAGCTTCCTCTGATATTTCAGTGCTGAAGTCTCCCTGCTATTTTTGAAATCAATGTGTGGGAGGCAATGCTAGAGCTTGTGCGGTTCAGAAAGACTATATTTTAGGAGATACCTTTATTTAACAAATGTTTGTTCGTTGGTTCTGTTTCACTACTCAACATTATGCATTTCTCTTTATTTTGCTCACCTCCATCCTTCTCATTCCTTTTCTCCTCACGCTGACTTCCCTGTATTGTTTTTTCTTTCCTTTGCTCTTTGTTTCCTCACTCTTTAGCTAAAGCTGTGAGCAAAATGTGGTCATTTCTTTAAAAAAAGGTATACCTAAATTTAAAAAGTGCTAGCAGTTCTGGGCAGTGTTGGTCAAATATACATTTTTAAAATTAAATATTTTGTTTTCTGCAGAAAAAGGCTAAGACTGCCAAGCAACCAGCAGTAGAAAAAAAAGAAGAAAAGAAAAAAGGAAAAGCAAAGAAAAAGTCCAAATGAATTTGTTCCGTGCTGACTGACAAGACTGACCCACTTCTACAAGCTTTGGAATAATATTGCTTTTTACTGGGTTGTGGATAAAATGAATGGGGTGAAAAGCCCCTTTTAGTGGCTATAGAGCTGCTGTGTTTTATTACCATTACCCAAACATTTGATATACTGACATGCTTTGGACATTGCAATAATCTAATGTTCCAGAAGACCCTAGGCTTTATTGTCTATGTGCAAGATGCTGAGGCATTTGGGGGCTCCTAACCATGGTCCTTCTGGTCTGTGGTTGCATACTTGTGACGGCCAAACCCAGCAGAACTTGCTAGAGAAATGAGGCTGGAACAAGCCATGGGTTATTTCTCAAGCTTGTTAAGAAAGAAAGAAATGGCAAAAGACCCAGGTCCTTCTGGGTTCAGATCACCTGATAACAGTAGGTAGAAGGTCCAGTATTTGTTCAGCCACTCCCACTGACTGTCTTTCACAAGCCAGAATTCCTTAGTATTCTGGTTGTAGATGTCTGAACACATCCACTGATCAGCTCTAAATGAAACAATCTTTATCTTCAAACTTGTGTAAATATGAATAGTGCTTAGCAGCACATAGGAGAAAAAGAACAGTGGCCTCTTTAGTGTGTTCTGTATTTCATCTTTGCAGAGGGCCTGATCTTTTTTAAATAGCCATTATGTTATAAGAGACATGTATATAGTATATACTGAACATACTCTAAACTGGATATTTCTTTTGTACATGATGAAAAAGCAGCAATGTGGCAATAAAACTAGTTTCATATTTTTTACCATTTTTTTCACTCAAAGTGGATGATGTAGCAGTCTCTTTTAACGAGCAAACTACTTGGTGTTTGCATGGCAATAGGGCAAGAGAAGAAGAGCTCTAAATTACTCTCTCACATATATTATGGTTGTTCTGCTACAAACTGAAGTAGATGAACCTCCATTCTGGCATTTCAGTTCATGACTGGCATCTCTACTAACATTTGTATGTTGGAATGAGAAGGAAAATCTTCCATAGAGAAAGTTGCTGCAGATTTTCATTTTAGCAGTCAAATTTTATTGTAAACAGAAAAGGTATAAAATTTCTATAAAAGATAAATATTTACAATTTCACAAAATATTTGGTAACTATGAAATAATCTCAAGGATAATACCAAGCTTCCTCCTAGCATTGCAGCACTTGACTGGCCAGGCTTACCTGCAAATAAATACAGAAAAAAATTAACAATTTGTTACATTTTTATAGCATATGATTCTGGTTTATACCACATGGCTTACAATCCACAGAGCTAAAAATCAAAAGATTTACTCACAAACCACAATATAGGCTCAGTATGCAATACCTTGGAGAAACAAGTGCTAAGCTAACCACTCAAAAGATATCCCCTATATCAGTGGTTCTTAACCTGGGGCCCTTGGAGTCCTGCTAATTCATAGGAACAGTGATGGCAGCAACAACTCCCAGACATGAGAACTGATAAGAAAGATCGAGGATGTTGCCAAAGGTGCCTGAAAGACCCTGGTTCTAAGCTGTGTTGGCAGGGAAAAAAACACTGCCATGAACTTCTGTCTCATAGGACCATAGCCACAGTTGCTGGATTGAAACTGTCCAGTAAAGTTGCAGATTGGGGAAGGGGGCACGTTTAACTGCAATCAACCAAAAGATGCCAAGAATATTGGGAGAGATGGTCTGCATTACTCACTAATGATCTGTGGTATCAGACCCTCTTGAGAAACAGTCCAAACTCCACCTTACCACTTGCTCTAGGTAAGTCTCGTCTTCCTTTGTGAAGGACTACCATCATTAGTACACGTGAAGAGGCTGGTCCAGGGTTTGGGAGTAGACAATGTGGGGTGCAGAGTGTGATGAAAGACTGCTAGCATGGAACAACCAGTCTTTCACCTTTTCATACCTTTATCCTGGCCAGGGTGCTGCTTTAGCTGCTGCTCTTTGGGGCTGGCTCCCTACTCACTTGCCTGGACAGATGAATAACTGAGTGGCAGGCAGCAAGTTCTGCAACACGCCTGTTGCAATTTGGTTGTTTAGTCTCCTTTCTCTTGGGAGTGGCAAGTGCTTCTCTGATGAAGGCGGTGTGACAAGCATACACATCTCCCCTCCCATTGAGAATGGTACAGTGGCCCCTCTATTTTCCTGAAAGTTTGGGGTGCAGAATCATCAATAATGTGGAAAAACCTCAAATAATTCCCCCCCCATTCCCCTTCCTAGTCCCTAAAAATGCATAGGAATGGGAGGGGGAGTTCTGGAGGGGGAAAGAAAGGCTCATACAAGCCTTTCCCCCGCCCATTCCCTTCTGTTTTGCCTTGGTGCAAGTTCTCTGCATATGCACAAAATGCATGGGAATAGGAGGAAGAGAAGTGGGGGAGGGCACAAATGCTCGCAAATAATCAAATTCACAAAAGTCAAACCTGCAAATGTGAAGGGAAGACTGTAATAGAAGTGTGCACATTTACTTACTTCTCTCTTTTTTCCAAATGTGGAAGACTCTGATGAGCAACTTTAAATATATACTTGCATATTTAAATCTAAATTTAAATATTTAAATTTTGAGCTAAATCTTGGGCGTCCCCAGCAACAAATTATATTTACAGAGGGCCCCTGGTAAAGAAAAGGTTAAGAATCACTGCCCTATATATAACTTCTCCCAACAAACCAAAAGCTTGTCACCAAAACTTTTTTATACAAATCTGGCCATATCTTCATTAGGCACAGTGGGCATAAAATTTTGAGTTCCAGAATTTTGCATCAGGTTGGCTGTAATGCAAACCTGGAAACTTTGACCGTGCTGGCCTGTTGCTTCATTCTGCTTAAGATGTGAAGTCAAAGAATGAACCATGGGAAGAGATAACAGACTTGAACTGTCCCACTATATTTCATTTGTCTTCCTGTGTTTCTAACATATTACTATTTCCCTGGAACTGAGACAGATGCCTCACTCGCTGGGAAGGTAATGGTGGTAGAGTACAAAGTACTATCTTTGTCATACAAATGCTGAAGTAGCCTTGTTGACTATTAGGCAAATTATAACAATTAAGTAATATGCCTCAAAGGCAACACAGCTACTCCTACACTTGTATGAATTAAAATATATCAAATTCAGCTGGTTAGCAGTGGGATCCTACACTAGGGGAAGAGGGGTTTATATCATGTTAAACGAGCTCAATTTTCTGAAGGATCATTCTGTCCAACCAAAAGTGAAAAATAACCAGTTTGGCTCTTGATTGCTTTGCCCGATCTAGCACTAAATTCATTTTTGGCTCTGACAACAGGGAGACTGCCTGGGGAACTTACTGAACAAATTCAACTGCCTGGAAGAGGATGTAGTTGAAAGGATGCATAGGAACCCAACTGCAGGACCTACTTGCCTTTCTTAAACATGAAACCTATCAAAAGCTATGTCTACAAGCTGAACTGAGGTTAAAAGATCTTTTGCCTCCCCACCTTGTAGAATTAGCATCCCTGAAGCGTGCCACAGACACATGTGTGGACTTGTATAACAATGATCCCCAATATGAAAACCTGCACACAGAAATTCTGCCAATATTGTGGGTTTGGTTAAAAAATCCAAAACAAAACACTCTTTGCTTTGTAGAAAAGTTAAAAGGTTGATCTGAACAAGACAGGTGTTCAAATACATAGCTCTCTACCAGCCACTTAAAGTGGTAACATGCAGGAATTCTGAGCTATACAGTCAGCCCTCCACATTCCCTAGGTTAGAGGTGCAGGATCCCTGCAAAAGTGGGAAAATCACAAATATCAAAATCTGTCTATGGGAAGGGGGGCAAGGCATGGTGGAGAGAAGGGGCACTCGGGGTCCAAACTGGGTCAGGGAAGAGATGGAAAAGGGGTGAGCCAGCCTGGAAGCCCTACACTTCCTCTCTTTTGCCCATGTCCTTCCTTGGGTGTGGAACCAGTGGGAGAGGGTTTGTGGTGCTAAGAAATCAGGCTGTAAGCCATCCTTAGCTGATCAAGCAGTGGCTGGTTGGAAGAGGAGGACCAGACACAAGTCCTTTTTAAAGGGCTGCATGGGCTGATCAGAGCCGCCTAGACTGAAAGTTTGCCCACAAAAGAAGTGCCTCAGGTGGGGAAGGGGAAGGGTAGGAGAAACTCATGAATAATCAAATCCACGTAGTTTTGAGGGAGTGGAATAGGATGGGGTACTCCATCCGTGAGCTTCCTCCCATTTCCTTCCCCTCTGACCTGATACAAATTGCTTCTTCATTGACTTGCTTACCTACTCCCCTGCTCCAGCTAAGCAGCAATAGTGGTGGTGGCAGCCCCTCCTGGTGCTTGAAAGCTATAGGCAGGGGGAAGTTTTGAATGGGAGGCAAAGGGCTAGTGAGCAGCCCCTTTGTTTGGCCTCATCAAAAAAAAAAAAAAAAGACATGGTGGGGTTAGACACAAAACTGTGGGTGGAGCATTACATTCCCTTGATGTAGGATCTTTGCCTTAATGTACACGCGGGCTTATGCCACTGGCCCAGTCCAAACAATGGATGTCCTCAGTCCTTGACATTTGCGTGTTTACTCTGAAAATCTGCAACTGGCCTGCCATGTATGGTCCTGAGCTCCTACTTGTACAGGTCTGCAAAATCTACAGAGAAGCTGTGTCTATAGTGTGTGCTCATAGGAGTATCTGCAAATCAAGTATGCGTGAAGCCAGCCTGTGCATGTAACATCAGGTCAGGGTCACCAGCATAGTTTTGCTTCCTCCTTGTCCATGCATAGAGTTTACACACTTCGAAAAAAGTGAACAGGGCTCTGGTGTCTGTGCCTGGCAGCATCCTACCTTATGTGTTTGTCTCCTATGTTCAGGAAGGCATGTGCCTCTGTGTGTTCAACCATGTTTCCTGACATTCTAAAATAGCCTATGGGACAATTATTTATAATATAGAAATAAGAATCAAGGTTGACACGCTTACTTGACTACAGTCATTGTTCCACTTCAGTCTTGAGGTATGGTGCACAGTCAGCTGTCTTCTTAAGACTGGCAGTGTCAACTTTTTCTGAACACATGGGACATGTGTTGTCATTCTGTAACAAGCTGTTCAAAAGAAGACAAAACAAGCACTCATAACCTGCACATTTTACACAACTTGCAAAATACCAATTTTCTTCTAGTCCGTATCAAGTAATTAATGTCATCGCCTGAAGGGAGATCATCAAAGGCATTTTGCCTCAAAAGTTGTCCACATTTTAAATGGACAGTAAATAAGACTATATGTTATTAAGACCTACCAGCACAATTATACTTCAGCATTTGTGTGTGTGTTTGACAGAAACAAAATGAGCTAATACTTCACGCCAATTTTATTAGGTCCATTTTGGGGACAAAATTTTGTCTGCACATAACACTCTTCTCAGACTACATGCAACCCCCAACATCATTTTTGCAGCCCTCAGGATCTGCCAGCACCCTTATTTTTTGTGAAATTTTCCTTTGCACTCATGTCCTCCAGAGGACATGGGGAACATAACAAGTTTTCAGTCCCTGCCTCTTGCAACTTTAGGCCCAGGAAAGGCCTTTATGTAAACAGAAGTGAACTAGAAATTAAAGGGAACTTTTGGCTTAAAAATGGCCCAGGGTCTCTGAACTCATGGTGAAATTTGGGGGCAGAAAGACAATTCTGCAAAAAACACTTTAAGCAGTGGTTCTCAAACTATGGGGCATGTTCCTAAGCCTGCAAGTGCAAGTGGATGGAATGGGGAGGAGGAGCCATGTGAATCACTAGAGGAAGGCGGTAGTGACTGTACAAAGGAGTTCCTCCCCATGGGAGCTTTGTGCGGGCAAATATGGTGCCTTCCCCTTCCCCTTCTCTCCCACGGAAGGGATGCACACTAGCCTTCCCCTCAAAAATCGAGAAGGACAGTCTCGACGATCATCGGCATGACCAGACGCCTGATCTCGAGGCCTCGACGTCGAACGAGATGTCGATCTCTATGATGGTACCAACACATTCTGTCGGGAAGTGCAGGAAGCAGAAGAATGGGCCATACTGGATGGTAAGGGAGCAGATTCAGCCCGCTTGGGCAGTTCTGAACCAGTCAGTACATTGTCCCACAACGGGGCTTTCAGCCGAGCAGCCCTATTTCGACGAGTCTGCGGAGTAAATAGCTGACAATGATGACAAGCTCCCACGTTGCGGCCCTCACCTAAACAAAGGAGGCACTTTTGAGTGTCCGTCCTTGTCAGGTATTTTCCCTCCACAGGTCAAGCAACGTTTAAATACAGCTATTGCCATTCAACTTCCAAACAACACAATCCCAAAGAATAAACCAAGTTTGAAGCAACCAGTCCAAAGTGCCAGAAAATAGGGAAAAATCCCATTCACACTAGCAAAGAGGCTCCTATACGCTGCACGCGCGGCGGATAAAAAGGAACTGACTGTTACACAAGGCGGGGGCTTATATACCATGAGGGGATGGGCGATGGTTCAACCACCAAAACGCCAATGGTAAGCTCTAGGAGGTTCCGAATGCTGTTTCTGCGCAGGCGCAAAACCCATTTGTGTGAGTCACAGAGGCCACCAAGAAGAAAACCGTTTAGTCAAGACAAACACTAACGAAAGGCTCCTTAGACACTGCTAATGCAGTGGAAAGAAAGGAATTGACTGTTGGAGCAGGTGGGGGCTCTTATACCCCGGAGGATGGGGGAGGGGTTCAACGGTCAAAGCACCCACTTTTGGATTTCTAGAAGGTTCCGAATACTGTTCTGCACAGGCGCAAAACCCAACTGTGTGAGTCACAGAAACCATGAAGAAGAAATATAAATATTCAAATAAAAATATGCACACTACGTAAACTATTTTTATTCACATACTATATTGAGCTGGGGGGAGGGCACAATGTTGGCATGTTGATGTAAAAGGAAGTCACAAGATAAACAGTTTGAGACCCACTGGCTTTAAGAATTTGGGGTAGGAAGAACAGTAGGTGGATGCAGCAGGGGTGGTGCAGCTTCCCACGGTCCTCTGAGGGTCAACTGGATCCCCCACTAGTCTAACAGTTGTCAATCTTGGCTCAGGAGTAAGTTTGTTGCATGTAATGAATGCCATTGTACAGTGAGAGGCTTTCATTGGAAGTGTACTTGCACATATAGGGAAAGTTCTGAGATTGTTTCATTTCATTTCCAGCTGTACAGGGGAAATGAAGTTTAAGTTTCAGAATCAGTATTATGTGTAAGCCGGCTTTTGCTTAATGTCTGCCCACTTTGGTTTTAATGTTAAAAATAATTTGGAGAAGAAGTAGCAATATTTTCCCCCAAATTACTACTAAGTACAATCATTCAACAAACTACTCTGCTGTCATTCATTGTCCCATGATACTGATGCTTTATTTTCTGTTTTCCAGATTTATCTCAGTCAGTTAGGGATTAAATTAAGTAACGAACATCCTGATGTCACACTATTATGTAAGCAGTAAAATCTGACCACATTCTGAATTCATAAGGGCAAACTATTTAGCTTAGAAAATGAAGGTAATGTTTTCTAGATTGATCAAATCATAGCCAATCAACACTGATTAAAATAATGAACAACTCAAACATGTAGGGAACTACAGAGCTAGAAAACAAAAGATGAGGCTTTGAGAAGATAGTAAGATTGTCTAAGACAGAAGAACTGAAAGAAGTGACCTAGTCAGATGGAAATAAGGGGACACAACCAGTTGCATATCTAGTGCAAACCGCACCTAGGGCAAGAGCAGAAGTTGCACCCCTACCTTCTTCAGAGACAAAGAGCTCATTTTGCTAAGGCGGAGGGAGCAAAAAGCAATGCCCATGAGCAGACCCAGCCCACCAGCAGACCCAGGAATGGCTGGAGGACACACACTGCCTCCCTCCCAGAAATGACTCAGCTGCCTACACGTTCCCAGCACCTGACTCTGTCTTCCCAGGTGACAGATTCAGACAAGTCACCAGTGACTGGAGTGGGAGAAACAAACATGCAAGCATCGTTCATTGGAATCACTGTTTAGCTCAACTTGTGTCAGCTTTGCCAGGGGGACAGGGCCATCCTTTGCTGAACTTACTCTTCCCAGTCTCTGGGTAGCAGCAAGATGCTGCCGAGTCCCTCTTACCCTATGGAGAGCCCTGTGAGGTGAAGCTCCATCCCTGCCACCACCCCAGCACTTCTTAGTGGCCACGATGGAGCCTGGCCCAGCCTGAGGGTCTCAGAGGGGTAGCAAGAGCACCCACAGCAGACTCGCCACCCTGCTCCCTCCCCCCGAAGAAAACATGGTGGAGGCAGATGCCAACTTGCTTCCTCAGGAACCAGCTGTCACCATCTTGGGGGAAAGGAATGAAAGGTGCTCCCACCTGTATGATTACCTCTCCCAAGATGCCTTGTGAGGAGGTCACTGTGGCATGGCATGGGCAGAGCCAGGAGTTGTAGTCTTCGCAAAAGTCCACTGTGGTGACAATATGTTGATCTCTGAGCTTGAGGGAAAGTGGCAGAGGCTCCTCTGAAGCCCAGTTGAGACAGATGGAGGAGCCACTGCCATACTCACAGTCAGTGCAGGGAAAAGGCTCTTATAGGCCTTCTGCTGCTAGCTGCCATGGCCTTTTTGCACCCCCTGGCATGGACTCCCAGGGCATGTACCCTACTTGCCCCACACTAGATATGCCTCTGGACGCAACAGAGAATATACTCTGTGAAGAAAAGGAGAATTGTGGGAGACAACAGTTTGAAAAAAGAAAGGAGCTAAAAGAGGTGAGGAAGGCTGAAATTCAAATTTGGATCTGAAATATATTAGACAAGCATATGGTTGCAGGCCACTTATACGTACTTGGGTTAAACTTACTTTAATCATGAAGAAATCATTAGTATTAAAACAACATTCTTAAAGGTGAATATGAAAAAGATTCAAACTTACTTTCTGAACTCTGAATACAGTGCAGGGAAGTCACAATGGGGGCACACTGTCCAGTCATCTTTTACCATATGTCGCCCCTAGAAGGAGTGGAATAATAAAGGCTGATGGAAAATTTTTCACATGGCTTCCTAAACTAATCAACATGTAGTGCAATGATTAAAAAAGTTCTTTGTTACAACTACAACTCTCATAATGCTATAACCAGCATGACTCCTTGCCATGTTACATGGAGGATTCTAGGGGCAGAGTTCTGTTAGTGGTTTACATTCACATATAGATATATATATTTGGATACATTCACTTTTATTTTTTTTTGTGCCCATCCAAAACCTCCCCCTCCACAGTGGCCAAGCTACTCTCTCCTTCCCACAGAGAAAGTAGGTGCAGAGAGGCAATTCAAAAGAGGAAGATGGTCTTTGTTTTGTGAGGAAGGAAAAGAATGATCCACTCCATTGAAGAGTACACCCTCATTTCTTCCCTCTACAAACCCAGACCAGCTGCTATTTCCCTTCTCTGAACAGGCTCCCACCCACTCTCCTCTCCCTGTCAATAAGGAGGAGTCACCGCAGCATGACAGCTAACAGGGTGGCAGAGGGTGACATGGAGCTGCATTACGCTCTACTGCTTGATTTAGGATCTCAGCCTTGGAGCTGTAGTAAAAAAAGAGTAACTTTTCCAAGCTCTGAAACTCTGCCAACACATGATGTAAGTGCCTTGTTTCTAAATTAATGATGCTGGATTGGAGGAGCAGACAATATGAGCACCAAATCAAAATGTGACTCCTGGCATTTCAAAAGCAGGAAAATGCTGAGATTTTGCCCAGTGAAACAAAACGATAAATGTAACACAGTTATCTGTTTTCAAATTGATTGTTAAATTTAGCAGTTTCACCTTCAGAAATTTCAAGAAAGAACACTAGTGCTCCTTACTCAAGAACTATGTATCACATTTAGTACTTACTGTTGCAATGCAATATGGAAGGTTATTTTTGCACCCAAGACAGAGCAGCTCACATTCAGGCAGCAAAAAGTCACAATATGGACATGGCGTGGTTGGCTCTTCAGTTTCTGATGTGTCAGGTCGTCTGTCGATAAAAAGAAAGATGTCAATGAGGAAACAAAAAGGATGTCAGCAACAGACGTCCATTAAAATAGCAAAATTGCTTTTCGTAACTAAAGGACACTAGTACAGACTCTAATCACAGAACCGTTACATCAGCGGTAGGTAGCCACATGTCCGCCAAATGTTTTGGACTACAACTTGCACCAATTCCAGGTGATATCAACACAAAGGGCTTATGACAGTTGTTATCCAAAACATTTGGAGAACACCTGGTTGGCCATCCCAGGTATTATAAACATTTATAATAAACATTTGCTCCTGGTCTGGTAGGGTGAACTCCCAGTAGGGAGGTCTAAAGTGCTGAGAAGTTAGTTTCTGATCGTAACTTAAATTTGTGAGCTACAGATTTGAAAGTTGATGAACCTTGTCATATGGAATGTGACATTAAAAAGATGTACTAATCTGTTCCAGCAATATGTGGGCAACATCAGTACCAGTTAAGTGTATTGGTTAAGAGAACGGGCTGTGATCTCAGGTCTCCATTGGTTCAGTTCCCACTCCTTTGTGGGTTTAGGCATGACTCTCTGAGCCCTGCTCAGTAACAAGGAAATAATGGGTGGTTATAAATATTACTGAGATAATGGACTTAGGCAAATTGTAATAATTTAAAGAGACACAACAAGATTATAGTGCAACCAGGGCAAGAGCACATGAGCATGGAAAACCAGATCCTCATTTCAATAAAAGGAAAGTTGATCTTGGTTCTGCTTACAGTGGATAAAAGGATTCTGGATTTGATGAACAGAGAGCTCCTATGATCTTATTACTTACATTGCTTCCGGAAAACAATAACAGCTAAAAGGGACAGTGGCTGGGCAGCAGTGATTCATATCCCAGTCCCCTGTATTAATGAATTTAATAAGACTTATTCTCAAATTATGTATGCAGAAGATTGCACCCTAAGGCTGCTACTTAGTTCATTTATACTAAGCAAGCAAGCGTGTATCAGTGTATTTCCAAATCTTATTTAGGTAAATTTTATGTTGTTTTTTTTTAAAAGCTCACCTGACCATTGCTTCAATCTTCTTTTTGTACTTCAGATCAATTTTATTCCGATACTCTGGTCTCATCAACATTGCTGCAAAACCAAATGCTGACTTCTTCAGTCCTGCTCTATGACATTCAATCACTGTTGAAGTCAGAATGGGCACAATATCTACAAGTAAAACAAGAGAAATAATTTTCTGTACAGGACTACAGAAGCCTCTGTAGTTCTAGTTTTTTTGGTTACAGCTGTCATTTTCTAGATTTAACAGACTGGCTAGTTCATTTGACCTTCCTGATACTTAGAGAAGACTTGTGAAAGTGCTAACATCTCCAACAAAATCCAAGACATTAAGAATCAGGCAGATGTGCATGTTTCAAACAAAATTATCCAGATAAAAATCCTAGGTTTGTAAGCATGACCAATTCATCTGATTTTGAGCAATCCTTTAGGACTCTACTTCTCAAGGTCAGATTAGTGGGTAATACAATGGCAGAAGAAATTCAAGAAAAGAGTAAAATTAATGTATATTGGAACAATCACACCCACCCCAACTTCACAGACCCTGTCGATAGGAGTCTTTTAATCTCCCTACAATATTAGTAAATGTTAGATAAGAACAGGTTGCTTACCTGTAACTGTGGCCATCTGTGCCCTCATACATTAGGAGCTTTCGCACCTGAGCGGTAGCATTCGGAAGATTCTAGAGCTCGTTAGCTTCGCGGGAACCCCTCCCCCACACCGGTACTGCGCATCCTCCTCCCGCTGAGCAACGGTCTCTCCTCAGTTCTGGTCCGCCGAAGAAGATGGGACCTGAAAAAGAGGGGAAGGCAGGGTGGGAATGTATGAGGGCACAGATGACCACTCGAAGAACCACAGTTACAGATAAGCAACTTGTTCTTCTTCTTCGTGGTCTCTGTGCCTCATACATTAGGAGACTGTGTAGCTTACCGGTAGGATGGTGGGTCAGGTCCCAGACCCTAGAGAACAGAAGCCAGCACAGCACGGCCAAATCGAGCATCTCTCCTGGAGCGGCAGTCAAGTCTGTAGTGGCGGACAAAGGTTGATGGTTGGGACCAGGTCGACACACGGCACAGCTTCGGCAGGTCGACGCCTCGCAGGAGGGCAGCAGATGTCGCCACAGCTCTGGTAGAGTGAGCCCGAAGAAGGTCTGGCGGAGGCTTCTTGGCAAGCTCACATGCCAGGTGTATAGTCTGTACCACCCACTTGGAGAAGCACTAGATGGACACTTTGTGGCCTCTCCGGCACCTGCCATAGCAGACAAAAAGATGCGGTGTCTGCCTGTAGGTCGCAGTCCTGTCTTTGTAAAAAGCCAGAGCCCGACGAACATCCAGGGAGTGGAGGGACCGCTCCAGAGGTGTAGTCGGGTCAGGATAGAAGGCTGGCAGGATGATATCCTGGCTCAGATGGAAGCTGGACACCACCTTTGGCAGGAAGGAGATGTCAGGCTGGAGAACCACCTTGTCACGATGGAAGACCAGGTATGGGTCATCGCACCGTAGCGCCGTCAACTTGGTGAAGGCCACGAAGTGCTGCCACTTGTAGTGGTAGTTCCTTCGCGTGGACTCCTTCCTGGCCACAGTTAAGACGTTCCCGATGGCCGGGTCATCTACGGCGATATCCTCCAGGCATGGAGGGCCAACACCGGCAAGTCCGGGTGCAACACTAGTCTGTCGGAGTGGGACAGCAGGTCCGGTACCGTCGGAAAATTGAGAGTCCTGCCTTGGGCGGCCTCGATCAGGGGTCCGCACCAGTGCTGCCTCGGCCAGTACGGTGCCACAAGGATCTTGTCTGCTCGGTCCGCGATGATCTTCGCTATCATGCGGCCCAGAAGCGGGAACGGAGGGAAGGGGTAGAGAAGTCCCTCGTCCCACGGGAACTGGAATGCGTCGCTGATGGAGAGCTGATTGTGTCCGGCTCTCGAGCAGAAGCAGCAGCACTTCGCATTCTGGCTGGTTGCGAAGAGGTCGATGGTCGGCTCTCCCCATCGGTCTTGAACCATCCAGAAGGCCTCGTCGGACAGGGACCACTTGTGGTGAGAAGTGGTGTCCCTGCTGAGGGCCCCGCCAGGTGAACCCCGCCAGGTGAACCACCATCGGGTGTATCTGTAGCGAGATACACCAGTTCGAAAGGTCGAACGCGATGCCCAGCAGAGTGGTAGAGTGGGTCCCTCCTTGCCTGTTCACGTAGCGGACCGCCGTTGTGTTGTCAGTGAGGATCAGCACCGTGTGGACCATGACCAGGTGTTGGAATGCTCTCAGCGCTTTGTGGATCACCAGCAGCTCGAGAGCATTGATGTGGAGGGAATGTCTCGTCGTCCATCCACCGGCCTCGGACCCGGAGATCGCCAGTGTGCGCTCCCCAGCCAAAGAGTGAGGCATCCATTGTTACCGTGATCGATGGCTTGGGCTCGTGGAACAGCATGCCTGACAGGAGGTTTCTGTACGACTGCCACCACAGGAGCGATCGGCGTACCTGTTGGGGGCAGCCGGTACCGATGGCGCTGGTCGTCCCAAAGTGGATCAAAGGCCTTGATAAACCAGTGCTGGAGCAGTCGGGCACGTATCCTGGAAAGGTAGGTTACGGCGGTGGTCGAGGCCATGTAGCTGAGGAGCTGCTGAATTCTCCTCGCTGACATCGTCGTGGCTGCGAAGGCAGCAGACGCCGCCCGACAAAGCGTCCCCGCCCTCTTGTCCGGTAGGAAGGCCCTCGCCGATACCGCATCAAGGATCACCCTGATGAAGTCTAGAACCTGGGTGGGTTCGAAGTGGGACTTCTTGGGGTTGACCCTGAGTCCGAGCCGAGTGAGAAGTGACAAAGTCTGATGGATGTCTTTGTACAGTTTCTGTCTGCAGGACGCCACCAATAGCCAATCGTCCAGATTAGGATAGATGGAGATGCCTTTCGTCCGCAAGAAGGACACGACTGGAGCCATGCACTTGGTAAACACTGCGGTGCGGTGGAAAGTCCAAACGGCAGCACCCGGTACTGGTAGCTGGTATTGTCGACCGCAAACCGTAGATATCTTCTGTGCTGCAGGCGGATGAAGATGTGGAAATAGGCGTCTTTGAGGTCTATGGATGCAAACCAGTCCCCTTGCCAAAGGAAGGGGAGGATTGAGGGCAGCGTGACCATCTTGAACCTCTTGGGGTGGATGTATTTGTTTACCCCTCGGAGGTCTAGGATTGGCCACAGGGATCCGTCCGCCTTCGGTACCATGAAGTACCTCGAGTAGAAGCCGGTGGTCTTGGCTGAAGGTGAGAGTCTCTCGATCGCTCCCTTTTCGAGGAGGGACTGGATCTCTTCCAGTAGAGCCGAGCTGGCCGGGGTAGAGTAATAGACATCCCGTGGCGGAATATCCTGGAACTCGATGGCGTATCCCAGGCAGATGATGGTAAGTACCCAGGAGTCCGCAGTGATCTCCCGCCATTGATCGAGGTGCCTGGCCAGGCTCGGATGATGAATGAGGTCTACAGGAAGGGCGAAGGATGGCATGGGTGGAGTCCTGTGGAGACCATCAAAAGCGTGTCTTCGCTCCAGAGGACGACTTCTTCAACGACGAAGATGGGCGCCATCTAGGAAGCCTCCTTGAAGCCGAAGATGTTGATGGCCTCGACGCGGTCGACCGCGGAGACCGCGGTTGGTACACTGAAGATGAGGAGGACCTTCTCCACGAAGGCCTCAGCTGGAAGGTGTGGTGGGATTGGGCAGGCTGGTTGATGCCCATCTTCTTCTCAGTCAGCCAGGCCTTGACGAGGTGATCCATAGCCTCGTCGGTGGAGGTGTGGAAGAGCCCTTCGCCGTCGAACAGAAGATCTTCAATCCGTCGACGGCTGTCCTCCTGGAGCCCAGAGGACCGGAGCCACGCATGGCGGTGGAGGGCTACGGCACTAACCATCACCCTCAAGGTGGCCTCCACGGTGTGCCTCGAGGTGGCAATCTGTTGGGTAGCCACCGCAATGGCCTCGCCGAAGATCTGGGTGGCTGAGGCACATGACTCCTCCGGCAAGTCAGCTAACAGCGGCGCAAGTAGGTCCAGGAGGTTTCAATGGTATGCCGCGAGGCAAGCCATCGTGTTCACTGTCCTGGCCACCAAGGATGACGCCAAGTAGAACCGGCGACCGAAGGTGTCGAGCTTCCGGCCTTCACGGTCTGGAGGGGTGATGTGCGCTTGAGTACCTCCCTTGGTCTGGGCCGACTTGATGACGATGGAGTTCGGTAGAGGATGGTTGAAGAGGAACTCCGCGTTCTCCTTCTGCACCCTGTACAGGTGTTCCAGCCTATGTGGAATAGGCTGTGCTGACGCCGGCTTTGCCCACAGCTGCTTCATCGCCTCCACCAAAGTAGGCAGGAACAGCAGCGGTGTGGTCGATGGTGGGTGGGTCTCCAGGTATTAGAAGACCGGGTTCTGAGCTTGTGGAGCAGGTTCGGTCACCTTGAGGCCAAGAGCTGTGGCCATCTGGAGGAGGATTGCGGAGAACTGATGCACATCCTCCGGTGCAGACTCCTGGCTCCCCGAAAACCAAAGGCGGTGACTCATGAGAGGAGGGAGTGGACTCAGCAGAGTCAGAGTGTGAGTCGTACGAGTTGCCAGTTGGAGATGGCGATCGCTCTGATTCTTTCTCCTCAACTGGTTTCCGAGTCGAAGGTGCCAGGGTAACTGCTGGAGCTGCAGACTACGTTGATACCAGTGCGGCCGGTGTCGTGGCCGGTATCGGAGTCACCTGCAGGGGCACGACTGAGGGCCTAGGACGGTGTGCCATCTGCGTTGTAGACAGGCCAGCTACCGCCGATTGGGCCACGGTAGACTGTGGCGTTGGACGAGTAGCTGTGGCCGTCGTCCGAGAGGTGGTGAAACAGCCCTGCAGCGGGGTTAGGGCTCCCGGGATCTTCGGTGACTCAGCGATCGACGCAGCGGTGACTGTTCATAGCGGGGGTAATAGGCCTCCCGCGGTCGCGAGTGAGACCGGCAACGAGGTGACCAGTACCATGGATCTGGATGGTACCGGTCCCTGTAGGATGGCGAGTAAGAATAATAAGAGCTGGCCAGCTTGTGCCACACCTGCTCCTGGGCGTACCTGCCTAGGTAGGCAGGGGAGTAGACGCTCTTGCCCGAGCAAATTCTCTCCAGGCGCATCTCCTGATAGTGCGGGC
Organism: Iguana delicatissima; assembly: GCA_948472985.1. NCBI lineage: Eukaryota > Metazoa > Chordata > Lepidosauria > Squamata > Iguanidae > Iguana > Iguana delicatissima. The sequence continues at coordinate 69,528 of CAOKZL010000176.1, forward strand.
ATGGAGGCCTGGCCTGCTGCTCCGGCAAGCGGGACTCGTCGCGTTGAGAGGCTGGTCGCTGCCTGACCATAGCCTCCTCTCAGCGGCCTGCCAAGGGCAGACGGCGACTTGGCAGAGTGAGCTCCGCAGTCAGCTCAGGAGGATGAGTGGGCGAGGCCTGCATGGCTTCCTCCTCATCCGACACCTCGAGGATTTCCTGTTCCTCCGGAGGCTCCTCTTCCTCAGGGGGCTCCATCAGTTCAGGTTCCTTGGCGGGCTGGGTGGGTGGTGGAGTCAGGGGTCGCAGCACGACAGGTGGAGAGCGCCGCTTCTCCTTCCTCTTCTGCTTCTTCTCCCTCCCCGTATCTTCAGTGGCAGGACACTTCTTCTGGGCTGGGGTAAACGGTCTGGAGGAGGAGGAGGAGGCCTGCGAGCCCGAAGGATCCTCACGTGCCCGAGTTGCCGAGATTTTAGGTATTCTTGGCAACTTCATGATTGGTACCGAGCCCGGTACCGATCTGGATGACGTAGAGGGCATGGCAGCAGCCGCTGCTGCCGAAGAAGAAGAAGGGGTCGGGCGTTTCTCGGCCATCGTCTCCAGTGTCTGTGCACGCAGAGATTGCTCCCAACAATGGGATTTTAACCTCGCAGCCCTGTTACGAAGAGTCTGGTGGGTGAACTCTTTGCAGATAGGGCAGGCTTGGACAATATGCCCTTCACCCAGACAGAACAGGCACTTCGAATGCCGGTCGGAGAGAGCGACCGACCTTCCACAGGAGGCGCAGTTTTTGAACAAAGCTGACATAAAGCAAGGGCAGGGAGAGGTGAGAAGAAGTCCGAGGGCGCCAAAACACAGTCCGAGATCCGAGAATCGTAAACAGTCCAGAAATTGGTCAAAACCCGACTGTAGCAACACCAAGACAAATTCGAAAGCCAAGAGGGGTAGTCAAAATCCAATCCGAAGTCAAAAAATCCAAGAAAAGCACAAACGAAGCACAAGCAAAGCACAAGCCAACGAGAGAACCTACTGTATGCTGAGGCGGAGAAGAAAGAACTGAGGAGAGACCGTTGCTTGGCGGGAGGAGCATGCGCAGTACCGGTGTGGGGGAGGGGTTTCCGCCAAGCTAACGAGCTCTAGAATCTTCCGAACGCTACCGTGCAGGCACGAAAGCTCCTAATGTATGAGGCATAGAAACCACGAAGAAGAATATATTTTCACATATTAATACTAAGAGAAAGAAATATAGAAATATATATCTAAATTATTTGAAATAACCTACATATTCATAAAAAATATCTAAATTATTTGAAATAACCTACATATTCATAACTTTTATTAACATAGACATTATCAATTCCAGACCTAAAATTCATTTTGGAGACTGGTTTGGCCTTGTCTATTGTTTGGTTTGGTCTTCATGTGCCAAAGGGGCAATCAGACCCACAAATTGAGCTTGACAGATCTAAGGAATATTGTGCTGTTGTTGTTGTTGTTGTGCTATTTCAAGTCATTTCCAACTTATGGAGACCCTACGGCAAAGCTATCATGGTGTTTTCTGGGGCTGAGACTGTGTGACCAGTCCAAGGTCACTCAATGGGTTTCCATGGCTGAGCTGGAAATTAAACCCTGGTCTCCAGGATTGTAGTCCAATGTTCAAACCACTATACCATGTTGGCTCTCTGAATTTTGTGCTATCTTCCTTTAAATTTTTTCCTAAAAAGTTACTGCAACGTTTTCCTTTTTTCATGTAAATTCCTGATGTTTGGAGACATAAACAGTAGCCTACTTTGTGCTGGTGCCAGCATATTATGACAGGCAGTGTAGCCTTATCTCAGTGTGCAACTACAACCAGAGTACTGCTGGGCACAGTTCCATGGCTGTGGCTGCTGACTGGCTGTGGGATTGTGCCTGTGCTCATTTCAGCTGTTCTTGAGCACAGAGGGAAAAAGGAGCAGCCTCTACCCACAACATAAAGTTGCCCCTTTCTCCTCAAGAACAGTTGGAATGGTTGTGGGTACATCCCTACAGTGAATCATCTGCTGGGAAGACTTCACAGTGCACACAACAGCTTCCTCATTTGTTGCATGCTGGGGAGGGAATGTTGTGGAAGAAGGCAGTGGATACCTCTTTCAGCAAGGTCTGAAAATGTGTGCATGCAGGTGTAATCCCCAGTTAAGCTTGTGTATGTCAGCAACAAGAGAGAATCAGCCCTTTCAAATATCAGATAAATAGATTCAGGCCTTTAAGTTTTGCTTTAATGTGTTTGTGAATATTTTTAATAGGTACTCGTTTTTTTCAGTGCATGGACATCAAATCAAACATTTCTGAGAAAACTAGGGGCATAAAAGAGCAAGGGAAGTGCCATTGCCTAATAAAAAAATACTGACATAAGAACTGACATAGTTCATATAGCCACTCAAGTAAACAACAAGTAAAACAGTGGCAAAGGATGAGACTGAACTGGGAAACATCTAGCAGAAGAGGAGTGATGTTTAGGTAGGAAGAAGGAAAGAAGAACATCAACTATAGTGAATGCCAGACTCCAGCAAAACATTAAAAACCTTCCCTTCTGCTAAAAGACAACCAGAAAAAGAATAAAGGAATAATTCCTGCTGATAAGCACTGTGACTGGAGAGTGCTGTGAGATCGTTGCCCTACATAGGAAATCTAGAACTGCTCATGACCAAGGTCCAATTCTTCTCCTCCTCTCGTTACTCTAGTGTTTTCCTTATTGAGTGCTGTTTTGCAACAATTTGGAAAAAAATATTTTCCTGCTAAACCAGTCTGACATGATTTGGACGGCTCCAATCCAATTAGATCTGACCCAAGGTGCCCCAATACAGTCTAGGGTTAGTGAACTGGCTGCACAGCCCTTTTTATTATCACAATATCGAAGAAACAAGTTTTATACCCAAGCATAAATGATCTGTTGAAGAGAAAAATAAGGACTTACACTAAGGCTCCAAACAAAAACACATCTACTAGCCCTGTTGAATACAGTGCTGCATCATCATGAATACTTACGGAGGGAAATTTGCTGATATTGTTGGCAACACGAATAAGCATACGCGCTCCTTTCATATGGTCACCACTTTTAACATGAATCTGAAATATAAATGAGAGTTATACTAAATTTCATTCTAAGTTTTTAGAATCTAAAAGACAACAGTTGAATATTTTGGGTCTGTTTATCTATGTGAGTTTATTTGTGACACACCCATACCTCACATGCACATACCTCTTAAGAGTGAGTGAAATCTATGAGTTTGTATGTGAGAAGAATAAGACTTCTACAGAAACAGCAAAGGACAAAGGACGTTGCATAAAAAGGAGTGTGGTTTTAGAACATTTATTGAGCTAATCATTATAAACAGACAAAGCATATAGAATATTTTACATGTATGTTGAGCCCCATTTTTAAATACCACATGGTGATCAGAGTTAAAGGCATGATACGTGATGTGGAAGAAGTAGTTGGAACAGATGTTATATAGAAGGGAGATCCTAGAATGACTTCAAGAGTGGATCAGATAAATTCATGGAGGATAAGACTAGTGATGGCTACTAGTCATGCTGGCTATATAGTAATGCTAGCACTAAAGGTGTGCACTGTGTGCAACAATGGCTGTGGGAAATGAGCAGGGAGGTGCTATTGCACCCTTGTCCTGCTTATAAGTTTTCCATAAGGCTATGGGGAAACATAACAGCGGATTAGACAGGCCTCTGGAGCGCTTCTTTCATCCTTAATATGTATCTCATATATTGTTATACAAATTTGCATTTCACTTCTCTCTGTATTTTCAAAATATTACCTTTACTAAAATATAGCTGTGCAGAATCATAAGGTTTGTAGCCATCTCAGAAGGAATCTTAATTTTCTGAGTTTTTAATTCTGAATACATGCTGAAGAGAACATCATGGGCATTTCGATAGTTCCCTTAAAAAAAAAAGGCAGCAATTAGATTTCAGAAAACTATCTTTTATAACAATTCCAGCTACTCTAGTTTGAGCATAATTAGATAAATACACTAAAGCTGTTTGATTCTTTGCATAGCACATTTGACATGAAACCTCTTATCTAGCTAAATCATATCTACATAAACAGTTTCCATCTTTAGCCACAGCTATGGAGTTTTAGACGATTCAACAATGTTAATTAATTAATTATGATAAACCTTGAATCATAAATTATGCCTAAAAGTGAAAGCATTTTTCAAGTTAAAGACAGAAGCCATGAAAATGCAATATGATCTTGTAGCAATATATACTGTCTAAAATGGTATTACAATGCAAATCAATTGAGATATATCTTAGATGGAGTTCTAGAAAAAGGAGATTTAGATTGGTTAGAGATGGGAACAATGGAAATTGAGAAGAGATTAGAGAATATTTTTTTTGAATCCTGTCAAGAGATAGATAGAAAAAATAAAAAAACCCTTTTTGAAAAATATATTAGAAATTTGGAAGAAAAATAAGGAAAAATTAATGCCAGCTACTTCACCATTAACTCCTGTAGTGATGATGGCAAGATTTCCAGTGAATCTGAGAGGTGAAGTAGAGAAGGAATTAAAGAAGCAGAGAATAAATAAGTTAAAAGATTGGATGAATATAATGACGAATAAAGATAAAAAAAGAAGAGATTACAGGGTACTAAGATATCGTGGTTTAATTATATACAGTTAGAGCAGTGGACAAGGAATTGGAAAAGGAATAATAAAGGTTTCAGAGAACACACTAAATTTGAACAAATGATTATACAAAGAGAAAGTATGGAGGAAAATGAAATATTGAAGGGTACCACAAGTGAAATATACAAGATGTTGGCAAAATATGAAGATGAATATCTTAGAAAAATATGGGAGGAAGAACTAGCACAAAAAATAGATATTCAGGACTGGAGAAAAATTTGGAATCAGTGTCATCTAAAAAATTTGTCCTTAAGGATAAAAGAGAACTATTATAAATTGGTTTGGAGATCATACTAACACCAGTAAGGTTAAACTATGTAGATAAGAATTATTCAAGGTTGTGTTGGAGGGGTTGTCAAGAGATTGGTACATATATTCATATATGGTGGAACTGTGAAGGTATACAGAAATTTTGGCAAAGGGTGTTTAAAGAGATAAAAGAGATAACTGAAATTGATTTACAAACATGTCCAGGTATAGCATTATCATCTGTATTTGATAAGGTTAATTGTACCCAAGCAATGAAGGATTTAATTGCAAACTTATTAACTGCAGCAAGGTTAATTATACCAAGAAAATGGAAAATTCATGGAGATTCTCAAATAGAGGATTGGTATAAAGAAGTGTGGAAAATTGCAGTTAATGATAAGTTAACATATGGAATTAAGGCCAAAAAAGGAATAATGAAGGGGAATGATTTTGAAGCAATATGGAAGATATTTGTGGAAAAGGTTTTAATAAAAGAGAAAGGTGTCATACCTCCACATGAAGAATTACAATTCTGGAAGGTGGAGCAAGTTGAAATATAATTGGCTCTGGGGGGTGGGTTTACTTTTAGGAATAGTTTGATATTTTTAGTAATAAGATCATATCTAGTAATAGTAATAGATTAAATGTAATGGAAAAGTATAGAGTTAAGAATGAAATTACAATAATAATAATAATAATGAGTGGAATGAGATCTAGATCTAGATAACAAAAGTATATAAGCAGTATTATATAGAATATGTTAAATAACTATATGATTGTAATGGAATTGGAGAGAAGTAACAACGTAAGCTTGTTTTTGTTGAAATTTCCTTTTCCCACTGTTATGTGTATCACATAGTGTTTTCCACTGTTTTGTGTATCACATGGTGATTTTCTTTTTTTGTTCTGTTTTTTTCTTCACAATCAATTTTTTTTAAAAAAAAGCAATATAGACTGACAAGTTCTCTCTGCAACTCTCTTACTTGCTTTTTATATAAATATTCAATTACATGTATAGCTAATGCTGAAATTAGAAGAAACATTATTTCATTCATGTAAAAAGAAATAATCATTTACTGCAAGCTTTGAAATTAGTTTACAAATGCAAACTGAATTTAAATTTGGTTATTGATTTTTCAGGAGTTATATCCTGACAGCTTGATCCACAAACCCACTGGAATGGGATATCTGGATTTAAGGCAGGTTAAATTCCAATGGGAATGGGCAAAAATCACCTCATGGGTTTGGCTAATTTACTGACCACCTATCAAATTACAGTGTAATCAATGGAACTGACAACCTATCAAATTACAATGGGATGTTGCTGGAGCCTATGTTGGTAAAATTTTTCCTAACAGCAATGCCATCTTGAAAAAAGTGTTTTAGATTCTCTTTCTCCTTTTTATTTCTCAAGTCTGATTTTTATTAACATTTTCCAAAACAAACACTACTGAAACTACAAATACATAAATATACGAGAAACATAAATCTAACCACACATAGAAACACACGAATTAACATATGAATTTAAAAAATAAAGTTTAAAAGTTTAAAAAAGAAAGAAAAGAGAAAAAAAAAGAAAAAAAGAAAAGCTAAGAGAAAAGAATTAACACCCCTCTTATTTTGGATGGAATATAGCCTATCTCTTATTCCCAGTTGCTCAAAAAAGGAAATCTAATCTTTTCTACTTCTCCCTTCCAACAGTTCATACTTTTAAAAGAGAAAACATAAAAACTTTCTGTTGTTGTTGTTGTGCCTAACACTGTATCTCATATACCTTATTTTACCTTCTATTATATTTTGGCCATTTCTGCACTACACTATTATAGTGCTATTATTTCACTTTCAACATCCTGTGAAATTCTAGGGCTTGTAGTTTACCGAGACCAAGGAGCTCTCTGGCTGGGAATTCTAAATGCTCCTCCCTAAACTGCAAACCCCAGGATTCCAGAGGATGATGAAAGTGGAATAACAGCACTATAACAATATAGTGAGGAAACTGCCTAAGTCAGCAGCATTTAGAAAAAGTAATCATATTATTATTTTGCAGTATTAAGCTTATTTACAATATAATGGCTTTTATTATGCAAGTATGTTGTAACAGAGGCAGTTTAGGGAGGGGCATAATAGCACAATAACAGTGTAGGATGGAAATGGCCTTAGTTATTTATCATTTTCCCTAGTTAATAATTCCAAATGTATCCACATCCTAAATACATCTATACTATTTTATATTCTAAAACCCATCACAGAATTCATAGAATTCATTTATCATCTTTAATCTATGACCATATCAAGCTATTTTATCCAAATCTTAATCTCAAATTTGATTCCTCACTTCAACAAAAAGCCGCCTTCTCCTGATTTCTTCTTACATAGCAATTTTAAAACACTGTCCTGGGACAACATCCTTAGTTTAAACATGTTTCCTTCTCCTTCAATTTAACAGAGTAAATCAACCCTTCCACATGACTTCAAAAAAATCACAATCTTTTTTTGTTTTGATTTTAATTTTGTTTGCTCAGAGTTCTCAATTAAATTCCTCCCTCCCTTTCCCCTTGAGGTAAAATCTCCCTTTTCATCAGCCAAAATGTCTTGGTCATAAATCACCCCTACAGTAGTAACTGTCCCCTCAATCTCTGCTTCTGTTTCTTCTTGTCCGACCATCTGCTTTCCATTTTATTTCACCTGCACGTCCATTTGGCTATCTTTATCTGTATCTTCTTCTGAATCTCTCCCTCTTATCTTTCATTTCAGTTTCCTGAATTCTTGTTTCATAATGTCTATCATGATCCTCAAATCACTATTATTTGCTCCATTCCCCTCTGCAGAAGACCCCCTAACTATTGTGGGGAAGGTTACATTTTTCACTCTGTCCAGCAGTTATGGAGTTAACAATATGCTTCCCTGGACTCTGACTAGGTTGCCAAGTAAACAGCATCAGCTGATAAAAGTACTCTCTCACACTTAAGCTTCCTTTATTTCCTTAATTAGCGTCCAATGGCTTTTTTGCAAGTAAAATGTGATTCAGTCTATTCAAAAAGTATACGTACATTGATTTTCAATTCTTCTGTTTTTAAAACCTCAACCTCAAATTTTAGATTCAACTGTCCTAGTCTTACAGAGCAAAAGGACTTAACTCTTGATTACAGGAAGAATATGGCTGCAAGAGGCTCCTCTGATCAACCTTAATACAAAGGGTTCTTCCCTTTTATGATTTCTAAAATCAACTGAAGTTTCTTTTAAGAAAGCAGGTTGCTAGCATAGGGCCATTGGATCTTATGATCTAAGCAGCTGCATTTTGTAGCAAGGGCAAGATGTTATCCCCTTGGTCCTTCCTATTCATGGTTCATTTACTAAAAAATAAATGCATATAATGAGAATTTTGGACCCAAATGGATAATCTTCTGCACTCCTTTTATCCAGGGATATAAAACTCCGGCCAGAGATCCCTGTGGCCAGCACTTTGCTGTGAAAGTTCTCCTGGCTGCAGAGCAGCTTACAGGAACTGCTGCCCACAAGCCTGCCAGAAGTTAAATCCCCTTTCTGGAGACTTCCCTCCTTCCCTCAGGACAGAGTAGAACTGAAGTACTGGGAGAAAGTAGGAGGTGAAGTATAAATCTCAGCCCTCAGATTCTGTAAAGAAAAGACAATGCCTTGCCAGTGCATGGTACCTCCATCCCACTTCCCCAACTGTTCTTCATTTTTTTCCAATCTGTCTCTCCAAGAACAACAGAAGCACACAAGTATGGTGGAAGTGAACCAAATGAAGTTATGGGAGGAATACACCATACCTGCACATTGTTCTTCTCTGGCAATTATTATGGCTGTCCGAGCAGCTTCTCGGTATTGCTTCAGTGCCATGTACAACCGAAACAAATACTTGGCTTCCTACATCAGAAAAGTAGATACAAAAAAAGAGAAGAAAAAAGACACACAATCCTGTTATTATTACATGGATCTTAACTTTACTTAAATTCTCTATGAATCATCAGACTTTCAACAAACATAGGCCATTTGCCTATAGTTTGTGGGTGCACAGAGAGTTTGGGTTCCATGTACCTTTTACATTAATGAATCAGGTTTCAGAAGTGTTCTTTATTTGCATGTAGGATCTGAACATTTCCACAGGGTCACCATGTTATGTTCAAATATATTGTCTTATGCTGTAACTACAGAATGAGAGACTGGTACTCACTGTGAATAATCATGACTGCATGAGTAATCCACATTCATGTATTTTCTCCTCTTGCCAGCTGATCATGGCAGGAATCCAAAATTGTTTTTTGTTGAAAAAGTTATCTCCGCTGTCTTTCAGACTAGCTCAGTTATAAAGCCTCGCCACAGATATTTTAGTAGCTAGAATAATCTAAGTAGGTTAGAATTGTAGAAAAGCTTTGTTTTGTTAAAAATCCCAAGTGGGGGGGTGGATTGCTCATACAAAGATCCAAGAATGATCATTCATGGTGAATACCAATCTCTAATTTTTTGGATGACTGCCTTAGTAATCTGTATTCAGGGGCGGATGTGTGCTTTTTACTATCACTGATTACTGTTTGTAATACTATCCTTTCAAATGTCACCTGGGCAGCTTTATATCTAACTTATAATTCCTTATAAAAGTGGAAGTTTTCTTCCAACCTGCTCCTGTACAAACATCTTCTGAAGAAGCCCACACATTCTTAGGCCTCTGTACCTTTGAGCAGTCACAAGAAAAGAAAATGCAAGCTTTAATCCACCTTGCCAATATAATTTTTGAAGCATTTTTTCCCATAGTGTGAGGATGGAAGGAAACAAACAAACAAACAGAGCTTCTGTATTATATTGGACTTGTTCTCCTTATATAAATCCAAACCTTTCATATGCAGTGATCCCTCAGTATCCACTGTGGCTTGGTTCCAGGACTCCCCCTGATACCAAAATCTGTGGATGGTCAAATTTCATTATATACAATGGCACAGCAAAATGTTACCCTTAAGTAAAATGGCAAACAACTCAAGTGCTAGAGGGAGTCTAAGGATCTGTAAAATGGTGTGAGGCTACAGCAGGGTATGCCTACATATCAGCACAGAGCACAGCATGCCGTAAAATCAAGGTGTGCTTTTCAGATTTGTTTGTCCAAATGTTTTTGAGTCTTGGTTGGTTGAATCTGTAGATGCAGAACCCATGGACATGGAAGGCTGAATGTATAGACCTTTTGGAATGAATGTTGGCTCCAAAGTCAGTGTTACTTTGTCCTCAAATCTGCAGAAATTTGGATTAACAGACAAAAAAGCCATCTCAGACACTCTTCTAGTTGAAGTAATTGCTACCAAAAGTGCTACGCATAGCGACAGAATCCTCAGATATGTTTCATGTAGTGGCTCAAATGGAGGTTTTGTCAATGCCTTTAATACTAAATTCAGATCCCATGATGGGATTCTTATTACTCTCTGGTAGAGGAAAAATGCCTATACCATATTTGCTGGTGTATTAGATGCACCAGCATATAAGACACACCCTATTTTATGACTATATTCTTTAGGAAAAATATTTTTAGTGCCTGCCCCCGTTCCTATTGTTTCTGTCTGGGTGGGGAGAGGAGACCTCCCTGCCAGGCAGAAAAACAAGAAGGGGTGTGTGTGAAAGAACCTCCCTTCTCTGCTGTTCCTGTTGTCTCTGCCTTGTGAGGAAACCTGCCTGCCAAGGGAGAAAGAACAGGGAGGGGTGTGAGCATTTCCTTGCTAACTATCTCTCTCTTGTCTTTGTTTGGTGATACTGATGAGGAAAAGTATCTGTCATTTGACTTCTCAGAAAATATGATTTGGTATCTCATCATAACTGTTATGTTAGTAGCACCCATTGATCCACTGTTACTAAATTCCACCAAAGTGCATCAGTCTCCCTCCACCAGGATTTTGTTGAAGTCAAGATTGTTGATGGCCACCCCTTGTGGACCTCTTCTGACTTGCTGCAATCCCTGCTGTCTGAACTAGAAATGTGACCTGTTCCATTGAGGTCTGAATGTCCTATATTCCCAAATTATCTTCTTCCACAAAAGAAGGGATAAGTACTGCAAAATGGCCATTTTTTAAAAAAATTCTTTTTCTGTATGAATGACATTTTTTTTATCCTTATTCCCAACTAGTATTTTTCCCCCAAGTCCTTTTCCCCAAATAGAAGGCCTCCTCTATATGGACTATTTGTTCCTCTATATGGACTAGATTTTTAGATCACCCCCCAGTGTTTTAGCCATAACAATCTCCTTCCTATCGTTTTTGCTGGGATTGATCTTGCCGTAAATGTAGCTGCATCTTTTCCAGCACCTGCCACATACTGCAGTACCTTTGGAAACTTATTCAAAGAGAGCTGCAATGTATGTGTTGATAAATCTTTAGTTTCTAGTATATTCTGAACCTAGAGTTCTGCTGCTCCTGAAAACACTGAAGTAGAACTGATGACTGATTGCTAAAGGAGTTGCCTCACATGACTTTCTTAACACCGAATCTGTCCTTTCCTTTGATTCTTTCAAGTCACATCATCTTCACTAGCCACTGAAGATTGCAAAATCAAAGCTGATATTGGGGTTTCCACCAGAGGTATTGGTAAGAATACTATATGTAAAGTTTTTGGCTGTAGCCCAGAAGTCTTTTAGTATTTAAGGGTGTCTCCCATTAAGGTCTTTAAAGAGCTCAGGTATTAGTAATTCAACATTTTTTGGGGTTTGGTTTTTTTAAAACCTTAGACACCCTATTATAATCGGTGTAATCTTTATCTGAAAGCTTATTATCCATTGTCATAGTTTGTGTATCTAAATAATATAATTGTGTTGAACTCATTAAATCTTCTGTTGCTATTGCTGTCAAAACTTGTTTAAAAATTAATTTGATTAAAATTCATTTGATTTAAATTAGTGATTAAATTACTGTGTAATGATAATTTTATTTATCAGTGGACCTTAAAAACCTGTCTGTTGGAAATTTATATTAGCTTGAAGTCTTTCCCTTATTTGCCTATCCACCATCTCCTTAGTTATTTTTTCTATTTCAGACATGCCTACTTCCTGTGATTGATGCATGTTAAGTTGCTGTTGTTCTGCTATTTTCCCACTGCAGGCCTTGGCAATTGTTGATCCTGCTGTGTCTGCAAGTGTTGCTGCTGCTGCTGTGTATGTGGGAATCACAAGTGGAGTGTTTGCCATTAGAACGTGTATGAAGGAGTTAAACTCAGTTTGCAGATTCGCAGGGTGACTTTATACTTGATAGAAAAAAAAATCTCTATCCAAGTGGATAGATGGTTTGTTCCATGAAGTTTGACTACCCAGGGAGCTGTGTGCCATCATTTTAATGCTTTTCTGGCTTTCTGAATGGCTAACAGCTTCCCCAATCAGAATGCCACCCTTCTGTTCAGAATCTGCTTTTCCAACATGGTGGATTGAAACAGCCACTCGATTTCACTGCTGTTCCAACCTGTTTAACTGACCCCAACTGAGCTGGTACCTTTTTTAATTTACTAACTCCCTTATGTTACTCTTCCTAAAGAGTTCTTCCCTTTTTTCCTTAGGTTTTATGTCTGGTTCACCTTATCTATTCTTTTATTAGTTTTGGGATTTTGTTTTTTTCTGTGCTACCAGCCCCTCTGTTTTACTTTTGTTTGAAGAAATCCTTTTCAATACTGCTTTTGATTGTTGATCAAAAACTCATGAGGAAGCAGCCAAGTGAACAGTTTTACTTTTATCCATTTCTCGCGCTGAGACTTGACACAATGCAGTACAAAAGCTCTTTGTCCTTTTTCCTCCTCTTTTTCTTTGAGAGTAAACATATGTCTCCTCACTTGGGATCCACATCCATAGCTTTGCTTTGGCTTTGCTTTGCTTTGCTTTGCTTTGCTTTGCTTTGCTTTGCTTTGCTTTTCTTTTCATTAAGGCATCACTAGACATTGATGCCATTTCTAAATGTTAATACTGGTTATGTGATTTAAGAAACTTGGAATACAGAAATATTTCAGATAGGGAAAGTGAGAAAATCTTAACTGGTTGGCAAGGCAGGATTTTTAAAACTGATTGAGAGTGGAATTTTTGTTTTGAAAAGAAAAAAGAAACTTTTGATTCCTGCCTTGATCAGCTGGCATGAGGGAAAAACCTGTGAGTATGAACTGCTCAGGCAGTCACAGAATAAAATAATCAGAATCCATGGAAACTATCTCAGGAATCAATATTCACTCAGAAAAATATTTTTGTTGGTCTTGGCTTTAACATATCTACTCAAATGAAATATCGGAATAAGGTTTTACACAGGAGTCAAATTCTTCTGTTACTCTAGGCAATGTTGATTGAAACAATTTAGCTCCTGTGAATATGTTTTGGGTTGAGAGCTAGTGAAGACTGCCTAATTCTGGTTTTACAAAATGTCCTGAAAAGCAGTAGGACTGGGTCTCACAACTGTATAAATCATTTGCCTCAAATCATACTAATAGTGAATCTGCAGTCTTTACTTTCATGATACAATTCTATGCATTTTTACTTTGCAAGAAAAGCCACTGGATTCCACAAGTCTTAATTCTAAGTTATGAGTACAGGACTTCAGCCTTACTTTATATAAAAAGCTAAGCAGCAGGTATGACTTGTTAAAGCAAAACAATTACTCACAGAAACAGACTATGGCAGCAAGCAGTAAACAGAAGAACGAGAGAGATTTTCAATGAGAAAAAAGCCATTTGTAGGGAAAAATATTGTTTAGCATGCCAATCAGCATGATTATACAAAATTAATACATCCTTTCAAAATCAGATTTCATTCCAAAACAATTTCTCAAACTTTCCCTGGAGTAAGAGACACATCGAAATGACAGTTACATAAGAAAGGGGAATCTGGCTCAAATTCATTATTATTTTTATATTCAGGAGGGGAAAATGAGAAGTTGATATCTACTGTGAATAATCATTTTCAACAGACTGAAGGAGAGATCCTCAGTATATGGTTTAACCCCCCGTACCAACCTGATTGAGGCAGAACTTCACCAACCTTCTTTTCTGTTGTGCCCATTACCTCTTGCACATTCACTCCCATCAACTTGATTCCTGCTGACCATTATAGAGTTCCAACCAGTGATAGAAGAACACATAAAAATTGTTGGCTTTTTTAAAAACTACCCTGCGTGGGGGTGGACGGCTTCTCCAGCCTGCCTAGAATGATTAGTCATCATAGGTATTAACCTCTTATTCTCAGATGAGCTGAAAGAGCAAGCCTCAGTATTTTTGTCTGTTACTGCTGCCTACAACGCTGTTCATCTAAACACTGCCTGGTTTGATCTAAACCTATCCATTTTGTAGTGTCTGACAAAAGCAGATGGCTCTTTCCATCCAGCAATTCTGAATTTCAGTTGTTCTGAGTATGTGAACAACATGTTTGGCGTGCCCTTCACACTTGAGGGTTTAACTTTTGCAGATTTGATTATTTGCATGTTTACCCAACTCCTGCCCACCCCTACTTTACAGTGCTTCATTTCTAGGGAAACTTTCCCTCTTGGTGGTTCTGATCAGGCTGTGCAGCCCTTTAAAAACGTGCCTCTGGCCCTCCTCCTCCTTCACCAGCTGCTGGCTGGCCAGCTAAGGATGGCTTTGTGATAATGGGGCTTCCCATTATCTAGACTTAGCTAAAGGGGGATACTTCCCTCTTCAGGTAAACCAAGGGTTAATGAGGTGTTGGGATTAGATTACATTTTAGTGTGTGTCAACATCATAGGTCACAGGGTGAGAACCGACCAATCAAAAAGGAAAGAGGTGAGCATCTTCGGGATGCTTTGAGATACTTCGAGGGAGAAGTTATAAAACTTCTTGGGAGGCCATGTGGAGAGAGAACAAAGGGGTAACAAAGAGTCGACAAAGGAATATCCTAGAGATGGGATCTGTGCCAGTAGTAGGTTGCAGGCCCCCATGCCTCGCCTCCTGGCCACATTCCTCTCTTAGACCATCTAAACCTGTGAACCTAATTGTGAGTAAATAGAATAAGATAGTTAGTCGCGTTAGGGCTGTTTATTATTTGGAGTTGGCTGATCTAAAGAATGTATCTGTTTTTGTAACTACTTGTAACTTAAGCATACCTGGGAGGGGGGAGCCTCTCATGTGTATTATTGTCTTGTTTATTTGCATGCCTTGAATAAATGCTTTTCTGTAAAACCTCTGTTTCCTCTCCATTCCCACACCATCCTTCGGCACACGCTAGATAGGACTTCTCTCACTCAGAAGCGGGGAGGCGAGAGGGAAGGAAAGGTCCTTAGCATAGAGATTGGTAATCCACTGAGCAGGATCCCACTGTACTGTTCAGTTAATTCAGAATTCAGTGGGTGGTGGCAGCAAGAATTAGTAAACGCTGGAGGAATTTTCAGTTCTTTTTCAAGGGTGGAAGTCAGGCTTGGGGGGACTGGAAATAAACTCCAGTATGACAGGCTTATAACTCGATTTTGCAGCACCATCAACCCTCTCTCAATGGCCCCCAATCAAGGAAGGAGATGGGCAAGAGAGAAGTAACCTGGTTTCCCTAACCTGGTTTGGACTCTGGGTGCCCATTCTCCCCATCATGCCTTGGCCCCCTTCCCATAGACACACATATTTTGATATTTCTTGTTTTTTTCCCACTTTTACAGTGGTCTTCTGCTCCTAACCCTAGCAAATGTGAAGGGTGGCTGACTGTATCTTTTGCTCAATCCTCCTGCCTAAGTTGCATTTTACAGGAGAGGTATAACCAGCAGAGATGTGGAAGACGATTAATGCTTTCTTGAGACATTACTGCATTAAAGGAGGCAACCATAAGATCGTTAATTTAAAAAAAAGGGCGGCCCATATGCCTTTAAAATAAAGGGAAAAAAACCTATTTGAGACTTAATTACCATTAATCATGCACAGTTGATAAAGAGGAGGCTTCAAGTCTAACTATCTCCTGGCATGTCAGTTTTCTATTTGAGACATGTTTCTGTACAGAGAACCATTCAGCAAAGTGCATCCCCATTCACATGTGAAATGGTGCAGCACAGAGACATATTTATCACCTCCTGAAAATGTAGCCAACTCTATCCTTCGTTACTTTCTTCCATGTGCCTTACACATATGTAGGGACAGGATCAAAGCCTAAATATACTTGAAAATTTAGACCAGAGACCAAGCTCAGTTTAAAAAACTGAGCACAGATTAAATTCTACCAGCTACATGCTTTAAGAACAGAATTTAGTACCTTTGGTATGCCATCACTCTCTCCCATGAGGTAATTTATAAGCTGATTAGTCAGGGCTTCATCTTTTGCCTGTCCAACCTGAGGAAAATATATATAAATACAACAACATAATATATTATAGGGGAAACAACTGAGATTTTTTCATGTGAAATAAGCAACATTTGTACTGTCAAACCACAGTCAATATAGAATCTTGAGTTTGCAACTTTGATATTTACAATTAATTATATCGCAGGAGAAGACCCTAGTTATGATATCTTCAACATACTAACTTCTAGCTTTTAAGAAAAGCAGGATACAATATTAAACACCAACATAAAATAAAGAAGAAATCTCACATTGATTCTCTGTTTTATTAACTACAGCAATGAGACTGAATTTTTTTAAATAAAAGGAGGAGTCCTTACTTGCTCCCCTAGCCACCCTCCTTATTTGAAATGATACTTCTTACCGTCTCTATTGCCATTTCTATTGCTGTATTATCATCTGTACTTGGACTTTTCAGAAAGTGTTTTAATGCCTGTAAAAAAGAACACAAAATATTAAATGGTTTATAATTAAGCACTCTTTTTAAATAAAAAATAAATATGACAGACATGAATCTAATTCCTCCAATTTCTTGAACACAGCAGTTATCTTAATGAGGTAATGCAAACAAGTATATTGGAATCTCCTAAATGTTCTTCTATGAGAAAAAGGCTTTGGCAAAGTATGAAACATTTTGTTTGAAATCTAAACACCTAGAAAAAAAACCTTTTCAGTGACCTTACCATTGTTCTCTGCAAAATCTTTATGTTGGCAAGCTTCCATCAGGTGAGAGGGTAACACTGAGATGGGTGCACATTTAGATCATGGCTGTAGTGTGTGTGTGTGTGTGTGTGTGTGTGTGTGTGTGTAGGGGGGTTAGTTGCCAATCCACACCATTCCCATCTCCACCATCTAAATCTGTTGTTCTGAAGTTGTTACTAGACAGAGTGAAGAAAAAAAGAGCAACTGTCTCTACTCCTTTGAAAACTAATACAGTGGCCCCTCCACTTTCACAAGGGTTTGACACACAGAACCCTTGCTAAAGTGGAAAAATTGCAAATAACTCCGCCCCCCGCAATCCCTCTCCTGTTCCCTTCTGGGCTTCCCCCTCTCATTCCCTTGCCCTTTGACAGCTGGGGCCAGCAGCAAGGGAATGGGAGGGGAGAGCTCTAGAGGGGAGAATGAAGGCATGTGTATGCCCACCCTCATTCCCTTGCTTTTTGCCTCAGCATGCGTTCTAGCGCTGGGGCCAGAGCCAAAGGAATGTAAGGAGGGAGCTCTGGAGGGGAGAACAAAAGAGGGAGGCATGCATGCATCTCACAAATAATCAAATTTGCAAAGTTCAAACTTGTGAATGTAGAGGAAGGACTGTAATAATAAAGGGAGAGAGGGTGATGGCAAGATTGTGAAGGGGTTTGAAACTCTTCCTCAGCATTGTGAACTTAATCTCCAATGCAGCTGATTTCAAAACAAAGCTGTTGGGAGACCCTCTGGCAGTGTGCCCACATCCCCCATCAGGTCTGTCCTGAGTCTGACCCAGTAAGATTGTAATTATGGCTTAATACTAACCCGTGCATACTGACCACACAGAAGGAAGAACTTGCCAGCTTGAAAATGTTTTTTCTCTCCTTCAAAATACAAAGCAATGCTTTGGTAGTCTGCATTAGTGGTGTCCTCAGAACCTGCAACAAATGAAGAAAAAACAAAATAAAAACAGTTTCCTTTTGAAGAAACTTCTTTCCTCATGCAGCTGGAGAAAATTGGCTTGGTTCTTAATTGTTCTTCCATGAACAGAAGAACATTCATTGGATGAGGTTCTCTTAAACCCTCACTCTGCTGGAATTCTGTGAAACCCTATTCTAGGTGTGAAAGATTCTTTGGGGATGCTATGGAACATGAGGCTGCAAATTAAGGGAAGAGTGGTCAGACTTATCCAAAGACCAACTTTAGGATCCAAGTCATAGTGCTTCCCCTTCCTGTTGCTATAGAAAAATTGCAAGAACCATGGACTCCCAATTCCACAAAAGTTTTCATTTCAAAAAAATTAACTGGCCATTCATACCTCTTAATTATCTTAATGAAGGTGCCCTGCATATTCCTAAATCACTTTTAAATAGCACAGCTACACACTGATTTACATTGCACTCCTGTGCATACTTGCCTAAGAATAAGTGCTACTAAACTCAAAGGGACTTATTTCTGAAAGGAAGAATATAAGATTGTCCTGGCAGTTAATTTCTAATAAGTCAAAAACCACACACAGCACTACATATAAGAAAACTGGAAGTGCATGTATTAATGTAGAACTCAGAAATACCTTAGACTGCAATACTCACTAATTATGTCTGCATAAATCTCCATCTTATTGTGCTGCTGGGCCAGTGAGAAAGCTTCATTATTACACTTGGACATAACCAAAAACTGGATAGCAGATCCATAATCACCCAACTGCAGAAAAAATCTAAACAGAATAAGTATATCAGTATTTGTTTACTTTTTAAAAAGTTATATTGATCAAAATCCATTACTTACATATTCAGAAGATTAAATGAATAATTCATCATATTTTAATGCAAAGCAGCAGTATTAATTACTTCAATAATCAGTTACAAATTGCTTTGAAAGACCCTTTGAGGACAGAAATATATTCTCCAGACATTTTTAAAAGACAGTAATAAAAAAGATTTTTTAAAATTCTAAAGCTACTATTAAGAGCAGCAGCAGCAACAACAGACATTATTATTATTGTAGTGTGCTAAACCACTATAATGTTTTTAACAAAATATGACAGGTGCTGCATATAGGCTTAAATTCTGTTTTGAAAACAAAGGCCTTCACATTGCTGTCAGAGGTGTTGTGCCAAAGGCAGGTTTAAGGATTGTCTTTTTACAAGTTCATCAGCAAAAAGGCGGGCAGTTGCTTAAATGGTTTCTTGTTTTTCCTCTACGAACAACAAATACATGAAACTCTACCATACCATGTGTATTCCTGGAAAAAAGGAAAAAAGATGCCCCTTACTGAATTTTGCTTTAGTTTACCCACATCTACTCTGCAATCATCTGAAGCCTGCTGGGGATACATATGATTCCAGAAGATGAGGTATGATGAACCAGGTTGATGAGGCAGTTCCAAGTGCTCAAGCTTTATCAATTTTGGGTTGTGCTGGCTGTTTTAAACAGAGGGAGCTGGCTTATATAATTCCTCTGCACATCACATCCGCCAGAACTGGATGGCCTTCCCCAAACCCTTCTTCCTGATCCTTTTCATAGGGCAGTTTGGAAAGAAAGACTCCATTTGAAGAAATCAAATTAGCTCTGAAACATTTTGCATAAGAAAAATATGTATCTGCCACATTCAAAAAAATTAACTTTTAAAAGGTTTTCCAATTCTCTTCTCTATTATTCTAATTTATTTTAATTTTGAAAGTGTTTCTTTTTATGGGTTTAGCCTCTTTCTCTTGAGAAAAATATGGAGGTCCAAACAAAACATTTTAGTTGTATGTATTTTTACTTAGATATTTATAATCTGATCATCCTTAATGGTTATATTTGCAAAGCTACTGAAAGTCTGAACAGCTAGATTCTATAGTTACTGTTACCTGGCTACCATCTTAGCTCCATCAAGAGACTGTGTCTCCTTGACAATGCTAACAGCTTTCTCTGGGTTGTTAAGGTGATCCAAATATAGCCGGATAACATTGTCCCATTGCTTGGCATTTTCATAGGCCAACACAGCTTCCTTGTATCTAATGAAAAGAGAGATAATCAAATAGCACTTTGCATTCAGTTTCCAAATTCCAAAATTCCTAGAGCCCTCCACATGTTGTTGAATTGTGGCTCCCAGCATGTCTCACCATGGGCTGGCTTGAATTCTGTGGTTAGTCCCAAATACAGGGACTTCAATTAAAGGGATTTAACTGCATGGTGACTCAACATTCTCATCTCTGAATAAAACTAAAATTCCCTTCCGCAGTGTGCTGATGCATGCTGCTCAGTCACTCCCACCTGACTTCTCTTGCAAATAGGGCTGCCAAAAACAAATTCTGGAATTTCTATCTGTAGTTTGCCTAGCATGACAGATGATTTAAGAACTCTTGCTTCTCTTTTCCCCCACAAGCCTGAATCACAGCCATGAGTTTTCTTTTGGATTACAACTCATCTGTTAGGAGACAACCCAAAATTCCTGTATCACAAGTCTCCCTAAACCTAAATTTAACAGAACCAGCTGGCATATTTACATATGACTGTAATTCAAGAATATATGTTTGGTTCTCATTCTAGAAAGGAAAATGTTTAGAAAGTCCCCAGTTTCTTTAATACAGAAGTGGAAAACTTTCACAGATCCAGGGGCTACTTCCACACATCCTGAATCTGCAGAACACTATACTGTGCTGCTAACAATTTTGACACCAAACTTTGGTGTGGAAGACGCTAACAACAGTATCACATGAGAAACTAAAGATTTAAAAACTTACAGCAGAAGAATAACTAAAAACCCTCTTTCTGAATTCTGCAAATGTTCTCAGATAAAGTATGTCTTACTGAATTTAACAGAACCAGCTGGCATATTTACATATGACTGTAATTCAAGAATATATGTTTGGTTCTCATTCTAGAAAGGAAAATGTACCTGCCATCCGCTTCCTTTGCTTTGGCATATTGGAGATGTATCTTTGAAGAGGACACATGTGGGAGAAGCTCACCAACTTTTGCCCTATATAACAGATATAAATGATTTATCACTGTATTTTCACAGATACACACCTACCCACCCACTATATCAAAAAGCAAGGTAAAGTTGAGAAGGTTGAGAAATATCTGAAGTGAAATTTTTGAGAGAACAATCACTTAAGAAAGGAAGATTGTGCACCTTATTTACTGTAAGCTGGATCCAGAGACCTTATTAGTTTGTTCAAGAACGCTCCCAATCATGGAAGGGGAAAAAGAGTAGTTTTCCTTCCCCTGCCCACAAGTGTCCTCCAAGAATCTGTTCTGGAGGTAAGGAGGATCTGGTATAAATTACCTAACCTCCACTCCTGTAAAGGAAATCACTATCATTCTTTTTAAGGGAGTGATTCAACCTACTGTTTGCTTAACGGAAAACCTGCAACATATAGCAGTGCATGCAGACTTCAGTTTCCTGGGGAAAAAAAGAACTTTTTTCCTCTTCTTTGAAACCAAAGTCTTCAACACTATAGCTGAGAAGATATACTTAAAAGAGGGTGGGCGAGGGAGTGCATGACACGGGCCACATGCAGCCCTTGGGATTTCTAACTATAGCTGCTGAAGCCCCTCAGATATCAGCCCAAACTCGCAAACTATTTCTTTTAAACTAGGGGTGGGGTGGGTGGTGGGATTTTCAGATGTATTTCTTTTCCTGAAAACTGCCCAAAATGTGCCCTAACCACAGTAGTTTGCTTCCTCTGACCTAACAAAGATCCCCAAACCTCCTAAAAACACCAAAGAAAATTTTAAAAATCAGTTAAAAATGATCCAAAATGGCAGCCAGAAGTATAATTGCACCACTTTGGGCATGCCAAAATGTCCTGGTGCCACCTGCCAGCCAGATGCAAGGTAGAAAACCGGCCCTTGTCCCCTGTATAGTTGCCAATTCCTTCTTTAAAGTGAATGGGTAAAAGCTGCCAAAATAAAAAAAGCGAGAGTGGTGGCTATATGAAAAGATCAGTGGATAGGAATGGCATCTTTGTTCTTCCATAATTAGCAAAGCGACATTAAACTATGAAAAAAAAGGAGAGAAGAGGGGAGAAAGAGAAAAAAATATAAAAATTAAAAGGAATTATGCTAATTCAATTTATGTAGGTTTGGAGGATTTCACTTTTCTGGGCACAGAATTTGGATCAAATTTGAGCAGAGAATTTGGGGGCTTTTTAAAAGCACTTAGTTTATCCTTGGACTGTATAATCCTTTTAGGAATTTGTGAAAAAGGAGCGGGTTGGTTCATCCACATCCTCAGAATATAAATATAGAGCTATTTTCTACTGAAGACTTTGTTGTTGTTGTGTGCCTTCAAGTTGACCCTTAGGTGAACCCATCACAGAGTTTTTTGGGGCTGAGAGTATGTGACACACTCTAGGTCACCCAGTGGGTTTCCACAGACAAGCGACAAATCAAACCTTGTCTCCAGAGTTGTAGTCCAATGCTCAAACCACTATATCATGCTGGCTCTCTACTGAAGACTAGGCCAGTAAATGTCTAGCTTTCCTGTGCCATCCTTTCTTGTTGGCAGACAAGAAGTAGTGTCCTTGAAGCTGCTGTGCCTCAGATTCAGGCTTTGTTTTCATGGGGCCTTAACTTTTTTTTTTTTTTTTAATTACAGAATTTATAGCCCATGCCATCCCCAGAACTTGGGGCCTATAAGACTGTGCTCAAAACTTTAAAACTTGTCATAGGTTTTGACTAGAGTACTGAAGAATTCTATCTTCCTTAATGTACCAATGGAGAACCCTTTCCCAGTGCTCTTGAAATCTGAGATGTTATGGATGGCCCATAGAGGTAAATTACTCTCAACAATTCCATAATTTTGCAACTCTTCTCCCAAGAAAGGCTTGTCTGGAACCTACTTTTCTCTCTAAGCAAAGATTTTTTTTTGTTCTACAGACTTTAAAACTCCAAGCTTTTAATCTATAGCACTATGTTGTCTTTTAATCTAGTTACCTGACACTGTAGAATTTGTTGGGCTTTACACCAGCTAGTGCTTGTAATTATCTTTAGACTTTTCTCATTTAAAACTGTTTTTGTAATTTATGCAATTTTGATTCTGTGGATTTTGTGAATTTAAACTACATTTTATTATGTTTGTACATCTCCATTATACATTTTTACATTCTTTTTCTCTATCTCTTCCTACAACTTTGTAACTGTTTTTCCACAAGATGTTTGTAAAACTATTTTGTCTTAGCATGTGCTAGAAACACTGCAAAAGGCTGATCTTTATATCTGTTTTCATAGAATCATAGACTTAGAAGAGACCACAAGAGCCATCTAGTCCAACCCCCTGCCATGCAGGAACACACATCAACGCACTCCTGACAGATGACCATCCAGCCTCTGCTAAAAAATCTCCAAAGAAGAAGACTCCACTACACTCTGAGGCAGCATATTCCACTGCCAAACAGCTCTGACCATCAGGAAGTTCTTCCTGAGGTTTAAGTGGAATCTCTTTTCCTGTAGTTTGAATCCATTACTCCTTGTCCTAGTCTCTGGAGTAGCAGAAAACAAATCTGCCCCCTCCTCAACATGACGTGTCTTCAAATACTTAAACATGGCTATCATGTCCGCTCTCTGTCTTCTCTTCTGCAGACTAAACATATCCAGCTCCCTAATCCACTCCTCATAGGGCATGACTTCCAGACCCTTCACCATTTTGGTCAAGCTCCAGCTTGTCAATATCCTTTTTGAAATGAGGTGTCCAGAACTGGACACAGTATTCCAGATGAGGTCTAACCAAAGCAGAACAGAGTGGCACTATTACTTCCCTTGATCTAGACACCATACTCCTATTGATGCAACCAAGAATCACATTGGCTTTCCTGGCTGCCACATCACACTGCTGACTCATGTTCAGTTTGTGGTCCACCAGGACTCCTAGATCTCTTTCATATGCACTGTTATTCAGCCGTGTGTCCCCTATCCTATATTTGTGGATTCCATTTTTTCTGCCTAAGTGGAGGACCTTACATTTCTCTCTGTTGAAATTCGTTTTGTTAGCCTTGGCCCAGCTCTCCAATCTATTAAGGTCATTTTGAATTTTGATCCTGTCCTCTGGGGTATTAGCAACCTCTCCCAATTTGGTGTCATCTGCAAACTTGACCAGCATGCCCTCTATTCCTTCATCCAAGTCATTGATGAAGATGTTGAACAGCACTGGGCCCAGGACAGTACCCTGTGGCACCTCACTACAAATGTTATTTTGACTTTTTTGTATATTTTTAATGTACTGCAACCTAGGTGGGGCTTCATGACTAAATGCAAAAGAAAAAAGTTAATAAACATTGTGCCAATGCTGTATCCAATTTCTGTATCTGTAAAATCAGTGCAATTGCATTCAACGGCAGAAGAAAAGGACTATATTATAGACAGTTAAATTTCTGATATGAAAATGTAAGGGAAAGGAACTATAATGAAAGAGGGAGACTCAGACTTTCTGTACTCGTTTCCTGATTTACTTCCTCTATCATTTTATTGAAGCGCAATGCTGCACTTACCAGTTTTTGCAACGAATATATACCGATGCTGCTTTGTCGTAATACTGGCCTTTTTCATAGAGCTGGGCAGCTTCTGAAAACTGCTGCAATATAGTAAGTGGTATAAACTTTTAGTTTACAGTATAAACTCCCACATTCTGGATAATTCCTCATTATTTAAAATTAAATACCTTCATGCTCTCCAGAATAGCTCCACAGTCTCTTTTCAATATCCTGGAAGGATGCTTGATGGCTTGATTAATACCTCGCCGAATGTCACCCATACGAATGGACATTTGAGCAACTCCAGCTAGGCAGCCCTCATCGTGCTCTTGGTACTGGCAATCCAGAAAATAGTATAAAAATGCAAGAACAATAAAAATATTCACATAGCAAAAAGGAGAACATCCAAGAATGTCTTGGAGAGGTAAAGAGAGAAGAGCTGAAATTTCAATAGGTGTTATTTTGCAAGTATTTCAAGAAGCACTTCTAAAATGGAAAGAGCTGCTTCTATTTAGAATTGCTGAGTTCTCTTCTTTTGTGGCACCTTAAAGATCCACACATTTTATTCTGTCCGAAGCTTTCCTGAACTACAATCTAGATGCATCTGATCAAATGTGCAGCTAATCAATTGCCCTACAAACCGTTTTTTTAAAAAAAATAAATAAATACAAAGCACATATGTAAAGAAGATTATCTTATGGTTTTTTTTTTCTGTAAAATTGTGGTGTTCAAATAAATAACCAGGACCTTGTAAAACAAGAACAATTTCAATAATATTCTCCAAAATATCTGGTGCGATCAGCTTTTACATTTACAGATCACATAACAAAAGCTATTCCTAATGTTACTATGTCCAGCTTTGGCCTAATTAGTATTTAAACAGTGACTGAAGACTATAAATCACAGTGTTACTATAAATATGTGTGAAGGTCTACAACAAAGCCAGCATGAAGACAGAGTCTTACCTTACTGTCACCTGTAATTCCCTTTTCATAATGTGCCAATGCATTCACATAATCACCCCTACAACAGAGATAATATATCTATATTGAGATATAAAGTAAAATGTGATGACACGGATAAGGCATTTAAAGGATTCTAACAGACCTCTAGAGCAGTGGTTCTCAACCTGTGGGTCCCCAGATGTTTGTGGACTTCAGCTCCCAGAAGCCCTGAGCATTGACCATAGTGGCTGGGGCTTCTGGGAGCTGAAGTCCACGAACATCTGGGGACCCACAGGTTGAGAACCACTGCTCTAGAGTAACAAGTACAGTTAAGCCACCAAAAATGGCACCCTGAAGTCTCTTGGACTACTTTGCCTATCCATACTCTTTGCTGCTAAGAGTGGTAAAAGTGGCACAGAACAAGTAAATGATGGCACTATAAAACTCCAGACTACACTTACATTTTCTTCATTAAAGTATCTACTTCCCAATACTTCTTCCAGTTTAATATACCAGTAACAAGCGAAACTGTTATCTGAACGCAGCCTCAGCATACTTTCCTGGCACATGAAATCCTTTCATAGTGATTTCTGGATGCTTTAAAAGAGGCCTATATATTTTCTTTTACAATCTAGGCTCAAAGTACTTTAAAAAGGGGTGAGACTGACCCAAAACATCTTGTTGCCTGAAGCTAAAGACCACTTGATATTCCTCCAATGAACTTTTACATATCCTCGGCAAGTGCAAGGTTGATTACTGTTAATACAAGTCCTTATCAAATTTGAAAGGTACTGTGCTCTAAACCTATTTTCAGAACTTTATCTGAAAACTGTTGTTATTGTGTGCCTTCAAGTCTCTTCTCACTTATGGCAGTCCTAAGACAAACTTATCACTGGGTTTTCTGCAGCTGTGAGTATGTGACACACCCATGGTCATCCAGTGCTTTCCATGGCTGAGTGGGAAACTGAGTCCATCACTCAAACCACTACACCACTCTGGCTTCCCTTATCTGAAAATACACTCCCAAATAAGCGAAGCATTACAATATACAACCCTATTCAAGCCACCTACTATCTTCCACTTCTGGCTTATGATTAAAACTAAATTAAGGATGCTTTCCTCAGAGCTCTACACTTCTGTTGCCTTTTACAACAGAAACAGTTGTGTAGGACATATTGGTCCTTTCTTGAATTGTTGAAGAAAAGCATGCTATCCTCCAACAGCTGCTGTTCATACAATGACACAGAAAACTTAGTAATACACATGAATTGGAATCCTGTTGGTGCCTCTCAACTGGAGTAGACCCAATGAATCAATTGTTCAATGGTGAGCCAACATGTAGGTGGATCCTATTGTTTCAATGTACCTACTCTAGTTGGGAGTAACAATGGTACTGAGGTCATGAGGTGAAATTATGTTGGCAGTTTTCAATCTTGAATAGAATTTGCTATATCCTTTCAGTCCTGGAAACAGGTCATGAACAAACCAGCATCCACAAAATATCCCCCAATATACAGTCTTCCCCCAAGGACAGTGGAAATGGGATTGGGCACAATCCTTTGGTTGCTAAACATTTTAAGTACTGGAAAAGTAGAAACAAACAACCCAGTAACAGGTAAAGAACCCATCCCTACATTGTACAGGAAATAAACAAATAAGTTGTGTACTATAGATTACAGAAGTTAGATGTTTATCACACTATTTGGCAAGTCTATTCTGAACTTTATGCCTGACTGAAAGTTTATGAAAACTCCATAAACTGAAAACTCAGGAAAGAAGTAAAATCTATGAATGTTGAACCACCTCTTCCTCAACCCTTATTTTTCTACTGGCCTTCATGTTCTACTTCAATCTGTTCTTTTTGCAGTTGCAGTTGTATTTCTTATGCTAATAAAGACAGAAGGAAACAAAAATATTAATACTAAATAAGTACTAAATAAGCAGTTTCGAAACTGCAATTGGTACAAGTATATTGGTAGAAGGAAGAAAAATGTAACAGCAATTCTACTCCAAGAACATTAGATATTGATTTGGGGAGAAGGGAGGGCTCAGTTCAAAAGGACTAATATTAATTCTGCTGTTATAGGTCATTGGTTTTAACTGGGTTTTTTTTTTTTAACTGTTTGTACGGCTGCTTCTTTTTGCTTTAAAATTGTTTCAGTGTTTTCCTATTGTTATTATATATTGTCTGTCATACGCCGCTCCAAGAACCTTTGTATGCATATGTATGCACAGATGAAATTAAATAAATAAAGCAAACCACCACACTACTGAATGTTTACAAGCAAACGTACGTGAATTCCAACTGCACAGCATATTCCTTTGATATGAAGGGGATCTGGTCTGGTGCCAAACGTTTAGCTAGCTGAAGGGCACTGTCCCAGTGTTGCAGATCTTTTCTCATCTAGAAATTGCATAGATTTTGATGGGAAAGGTTATTGCAAGCTACTCACCTAACAAAAATGTTCAACAAGAATATAGTTGTACATGATGAAATATTAGACAACTTAATGTATTACCTCAAGTGCAGCAGAAGGGCAGGAAGATGCCAAATATAAGTCCTGAGCCAAATTAAAGTTATCAGTATATATAGCAAGATGTCCTGCTAAAAGATTGTGATCCTCTATGCCCTGAAAAAGAAGATATATAAGGTCTGTTTTATGACTTGGAGGGATAAACACAGCCATGCATATGTTGCTGTCTGAAAAATGCTGAGGCAAATAAATCTCCCTGGCTCATGCACAAAGTGAGAAAAAGTATATGTCAAGGTAAAAGGGCATGAGCACTGTTTGTTCCATTGTCTATTCGTGTGCATGCACTTCAAGTCATAAAAAGAGAATTTGCTGTGAGAAGATTCATGTATGCTCAGAAACCATCTGCCCCTGATCAGCACAGGAAGTCACCAGATCAGAACTCTTGCTATTTAATGCCAACTCAATATTGACCTATGGCGAGCCAATGAATTTGATTTGCACTGTTAGACATTAACCATATTTTGACCACCTTCGATGGTCACATTTGGAACAAAAATAAAGGCTCTCTTGCTTGTCTGTTTGTTTAATTTATATCCCATCTTTCTCCAGGCATGGGATTCTAGGAGGCTCACAACTTGTTAAAATAAAGTCTGTGAAATAAGGACTGTTTTTATTGTGAGATGCATTTGATATTGAATTTTAAAAAAACAAGGTTACTTTGCACTTGGCATAAACTCAATTTCTTGTGTCCAAGGCAAAAGAAAATCTTATTTATAAGCAAAGTCGTTATTAATACAGTAAATTCTGCTATAATACAATAGTTGCATTCTTAAAAAAAAAAGTCCATGTTATAGTAGTTCATGCTTTAAAATAACAGGAGTTATGGGAAAAATAGGGTTAAGGTACAGATCTCAAAAAATATTACTCATATCTAAGCTATTTATTTAACTAACCACAAATTTTATTCTGCTGAAAATAGAAAATTAGCTGGGTCTCAAGAGGTTTCTCTCCCTGCTTGTGTATTTGTAGTTTTGCTGCTGCTGCTACCACTCCACAGACACACACACACACATCTGGCTAGGCTCAGGCTCTTAGGAGTAGCAGCAGCAACAGCAGCAGCAACAGAAGCAAAGCCACACCTCTCCAAATTGCAGAAGTCAGTGGTCAGGTAGGGTGCACTGGTGGGAGAAGAGGGAGGAAGGGAAAAGGAAGAAGGAGTAGAACGAGTGAATTTCTGCCCCAGCCAAACATCAACTCCTGCAATGTGGGGAGGTGTCATTTTGCTGCTGTTGCTCTAAGAGTCTAAGCCTAGCCAAGTGTTGTGTCTTTACAGTGGTTGCTGTCAGCTATGGAGAAAGCTGGATGGTCTTAACAAAAAGTGTGTGGTTGTTGGTGACTGGAGGCAGGGGTGTGTGGGAAGGGAAGCAGGACTTTGAAGGGAGATAATGAGGGCAGAACAGAAAGGGAGGGGTCAAGGTGCATGGAGAGGTGACAATTTGCCAGGCCCATTTGGGGAAGGGCTGGCATGGGTTGGTGCAGCTAGGCTGGGAGCTAGGGGAGCTCTTCTTTCTTGGAACTGAACAACTAAGATGAAGGGAGGCAGGATTGCCACTTAAAGCTGAAATGCACACGGGCACCAATTCACCAGTTTGAATGCTTGAGATGGGAATCACATGAAAGCTAATTAAAAATTCACAACCTGTGATTAGTGTTCTTCTATTCTTCTATTAATTAGTCATGTGCCAATTCACATTGTAAAAATATGTGTTACAACATACCATGCTGTATACCTGTTGAACACTTTTTCCTCATAGGAATCTGGCATCTCACAAGTACAATATACAGAAGTTAAAAACAATACAAATAATATATAATATAAAAACAACACCTCCCTGCAATAATAAATTAAGAACAATCAACTGGCCGAAAGCTGTAGTTAAAAACTGGGCAATTACATTCTGTCAAATATCTGGGACTACAGAACTGTCTTGATCTGGTGCTAAAAAAGACTGTGTCTAGCCACACTGGCCAGCTAAGCCTCCCTGGGGCCAGGCCCCAAAAGCACTGGCACAATCTCATATAGTCTTAGAATGAGAAACAGAAGCAAAATGTAACATTTAGATGTGTAAACATTTACCTTTATTTGTTCTAATGACATGACCATTTCCACATTTCTGATTGTCCTGTAAACCCTAATTGCAAATTCCAGTTCCATATGATGTAAGCAAGCTGTGGCTAGCTCATTCCAGCTTGACTGTTCATTCAGAAGTTTGCATACATCCCATGACTCTGAAAACCTACGTGATATTACAGATAAAACAAAAGCAATTAACTGTACTTATGCCTAACTGTTTCCTGGATGTTAAGAATTTTTTTGTATATTGTTTTAAAAGGGAACTCACCTTTTCAGTACTAAAGTCTGCGTAAGGATTTGTTTCAGCTCATTATATCCCATGCCTTTCAAAGGGCTAAGGAAACTATGAGTACTAAGGATGATATTGTTGGTTTTTCCACTTTGAGTCTGACAAGTTAATTCTCCGCTGTATAGCAGCAATGGTTTGTGCGAATAAGGAACTCTAGTGCCTCCTGCCAAAATCACCTTAGACCCTATAATATTACAAGAGAAAAAATGTTATTTTTCACATTCAACTAAAATTAACCCATCAATTTGTTACTAAAAAAAAATTAACAAAGATACATTTAATTAAATTTCAATTTGTTGTAATTGGTAATTAATTAATTAATTCAATATCCTGCCTTTCTTCTGGCACAGGAACTATGCCTGCTCAGTACCAAAACTACAGAATGAAAGCTTGTTAATATCTGAAACGGCAAACACAAACTGGACACAAACACTAAAGTATTGTTTTACAATAGCCCAGAAACATATGTTGGAGCACTGCGCACAGCATAAGGATTTACTTAATGAAAACAATGACACTGGCATGAGCAGCCTAAACTGTCTTCTTGAAATTAAAGGTGATCGTATATTTTGAGCTCCTGAACTTAACTGATGTAACTGCTTAACAAGGGGATCAGGACTGCTGGCAGCATTTATCAAACTGAAACTAACTTGTTTCACATCTGTCTCTTGCGTTTCACCCCAGCAGAGCTTTTCAAACTTTTCATGTTGGTGACACACTTTTTAGACATGCATCATTTCGCGACACAGTTATTCAGTTTTACAAGCAAACCAGAGATTAAACCAATCCCTTATAAGAGATACAGACACATGCATAAATAGTAATAATAAAATGTATGGGGACACAACATGTCTCATGAAAACCTTTCATATATTTTTAAAAATATATGATTTATAAATAATAAAATACATTTCCAAAATTGTAGGTGACACACCTACATGCTGCAGGTGACACACTAACATGTTGCAGCACATCATTTGGAAAGCCCTGCACTACAGGTTATATCCCAACATATACTTACCTGAAGTCTTCACAGTCTATACTTCACAGTGAAGTCAAGAAACCTTAATTTTAAACTGAGTTACATATTCAACCACCTGTCCAAAGAAAGAATTATCCACTGTCCTGCCATATTATTCCAATTTTATAAGCCATACCACAGTAACCTTGAGTACCAAATAGACTACTGAACAGAAATACTCAGAAAGGAAATAATCTTAGATACAGAGACCTGCAAAAGCTGATTTGTGAGTTCAGTCACATGTTGTGGAGATAAAAAAAAAAGCCTCTGGGTATCCAGCCAGTTTGGACTGCAGATGAGCAGTTAAATCCTAGCATACATATAATCCACCCATGCTAACCGTAAAGAAAATGTGCTGAATCTGAAGTCTTCTGCGCATGGAAGAGGTCCTACCACAACAGGAATTCTCCTTTCATTAGCAAAGCAAACAATTCTGGAAACAAACTATTTGTTTTGGATGAAATGACACATCATCTGGCTCTAATGTAGCACTGTAAGAAGATCAGGAGGGAAGCCCAAGCCCATTCCTAATGCTATAAGCATTTTAGAGGGGGAAGATCTTGAAATCTTTACAAGGGATATAACATCAAATGTTCTGTTCCTGCTCAGTGACACATAGAATGAAATACACTAATGCAATTATAAAAAAATATATTACTTTATTATACAATTAAAATCCATTTTTCCTTTAGTTTCCCTCATTCCCAGTCTCTCTCTTTATATTCCCATTGTCTTACTGCAGACTGAAGTTTTTAAGAATTGGAATCTTTTGCTTAAATGGATTTATGTGCCATGTACAACATTAGAACAATAACAAAACATCACAATACCTTGTATAGTATCCTTATGAAAGACATAAGTGTATATTTTGTCATCATCATATGCAACAAATACACCTTTGTCCATTGGCCAGTTTTCCCACAGAATCCCCTTGATAGTTGGTTGGAAACTTGGAATCTCAAAGGCAATATCAGTCACCTACAGAAAGGTAACATACAAATCTATTTTGTAGAAAAAAGGAAGCGGTACAGGAGACTAAATCCATTGGTTAGTCCCTAGTAGAGTATTAAGATTTGTTAAATTGATATATATACGTAAGTCGCTCTGATTCAGTAAGTCGACACTAGTTGGATCTAACAATTAGCTTTAGTCCATTATGAATACTCACGTTTGAATCATATTTAGATGTTAGGCAAATTATATTTAGACTCTCATATATGGAAGGTATTTAAGTAAATGGGACTGCAAATTTCACAATGGGACTGCAAATTTCTCAGTCTAGAGATTCAGATAAAACATCTCAAACCATCCCCTCGGTCACAAAACAACAGAATAACATGCATCTAAGGAAGAGAATTCACTGAAATGGGATATAGTTAGGCAAATGAAAAAATACTAGTTTAGATAAAATGAAAGGATACAATATCACAGTTCAAATTAGAGAAACATCACAAGTGTATCCAAACTGGTAGCAGCTATTTTGAATTCAGGACTAAGATAGCATCTAATAAAAATGAAAGTCAAAAAAACTGAAATAGAAACCATGCACAAAGAAACAGTATATAACATAAAATTTAAAAACTCTAGGTGTCATTCCATATTGTGGTTTTAGATTTGTAAGCTAGAGTTATTGCTCCATATTCATTAACACTACCTAGTCATAATCATGGCACTATTGCAATGATTGTAAACATCCTCACAAACCTACTTTACCAAGCAGCAGCCACACTGAGAAATGGAGGTCAGTTCTGCTGGTGACTGGAGTGCAGCAGGATGACCTTTCCAGCCCTCCTATCAGTGAGTGAGGTTGCAACAATCAGAAGCAGGGGCCCTTTCCGCACCGGGGTATTAAAACGGTGCAGAGCGACCTCCAACGGAGGTCTTCTGCACCGTAGAGTGGACTGGGGCGGACTACTTTTTGTAGTTCTGCACCTCAATCCGCTCCAAAGCGACTGGAACTGGTGGCGCGGCGTGTTTTTTAAAAACCTCTTTTCAGAGGTTTTTAAAAAGCATGGAGCGCGCAGCCCCATGCAGCTCCGTCGTCCCGCTCTGTTGCAAATTTTCAGGAGCGCACTAGTGCGTGCCTGCAGATCTGCCGGGGGCGGGCTTCCAGCTAGTGAGCTTCTCCGGTTGGTGGAGAGCCTCCGCCAGCCGGAAGCCGCCATTTTGGATGCTGAAGCCGCCATTTTGGACGCCGGAGGACTTCAGAGCAGCGAGCTCGCGCTGCTCCACATGGCAACGGACTTAACCGGCTGCCGGTAAGCTCCGTTTTAGCATGTTTTCTCCCGTTTCCCCCTTCACATGCGGAAAGGGCCAGGATCTCTGTCACAATTTGTTGCTGCAGTCTCACTCACTGGCAGAGAGGGGTTGAAATGTCATCCTTCTGCACCCCAAGTAGCAACTGAACAGACCTCCATTTCTTGGGGTGGCTGCTGCCTGGTAAAGCAAATTTGGAGGGGCTAGGCCAGGAGATGTTCTTTAGTTATGTATATGTAACTACATAGATACTACAGAATATGGACGGACCATCATCTGAGGGCAACATCTACTATATAAAAGTCAAAGTTTGTCAGTTTATCTGTGTCAGGCAGGTGAAGACCTTATATGATTGGCTGTGTCAGGTGAGAAGACCTTATATGATTGGCTGCCTGTGAAAATTCTATGGAATCCTGGGGTTGGCAGTTTAGAGAGTGGCCTTTAGAATTCTCAGCCAGAGAGCTCAGGCTGGTTACTATGGAGACGAAGCCAGAGAGCTCAGGCTGGCTACTATGGAGACGAAGCCTAGCAGCAAGAAGAAGGAGGGCAGTGTATTTCCCTCAGGAACCCAACCTGTGTATGTTAATAACTCTGAATACAGATTGGATTGGGGAATACGGGGAAAAGTTACAGGTAGTGGACAGGACAGTTTGGGGAATTAGAGACACAGGATCTCAAGAAAATAAAATCCCGGGCAATGCTGGGTATATATGACAGTTAGTTATAATTTTAGAATGTGGGGAATCAGACCAAGACTTACATATCTATAAAACTATATGCTAACTCTCATCATCTAGAAGAATCACAAAAGAATATATAAATTACAACAAATTTTATATAGGACACATAATCTCTCCTCTCTTATAATATTGGTGGAAGAAATAGAAATGTTGGTCTTGCCTGAAATACACTCATTTCCAGAAAAGAAGGGACAAACATTTTTCGGATGGGTTTCTCCTCCCTCTCATCCAACAGGCAGGAAAGATAGACCTTTTTGGTGTCTCCACCAGGGGGAGCAATCTCCATAAAGGTCAGTTGTTATTGCAACCGAAGAAATGCTCTGTGAAAGTAGAACTTCCCTTGTCTTTTCTTTTTATTTAACTGAAAGAGAAAACTGAACAACAGATAGAGGAGAGAATGGGCATGAGGTCCAGAGACTTGCTCCCCTAGAAACTATCTACATATATGCTGTAAGCCTCACACCAGCACACTCCAGAGTGGACAGGATGTTCGTCCCTTCTTGGCTGGAAATGAAATTTTTCAGGGAAGACCAACATTTCTTCTCCCAGCTAAAAAGGAAGGAACATCCTTTGGATGGTATATACCAGAGCTCTCTAAATAAGGGTGGGTGGTGCTGGCATACCTTGGAGTCTACTACTTCAGTTCTTATAGTACCTGCTTGCCAAAGGGAGCTTCAGTTAAGTCAAAGGGGTTGAGTTTATAATGCTTTACAAGCATGGGAGGCAACTTCCATGTTAGTACCCTGCAGATTTCTACTAGAGCGCTCTTCACTGTGTAAGCAACTATTTTCTCTGGTGGGAGAACTTAAAGATGGAACAAGGCTGAGAGTTGACAGACAAGGAACTGGAAGAGCAAACCTGCTTGTTCTCTTGAGATAAATGCAGATGGTTCCGTGAGCATCCAAAGTGTGCCATACCTTCTCCAATACATTGGAGGAGTAAGGACAGAAGAAAGGGAGGGTTACTTACTTCATCCTGTGGAAGGTAGAGTTTACCTTGGGAATGAAAGTGGGGTCTAGCCAGAGTACCACAGAGTCTGGCCTGAAGATGCAGAACTTTTGTGTACTGACAAGGTGCTGAGTTCTGATACCCTGTGTCTGAGGTGATGGCAGTCAGGAACAACACCTTCCAGGCTAGCTGCTTCCAGGAACTGTGTGTAGGTCCCAAGAGTGAAATTGGTGAATTGTAGGGGAAGCAAGAAATGCTAGTCCCCTGAGAAATCTACAAACCCATGGATGAGACATAATCTTGGCTTCTTATGCATGAGGCACCAGTGAGCTGATGGCTGCAATTTGCCTTTATTGATCTTATTGGGTCTGAGGCCTCAGTCAATGCCCTCCTGGAGGAATTTCAGTAAGGAAGAGACAGAGAACTTGAGAAACTCAAAGTGCTTGCAGAAACCTCTGCATGTGTATTCATAGATACTGGTTAGCTCAGACATGTCTAAAAGCCAGGATAGTACCTGCAGCCTTGTCAGAGTTTTCACATTCCTTTAGCAGGCTCTGCAAAATTTCCAGGAATGATGTGGTAACAACTCTGGATCAGGATGGTAGACCTGTCCTTGAGTAAGGAGATCTGGGCAGGCTGGAAGTGGCACTGAGAAGCAGGTCCTCCTCAGCCATCCTTTGGTGACTAGGATCACAGAGGCTCTTTTCTAGTTGTACATTGCTTGGGAAGTAGAGTAACTGGTGGAAAGGTACATAATAGCCCCTCGGGCCAAGAAAGAGACAGGAAGTCCATGACTTTGGTTCCCTTTGTTTGGCATCTTGAGAAGAGTCTGTTTTCCTTGAAGTTGAGTTCAGAGGCAAAGAGATCTATGGCTGGCTGGCCAAAATACTTTTGGCTGGAGTCTCCACTTCCCTTGGTCTTTGGTTGAGCCAATCCATTTGAAAGTTCAAAGTGTCTCAAATATGTCCTGTCTCTTTGGAAAGGAGGTGAGATTCTGCTCAAGTTAGTAGCTTCTGAGGCTCTCTCAATGAGAGACTGGAACCTCATTCCTCCTTGGTGATTTATATGAACTTTAGTAGTTACACTGTCTTTTCTGATTATGACTGCTTCTCCCAGAATTACCTCAGCCAAAGCCAGTAGGCCTAGCCTGATTGCTCTGAGTTCCAGCAAGTTGATGCTGTACTTGAGTTCCTCCTGGCTCCATCTGCTCCGAGCTAGGCAGGGCCTGCAGTGAGCTCCTCAGCCTCACAGGTTGGCATTTGTGGTGATTTGCGCTCTGGCTGGTTTCCTGACGGGCTTCCCCTTCCTGATGGCAGGAAAAGTCCATCATTTGAAGGACTGGTGGATTGGCTGGAGATCTCTTGTTTGGTAGTGCCTTCTGACTGCAATGGCTGACTGTTGTGGAAGCAGGAGCCACTGAAGGGGCTGGCATGAAAGTGGGCCAAGGGAGACATTCTGTGGTGGTGATCATGAGGCCTTGCAGGTATGCAAATAAGGTCAAGTCCAAAGGGTGGGGAGGCCTTGATGTAAAGGATGCAGTTCCTGATGGCCTAAATCCTTTCTTGGGGAAGGGAGACTGTATCCAACTGGGTGATGATTATGGCTCCAAGATGTTGCATCTCTTGAGAAGGAGTGAGGTGGCTCTTCCAAAGATTCACCTCAAAACCACGGATAGCCAGTGAGTGCAGCACTTCCTGGGCATCACTGTGGCCTGTTGGAAGTAAGCAGATCAAATATGCAGATTGTCAAACTATGAATAAATGGAGAAGTGTGACCTCCTCCAGTGTGCCTCCAGCAGCGCCATGATTTTAGGAAACACCCTGGGAGCTGATGACAGGCTACATGATAGTGCCTTGTATTAGTAGTGGGAGCCCCTATACATGGAACAAAAGAACTGGAGGTAGGAGGGGTGGACCAAGATTTGCTCCAGTCAGATCCAAAGATGACAGGAAGTCTCCTGGCTGAAGAGTTTTGAGGATGTGCTTGAGTGTTTCCATCTGAAAGCAGTGTTTCTTGATGAATTAATTCACTCCCCTTAGGTGCAGTATGGCTCTCCATGTGCTGTTTTTCTTGGGCACTATGAAGAAGATTGAATAGCAGACTATGCACCTATGTGAGGACAGCATCTTCTCTGTTGCTCCAATTTGTATCAGATGGTTGATGGCTTCCAGTAGGAGGCAATGTTTTTGCAGGTTCCTGGACTTTGGGGAAGTACTGAAGCAGCTGTGAGGTCTGAGGGAAAACTCATTTTGGTAGTCCTGTCTGAGAGAGTCCAGCACCTATTGGCCTGAGACAGAAGTCTCCCACAAGCTCTCAAAGCCCTGAAGTCTGCCCCCTACAGGTGGGTCAGCACCAGGCATGAGAATTTTTTCATTGTCTCTTGTTGACCAATCTACTAGAATTCTAGGAGGGCCATTGCTTGGGTTGGAACCCATGTTCTTCCCACTGAGGCCTGTATCTCCTGAAGTCTCTGGACTGAGGAATAGAACTAAGGTGTGTAAGGGGCCCTGGATGAGCAAAAGAATAATGATCTCTGTCTGCTGTGCCTTTTCTCATCCTTTTTCTTATTAAAGCCTTCTTTTTATCCTTAGTGTCATCTAGGATAGGGTTAGGACATTCCCCAAAAGATTTGATACCTAGGAAGGGAACAACAGTGAAATTCTGCTTGGACCATGTGTTCATGTTTTAGTTTTTAAGCCATATTTGACACTTGACCATTACAGGTGCTGCCTGAGTCCTGGCACCTAACTGGTTGGTGTCTAGGCTGGCATCTGCATCAGCCACTGCCATCTTCATCAGTTTGTTAACTCACTGCTTAAGTTTAACCTTAGTGCTAGGGATTTCCTTTAACACTT
Source organism: Iguana delicatissima (assembly GCA_948472985.1). Classification (NCBI taxonomy): domain Eukaryota; kingdom Metazoa; phylum Chordata; class Lepidosauria; order Squamata; family Iguanidae; genus Iguana; species Iguana delicatissima. The sequence continues at coordinate 107,545 of CAOKZL010000176.1, forward strand.
CTTTGGCTCACAGGAGGGATGCTCTGTACATGATGGAGATTGCAGCTGTAGCTCTTACAGCCTTCATGTGCTCTTTAAGGGCAGCATCAGCCTTCCTATCCTCCACAATCTTCAGTGCATCTTCACTAGGATGTCTGAGTTGTGGGGCTGAGGACATTCAGCTGGGAAACTGAGGCCTAATGCCCTGACTGCATTCCTCAATATTACAGCAAAATCTGACATATTTGAATAAATATTTGAAAGAATTCAGGCTGAAATGAACATATGAAGGGCATAGCTGTTGGAGTCTTGTCCTCATCATTTGAAAATAGCTCCTCTAGGATATAGATGAGGTGGAGCCACCTTCATAGTCCTCTCTTGGTGAGTGCAGAGCACTGACTGAAATGCTGGGTGTGGGGGCCTAGTGGGCTTTCCTGCACTTCTTTGATGAGGGGTCCTGCTGGACTCTGCAGACTCAGTTTCAGAGGTGGAGGTCTCCAGCTTGGTCACCTAGGCTGTAAGGTGCTTAGGTCCTAAGCCTATCAAGGTGACCAAGATGACACCCATAAGATTCAGAAGCCAAGGACTCCACATTCTCCCACATGTCTGTGGCGTGGGGAAATGGCAAGCATGCTGCATTCCATGGTCCTGTTCCATTTCTTGTTCCAGAAAGCCTTGTGCAATGGGCATTGAAGAGCGGGGTGGGAGAGAGACCATGCACCCACCTGTCCAGTACTGTAAGGAGGCAGCAGAATGGAATGCTTCCTCTATGGCCCTCTAGACTGACCTATCTGCTTGCCGCAGAGGAAGAGGTATCTGAAGGGGAAGTAAATCTTCACCCAGGCCATCAATAATCTCTTCATTCTGGGCAAATCCAGACGCAGCTACAGCCAGCTGATTTAATATCTTGCTTGGCTCCCAGAAGGCGTGGTGAACGGATGAAGACAGCAGAGATCAGGTAGTAAAAGCAGAGTAAATCATAGAAAGAGTTTTTTTTAAAAAAGGTACTGAAGAAAGAAAGAGACGAGAAGGAATTGAAATGAAATCGAAGGAGAAAATTGAAAGTGGGAAGGTTCTGGAGCAAACAGTTAAGAGGAAACGTGTCCTATTGGAGTGGGAGACAGGAATAAGACTGACCTTTCTGAGGGATGTTCCCCTGGTGAAGACACCAAAATGTTCTATCTTTCCTGTCTATTGGAGCAAGTGGGAGGAGCAACCTCTCTTCTCTACTGGAAAAAAAGTCTATATTTGTAAAAGACAAAAATGCAGTTAAGTTAATCATAAATCCACCTTCCTCAAATTTGTTTCCATCTTCCTATATACTTTATTCATTAAGATAAGCCCAACATACTTTGTACCAGATTTATTTTAGTGCTTTTACAGGGAACATATTAAAATAGTCAGCATCTCCTAGCTATAATGACTATCAGTATTGACATACATATAAATATATGACAATACATAAAGAAAAACAGATTGCAACTGACAAATACTTTGAAATGGAATAACTTACAGGGCAGTAAACAAAACCATCACTCTTGTCATCAATGAAAACTAGTTTGGTTCCATTGGGATCTGGGAAGATTTTTCTCACTCCAACAGAATGTCGGTATTCATTCACATATTGCCAGTCTTCAATGTAAAAATACTGAATAACACCAGTCTAACAAACAACAAATGGGTCAAAGCAATATTATTAGAAACTAACGAGGTGAGAATATTTGTAATTGGGATCAATTCAGATATGTTATTTAGACAACCTGACTGATAAATTATTTTTCACCAGAAACTAACTCCTAGAATAATAATGATAAACCCGTCACTGAAATTGCTCCTATTAATAGTAAAGCAGTCTTTTATGTCTCCTAATGTACCAGGAGCTGAAATGATAAGAGGGCAGAGTCTCTATCACAATTTTAGAGGGTTCTCAACCCTTGTACAAACATAATGGTTGTGGTGGGGAGAGAAATTCAGAATGACCACTTTTCAAACCAGATCTAGACAAATACTGAGCAAGCATGTTTTTCTGCTGCTGCTGGAAAACAATGACATCAAGTGTAACATGAAAACCTGAGTAATTGTATTGACTAAGTGGGCCTCCTTGTCAACTCTGGGTCCTCCATGTTGCTGCAAGAATATTGCCGCAGCAGTGAAGTGAACTGTAGATTTGCTTCGAAAAGAATACTGGGGTTAGGCAGGAAAAGGGGTTTCAAAAGCATGTTCCCTTAAAAGCCCTTTTGTTCATCTATTGACTCAAAGTTAGTTTTTATAGTTTTTAGTAGAGAACTAAAGTGGTGCCTTTGTATATCAGCTAAAGAATTCTGTGGAGTTTAGAGCTGCTTTGATTGATTTCCTTCCCCTTTCCCTCTCTCCCTCCTTTGCCTTTTATTTCCATGTCTGGATCCAGTCTGGCTGGGGACAAAATTGGTGAACCACCCCAACAAAGTTGGCTATCCCCCCACACTAGTATGAGATGAAGCTTGACATGGGCACATACTTACATCAGTACCATAGATGAGGAAATCACTAGTTAAAGCATGGCACAAAATTTTACTTTTATCATCTGTATCTGGGAAAACCCCCCAGTTTTCGTTCTTCCTCAGTATTTAAACGTTATTTTCTATCTGAAATAATAGAGCAAAAGTAAATTTCTTGTGAAAAAAAAAGAATTATTTTCATTAACTCACAGTCTGAAATTTCAACCATCTTACCATGCTCACCACAACTTCACTTTTTTTTTAAAATTAGTTAAAAGCCCACCACAGACACCCCAAAATCTAAAAAGGTTTTTTCAAAACACCTCTATTAACTATGTACTGCCACATACCTTTTTACCCTTCAATTATTTCTCACATACTTTAGCACACTTAAGTTTCTTCTTGCTTTAAATCTCTTGTTAAATTACTCTGGAAAACTGGCACTCAACTTTTCATCTACATTGGACTGAACCTAAACTCACAATCATACAATACACACTTATAGTTTCTGGACCAGTTTTATTCTTGCAGTACAGGTGGCTCTTTTTCATATACTCACCATATGCAATTGAACTTTACCCTCAAATAGCGCAGCTGCATAGTCAGAATTAAGGCACATACGGACGACTGTTCCCAGATATTCCATGTCTTTGAGTTTTTTCACACCTGTAGAATATCAAAAACAAAATTATAATTTGCTTTTGAACATGTTTTTAACCTTTTAAAATGAAGAGTTGGTACTTACGTGAACGATCATTCTGGGATGACAAGAGGAGCAACCCATTCCCTGGGGTTGTTCCGGGGTCCCAGCTGACCAGGACCCGTTGAAAGCTTTCAAATTCCTTAAACCCCCCCCCTTTTTCTCTCTCCCTTCAGTTTACTTTTCTAGCGTACAGTACCTATTAACTCACCTATTCAAATCTGTATTTAACCTAGTGGTGGGTGTGGATTGCCCTCCTGTCATCCCAGAATATCGTTCATGTAAGTACCAACTCTTCATTCTCGGGCCAGGAGGACCAATCCACTACACCTGGGATTTTCCCCAAGCTGTTTCCTGGGTGGGCAATAATCTTTACAGTACAGCTTGCGGGCACCCTGTGCCCAAAGGCCGTCTGAGCTGACCTATATTTATCTAACTCGTAGTGTTTAATGAAGGTGGACACTTCCTTCCAACCTGCTGCTCCACAAACATTTTCCCCAATGAAAAAGCAGACTCATATGCCACTGATGTGGCCACTGAACGCGTGGAATGCCTTGGCTGCTTGGAATAATCGTAACATAGGAAAATGCAAGTCTTTATCCAAGATGCAATCACTGCCTTGCTTGCTCTTTGCCCAAAGTTTTTGGTTGGAAAGACAGTAGGAGTGTGTCTGACTTTCGAAATTCCTTTGTTTTCTTGATTAGGCTTTTACCACTCGTCGGACATCTAAGGGTGCCATTTTTTCTCCAAAAGATGAACTGGTTTAGGGCAAAAAGTTGATAAATGTATTAACTGTTGTTGCTTAAGTGATGTCAGGCACTTAGGTTTAAATGAGGGGTCAACCCCCACAGTCAACTTGTCATTTTGAATTTACATAGGTTTTCCCATTCACTGACAATGCTCCCAAAATTCCCTGATCCCCCTCCTGGCTGACATGATAGCCAATAGAAAGCCGTTTTGAAAGACAGAAGCCTGAGGGAGGCCTCAGCTAAAGGGTAAAAAGGTGGCTCTGTCAGTGCATTTAGCACCAAGTTTAAATCCCATGATGGAAATCTGTGCACCATAGGAAATGATGATAACGTTGCCCCTCTTAGAAACCGTTTTAATATGGGGGTTACCCCGAAACGACCCCCCGTCTTCATTTAGGAATGCCGACAGCGCCGCTACCTCCCTTTTTTAAAAGGGTGTTAGGCCGGAGACCTTTCCCCAAAGTCCATCCTGCAGAAAATTGAGTTTTTTGTGTCACTCCTACCTCAGTTACAGAAATTCTCTTTTCTGCTCCCATTTTATAATGTTTTCCATGTCCTGTCGTAAATTTTTTGTGTAAATTCCCTTCTGGAACCCATCATTGTATTTACTACACTTTCCGTATATCTCTGCTGAGTCAGCAGTCGCCTCTAAATTCCCACTGTCAACTTCAACCAGTTCGGATCTGGTGGTTCACAGGACCTTGACTCAACAAGTCCAGCCTGCATGGTAACGTGCAGGCTGGACTTTGGACCAACTGCATCAGCAACGGAAACCATAGCCTCCTCAGCCAAAACGGTGCTATTACTATTACTGATGCTTTCTCCTGATGTATCTTCACCGGGACTTTCTACACAATTTTGACTGGTGGGAAAGCATAGTGAGTCCCTGGTGGCCAAGGAACTACAAGGCATCCGTGCCTCGGCACCTTTGCCTCCAAGCATTGAAAATACCTTTTTATTATTTTTTGCAGTAGCAAACAAATCCACCTGTAAAGGCCCAAAATTGTTGTTTATTTCCTTGAAAACTTCTACATTGAGGGACCATTTTCCTGGGTGTACGTAATTTCTGCTAAAAATAATCTGCACGTACCTTGTGGACTCCCCTCAAGTGTACTGCAAAAATTCCCCAAAATCAGCTCAGCCCATCTGAACAGACGAGTCACCTTTGTTATTAGTGGCACCGAATGCAGCCCTCCTTGCTTGCATACATAAGCCTTTGCTGTCATGTTATCTGTTAATACCACCACATGGTGGCCCTTAAAAAGGGACGCACACATCTTTGAAGTGCTAGGGGGGTTCGCCTTCAACTCCAGGAAGTTGATGCTGAAACGCCTGTCTCTGATAGTCCAACGGTCTTGCACAGTGAACCCTGCACAGTGGGCCCCCCAGCCATACAGACTGGCATCCGTCGAAATATGCACCACATTCTTTTTTTTGGAAAATGGTATGCCCGAAGCCACATTCCTTTCCTTCAGCCACCGGTACATGCCAGTCCGAATGTTCTGAGGCACTTTTTATTTTGTAGTGCCATCTGTTCGCAATGGCCAACTGATGTCTCATCAGTAATCTCTGCAATGGTTTCAAGTGAAAACTGGCCCATTGTATCAACTGTGTTGTTGAGACCAAGGTGCCCAAAACCCTTTTTGCCAGCTGCATTAGATCCATAGACTTGCTCTGTGTCAACCAACGCGGGGTTTATTGTACCTTCTCTAGTCTTTCTGAGGATAGATGCAGCCTGCCCAGCCTTGTAGCTATTCTGGCCCCCAAACGGGTCAATTCCATAGTTGGGATCAGCACACTTTTTTCGATGTTTAGTAGAAACCCGTAATGCGACAGCACTCAAATGGTCATCTGCAAGTCCTATGTAACTTGGACGCTGACTTTGCTTTCAGCAAGATGTCCTCCAGGTAGGGGGATAACTGCCCCCCTTGACCCCGCAGAAGTGCTATTAGGGGAACTAGGACTTTTGTAAATACCCTCGGCGCTGATGCCAGACCGAATGGCAATGCCTTAAACTGATAGTGATTGTTCAGGAAATTGAACCTCAGATATTTCCTGTTGGATGGACACATGGGAATATGGAAATATGCTTCCTTCAAGTCTATGGAAGCTAAGTAGTCCCCCACTTCCAAATTCTCTTTTATTGATTGTAATGTCTCCATCTTGAACTTTCTGTATTCCACAAACCTGTTGAGGTACCTGATGTTCAATACGGGCCCTGTATTTGCCTTTTGGTTTGGGTACTACGAAAAAACCGAATACACACCTGTTCCTTTTTGGTATTCTGGAATTTTTTCCCCCCGGCCCCTATGTCTAACAGGTGCATAATTTCTTGCATTACTAAATTTTTGTTTTTCCTGACCTTCTGGTACCGGGGAAGGAAAAATTGTCCTTGGGGGAGGTGTGAAAGAATATTTTGTAGCCTTGAGTTACTACATCTAACACCCACCTTTTCTGATGTTATCTTTGGCCACCTGAACCCAAAGGACAGAAGTCTTCCCTCCACTTTCCTTTGTTGACAGTCAGTATTGCTGTTTACCTCACTTGGGATTAACCCCAAGCTTTCCCTGTCCTTGTCCTTGTCTAAATTTGGGTTTTAAAAGTGTCTTGCAAACTGTGTTTTCAATCTGCTCCCTTCCCAAACCCGCCAGATCTGAATTCCTTCCAGTACAGCCATAAGCACTTCCACCTCAAAAGGAGTAATTAAGAGCTCCTAAAGCCTCTTCTATCTACTATCCTTTTTTGAAGGGTTGGCATCACTTGTTTTTGTTTTGTCTCCACCAATATCTTTTCCAATGCAGTAGAGCCAATGAGCAGATCACCCTGATATAGTACATATGCCAAATTGCTATGAGACTTCTGGTCTGCCTCCCAGTGTCGCAACCACAGGGAGCACCTCGCTAACTTTATAGGTTTATGTTCCTTGCTGCATATGCCGTAGCATCCAAACCAGCATCAGCAATAAATTTAAGAACCTTTTGTATTCGTTCCACTGCTTTTATTAACTCATTCATTGACAGATCTTGTGCCTCTAAGATGTCTTGAGACCACAGCACTGCTGCCCTGGCAAACATCGAAGCAGCTGTTGATGCTTTAATCGTTGCCGAGGCAGCCTTGTGCGCCTTCCTAGACAAGATTCTGCCTTTCGCTCATCCATTTCTTAAAGCTGAGTGCCTCCCTCCCTGGGGACAATCGCACCAGACACCAGTCCTACAAGTCCATGGGGGCACCTTTGTTTTAAAATTCCCGTTCCCGATCTTATTAGTGCATGTCAGATTTTTTTTTTGGTGAATTCCACTCTGCTGTAATTATATCTTTGAACAAATCTGGCAGAGGTAACTCCATGCACCTCAACTCTCTCTTCTTTATTACTGCTGCTATTCTACATTCTTTACCTACTTTGTCCTTTTTTCCCTTAGAGTCATGCAGCCCTAATGTTTGAGGCACCCTTCTTAAAATACTCTTGAAGGAGTCAACCCCAAAAATTCTATCCCAATTTATCTTTTCATCTTCCTCAGCATCAGAAACCTCAGTGTCCTCTACTTCCATCACTTCTTCCTCATCTACCTCTTTTTATCAGTGTAGGTGTCAACATCAGGCATATCAGAGGTGACCCCTCTTGCCTGTAGTAATCTAGTGTTTTCAAGGGGGGATTTCTCCCGGGAATATCCTTGCTTTCCCTTTTTGTTAGGTTGAAACTCCAATTCAATTCTCCTTTTCTTTAACTGGTTTTCCCTTACTTCCTCATCATCCACTGATTCCTCATAATTTACCCATTTCTGACTGCCAGTTCTCTGGGTATTGGCCATCATTTGTGATTGTAACTCACGCTGTTTGTATGTACTGCTTGTTGTGTAGGCTACCAAATGTTCATTTGTTCAGCGGAAACTTGGTGAACTGGCTTTGGTAAAAATTGCTTGGAGCTATGGGAAACAGCCTCCTTGATCATAGCCTGAATTTCCATGCGTAAGTTCTCCATTATGCACAACCTCTGACTTACTTGGCCGCCCCAGCATACCTGTTCAGGGTTACGCTGTGGGTCTGGCCCCCTCTGTGGTGCGTTCTGAAGCCATCCCTCCATGAAGCACCACATTTCTGCATTCCAGGGCCCAACCCCTGCCGCTGACGCGGCTTGGCCATCTTCTACTGGGACCTGAGTTCGCCATTACTGGAATATTAGCGCTGCGCACCTGCACAGTCACTGTCGAAAATTGGGCCTTTGGAGGTAAGCGTTTTCGTCGCCACACCTAAGATGGCGTCCGAAGCCGTGGTCACAGCTAAGATGGCGTCCAAACTTTTTTTCCACACCTAAGATGGCATCCAAAGCCTTTGAGGGAGCAGCTGAACCCTCGGGAACCCTCTTGGAACTCTTATTTCCAAGATGGCGGCCGGGTTTTTAGAGGTGAGTGGCTTTGTATTTTCTTTTAAAACTTTTTTTTCTCCATATTTTTCTTTAGGTTTCTTTTTACTGCCTTTTTATCTGACTTCTTCACCTCCATGGCTCTCTTTGCGTTTGATATTTTCTGGTCATCTGCCTTCTTTTGGAGGACAGGAATATTTTCTGGAGCTCAGCTGCACGTTTCTCATCTGAGAGATGCTGTGCAAACTTCTGTGCTGGCTGCTGCTCCAGTCACCTCGTCCGAAGCCTGCCTTGCGGCAGTTTTCTGGATGGAACATTGTACAGGAGTGACCGAGCCCAACTCTGTGGTGCTGCGGATCACTTCATCCATAACGTGTTTCACTGCTGTAGTCTTTTCCATACTTACTCTTTCACAAACCTTCTCTTTAATTTCTCCCTATTTTTATTTACTTTTTAATTTCCTCACTGTTCTACTCGGGAGAGGGAGTCTGATGCGTCCCCACTGCACGCAGGAGGGGAAAAAAAAACTGAAGGGAGAGGGACAGGGAGTCGGTTTAAAAGAATTCTGAAAGCTTGTGAACGGCTCCTGCGTCAGCTGGCACGAGGATCAACCCCAGGCCCTAGTGGATTGCTCCTCCTGTCAGCCCGAGAATACCTCTTAACATATAAAGCAATAGGTTACAGTTACAAAACATCCTGTAGCACCAGGAAGACCAATATGTTTATTGCAATGTGATCTTTTGTCCATTATAGCATTTAGTGTTATCTAGAAATTTATCACATGTACTAGTGACACCTGGAATTTCAGGTATAAATGCAGTTTTTCACATGATTTTAGGTTGGATTCTAACAGGTATGAAAATATCCATTACTTTAAATTACATGTAGCACTTCCAGTGCCACTTACATTGTTAGTTCTAGTCTTTTATCAAACTGTTCCTGAAAGTACAAATATTTCTGGCACTTGTAACACAATTAACATACATAGTATGATGAGAATTCACTAATCATTATTTAAGCCCAATTAATTTTAAATTGATCAATGTTTCCTCTTTAAACTCCCCCTGAAATTTGCTACTTTAAGGACCTTGGAGGGTCTCCTATAGGTCTTCAAATATTGTCATTGTATCAATTTATTCTTTTGCACAGAGATTAGCCTGTATGCTCTACATAGAATGCAGAAAGGCATGGGAAGCAGAAGAGGACACATATCGCATGCATGCGATTCCAGGTTGTTTGTGCTATTAGTTAATTTGGTGACTGGCCAGTGCTAATGAAGTAATTGTCATTATCAATACTTTATGAATTTAATTTACCTTTAACATCACTTGTCCATAATCCAGCAGTCTTGCAAAGTTTTCTGTCACCCCAGGTGGAAGGAGAACCACTAGCTGATAGTATTAATGCTGCCTGCCCTTGATGCTACTGCTGTATACCCAAACAGCCTCATTCTTGGAGTAAGACCCACACAAAGCCTGGTTATAAGTGTTTGAACCTTTCTGGCTCTGAGGTTCTGGCTGAGATATTTGGGGCCTGGCTGCCTCAAAAATAAAGCTCAAATGCTTCACTTTGGCTAATGGACAGTCCAACCTTGGTCAAATCCCATCCCCAATATATGTACTCGTATAAATGTGTATTGTGAAATTCTGAATGATGAGGAGAGTTTTGTTGTTATTGTTGTGTGGCAAATCTATCATGAGATTTCTTGGGGGTGAGAGTGTGTGAGGTGCCCAAGGTTACCCAGTGGGTTTCCACTGGGGAACCAATTCCCCAAGTGGGGAATCGAATTGAATCCTGGTTTCCTGTGCTCAAATCACAACACTACATTGGCTCTTATGAGGAGAGCTACCATCCACAAAACCCATGCTATAACAAAGCTGTTAAGACATTCAGGGGCTATAGTATATGACCAGTACACTTTATATATACAGGCACATGTGTATGTATAGTAATGAAACACTATATTAAAATAATTGAACTAGAGATATACTTACTGCTCTCTCCAAGAACATAAAACCATGCTCGGTTATTCATGCCTACAGCCAAGTGATAATGACCTACAGCAACAAAGCTAGGCTCAACTTCCACAGAAACTGTAACTGGTAGCTCCTGCCAAGACAAATGGCATTTCTTTAGCTGAGAACTCTTGGTAGTCAATCGCTATATTACACCTATGTTAACTTTAAAAAGGAATGAAGTACCATACACTTTCAACATGATTGGCTACAGTAACCTCAAGAAGCGAGGTCAGGTATGCAATCCGTGTGCTGTAGGAGTCTCCAAGAATGGGAAGTTTTGTCAAGAAGACATGGATAAATCCTCTTCTTGTAGACACTGCCAGCAACCGTCCATCATCTGTCCATGACAGCTGATCTAGACCTAAAATATCAAGAGGATTTTGTTTAAAAAAAAACAACACTTTTCTCTTTCAAAACCAAAAAACAATAAAATTTTACAAAGTAATAGCTTCAAGACTTTAGAACCAAACCTCTGTATCTGACAGAGCAGTCTATATGTATGAGCAGAATATTATTTGTAACATTAAACATCATGTATTTCTAGCCACACCCAAGTCTTGATTCACAATTACATGAAGAAAATTGTCATATTAGCAGAATGTTGTATTTGTGCCCTGCTTTTCCTTCATGGAAGTCTTAACAATACTGTGAGCAAAGTTCACTTGAGACAGAGTATATAAAACTTTCTCCCCTGCCTGGAGAGCAGCATTCCCTCAGGGGGAATTTACTGGGCCCTGCATACAGGCAGCAGCCAGGATCAACCCAATTTCTGTCTTTCACACTCACACATCCATCATCCCATCCACCTTCCCCAACTTCTTTTTTGATCTTTCATTTTCCCTCATTTCTCAGTTTTTAAAAAGTTAAGTGAGGCATTGGAGGTGTGCTAGCATTTTGGAAGTGTTGCAGTATACTGGAAGGAGAGGGCTTACCCTAGCTTCCCAATCCACAATCTTACCCCTAGAGTATTCATTAGGTTTAAAATAAGTGTAATTGCTGCACAGAGGTGGAGAGATCCCAGGGACCACGTTCAGCTTGCAAGTTAGAAGTGCCCTTCTCTTTTCCTAAATGATGCCAGCCATATTCCAGTGATTCCAAAACACAATCTGGAGGATTGTGCACAAGCAGCGACACTAACTGGCCTATTGCATTCCTTTGTTCCCATCCTTCAAATAGAAGGGGAAGAAATTAAAATTAAAAGTTCTGCTTTACAAGGATCCTGGATATCAGGAAAATGATGGTTTGAGAAAACCACAATTTGCCCCATTCAAACTAGCTCAAAATTAAATCTTCAGATGTCCTCCTCTTCCACCTAACTCTTATTCCCAATCTTTGAAAGTCTTGTTTGGGAGATTATCTAAATAAGAACAGTCTTAGTTCTTTTAATGCCACTTTCAGAGAAGCTTATGACACAGAAGGTATATTAATATGATAGTCCACTGTGAACACTCTAGTTATCACATTTCCTCATAAAAACAAGTTGCTAATCTAAATAAAAATCTATTAATGTGATTTTACAAGTAGTTGATTAGATTTGAAAACTGATATACCTTTATTTTCATCTTCCAAATTTATTATGGCATACATTTCATTCAGATCTGACAGGTCATGAATCTTGATGCTAAAATAAAAATAAAAGACCACTCTCTTCAAAACCATAATTTAATCATGGATTATATGATATTAATCAGTAAGAAACCTACCCAGGTTGATGTTAGTTTACTATATTACTATTTCTCTGTATCATATCATTTTATCACTCTTGGAATCATGCTTCTGTAAAATTTCTTTCACACTGATTTCCATCCTAACTGGACCAAACAAACATTTCTTTTTTTAAAAAATGTGAAGTGCACTGATTGGAATGTTCAGATTGTCAACTTAATTGTAAGTATCAAATTTAGCCAAAATTAATTCATAAATGTGAATTCTAGCTAAAAGGATGTGTTGCTTACCTGTAATGGTAGTTCTTCAAGTGGTCATCTGTGAACTCACACAAATCTGCAACTCCACAGTGAATAATTCAGAATGTTCTAGAGCTGTTATGTAAGCATTTTGGCAGTAGCCTCTGTTCCCCTGGTCCATGTGACTTGCTGGATTCCTGCTCAAACTTTCAGTTCCCTAGATGCCAAAGCAGCAGCCAAGGAGCTAAGGAGATAGAGCATGACACGCCAAGGAGAGGATGGGTGAGTATTGTGTGAGTTTGCAAATGACCACCCAAAGAACAACAGTTACAGTTAAGCAACCCATCCTTCTTTGTGGTCTCTGTGGCTCACACAAATGGGAGACTAGCAAGCTACTCACCACAAGAGGTGAGAATGTCATGAAACATAAGAAAAAAGCAGGGATTTCCCAAAGGCAACATCAGCTGTGGACATAGCATCCAACCTATAATGTGTAATAAAGGTCATGGGCTGAGACCAAATAGCTGCCCTGCAAATCTCCTCTGGAGACACGTCTTTCTGAAAGGCCGATGGGGTACCAATACCCTTGGTAAAATGGCTATGCACTTGAACAGGATAGCCTTGCTTTGCCAGTTCACAGGCCAGCTGGATGGTGGAAGAGATCCACTTGGAGAGGCATTAGGATGACATAGGCACACCCTTCTTCTTTGAGGAGCAGCACACGAAGAGTCCCTGAGACTGGCAAAAGTCAGCAGTCCTTCTGACATAAAAGGCCAGAGCTCACCTAACATCAAGACAGTGCAAAGTATGGTCCTGGTCAGTTGTAGGGTTCTGCACAAATACAGGTACGATAATATCTTAGATGGAATGAAGGGCTGATATCATTTTCAGAAGAAAGAAAATGTCCAGTCTAAGGAACACTTTGTACTTATAGAACTTCAACTATGGAGGATCCACACGCAGGGCACACACTTTTCCTGCTAGGGCAGATGTAATTGCCACCAAGAAGGCCATCTTCCAGGTAAGTAGACAAATATCACAGACTGCCATTGGCTTGAACGGTTTGTTTGAAAGCTGAGAAAGAACCAGCTCCAATCTCCACCGAGTGGTAGGTCCCAGCACTGGTAGATGAAGATTCTTGTAGCCCTTCAGAAACAGCTTAGCCAATAAGTGCTCAAAGCAGAAAGGCTTTCTGATGATTTAAAAGTTGGTAGAAACTGTTGCCAAATAATATTTGATAGAAAAAAGAAAGCCTTCTATCAGACAATAACAGGAGAAACTCCAGGACATGATGGACTTATGCTTGTTCTGGAGAGATCCCCCAGGCAACAAGAAAGATGTCATTTACAGGATAACTCATATTCCACCCTCTGAGGTTAACAGTAGTTTATTCACTGGAAGAACATGAGTACCAGCAGCACACCTCCACAGAAGTTGCCGAAACTAGTTTCTACAGCCATCATACATTTTTATAAGCAATTGATATAAACTAAGCTAAGCTTCCATTGGTTAGTATAACACTGCCCATTCCTTCTCAGGCTGTCTTAACCCTGAACAATTATTGAGCTGTCTCCTAGCTCCTTTTTGTTATATCAACATATAGTAGATACACTGTAGCAAGGGCTAACAATTACAGCGATTATAGTGTATACATGGTAGCAATCCTCCCCACATAGCTATACATACATGTCAGCAATCCTAACAATATATTAATGTATCTGTATATATTATGTGTCTCTTCCTTCTAAACTCAAGGCAAGGGAACCTTTGCAACCTGACAAGGGACAAGAATTTAGTCCATCTGTCGGTGCAGAATTGCCAGGTAGCAGATTTGAGTAGTTACAAGTATTTGTTGAATTGGGGCCAAGACAGAGTCTAAAGGAGACTTCAGAGTGTTCAGGTCTGGATGTCTCACTTGCCTGTCATGTAGCATCAGGAAGTCTGGTCTCTTTGGTTACCTGAAGTAGGAGGCCTGAGTGAAGTGGAGGAGAGGCTCAAACCAAGTGGAGGAGAGGCTCAAACCAAGGCTGCCTGCCATCATGGGGTGATCATGATGGCAGCACTTCACCTTGTCTGTCTGAATTTTGACAATTACCCTGGTGATAAAGAGAAATGGAGGAAAAGTGTACATGACATGGAAATAGGAAGGAATCACTGAGAGAGCCCTTCTCTAGATATGTGCTGGAGCAGCAGGTCTGTAGAGGATGCATCTGAAGCTTCACATGTGGTGTTACTGATGTCGTGAAGGCCACGAACCCAAGTAGCACCTGGATGATGTCCCTGGCACTTATTCTGTGAGTGTGCTGGCACCACAAGACAGTGTTTGTCAGATCCTTGAGCCTCTGGTACGCAACTGAAACACAGGAGCTGACTGAACTTGATAGTCTGGGACAGCTGCAGATGAGACTTCTTATGATTCATGTCCAACCCCAATTTGTCAAGGATTCAAAGTGTCATGTCAATGTCAACAAAAAGGCAGGTCTTGGGATGGGCAACAAGGAGCCAATCATTGATGTAAGCAAATACAATGACACCTTGTTGCTTGACCTATGCAAGTCACCACTGCCATGCACTTTGTGAAAACATGAGGTACAATAGAAAGTCTGAAATGAAAGTTGTGGAAATGATAGGCTCTTCTTTCCACAATAAAACAGAAGCATCAATAACAATTCATAATATGAAATTACACATCTGTCAAATCCAATGCTGCAAACCAGCCTCTTTTTTGCAACATGGGCATGAGGGTACTGAGAGTGACCATCTGGAAGCACCTGGGCTGGATGTAAAAATTGCTATCCCTCAGGTAGTAGGATGGAATAAATGCTTCCATCTTTCCTCAACACGATGAAAACCCCTGTGTGATGGCATGGTGGGAATGGGTTTGATGGCATCCTTGAGAAGACTGTTGACTTCCTTGAGAAGTATGTTGAAGGGGGAGTAATGTAGACTACTCCCACAGAGGGACAGTCCCAAAACTCTATGGTATACCCTTCCTCACAATGTCCAGAACCCACATGTTGGATGTTATAGCAGCCCAGGAATGGTTGTAGTCTCGTAGTCAGTTGCCAACGAGAGAAGTAGTAGTGGGAAAAGGGCTGTCAGATGAATCAAAGATAGTGTTGCCCTGGTTGGTGCTCTTTTTACGGTATGACTGCAGGCAGTATCTAGCAGCAATTGAAGACTTCTGCAATGAAGACAGCAAGATCGTAGATGTTCTTGAGTGTCTAGATGTTGGAGGGCTGAAGGAATATGGCAATCCTGAAGATTGCCTAGACCAACTGTATTGGGACTGGGATGACAAGTAAGCTTGAGGCTGGAATCTGAACTTATGTGTGTGCTCCAACTTGTTCACTTCCTTGTTAAAGATGCTGCCCTTCTTGAAGAGAAGGTCTTCTATGGACATTTGAGTTTGGTGCAACAACCCAGACAACTGCAGCAATGTGTGCCTTCTAAGAACAATTGCTCCCACCAGCGCTTTTCTGCTGCAGACAGCCATGGCTTTGCAGTATTCAACTAATGAGAGATTGCAGGCTTCTATCTTCAACTCCCCTGCCAAACACTTGTCATCGTCTGACAACTTAGCCAGAAGACTGTCATTCTTCCCTCACAAGTTCTGTTCATATGCAGCCATGCAGGCCTCATAACTGACAATTCTGAAAGAGGCGGCCACAGTGGAATAGAACTTCTTGGCTAATATGTCCAATTTCCTACCCTACTTATCAGCAGGGTTGGTCAGTTGTTTTTGAAAATACTTAGATTCTGCTGCCTCAATAATAATGGAATTCAATTTGAAGTGATGTAGGAGCCAAACTGAACTGGACTCCACTGCTTAGTATAGACTGTCTAGTTTGACAGAGTCTACATAGTAAAAGGTATAGTCCAAGACCAGAGTGCTATCACGAACAGAGATTACACCACTGGTATCAACCTAGGTGCAGGCATTGGGACCTTTGTTTGAATCTGGTGGCTTATGGGATCCTCAGGTTTCCTTTCAGGCTGCCTCACATTTAACTGTAGTGTTTGCACCATCCTTATCATATGTTCCATAAAGGCACAGACATCATCAACAGGTGAAACCAATTCATGCTCTTGCAAAGTGGCCAATGGGAAATGCAACTGAGGCATATCCAGAGATGCAGAAGAATCCAAGTCTGAATCCACCAAAAAGGAGGAGTCATGAAGTAACTGCTTGCTGGTATGAGCCAGAAAAGGAGCATCTCAACAAAGTCTCAAAACCAATGATTGAACCCAAGGTGGTGTTGGTGGTAGTGTGTAAGAACTCACAGGCTTCCAAGGATTAACCCAATCCCTAAGACTGAATGGTTGGAGTCTGAACCAGAGGAGCACTCTGGGTGCCAGTTGGTTCTGTATCCTGGTGCTCCTGTTGCGGAGAGCACAGCCTGTTAGGTACTGAAGCAGTGGGCCTTGAAGCCAGACAGGCCACGAAGTCAAACGCAGTCACCAATATTGACCAAGCTAGTCGTACAATAAGGAGCATCAGTAGTGAACTAGTTCTCTAGAACTATGTTGGTGGTATGGTGGTTTCCATTAGTGGTAAAATGGTTGAAGTCCTAAAGAGTGAGGCCAATCATACTCATATTCCTTGTCCAACTCTGATATGGAGAGTATTGCAGTAGCAATGATAATGATCATAGTGCCCATGGCTACGACACCCAGAATCATGTCCATCCTGACAATGAGCAGAATGGTGGTGGTATCTAGTATCATCAGCCTGGGGAGTTGGAATAACAACTCCCACACCAAGAGTCAAAGGAATCAGTTCAAAGAGAGGAATGTGAAGTAGAAGAGGATACCAACTGCCAATGTCAAGTGAAGGATGAGGAGATGGCGGCAAGGAAGCTTCTTTGCCCAGCAGAGCCAATGCAGCAGGAAAATGGGCTGCTGGGCCTTCAATGGGCAACCATGGGGAAAATCATGGAGCACCCATAGGCAACTTGACTCTCTTTTTCTCCAAGGATGTAATAACTTGAACCACCTGTGGAGATCCCTCCAAGGAAGGACTTGCATGCCTCTCTCGAACCAGAGAGTGATAGGATTGCACCAAAACTTGTTCTGAGGCTTACCTTTCTTTCACTCATTCCATACAAGGCTGCGCTGCCCCCTGTGGAGGGTCAGTTGTAAGCTTTTATAC
Organism: Iguana delicatissima; assembly: GCA_948472985.1. NCBI lineage: Eukaryota > Metazoa > Chordata > Lepidosauria > Squamata > Iguanidae > Iguana > Iguana delicatissima. The sequence continues at coordinate 124,884 of CAOKZL010000176.1, forward strand.
ATCTTTTTTCTTCTTCTTCTGATGTCTCTTTTCAGAGCAGTGGTTGGAAGAAAAGGTCTCCACTTAAAGATGTTGGTGTTGATGGGACTCTTAGACCATGTCTTGGATTCAACCTCACAAACTGTTATTGGAAGCAGACCTCTAGCACCATCCTTAGCACCTCACTCTTACAAAGACCTTTTTATGGTGAGACAGATCAAGGAGCCAGAGGCAGTCAGAGGAAGAGGACTGCAGGACTGAACCATGAGCTGAATCAGAGGGCACATCTGTAATAGTCAAGACTTGCTCATATAGAAGAGCTTTAAGTCTTTGCACACTTAAGGGGTCACTGGTTAACAATGAGCATATAACCCCACACTGTGGCTTTCTTCAAAGCACAGAAGGCAACATGAATGGCCATTGATACTGGGAATTTTAGCCCCACAAGACAAACACTTCTTAAAGGAGCCAGAGAGCATCTTAACAATTGAGGAAACCCATAGGTGAGAGGTGAATCTGAAATTCAGTCAAAGAACAGTCCAAGACCAAAAGAATCCAAAGCCAAACCGATATGCAAAGAGAAAAGCCAAAATACAGTCCGATTATCAGGAAACCAGAAAAACAGTATTAAGAGAGAGTTTGCAAAGAAAGATGGGTGCTTCCCTATCAACAGTTCTTTACAATACAATCGTGTCTTTATATTTCATTAAACACAATTTTAAAAGAATACCATGGTCCTCTTCCAATTTTCTTTTAAAAAATCCCTCAAAAGTTATGTGGAGAGAAATCAAAACACTAACACTGAAATAAGAAACAAATTTTACGTACTAGACATCATTTTGTTCAGATTCAGAATCAGAAGACTAATCCAGAGCATTTGAAAAAAAATTGGGTAGAGACGGACAATTTGGGGCTTTACAGATTGTTCTGGACTCCAGTTCTCATAATCATTGATCATATTATTTGGGGCTGATGGGAACTATACTGTTAAAATCTCAAAGACAATGGGTTGCCTAGTCTGATCTACAGGAGACATCACCAATAAAAGGTTCTCCACATATATACCAGTGCTATGGAAGCAGTATGCATGTTGTGCCTCCAATATGTACTAAAAATCTTTCCTTTCTCCATATCAAAGAAGGAATGTAAGTGTGTTGTATTTTTGCACTCTCTTCTGTTAGAAGAAATACAGTAACATGTCTGCACACATACAAGATTCCTACCTGTGTCAGAAGACAAGATCTCTTAATCAGGGAGCAGCTGCTAACATAGAGCTAAATAAAAAGTTAGTTCCAGTAAGAGTCAATGCACTGAAATCAATGGGACTTGTGAGACATAACTTATGCAAGTCTCATTGATTCCAGTTATTATGGTCTAGTAAGAACTAACATTTAGTTTATCTCCTAGACTCAAAACATGCTATAATGGCATTCCCAGTTTGAGGGATCATCATTTATCACTTGTTTGTAGAATCTGGTAATTTTTTTAAGGAAAGATGAAAATATTCTGACTTACCAGTTATCTCCACACGATGCAGCTTTATTTAGTGACTCTGATATTGCAATACTGGTTAGGTTATCCTTATGATCACAAGCTTGAAAGATCTCATGACCAATCTCTCGAACATGGGTAGAAATGACCACAAAAAAGCCAAGTGAGAAACCAATCATGATGTAGTTCTCTCCATATCTGTTGGAGATATTACCAGTATAACCAAAAACATTCCACCAACATGGCTGCAGAAAAAATAACTGAGAGACAATCCCAATGGTAAACTAGATGACAAACTGGAGTGTTTATACAAAGAAACATGTTGTATCTCAAATGATATAATTACTAGGTGAAAGAGGCTCTCTTTCAAGTGTCTGTATTATTAGTTGATAAAGTATTCACATCTCATCCCAAAACAAACAAACAAAACCTTCAGATTAAAGATTAACAAAATTACTGTGGCAAAGACTTTTGTGGACTGTAGAAACAGATTCTAATCCACAAAGAATTATGCCATAATAACTCTTCTGGTTATTGGGATGCCACATGAACGTTGTTTATGCTGTAAAAAGAATGCTAGATCTAGCCCCCTAAAACTGTTATACATCTAGCTCAGAAACTGTTGTACACTAGCTTTAGTAGTATTTTCATTAATTGCTTACAATTTATAAGACACAATGTTCCCGTAACGCTGCTGAAATGCCAATTCAATTGGGTTATCTGGATCTTTGAAATTATAAAAATAGAGAGTTTTCTGAGCAACCACAATGCACACCTAAAGAAAAAGGAAAAATAAAACATGTAATGAGACCAGTGTACCTATAATTTCTAACAGTCCAGAATGTAATGTAGTTACTTAGCATGCTCTAACCTGTACCTTTTAAGAACTGTTCATATTTTTCATAAGGACCTGTTACAGACAGAAGGATTTCATTCTTTTAGCATTACATGCAAGTTTATTTCCACCTGAGTATATCCACTGAAAGAATGTCATTTCTTAACTCAACAGTTATGCAAGTCCCAATGAGTAAATGGATATGCTGTAGTGGGGACTGGCAACTAGCTTTAGCCCCCCTGCTTTTTTTAGACAATATGGATTCTTGGGGACCCATTTTGCTCCCTTAATGCTTTTTCAGGGACCTCATTAACAGTGCAAAAACAAATTAAAGTAAAGAATGTGCTGATTCAGTGCCCAAAAATGATTTCCAGTCATTCAAAATCACTTCTGGGTACTGCCAAGGGATTGTTCCCTGCCAAGGGATTATCCAACCTCAAAAGACAGACTTCTTTTTTTTACTGTGACAGAACATGGTTTGCTTTTTTTGTTTCTTGGCAGCTGTTTATTAATATGCTATTTATATGACAAGTTTATAACCATGCATGTTAAATTGAAGAGAAGTAGATTAAATATTTTGGCATAATTTTGCAAGGCAATGACTAGGTATAGAGTTATGAGGAAGCCAGTGTGGGGTAGTGGTTTGAGTGTTGGACTACGACTTTGGGAGACCAGAGTTCAAGTCCCGATTCAGCCACAGAAGCCCACTGCATGACCTTGGGCATGTCACAGTCTCTCAGCCTGAAGAAGGAGGTAACAGAAAAGCCCTTCTGAACAAACCTTGATGAGAAAACCCTATGATAGGCTCCTCTTAGAGTTTCCGTAAGTCAGACACAACTTAAAGGCACATAAATAACAAAACAGAACTATGATGCTAAGAAAGATAACAAGGCTTTGACCTGCTGTCCAACTTTTTATCTACATTTTGGATTTGGTGTGCAAATCTAATTTAATTTTTTTCTGTGTTAAAATTATCCTTTTTTTTTTTATCAACTGAAGAAGAACAATTGAATATAGTGTGTACACAATCTGCTACTGATAACTTACTGTGGTCTCATTTCCCCCTGCTCTATCATCTGTCTTCATTACTATGAATTCCATATCACTGGGTTCTCCTCTCACTGCTGTCTGCAAGAATAAAGCCCCAAGGTTACTATTATTTATGAATTAGTGCAGGCTTATTAATCACTATTCCACAAGTGGATTCGAACAATAACTTGCTAGGCAAGAAATGGGTGAAAAGAGGGCTGTTTCCTCCTTGTTTACAATAATGTCCGAATACAGCTTTAAACTTCTCAAACATCACTTTATTAAAGATTTTTATCTGCTTACTTTATCCTAAGGCTCTCTGTCACAGGATATCTACACTGGAAACCTGTTCCTAACCGAAGGGGACCATTACCATATGTAGAGGTGGCCCTTCGCATTTTTGGGTTCAACTTTCACGGATTTGATTATTTGCGAGTTTCTTCAGCCCCTGCCCTCCAACTCAGTACTTCTTTCCCAGGGAAACCTTCCCTCTGTGTAGTCCTTTAAAAACCCACCTCTGGTCTTTCTTCTCCTCCACTAGCTGCTGTCTGGCCAGCTAAAGACAGCTTGCAGCCTGATTTCTCAGCACTACAAACCCTCTCCCAATGTCCCTCCAGACACCCAAGGAGGAAGATGGGTGAGAGAGAGGAAGTAAAGGGGTCATCATGCTGACCACCCCTTCCTTCTCCTTTCACTGACCTGGTTTGGACCCTGGGTGCCTGTTCTCCCCACTATGCCTTGGCTCCGTTCCCACACAGAAAAACACATACATTTTGGTAGTTGTGACTTTTCCATTTTTGCAAAGGTCCTGTATCTCCAACCCTAGTAAATGTGGAGGGGCAACTGTACTTGTGTTGACCTCATGTATAAGTTGAGGGCAGGTTTTGGGGGCAAAATTATGGATTTTGATATGACCCATGGATATATCAAGGGTCATTTAGAAGAGAGGGGAAAGCCCTGGCACCATGGAGGGGGGCAGCTGCCCCTTGACACTTGTAATTTTCCTGCCCAACCATTCAAAAAGGCCTTTTGCCACTCTACTCAGAGAAATGAATGATTCTCTCTTTTTTTTGGTAAGGATTAAGGTGCAGTATTTACATTAACCTGTGGACAAGTCAACCCAGGTTTTTTGGATCAATTTTTTTGACTAAAATTTTTAGACTTATACATGAGTATATATATCAGTTTCATTTCCACAACATCACATAAGACCAAGAGCCAAGCTCATATATGTAGCAGTGTGGAGTTGTTGTTTTTTGCAACTTTTAAGAACAGTTACTTGTAATTAAGTATGACTTTAACTTGCTCTATATGGATAAAAAGTGGCATCCTCCTTTCTTTCTCTTAATAAGGAACTTCAAGGAGCAATCAAGAATACATATCTTAAAAACCAATGTAAAATTGTGTCCTAAACTAGCAGCAACTTGATTCAATGTAAAAAGAAGGAAGCTGAAGAGGAGGAGGAAGGAAAAAGACCCCCCCTTCTCTACATGCAGCTGTGGACATCCCCATGATTTTTAGCAGTGGAATCAGCCTCCTCCACTGTCCTTCCCCACTAAATTGAGAAAGTAAGGAAAGTGAGAGGAAAACTGGAAAGATGCAGAAAATTAGCAGTGTTGCCTTTCACAAATGGATAACTATCCTGAAAGCCCATATGTAGTTATCCATTTGTGAAAGGCAACACTGCTAATTTGCTGCATCTTTCCAGTTTTCCTCTCACTTTCCTTACTTTCTCAATTTAGTGGGGAAGGACAGTTCTTGAATTACATACAGTGGATAACTGTATGTAGGCTTTCAAGAATTACATATCTATTTTTTGAGACCTTAACCATCTTCAGTAATTTAGTAGTGTCCCATGTTTAATTAGGATTAAAGACAGGAGTGGCCCAAGCACAATATTATGACATTTTAAAGATTTTCATAACTTCCTGTAATTCATAACCAAAACATAGGCTGACCAGAAAGTAGATTCAGTTAATATTGGCCTCTCTTCTGCGTTCTCTGTCTCACTTTGAAAACATTCACACATGGAACAAACAACAGGAGGCACTTTTGCATACAACTTTTATGTGCTGGGCATAAAAACAACAGAAGTTTATTACCACTCCGATAGTATCTCCTTCGTGATTGCTAATCGTTATCAGTTTATCTTCACCACCTAGAGCTATAAATTTCCCACTGCTCCAGCAGCCACATGTGATCCGTTTGGTGTGCTTACCTAGAAAAACAAATTTCCACAGACTAGTCATGTGAAATAATTAAATAATTTTCATGCTTGGAAGTTAATATGTTTTAATTCAGTGTGTTTAAAAGTCCAATTATCACATCGAGCTTAACAGCTATTAACACTAATACAGTTCTATGGTACTGACCAAGGATAGGAATTTTGCGAGAAGTTTGGCGATTATATATAAGTACATTTCCCTTAGCTGTTCCTGCAGCAAGTAAGGCTTCAGCTTTTGACCATCGTAAGAAAGACATTGGTTCCCTACAATTTAAGAAGGAAGAAAGGAAAGAAAGAAAAAGGAAAATCAGGGCTGTAAGTCAATTTAAATGGTTTAGCTGATTACAACACTTAAAAATATTTGAGAAAAAATAACAAGCAAAAAGGGTCACAGTTTAAGATGAAATAACCAGTAGAACAATTATTGTAGTACAATCCTCCCTCCACATTTGCAGGTTGGACCTTCATGAATCTGATTATTTGTGAGGCATGCACATGCCTCCCCTCCCATTCTCCTCCTCCCATTCCCTTGGGTTTTGTTGGGCACAGAAAAAGAAGGAAAGCTCCTGAACAAAAGGCAAGGAAATGCAGGGGGAGACGTGTGAGCTTTCCTTCTCCCCACCAGAGCTCTCTCTCCCATTCCCTTGCCTCTGGCTCTGGTGCTGAGAACTCACACCAAGACAATAGGCAAGGGAATGGCGGGGGGGAGGCTCATGTGGGTCTTTCTTTTCCCTTTCGGAGCTCCCTCCTCCCATTCCTTGCCTCTAGCCTTGGCGCGCAAAAGGCAAGGAAATGGGAGGGGGGAGCCATGGAAGGGAATGGGATCAAAGGGGGAGGTTTTTTTTTTTGCAGTTTTTCCACTTGCATGGGGTTCTACACCCAGAACCCTCATGATAGCAGAGGGGTCACTGTACCGCATAGGACATAAGTATTAGTATAATACTTATAAATTGCTCTTAAAAGGAATTGATTCACAACATTAACAAAAGTTGACAAGAAAAGCTTCTAACTGCAAAATTTGTACTGCAAAAAGCAGTACAATAAAACAATGGGATTCAAGACCATCCTCTGTATTTTAACAAAATTAAATTGAAATATTATCTCAATATTACATCAAAACATTCAACTGTCTGGGATACAGAACTACAGGGAATAGATAAATCCAATTGCCCACTGTTTTAAAGAAAAAATAAAGTATGGACAAATGAGGATTTGTCCATGATCAGGCATGTCCAACAGTGGGTGCTGTTATCAGATATAGCTTCAGCAGAGATTGCTGGTAGGGGTGAATCCCTGCTGAGGAAAACTCCCCCCAGAGGGAGTAACGTGGGTTTGACCAGAACAGCCCCAAAAACCAGTTTCCATGGGGGAGATTGCCAGCAATTGTTGCTGCTGCTGCTACTGTTGTTGTTGTTGTGGGCCTTCCAAGTTGTTTTCTGATTTATGGTGACCCTAAGGTGAACTTATCATGGGGTTTTCCTTAATGAAAAATGAACAACTGAAATCAAAGGGACATTTGAAAGAAAGAAAAGTTAAGCTTTTCCCATTGTGAGAAAATGGTGGAACTGTAATTCAGCTGATTAGATAAGGCTTGGACAGACATAATGAACTAAGGAGCAATGTTCTGAACGGAATTGACTAAACTTAAGCTGGTGAACTGCTACCATTTAGTGGCCTAAAATATAATTGCAGTTAAAATCATTTTGTTTCTTGAGAAATACTGTTAACCAGTGGACAAATGAATCTAAGAGAATAATCTAAACAAATCAGAGTAGCTGGAATGGAGCAGAATAGCTAAAACTAAAAGAAATGTTGTTCATAGGAGATGGTTCTTAATCCAGGTCCTCATGGTCTGGTCATGCTATATTCAATGGAAGAAATTTGGAAAAAAAAAAAAACAAGTGAAAGTTAAGTACTCATAGAACAGTAAATGTAACAAAAAGAAATAAGCTTTCAAAATTATTTTAAATGGAGACAGATTAAAGTATGAGAAGTTAGATACATGTAATTGAAAGATGAATAATCTGTTTAATAAACAAGGTGGATTAATATGCAGTGGTGGCGGCAGAACATTTGAAATGAGCATAGCAGCAAGATTATATGCTTAGATATCAAAAATAATTTGTAAAAATAATATATCTGAATGATTGCAAAATGATTAAACTGCTTACTTTGATTAAAGAAAAATTATTAACAGTGTTTTTAGAAGAACGGAAATTCCTCATTGATTTTTTGGAAAAAAATAATGAAAGTGATTTGATGATTGTTAGTTTCATTAAATAACATGAATTTAAATTATATTTTGTCGATATAGATAAGATAGAGAAAGACAGACCTTAAGAGTTAAAATTTATTTGCAGAAAAGTTAGCTGGAAGTCATCTTTTTCTTTGTCCATTGTGTGAGCTCTAGTGGACATATGGAGAGTATTCTGGGACAAAGCATTTTTTTATTTTTTTTTATTTTTTTATTTTTTTGCAAATACTGTTTTTGGCTTCTAGGGGTCCCAGGGGGCATCCAAATATATCCTCACACCTCTAGAGTGTATTTGGGGCAATTCTGGAGAAAAAAATTTGCATTTTGCAAAACAAGTTTTACTCTGAGAGGCCTTGGGGCTACATGCAACCCTGCAGACTGCACTTTGCCTGCTCTTGCTCTAGGGGCACCATGTTTTTGCCTTCCATATGCCATTTTAGGCCCAGAAAAGGTCCTTCTTCAGTAAAGGAAGTGACACAGGTGTCATTTCCAGATCACCTGCTGTTATAAGGAAAACCTCTATTCATCTAAAAATAGCCTAGGGGGCTCCAAAATGTGGTGAAATTGCCCCCATTTCCCCTAGATGAGGTGTTGTGGCAAAACATTGGAGGAAAAAAAAACAAAGAGAGAGCCTGGAGATCAAAGAAATGGCCATGGTGTGCACAGGTGGCCTTTGGGCTCCATTCTCTCCATCCTACCCTAAAACATACAGTTATGAAACAATAGCAGCCTTCTCTATACAAACTATATATTGCAAGGATGGACAAAGTGTGGTATTGGGGCCACATGTAGTCCTCACCACTCTAAGACTCCCCAGATCTTTCTCCGTAAAATGCATTTTCCAGAAGCCTCCAAGAGTAGCAACTAGGTTTTAAATAGGGTGCTGTCACTGTTTAACATTTAAAAAAATAACAGTTTTAAAAACCAGCAGTGGAATTCTGGACTCTTTGATTTTTGCCTGCTGGCGCTTTTTAAGTCTGGAAGGCCCTGGGGCAAAAAATGGCCCCAAGACATGCCACAATTGCAGACCATGAGATCTGCTGCTGCTGTTGTGTTCCTTCAAGTTATTTCCAACTTACAGTGACTCTAAGATGAACCCATCATGGGATTTTCTGGGGCTGAAAGTGTGCGAGGCACCCAAGGTCACCCAGTGGTTTGAGCAGGAACTCATACCCTAGTCTCCGGGGTTGCAGTCCAATGCTCAAACCACTACACCACGCTGAGGTACTGAATGGCAAAAGCCTGTTTTAGCAGACAGCTGTGAGGCTTATCAGTGTGGTAATATGAAATACCATACCACTGTGCAAACACTAGCAAATATTACATAAAGCTAGATTGACTGTAGTTATTGGTAATGATAACAAATGCAAAAACCTCTGGTTTTTTTGCCAGCAAGTTCAGAAGATATATGTTTAAGCCATAGCTAATGGAACCCAAAATCTCCCAGTATACCTATGAGAAACATCAAGAGCCCTGTTCCTAGAACTTTAGCGTATCCATTTTTCCACACTCCTTTCTCATCTTGGCAATATACACTCTAGGAATCTCAAAAACCTATGTGAATCTACAGACATCTGACCTCTGGGGATGTTTCATTTACTGCCCAGACCCTTCAACAGAATTGCTGTTGAGGAGAAAGCTGGAACCCTCAACAAGATTGTTTTTTCTTCTGAGATGGTTTCTTCCATTAAGCATTTCAGAAGATGATTAAACTAAGTGTATATATATTTGGCACTCTGGCAAAGGTAAACAGTTTGTGCTATCAGCTTAGATGGATCATGGACAAAACCACAGAAAATCAGTGATCACTTTCATGTAAGTGAGAGATCCCGCTCCTTATATTATTTTCAGGTTGTCATCCTATTTAAGAAATACAGTGGACTAGATATGTACTTTTACTAAATATTTAAGTTATTCATACCTCATGCTAGTGTCCATCAAGGTGGTTTTGTTTGTGTTGGCATCCCACAGATAAATGGAACTGGACTTCTCAGCAATTATTGCTAAGGTATCTCCATCTTGATCCCAATCCATAGCAACACAGTTTCTGAAGCAGCACAGAAAATATTAACTACAATTTCTAAATATACCTTGCCTAGAAAATATTAAAATGAAATTAACTGTAACCTTTGCCTGAATTCTTGAGTCATGCCACTCTTTTGAGAAGACATCAATTGCCCATTATTTCTGATCTCCTCTACTTTCATAACCCTCTTCCACACCCTTCTTGAAGACATTAATGCAATAGACCAAGATAATCAAACTGAGTAAACAAATTAAATGATACTTTTTATAGTTTTTATAAATCTTAGTTTGCTTAAAATGTTAGCAACATTTCATATTTACATATTACTATCCTCTTCTGTTTATAAAACTTACCCCTGTAAATTAATTTCATTCTTCTTTTGACCATGCCGATCAAAGATTTTTACAGTGTGATTGTGTCTTTAAAAAGAAAAGAAAAGATGAACACAAAAGGCAAATAATCATGCTGACAGATCTCTTTCAAACCTCTATAAATACTAAGTAGAGTCTTAACTTCTTTGTATGTGACAAAATCTGTCTCAGTAAAGTAGTTAAATATAAGCAATTTTTCATAGCTATCTATTACATTTTGGTATGCAGTATTAACACCTTCAGTATACTTAAATATCCTTAATATACTTCAGTATTCTTAAACATATGTTGTCTTACCCTGTAACAGCAATGTAGTTTCCTAGAGTTTTTTGCCAAGCAAATTGGACATGAGAACTAGGTGCATCCTTTTCTGAGAGGGTAAACACTCGCTATGGAAAAAGAGATCAGTGATAAATTGGTAAACATAAAATGTTTCATTTAGAATTTTCAAATATAATGAATACATACAATGGCCAATTCCCAACATTCTCTCACAGTAGTATGAATGAGAAATGTGCTATTTCTTAATGAAGATACACAGGTAGGCTCCAGATCTGTTTGAAATAGTTTCCAATGCACCAAAAACAAAAAACAAACAAACAAAAATTGTTAATTAAAATAAAGAAGCCAACTTGCCTCCCCAACACAAGAGTCAACAGTGACAAAATGACACTTTATTCTACACGACTAGTGTCCTTGGTTTCTGCCATACAAGTGAATGTCTTGTGATGAATGTTGCCATACTCAGTGGCAACACTGCCTTTATAAAGTAAAAATATACAGTACCTCAGTTAACAAAGCAGATATGTTTCTGGATATCACTTTAACAGAAAATTTTGCTACCAGAGGCAAAAATAACATGGAAAAAATAGGGATACGTTCCTATATCAATTCAGTACCAGAGCAGTTCAACATGTTTCAACAAAGTTCTTATTCAAAATTAACCATATGTACTTAGGGAATGAAAAAGGCAGTTCAGGTAAGCCTTGGTTAAATAAACAAAAACGTTCTGAACATTCTAGAGACCACTTCAAGGTTTCTTTCTGAATGCTTCCAGGGATTACTTCTTTCACTAGCCTCAACCTTTCTTATAATTTCCATTTTGATGACAAAGTGTAGAGCAATGGAATTGTAACATTTAGCTGGTTGCTGGTGAGGCGAGTTTGTCGGCTTCCTCCCATTTCATCTCTGGTTTGCTGTTCACATGCTAAGCAAGTGAACATGGGCCTTGCTGCTATTAACTTTATTTATTTATAAAGATTTTTCAGCAAGATCTATATATAGGAATGATCAGAAAACATGGGGCTCTCATATTTTATGCAAACCTAGTACATGTTTTGTTTTTACTGTAACGCTACAGTGTATTTTTTGGGTGTGTTCTTCCACGTGTGCACAGTGCAGAGAGATGACAATTCTTCTCTAAGATTCATTGATCACATCTTTCAAACTTACAAGGTCTCAAATTGCCCAGGAAGAAGCAAAGAAAACCAATTAGTACAGAAAATCTCTTTTAGTAAATTGCATTAGTGCCTTTATTGTTCTAGCTCAGCTCTAGAACGTGTAAAGTAAGAACAGATGGAAAGCTTGGAAGGAATAAATTACAACAAGCAATGTTACTCTTAAAAATTAAGATAACAGGACAAAATTACATTTCAAATGTAACATAATGTGCATTTCATCATTAGACACTGTTCACGTGCCAGATATTAACACAGCTCTTCTCAGCCTTTTACTCTGGGGGAACCCTGGGAAATAATTTTCAAGTGCCAGTGAACCTCTCCATAAAAATTATTATCTCTACAGCTCAAAAAATGTATATCCCCCCCCCAATCATGATCTATTGTCAAATCTCTAGCAACCTCTTGTGGAATGCTAGGATTCCAGGGAACCCTTGGGTCCCACTCCTGAAGAAAGGTGGCCTACAAATATAATAAACAAACCCTGGTTGAGAAATCCTCTATTAAAGCAAGGTGTTCAAGATACTGTTCATGAAACCTAACAGACAATTAATTTAACACATCACCTTTTATAGGGGAAGGTACAGTTGGCCCTATACATTTGCAGGTTTGACTTTCATGGATTTGATTATTGGTAAGTTTCTTCGCCCTCACACCTCAGGCACTTCTTTCTTTTCTGGGGGAAACTTCTCTTTCAGCAGCACTGATTAGACTGTGCAGCTCTTTAAAAACCCACCTCTGGTCCTTCTCTTCCACCAGCTGCTGCCTGGTCAGTTAAGGATCAATCGCATCCTGATTTCTCAGCACCAAAAACCCAAGGCCCTCACACACCCAAGGAAGGAGATGAGAAAGTATAGGGCCACTATGCCAACCCCCCCCTTCCCCTCTTTTTCTCCAACCTGGTTTGGACCCTAAGTGGCCACTTTCCCCACTGTGCCTTGGCCCCCTTCCCATAGACACACACACACACACACACATCTCAATATTTGTGATTTTTCCACTTTTGTGAGGGTCCTGTGCCCCTAACTCTAGCTAATGTCAAGGACCAACTGTACAGTATAGAGTACAGTGTGTATCGTGACTAAAATATTGTCACAGTGCTTTTGTTTGGTCATATGCCATTGCCCAGCCTTTTCTCTACAGGATCCCACAACTCCACACTGGAGTGATTAGCCTTTCAGAAAGACATAAGAGATCCTGCCCCTTTAGCAAAGTTGCCTGCACTCTTTTCTGCCCCATAGCAAAGCTTTGAGGCCTGTTCACTGGTACATAGAAAGAAGACTATTCAGTCCTTTGCTAACTGCCAATATATCTATCGTGGTCTGACAAAAACCAAGCGTTTTTGTACGTATGTGTGTATGTATGTATGTATGTATATATACATATATATAGTAACCCACGCATATTTTATGCTTGTATAAAGATTAATAGATTAATAAGTTGATTGATAAAATGTCTAATGTCCCGATAAGTAGTTTCTCAGTAATATACCATTAACAGTTTTGTTACCTGTGTTAATCTATATTAATCTATATGTGTGTGTGTGTGTGTATGTATATATATTAATCTATACAATTCGTGTCATAATCCTGTGAAGAATATATTTATGTTGAAGTACTCAATCTAATGTGTGTGTGTGTGTGTGTGTGTGTGTGTATATTTACTTACTTTCCTGCTTGTTAATAAGTAGGATCATAAATTAACTTAATTAAGCTTATTTAACTTATTAAATATACATATATATATCTTAAGTTTATCTTGATTCTAAGCCTTTGGAGTTACTTGATAAATAATGAATTGATTACAGAAGTTTTCTAAATAAGACAGGCAGGGATAAAAGAACTTGTAAACCCAAGTGCTTACTTAGGAAGGACTGCAATGAGAGTTCTTTGTGTATCACATATATACATTTTTTAATGTATAGACATATATATATATATATATATAGGATATGTTTAATAGTGTTTAATAGTTAAAGAAATGAGTAGACTAACAAACAAGTGAACTTGGAAAATGTGGACACAAAGTTATTGTTTGTTTGGTTTCTGTTTTTTTTCTCTCTTTCTTCTGGTTACATACGAATGTGTGTCCATATATAGAGAGAGAGAGAGAGAGAGAGAGAGAGAGAGGTGTATATTATGTGTGCAAATGTATGTACAGGGGTATGTATGCTATGTAAATATATACAAAAAAGATACATATTTGTTATATTTAATAAAAAATATAATTACCCCCCCCCCCAAAAGCAAGCGTTTTTACCAACTATGTGGTAGCAGGGGAAGCTGATGCCTCCTGTGTCAGCAAAGCAGAGAATCCACTCCATCAGCATTTCCACACTACATCATTACAGTGCTATTATTCCACTTTCAACATCCTATGGAATTCTGGGGTTTTGCAAACTGCAAACTCCAAGATTCCATAGGATGTCAAAAGTGGAATAATAGCACTATAAGAATGTAGTGCGGATACCAATAATAGGAAGAGAGAAGATCTTTAAAGAATGGGAAAAAGAACTACGAAAATTTATCTGGCTAGGGAAAAAACCAAGAATAAGATTCAAAATATTACAAGATGCAAAAGAGAGAGGAGGATTTGACGTGCCATCATTAAAAACCTATTATCAAACATGTTGCTTAGATTCGATCAAGGATTGGATACAAGTAGAAAATACAACAATCAAAGAATTGGAAGGAATAAAAAATAGGTTTGGATGGCATAGATACTTATGTTATGACAAAATAACAGTGAATAAAGAGTTTTATAATCACTGCATCAGGAGGACATTATTGAAAGTTTGGTCACAAATAAAACATAAATTTTATAGCAGGCTTCCGATGTGGACTTCACCTCAAGAAGCATATAAAATTGCCCTAACAAAACAAGAAAATCTATTAACTTATCAAGAGTTGCTGAAATGGGATGGGCACAAGCCAAGAATTTGTACTGAAGAAGAATTGAAAGCTTTAGGATATAAATTTAACTGGTTCCCATGGAGACAACTCAAAGAGAGATTCAAAATGGACCTAAAATTATATGGATTTTTTTAAAAAAGAAAATGAATTAGATCTATTGATGAGAGGGGACTAGAAGAAAAGAATTTTACAAACTATTGTTGCAAAGAGAAATGGAATCAGAGGTTGTCAAAGGTAATATGGTTAGATGGCCACAAAATATTGGTCATTCAATTGAATTGGACACATGGGTGTGGGCTTGGAAAACAGATATAAAATTTACACCAAGTTTAAACTTAAGAGAAAATTTCTATAAAATGTTTCATAGATGGTATATGACACCAGAAAGACTGCAAAAAATAACTAAAAATGGAAATACAAGATGTTGGAAATGTGAGGAAAAGGTGGGGTCATTTTTTTATATATAGTGGACCATATAGCAAGGAAATTCTGGAAGGAAATACATGATGAAATTCAAAGAATTTATAAATTAAATTTTGAAATGAAGCCAGAATTTTATCTGTTAAATACATTAGGGAAACAAAGAGAAATAAGGTGTCACCAGAAGACATTGTTATATCTGATAACTGCTGCAAGACTGATATATGTGAAATATTGGAAAGACAAGAAATATGTTGACACAGAAGAATGGAAATTTAAAGTCCTGGATATGGCTGAGATAGAAAAGTTAACATTTTCTTTGAAAAATAAGCCTAGCCAGAACTTTGAAAGAGAATGGAGAGAAGTTTTAAACCAGATAGAGATATAGTATAAGAAAAGAAAAAGGAACAAAGTAAGATTGCATGTAAGGCAATGGAACAATGTAATAAGGTAATGTAACAAAGCAGCAATGTGACAATGAAAAATGTAACAATGTAAGATCATCTCCTTTGAGTAAGCAGCAATTGTGTGAACGGAATGAAAACAAGCAGATTCAACTGGATAACAAGTCTGGAAGTGGGAAAGGATTTTTTTTTTTATTTTCAAGTATAAACTTTCATTTTTTTTTTTTTTTTAAAAAGAACGTAGTGCCGAAATGGCCTATATTTTGGATAACGTTAAAAGCACTATTCAAAGTATTGGACCTCTTTAGGAACAACGTTCAACTCCCTGGAGAGGTCTTTTAAAGCCTCGTTTAAAATCTAGGCTGGACTAGCCACCCTACCGACACGGGAAACACCAGCTGCCACTGTGCAGCAGAGAGCAATCCAATAAACAAAGCTTTCCCAATAGCTACTTCTCTAAGCTTCACTAATTAATGTGTGTGTGTGTGTGTGTGTGTGTGGTAAAGTTTGTTATAAAGACGCTGACAACCCTGGCCAGGGGAACAAAAAGAATCGGAAATCTTAATGACGGTAGTACTTTTATGCGCTTTCAAGTTCTGTAAATCTCCCTGACAAAGCAGTTTCCTTCTTTTAAAATCTTTTAAATAAAGGAGCAGTACCGCCCTGCGCATTTTACCCCTCAAATCCTTCCCCTCCAGGAGCCCGCCAAGGACGCTCCACCCGTTGAGCATCTGCCTGTCGCGACACTTTTAAAGGTAGAAGGCGCTCTTTGCGCTTCTGGAAGCAATTACTCCTCAAAAGACAGCAATTACCACGATAGGAGAAACCAGGGGAGCCCGGCACGCCTGCGCAGAGGAGGGTCCAGTGGCTCCCTCATCACCCCAATAGCGGCCCATCTCAAACAGACCCGGTTCCTCCGCCTGGCCGACTTTTTGCCTGTTTGGCTGCTCGGAGTGGGGGAGGGGGCGGAGGAAAGACTCTCCGCAGGCTCAAGGGGGGCGCGCGCTCCTCAACCGCCCGCCCGTCCGCCCTCGCGACCCCTCTACAGTTTACCTGCATCTTTTCGCCGTCACTACGGTGCTGTTTACGGGGGGAAGGGCGATGGGGGGAAACAGATCGAGTGCGCTTGCGCACTCAACTGCCTGGGCTGGAACCACCCCGCTCAGAGCGTCCGCGTCACCCAGGAGATCGTGGCCCCAGAGATAAGTTCAAAGAATCGCCTCGTTTTTCCGGAGAGGGCGTTTCTTGGTTTAAATTGAGACGCAACGATTAAATAGCCCGAGGGGGCGGAAGTGAGAATGCCCTGCGTTAATTGAGAACGGATTGTTGTCGTTCTCTAAGAGCAGAAACAGGAATCCATGTTGTTCCTCTGTGTGGACTCCCTCCAGATGCTGTCGGAGGGCAGCTCCTCGCTTTCTTCACCAGCCCAAGGGCAACCATGGCCATTTCCGCCCTACACTGTGGTAGTGCTGTTATTCCACTTTCAACATCCTGGGGTTTGCATTTTAGGGAGAGGCCTTTAGAATTCTCACCCAGAGAGCTCTTTGGCCTCAGTAAAAAGTAAACAAACCCCAGAATTCCACAGTATGTTAAAAGTGGAATAATAGCAACAGTGTAGTGCAGAAATGGCCCATGTTTCCCACTCCTGAGTACTTAGGTATACACCCGATTCTAGTCCCAATCAGAATAGAACCATTGGATATATCCAGTTGTTAATCCTAAACAGAGCAAACCCACTGAACCTCTCCTATCACATAAGTGTTGGTTTAATATTCCGCACCTGATTCCATAAATTTCATCTAATTGGGACTGGCAATTGGATTTAAAGCAAAAATGTTTCGTTTTTCAGACAATACTAATTCCAGCGCAAATAGCCTAACATTCTAGTATTGAAGGTATGTGTGGCTGAGAAAATGGCCCTTAGGCTGTTATAGTGCTATGATTCCACTTTCAACATCCTATGGAATCCTGGGGTTTGCAGTTTAGGGAGAGGCCTCAACAGGATTCCATAGGATGTTGAAAGTGGAATAATAGCACTGTAACAGTCCAGTGTGGAAGTGGCCAAGGACAACACTGCTGCGTGGTTAAAATACAACACAATCCAGCATCCACAAGCGTCAATACCTTTTTGAAAGTGGAATAATAGCACTATAAACAGTCTAGTGCGGAAATGGCCACTGCTGGTTGGTTAAATACAGGGCAATCCAAAATCCGCAGGCGTCAATTCCTTTTTGAAGCCAACTCTATGGCATAACATTCATTATGCGAGCTTTTGAAGCTTCACTGACAGGTACCTAGGAGCCTTCGTGGACCACAGGCGAAACGCGAGTCAGCAATGTGATGTGGCAGCTTAAAAAGCCCATACAATTCTAGGCTGCATCAATAGAAGTATAATGGCCCTTCCCTAAACTGCAAACCCCAGGATTCCATAGGATGTTGAAAGTGGAATAGCAGCGCTACAACAGTTTAGTGCGGACATGACACTTCTGCCCTAACAGCAATTTTCAGCTGCCCTTGGGGGACCCTTTTTTAACATTCTCAGTTTTAATTTACCTGCTTTATGATATTAAAAGGCAAGAGAAACAAGGCCAGGACAAATTAATTAAAACGGCGGCTTTAAGAACTGAGCTGACGGGACACGGGGGCGCATTTTCTAAAGCTTGATTGAAACAGGACGCACGCATTACCACCCCTACTTTTTCTTAACTGTACGAAGCCAATGGGGCGGGAGCTCTTGTCCGGAGGGGCGTGGCGACCATCGGCGCTTCCAATCACATCGTAGAACGCGGCTCCCGACGGGCGTTCCCCTTCGGAGCGGTTGCTCCGCCTTCCCCAGGGAAACGTGAAAACAGAAGGAGCCGCTGTGGGGAGGGGGAGGCGGTGGCGGCGTCCCTCGGGGTCGTCTTCTTTCTGTCTGTGGGGATCCCAGTATCGTTGTCGCGTCCAGCAGGAATGATTCGCGAACATTCGCAGGAGGAGTGTTTATTGTCCCTTTCTGCCTTCATGGCCAAAGTCACCCAATGACGTTGTTAGCGGACGGGGGAAGGAGCCCTGGGCCATTTCTGCACTGCACAGTTATAGTGCTATTATTCCACTTTCAACATGCTATGGAATGCTGGGGTTTGCAGTTTAGGGAGGAGCATTTAGAATTCTCAGCGCAGAGCTCTTTGGCCTCAGTAAACTAAACTACAAACCCCAGCATTCCACAGGATGTTGAAAGTGGAATAATAGCACTATAACAGTGCAGCGTGGAAATGGCCCTGGTCTCCTGGTGTCAGGCTTAACACATGTGCTGCTACCTCCTGCAGGTGTCCCCCCTTTGCCCCCAGCTCTACAGTGTCCTTGCAAGGGGGGCATGGAAAATTATTGCTAAGGAGAATGAATACAGCAACATAATGAAGCCATGTATAAGTGAGCTGTGGCATGATGATCTGTGTGCACCACATAGGCCATTTCCACACTACAATCTTATAGTGCTTATTATTCCACTTTCAACATCCAACGGAATCCTGGGGATTGTAGTTTAGGGAGGGGCATTTAGAATTCTCAACTGGGGAGCTCCTTGGCCTCAGTAAACTACAAAGCCCAGCATTCCACAGGATGTTGAAAGTAGAATACTACCACTATAACAGTGTAGTGCGGAAATGGCCATAGTTATGGATAGCTTCCTCAGGTCATAATGATAATATGTGTCTTTTTAAAAAATAACTTTGCCGTTTCAACTTTCCAGCTTCTGTACACAGCATCTGAAATGTGGTTGCACCATAGATTTGCCTTGTTACTGTTTTATGACTTCGGGTTGACTGACTGATGGCGACTCTTATCTTTGGATTTTCTTGGTAAGATGTATTTGGTGGAGATTTGCTACTGGAGAGAGTGTGTCTTGCCGAAAGCCACCCAGTGAGTTTCCATGGCTGAGCAAGGATTTGAACCCTGGTCTTTTGGTGTCCTAGTCTGACCTCAAACAATTACACTATACTGGCTCCTTGCAGTGTTTATAGAATGTATATAAAAGCACTGTAGGTAGATATTATTTCAAACAAGATTGTATAAAAAATGGGAACGTGCCTTAATAAACATATGGTGTAGTCTCTCCTTTCCTATAACAATTAATCTCCTATAGCAATTAATTGATTTTTATTTATTAATTAGAAATTCAGTTCTCTCATCCCAGGGTATTTATATGCCATTTGCTACAACAAGGGTAAGCAGAAAATTAATCTAGATCGATTTTTAGATCCCTAGGTGATTTGCAATACAACTGCAGGGATTCTGGTATTACAGCAGCGAACATCCCACTACTCAATCAATCAATCAATCAATCAATCAACCAATCAACCAACCAACTATATAGCACCATTGGTGTACATTGATGCGTATCCCTGAATTGTACAGTGGAAATGAAAGCGTGAGGTAACCTTCACTGGATTTTCATGGTAAAGAGTTGTGAACAGCATTCTCTTTTGGTACCCAAAACAAATTCCTGGGCTCAGGATTCTGTAATTCAAAGTGTATGTCTTTTCCCTGTGGTTGATAATTACAATAGTGGTGGCCAGATGTGGTGTAGTAGTTTGTGGGTTGGACTAGACAATGGAGGCAAGGGTTTGAATCTCACTCAGCCATGGAAACCTGCTGAGTGACCTTGGGCAAGTCACATTCAGCTTTTGAGGAAGGCAAAGGCGAATCCCCCTCTGAACAGATCTTGCCTATAGTAGGTTTGCTTTAGGGTTGTCATTAAGTCAGAAACAACCTGAAGTCACACAGCAACAACAGTCAGATCAACCAGCTTATTAGCATAGACCTTTCAAGGATGAAGTCTGCCAGCCCCCGGATTACAACGTATTTGTAAAATTCAGCATGGTAAAAAAACAAGCAGTGTTTGTTTGATAAATAGGTGGAGAATGCAGTCTCAGGCATGTTTCCTTGGGTCAGGGGAAGGTGAAATATGACCTGTGAACCCCCTCAAGGCCCCTTAGGGTCAATTTTTTTTGTCTTCAAAATGCTTCTAAATGACCTCTTTTTGCTGAGAATGCCTCAAGGTGTCTTTTACAGCATGGAGGGCATTTCCACCATGTTTGAAGCCCCCTTGCCCCCCAGGGTTAAAAGTAATTTTTCCAGATTTTTGCAAAACATCTTTTTTTTTTGCCTCAGAATGTTGCATAATACCCACTGGGGGCCAGGAAGGGCCAGCAACATAGTTAGAATGCCCCCATATCCTCTAGAGGGCATTTAAGGGGCAAATTTTTTGATTTTTTGGTAGGTTGGGAGTGCAGTTCTTTAAGCAGTCTTGGGGGGTTAATGCAGCTCCTTAGCTTTCCACAGTGCCCACCTCTGCCTTAGATGACCGTCCCATTGAGTTCACTGGGGCTTACACCCAAGTATATGTGCACAAGATTGTAGCCCTTTCGTTAAGAATGCATTTTCTTAAAGATGGTTAGTGCACATTCTGGTAATCTCAAGGCTGGAATTCTGCAGTGCACTGTACATTGGGCTATCTCTGTACCAAGTTCAAAAATCTCAACTGATGCAAACTTGGCAGATTGGTTAGTGATGATGCATCAAGGAGTGATAATAATACACGTATATTATAATCACTCCACTGGTTGCTAATTAGTTTCTGTGTAAGGTATGAAGTGTTGATTGTTGCCCTTAAAACCATATACCTTCTCCCATATAATCTGCCCTGGACACTCAGGTCTGATGCAGGGCATTTGCTTCAGTCAGCCAGGACTAGGCTGGCAACCATTCGCCAGAGGACCTTTTCTTCATTCAGCCCTGAATTGTGGAATGACCTGCCAGAAGAGATTTGACAGCAGGATACGTTCCTTGAATTTAAAACAACATTAAAGACCAATCTATTCTGTCAGGCCTATCCAGATGGTTTTCAAATGATGAGTTTTTAAATTATGAATTGATTGTTTTAATATGTACGCTTTTAAAACTGATTATGTATTTTTAATTGGTGTTCATGTTGTTAACTGCAGTATGTGTATATTTGCTGTGGTATTTTAATCTGTTGTTCCCTGCCTTGATTATTATTATTATTTCATTAAGATGAGTTACTAAACTAAATGTAAAAGAAACAGATACAGATGTTTGAATATCTTCTGGAATAAAATATAGAATAAACTATATGTAACAAATAATCACCATCGTTGTCATCATTGTTTTTCATTTCACTCTCTTCCAAATGTTGCTTGAATTCTGGACTGTCAAACATTAGGATTCTATCCTAGAATCTAAGAATCAGTGAGTATCCATTGGATATTGCAAGCAGTTTTACTTTTTCCAGCTGTCATACTGTGACCCTTTCTATAAATGCTTTATCAGTTTGTTTGGAATTTAGATGCTTTATCAGTTTGGAACACCTATCACCACAGGAATCACCACAGTTTTCTTTCCCAGAAACACTCAGTCTCTATTGATTGGTCTTGATATTTCAAAATCTGTTCTCTGATTTCAATTATGTTGTCTCTAGGGACTGCCACTCTGGAATCCATACTTGAGCTGTAGGAATTACTTTATAATAGCATTCTATTGTTAATTTATTTTCTGTTCTTGCTCATTTTTCCCATTGCAGTTGGTCCTTCAGTAGCTCCGTAGTACCTTGCCCTGGCTGACTAGCAAAAGAGGCTGAGCTCCATAGTCCACTTTTTGTCTTTGAAGCTCCAACATCTAATGTAGTCTTTGTTGATCCAGGCGATGACCAATCTAGTAAGGGATTTGTTTGGAGGGTTTCATCATATATAATTTTTATTTTAGTTTATTTTAGTTTATTAATGCTACCATCAGCATAGCCTATTGCCACGGAAGAACACACAATCCCACATGTTGTTGTGACCTGGAAATTCTAAATCAACCAAGCAGCTTGCAAATGGAAGGTAGGACCTCCCCAAGTATTCTGTGCCCCCTCTTCAGGTTGAACAAGCTGAAACACATACATACCCACATTTAAATGGATTGTCTATTCTCCATTTATGGGATCTTGGATGGATCCTCTCTTAGCCCCAGAAGAGGGATGAGGGCATTCTCCCCCTCCAGCCCCTTCTCTGCTCCCAAAAATGACTTGAAAACATTCTGGAACAAGTTTTTGCTCTGCTGGGAGGGGAGGACAGGGACATGAAGTTCTAAGCAATCCGCTAACGCAACACTGGATATAAGCCATGGTGTCTAAATTTTAATGGATGTGACTCAAAATAATTGGTGTGAAATGCAACACAGCTTGCACTACTAGTTTTAGGAAGTAGCACCAGCAGAAGTAGCTATAAAAATGAAGCTCCATCATTGCTGCTACACCTAACAATGTGCTTGGGTTTTAATATCTAAAATCCATTTTCCCCCCTGAAATAAGTGCTTCCCACCACAGTTTTAACATGGGTTTTAAGGTACAGGAGAAACCAAAATGGTTTTTTAAAAAATTAATGCCCATTTTCATCTCTTTTTTATAAATGTATTGTAGAAGGTAATATATGAAACCTCTTTCTAAAGCTGAGGCGAGTGTGGATAGTCCTTTTGTATATATGTTGTGCAAGTGTGTGTGTGTGTGTGTGTGTGTGTTTGTGTCCTTTATCCCACTTTACATCAAAAGATCCCAGGATAAGGCACAGAGACAAAAGTTTAAACAATGAAAAGCGAGATAAAAATAAAGATGATGATAATAATAAAGATAATATTACAGTTATTAAAAATTATTTAACACAGTTTGAAACCATTAGTACCAAAGAAGAACTTCACGCCCTACTCAGATTTTAATGATCTCTAGGTCCTGAAAGCTTCAATAAAGAGCGAAGTTTTAACTTAGCACTGAAATGAAGTCAATGGTGATACCAATTTTGCCTCCAGGGAGAGGGCTTCCCATAACTCAGGTACTCTGCTCCATGTCTTCATACTGTGTATTGCTCCTACTAGTGGGATATAGAGTGCTGCAGATCTCAATATATGGGCAGATATACATAGGCAGAAGCACTCCTTTTGAAGTATCAATAAAGAGACATTCCAAATCTAGTACAGAAGAACAAGGTGACCTTCTCCTGCCCCTTTCCCCTTCTCCATACACTAAAATTGCCAGTTTTAAAGTAAATGATTTGTGATAGTAATGTATCACTTGTTCTGCCTCCCTTGCTGATAGCTGCAATTTATTTTAGCTGTGTGATCTGCCTGTAGGTGCCCATCAGAATTTTCTAAATATTTAATACACATTTTTAAAATTAATGGGAGAATATAAAATGGTATTGCATGAGTTATATGTACATTAGTCTGGGTAATACATTCACTTCAGTTATCTGGGTCTTTCCCATAACAGATGCTGTTAATTTAAATCTGACATAATACCAGAATGATTTTACAACATTTGTTTTTATTTATTCAGAAGCTGTATATACTGTCCTCCAAAAATGCTTCAAGGATAGGTTACAAAAATACATCATCAGCTTTAACTATGTTCTACTAATCATATTCTAAACTTTTTTTTTTTTTTGGAGTAGAATGCTTTGGTGTTTCAGGTTATTTGCCTTCTGTTTGAAGATCTACTTTAAAAAAAAATATTTTGAGATGCTATAATATAAACCATTGCTTGCTCATCTTCTTAGAACAGGGCTGGATATCATGCAGCCTTTCAAATGTTGTTGGACTGCAACTCCTAGCAGCATTAGCCAGCATAGCAAATGGTAAGGAATGCTGGGAATGTGACCCACTAACATCTGGAGAGCCACAAGAGTCCTACTCATCTTACGAGAAATGTTTGGGTGTGCCTAGGATCTAGAAAAAGAGTGGAAGTGGTGCAGTGATGTGAGTATTGGACTCCCAATTCCACTCAGCCATGGAAATCCACTGGGTGACTTTGGGCAGGTAACATTCAGCCAAAGAGGAAGGCTTTTTACAGTGATGTTAATACTCTTTTTTAGAGGATCAGATGGTATCCTGGTTTGAACATTAGATTGTTAACTCTGGAGACCAGGGTTCAAATCTCTGCTCGGCCATGGAAACCCACTGGGTGATCTTGGGTAAGTCACACCCTCTCAACCTGTGAGGAAGGCAATATCAAAACCTCTGCTGAACAAATTTTGCAAAGAAAACCCTATGGTAGAGTTGTCATAAATCAGTGTCTGCCTTAAGGCATACCACCAACAAATGATTATCTTCAAAATAAAATGATTGTGGCTGGATTTGCACATATCAATTGTCAGGTTGTGGTTTGATGATTCTGGCTCCTTGTTCTATCTGAACCCAATTCTCAGATAGGAATTTGTGCTTAATATGCCTCACTCTATTTGAGAGGAAACAGCCTTCTTTTCTTCCCGCCTAGGAAGACTTACTATTAACCACAGGCCTCCATCTACTAAGTCACACCAAAGCTGTGGTAGTTGCACCCACTGTCTCATGCAATCCTACTTAAGCTGGAGCTTGCTCAAACTCTCAACCCCAGATAAAAAGAGGGTGATTTCTCATGTAGTTTGTCTTCATCTGAACATTGCAAGAGATCTATGAAATGTGATATATAGGTTGAAATTTTACCTTGTGCAGTTCAGGCTAATGATGATTTAATGTGTTTTTATTTCCTCATGCACACTGCTCATCTCCTACTCTTTTCTTTCTCATTGTTTTTAAGTCAGATCTATATGCTAGAATTTAGCTGCTTATTTGGAAACAGGAAACTTTACTGTCCTACTTGGCTAAATCAGTGCTGAGGGACCTTTTTCCTGTCAATAGGTATATTCTTTGCAGTGATTAGCAGAATGCTTTTTTGTATTGGGGTTCAGCATTGGAAGGCTGGGAAGAACAGATTGAACTATCTCTGCTGTCATACACTTACTGTACCTATGGCTATGAAAGAATCTCTCTTTCTTGGACATAGTACAAATTAGAGACAAGCTCTGCTTAGTGCTGTGAACCACTTATGACTTTGAGTCATTTTTGAGATAAGAATGTTTATCCAAGTAATGGCTGGTGGCTTCCAAGTCAGTGAGACAATCCAATTGTGTAGGAACGGGGGAGCGGGGGGCGCTTTACCCTGGGTGGCAATGTTTTTGGGGCATCCCAGCTCGTAGTCATGTCCCCGCATGCTCTGGCCACGCCCCCATGCACCACAACCATGCCCCCTCCCGCCTCCCCTCCACACACTGCAAGCTCTGCCACTGGGGCAATCAATCCAGTCTGGACTCTAATGGAGCAATCCAAGTCATTTTGAGGATAAGGTTCAGAACTTTGGATAGCTCCTTTAAAATTTGGACTAACACTTGGTACAGATATTAGTCCAAACTTTAGTTGACAGAAGCCACCAGCTACTGCTGATTTAGATTCTATCCTGAGAACTAAATTTCTTTCTCATTGTCCCTTCTAGTTAAGCAATTTATATTTCTTTTGATAATTGCTAACAGTTCAGAAAACTAGGAAAGAGAATAATATAAAATCCATGATGGGCTAACTAGTCTTTTGAGCTCTTTTGAGAGAAAGAAAGTCATGACACTCGCTCTTTTTTTAAACTCTCTCTTCTATCTTCCTTCTCTACCTCTAGACACCTCTACTTGCATGAAATAAGCCAAGGGCCATACTCATGTCACTTATTTTTTCAGCTGTCTATCTTTCTTCAGGGAAGAGGTAAAAAGAAGTAGCTCGACATTTCCGCCCTCTGTACTTAAAGGTGTCACAGCTGTAAGGTTCGGAGCCCAGGAAAGTCACTTTTTGGCCAAAACTGTGTTTTTTAGAGCTGTCGTCCAAAAATAACTTTCTCAAGCCTTGGTAAGAGTTCTCTGCACTTCAGTGGTCACAGAGGAATTGTAGAGTGGCAACAGAAGCTAAGAAAGCAAGCTGTATGCCCAACTGTTTACAAGACAAAATGTGGTTTATGCAAAGGGCTCCATGACACACCTTTACGCATACCTTTTAAGTCATTTAATACTAACCTGCATTCTATGCTTCATGAAGAGAATAAATTTATTTCAGTGAATAAAGAACCTTCTATTTTGTGTGCAGAGAATTTAATGCTTACACACATAGGGTGAATCACAATGAGTCCAATCTGTTACGTGTTCTATTCATTTTCTAATTCAGTAAATCAGTGTATTTAAAACACTGTAATGTCCTCCTGCATGTCCTGACATATTTCTCAGTGTAAACACACACACACTTTGTCATCCCACTGATGTGGGTCCTTTTACTCAAACACACATCTGGGGGAAGACAGTAAGGACACTTGGCACTTTCGGGTGCCAGTCCCAAACCCATTATCTTTTGGTCATCTATCCTGCTGTAGGACAGGAAGCTGAGGTTCACAGTCCTTGTTTCATACAGCACATGACATAAAAGTTGTCTTTTGAGCTAGAATGGTCTGGTGAAGAAACTCTGCTTTATCTACTTGTGGTAATCCAAACATGGGGAATGTGTGGCTCTTCAGGTATTACTGAACTGCAACCCCCATCACCCCTCACCTGATTAGGGCTTATGGGAATTCTAGTCCAGCAGTATCTAGAAGACCACATTCTCTATCACTATGATATTAGGAATCCTATTGCCTTACTTTCATAGGGAACAGGATAACTCATATTTCCTAAACCTTTATTTATGCTCACCTTTTTCCCCACGGTGGAACTCAAGCCACTTACAAAGTAGAGACAACTGCAAATAAAAACCACATTATAAACTTAAAAACCACCACTCCACTGTAATTATTATTATTATTTCAGTTAACTTGGGAAGGAAGATGGAAGTTCTGTTTCTAGCTGAACTGGTAAGAGTGTTACCCTGTGACTTAGGGGTCCTGGGAGGGGCACCCAAACAACCAAAACAAACACAACCAAGATGGGGAAATTAGCTGGAGCACTCTCTTAGCTAACAAGAGGCAGGGTAACTTAGCGGGGATCTTTTACCCTATGTCTACAGCGTCAGGTCAGTGAGCAGTCAGGCAGTTCAAAATAGCAATTAAGATTTATTAGACAATTACTAAGAAAAACATGAACACACTCCTAACTAGAATAGGAAAATAGAGTTTTTGGGGGAATGGGTGATACGTCACCAATCCTGCAGTCCTGGGGAAGCCAACGGAGGGTAGAAGGACTCGGCGCGGCAGCCGAGGGGAGCTCGCAGAACGAGGTGGCAGCAAGGCAGGAGAGCAGTCTGAACGCAAGTCCGTTGAGAACGGGAAAGAACGACCATAGGCTAGTCTGGTCTTGAGCGAAAACAATAAGTTTTGGGTTGGAGACAAGGTCTCCGAAAGGTCAGAATTTACACGACTGAGTTACGTTCCGAATTGACAATGGTATGGCCGGTATGTAGATGCGGCTAGCTCGGCAGTTAAGCACTCAGCTCGTCAGGGTGTCCTCTCAGGGCAGAGGGTCTCTTTGTTTATCACGCATTGGTAATGAGAGTGTTTGTTTCGGGAGGTCTCCTAAAGCAGATCTGGCAATCTCGGGCTTGGTTTGATGGGAGCAGCAAATAGTAGCCATGCCTAGCTTCGTGCTTGTTCGGTGGCCTCACAAACACTTGGCTGGTGGCAGAGCAGGGCCAAATTGTGATATCAAGGTGATATCTTTGGTTCACCAAAGGCCAGGCCAGTACACGGTGGTAACAAGAGAAGTCAATAAAACACTTTTTCAAAAATTTAAATCTAACCATCAGAAAACACAGAACAATGGCTCCTTTATAACAGTGGTCCTCACTCAAAGG
Source organism: Iguana delicatissima (assembly GCA_948472985.1). NCBI lineage: Eukaryota > Metazoa > Chordata > Lepidosauria > Squamata > Iguanidae > Iguana > Iguana delicatissima. The sequence goes on from CAOKZL010000176.1 coordinate 152,946, forward strand.
AAGGGGAAGCCAATAAAAATAAAGGTGCTTCCATATGGAGGTCTTCTAGCACTACTGGTGAGAAAGCATTGTACACCTATTCCATCTGTCCCTAACTGATGTAGTGGGCAGATACAGAGGAGTTACAAATGGAAGATGTCATCTGGATGTCATGTGAATGAGGTAGAGTGATTACACAGAAGAAGACCTTCCCAGAAGCACTAACTGAAGGAATGCAAGGTCTGGAAGACCTCGCTTCAGACACTGCAACTATAGGTTTAAAAGTTTCTGTACATGTAGACTAAATATGTTGATTAAACTGGAGTACAAATGAAAGGAATACAGAAACTACCAAGAGATTTTGCAGGAGGGGATCAGATTTACTATTTTTCTGCATTGTAGTTTGAACTAAGGACCACAAAGTCGTGTGTTTAAAAAAAGAATAATTAAAAACAGGATCTGCACTGAAGAAAAGTTTAGGGTTTTTTCTTTTAAACTACCATAATAGTTCATTGTGAATTTTAAACTCCAACACTGTACCAAAAATGACAAATGTACAAAGGCTTATCAGATATTTTCAGTTTACTGTCAGAAAAAGTCCCTTGAGTTTACACATTCATATTTTTATGATAACGTACAAGAATGTGTGTTTACATACCATATATGAAAACATAAGAAACAAGGCACAAAAGAAAATATAAAAATTTCAGACAGCACTTGGAATACCCAAGGAATTTTGAGTAGTATAAGGAAAACAACATAAGGCAAATTCTAAAAAAAATCTGTTACAGTACTACATAAACCAGTAACATGAGTCTGACCCTTGGAAAGAACAGGCTTTTTTTTTAAAAAAAGAAGATGAACATCCGCACAGGATGCACCACTTGTAGGACAATGCCCATTTTTTGTTAAATTAACACAAAAAGTGCAGAAAGGAGTTTTAATTCTATAAATTCTTACTTAGAATTGTTCAAATTCATCCTTCAAAGTTAATTAAAATTAGCTTCACAGAACTATAGATCATGGAATGCACCAGAAACTACAAATGAAAGTCACTATTAATCACAAGTTTGAGCTCTTTTCTCCTAAAACTGCTCTTAAGAAGTGGTCCACAAAATAAAGATATAATGAAATTATGTATAAGCTTGCACTGTATGTAACAGAAAGTTACATAAAATATTAGGAAGTCCTTCAAGCAAACTAGATGGCGCAAAGTTCTTAAGAATGTATTATATAGCATAAGACAACAATTAAAGTAAGGCTTTGGTTAAACAAACAAGACTAAAAAACATCAGCTGTGTGAAAAGAATTCAAGCGTTAAATGAACAACAAAGCAAGAGGTACGCTCAATACTTTGTCTACATTTGACCTCTTTGTACCAAATAATAATAATAATAATAATAATAATAATAATAATAATAATAATAATAATAATAATAGAACAATAAAGATAACGCATCTGGAATAAAGCAAGGCCAGTGCAATCTGAACCTGTCAAAAGCAAACATATGAAAATGAAAGTCTATGGTAACGGGCCCAGGCTTCTAGAAGAGGTTTCTTTCAATGCCTATACAGCAAGAAACAAAAGCTGTAAGTGCCAATTAATTTTCCACCTCTGTATTTCTAATATGCCAACTGATTGCAGAGTATTTGATTCCAAATAAGGGTACACAAATTATATTACTTATTTAAAAAAGTGCATAACATTGGTCCATTTAACAATAAAACACAACTTAGGTAACAGATTAAGACCAAATGTTTTGCCCTGTAAAGATACACAGTACCTCATTTTACTATAATTTAACAATTTGGAGCAATCTGCTTCCTCCACTGAGAGTTTATAGAAGAAAAGAACATCTTTGTAATTAGAGTTTCACAGTCACAACACACGCTCCTGCTCTTCCTAAGCACAATGGTGCAACCTGTAAGAGCAAAACAGAAATAAGTGGGTGACAAAACATTTCCCTCAGAAATATTTCACATAAAGTCAAAGGCTTTCACAGCAGGAATCCATAGGTTGTTGTGGGTTTTCCAGGCTTTGAGACCATGTTCTATTAGTATTTTCTCCTGACATTTCCCCTGCATCTGTGGCTGGCATCTTCAGAGGATCTGGTGGCATGGAAGTGAGACAGAGTATATATACTTGTGTAGTTCCCAGATGGGAGGAAGCAATTTGCATATGTTACAGTTGGCCAGTGTGATGGCCTACGTGTTCCATGAAAAGCAAGCCTTAGAAACCGCACCAAAAAAGCCCACTATATGGTTCCATTATGTGGATGACAGTTTCACCATCTGGAGCCATGGAGAAGAAGAACTGACTGTGTTTCTGGATCATCTGAACAACATTGACCCAAATATCCAATTTACCATGGAAAAAGAAAATGAAGGAAGACTACCATTTCTGGATGTCCTAGTCATCCGCAAACCTAACCAACAATTGGGCCACACAGTTTACAGAAAACCTACACACACTGACAGATATCTACACAAAAACTCCAACTGCCACCCAGGACGAAAGAGGAACACAATAAAAACTCTGGTGGACCACGCAAAAAGAATCTGTGAATCCCACCTCCCGAAAGATGAACTAAACTGGGCTCTACAGGCCAATGGTTACTCTGGTTCAGCCACTGGAAGAGCCTCAAGACCCGGAAAAGACTACAGAAGTCAAGATAAGCAGCCAACCAAAGGGAATGTGTTTTTACCATACATCAAAGAGGTCACTGACTGCATAGGGAAACTGATGAAGAAACATAACCTCCAAACAATGTACAGACCAACCAAGAAAATTCAACAAATGCTACATTCAGTGAAGGACAAGAGGGATCCTCTAACTTCTGCTAGAGTTTACTGCATACCTTGCAGCTGTGGGCAGGTCTACACAGGGACTGCAAAACGCAACATCCAAACATGAGTTAAAGAACATGAAAGACACTGCAGACTGATCCAGCCAGAAAAATCAGTAGTAGCAGAATATGTTATAAACCAACCTGGACACAGAATGCTTTTTGAAAGCACAGAAATTGTGGACCATTCTGACAACTACTATGTCAGACTACACAGAGAGACCATTGAAATCCATAAACACACGGACAATTTCAACAGGAAAGAAGAAACTCGGAAAATAAACAAAATTTGGCCACCAGTACTGAAGAACACTAAAATCAAGACTCAAAAATATGCCAATGAACACCACCTGGAATCTGGAGGCCTCTCTACAGGAAACAATATAATAGATTGCTAATGTACTTAACGTATTGTTATGCATATCCTCTGACTAACAATACAACCCTGGGGGATATCCCATTTAACAACAGGCCATCACACAAGCCAACTGTAACATATGCAAATTGCTTCCTTCCACCTGGGGAACTACACAAGTATATATGCTTTGTCTCACTTCCATGCTGCCAGATCTTCTGAAGATGCCAGCCACAGATGCAGGGGAAAAGTCAGGAGAAAACACTAATAGAACACAGCCTCAAACGCCGGAAAACCCACAACAACCTATATCACATAAAGATAGGAGGGACAGAGTGGCATGAATGAGTGTGTGTGTGCGTGCACACGTGCATGTGCCTGTGTGTGTGAGAGAAAGGAAGAGGTGGGGAGCGGGGAGAGAGAGAGAGAGAGAGAGAGAGGAGGAATTCTTCAAGGTAACTCTTAAAATAAGAGTTTGACTTGAGCAAGAGGTCAGCTTGGTTTCACCATAAATTTATTTATCTATTTATTTATCTATTTATTTATCTATTTAATTTCATTTAATGATGACTTCCAGAAATTATTAAACATAGTCTTACTAGATCTGCCCAAGTCTCTCACTTCAAAAGAAGAGGAATATTCCAATCCCTGGTGTCACTTTTTGCATATCAAGGGTTAAGACTCTGGATACACAGGCATATTTAAAAGATTCTACTCCTCCTACCTATTAGATTGTCTAAAGCCAATGCCTGTAAAAAACTCCCTGTTTTTTAAAATTATAGCTCCCAGAATCCTCTAGTCAGCATGGACAGAAACCATGTGGGCTGGAGAATTATGGGAGCTGTAATCCAAAAGGAATTTCTCCAAGCTCTGATCAGAATGTATACAGATAGGACAATAAAAAGAGCAGCTTTCAAGTTGAATTTCCACTTTTGTTTCCTAGTGTTAACCTTGAAAATTAAATCTGTTCTGTCCTGGAACAATTGGAAATTTTGCTCTGTATTCCCAGGTCTGAATATATGCAGAATCCTTTTACTTCAGAGCTACTCCACATCCACATTCCACATACTTCAAAGCTAGTGGCTGAATTTTCAGGTAGGCTTGAATTCCAGTGTTTTTCCTTTTAAATAAAGGTTCCTGTCTTTTGCATTCAATTATATATTTTACCAGTTTGTTGTACTTTTGTGCCACAATAAAAACATTCTGCACTGTCTCAGAGCTGAGTATCTTAATTAGTTCAAGCGGCAGCAATGCCAATTAAACTCATTTCAATTCCAGGTGATAACAATAAAAGGTGAAGAAGTCATAGGGGATGAATACTTTTGCAAGTCACTGTGAAAAGTCAAATCTGAAAGATACGGCTTATCACCTTTTCTAAAAGCAGCAAGAATGGGGACAGATTCGTAACTCTGATAGGCATACATTCCACATTCTCAGAGGTTTCAGAGGGAAAAAAAACTCCCAAGTGCCCATTTGGTGGGCCTCTGTAAGTAACTGTATCATCATATGCATCTCCTTTACTTTTCTTTCCAGGAAGCTGGCAGAAATGGATAGAGACTGCATTGCATCAAGGAAGGGAGAAATCTGACATGCTGCCACAACATTTGTAAACAGGGACATGAAGCAGGTCTGATTTTGACATGTACCTCAAAGCAGAAATACGCAGAAGCCCATATTTACACATGGTTTTGCCAACCCAATTAATTACTTGATTTACATATTCTGTACAGAGCTGTTTCTTCAAAAGGCTGAGATGATTTCTAGAAAGCCGGAGGCATTTACAGGTTGGTAAATGAGGCTGTCTTGCATAGCCTCAGAACATCAATGTACTTTAAACATCAGGTTTAAAGGATTTTGCTACCCCTGCTGCCAGAACATCTATCAGTGATGTTAGAGGAATTCACCCAGGGCTCCTTAGGTATACAAACCCTGGCCTATGCTCCCTCTAAATCTAAACCCTTACCTGTGTCCACTCATTTGTTTGGGGATCATAGGACTCCACTGTGTTAAGGTAGGTTTGTCCATCGTATCCACCAACAGCATATAGTCTGTCTCCAAGAAGGCAGACTCCCACTGCATCTCTGCTAATGCTCATTGATGCCACAGCAGTCCACACATCTGTTTTGGGGTCATACCTGAAATTTGTTTTTAAAAAGTAAGGTTTCACTCTAACTGAATCTATTTTCACAAACAAGGAAACCAAAACCATCTAAGTTACTCTAATTTTGCTTAATAGTCCACAGTTTATCTAGTATTTGAGGATCCCTTCTATTAATTTAAATGTAAAAGATAGAAGTTTTTGATCATTGTGTCCTTCTTACAGACACAGGTTTTTTAGTTGCATTGTTATTTCTGTCTCTCTAGCTGGGAATTAGTTGAATCTATACATTAACCACTCACCTTCTCCCTTTACTGTTGCACTGATCCTGGTTAGGTTACACTACAGTTTTGTTATTTGGCTTAATATTAATTTACAGCAACTTCGTAAACCACAGATTTAGAACATTAAACTAGACCTTCCTGTTATGGACATGACAAGAAAATGTAGCTTTAAGGCAGACACATGCAGATAAAAATGGGAGGGATGAAGAGAAGGAAGAGTACAGGCCTGGTGTTCATTATTGGCTTGCTAAGCTATGATTTGACAAACCAGGGGCATACATGGTCACAAGCTCTCTTTTGAATGTCTGCAGCTTGTTTCTGTTAATTAAAACTAACAACTACCACAGTATTCAACCTTGGCTGTTAGCACCATCTTTCTAATCCAACATTCTGATATTATGAACATAGCCCAGTAGTGGTATTATTATCCTTGTGGCTACCAGATACCAGCTGATCCACGATAAAAGGCATTTATCTGTGGTGATAACTGAACCATAGGCCAAGTCCAATTTTCTTCACCATTGTTGTCATTGTTGTTGTGTGCCTTCAAGTTATTTCTGACTTCTGGCAACCCTAAGGCAAGCCTATCATGGGGTTTTCTGGGGGCTGAGTGCATGTGATGCTCCCAAGGTCACCCAGTGGGTTTCCATGGACGAGTAGGGAACTGAACCCTGGTCTCCAGCACTGTAGTCCAATGCTCAAACTACTCCATCATGCTGGTTATTATAAAAATGACAGTCAACTGTTTGTTTTTTAAGCCATACATTTTATACTTTATCTCATATTCTACTGATCCAAGGTTTTAAACACACATACCTAAAGTTGCTGAACCAAAACAAAGTACATGATATTGTACAGTTGTGTTGTCAGCAACTGTTACAGCAAGAGTTTTAAGATAAAGTTCAGCTTTTATTACAATTAAAAACAGCCAAAGTCCAAATACTTATTAATAAATTGATTAGGACTCCGCTGCTTCTGTCTGGTAGAGAACAATTTAAAACAAGGATAGCCTGCTACTTAAAAATATCTGTGATTGTGTGTTTCTAAAATACAATATATAATCCAGACAAAATATGATCCAGACATTGCTATTCTCTTTGAAAAGCTACTGATTTTAGTAGGGACTTTTAGTAGGAATTTTCCCACTAAAATAAGCACAGCTCTAAAATACTTATCCTCGGCTGGGCTGGGCCAAAATTTTAACGTTACTTTAATTAGAGGAAAAGTCAGCACGTTATGTTTTCCTGAGACTGCTTCTTCTATATCAGTGGTTCTCAACCTGTGGGTCCCCAGATGTTTTTGGACTTCAGCTCCCAGAAGCCCCAGCCACTATGGTCAATGCTCAGGGCTTCTGGGAGCTGAAGTCCAAAAACATCTGGGGACCCACAGGTTGAGAACCACTGTTCTATATAGAGTATCTTTATATAAGCCATCCATTGGCTGAATACCTTTCAACACAGTCAGACAGCCGTGATGTTAAGTTGGAAGCTGGTGCATCATGACCTCCAATAGCATAGAGGAATCCATTCCAGGTGGTTACTCCAACACCACCTCTTCGCTTTGACATCTGAGCACAGAGTGTCCATTTGTTAGTATGAGGATCGAAGCATTCTACAGATTTGAGACAAGAACTTCCATCTCGACCTCCAACTGCATAAAGCCTGTAATCATGTAGACATGTTACAAATTTAACAGTCAGCCTTTTCTAACCATTAACAAGGTACAGGGAAACCTTGTGTTCACACTGAATTAGATGGTTTATTCTTGCAGAATAAAAGATATATAAAATCTAATAAACTGAAATCTTCCTCAGGGAAAATAGAATGTGCAGCTCCTCTTCAAAGGACTCACTTGGGTTACTATATTTGAAAGGGTATGTCTCACCTGCTTTCTGATGTTACTTATACATGACAGCCTCCCAGCAATTTCTTGCCTCCCAGCAATTTCTTGGTAACACAGCAACAGTTTCAGCCAATACTTATGTTTCAATTCATCTGTATTTTCAGCAAGGGGTGCAGTTTGTCTTTTGCTGCTGCACTACTGTTAAGGGCAAGAATATATTGCTGGTCATATAATGGGCTGATTTAGAAGTGTCTGGAAAGATCTACGTCCAACAAAGCTATTTCTATCTCCTTCTGCCATCCCTGTAAGGAAAGTGTGGCTTAAGGGCTCTATGTGCCCCTCCAAGGCTATTTTGAACCTCCTAAATGTCCTCATTTTTCTAAATGTCAGATTTTCACCTAAAATGTGTCCCTTGCCATTTAGGAGGTACAGGGGAAAATTAAGAAATTTTCCCAGGCTTTTAGTCTTGGGGTGGAGGCTTTTTTCAAAACAAGAAGAAAATGCTGGCTTATCTTCCAGTTTGCAAAAGGACAGGTTGCTTACCTGTAACTGTGGTTCTTCGAGTGGTCATCTGTGAACCTGCATAACTGGGTTATCTGCACCTGTGCAGTACAACATTCGGAACCTTCTCGAGCCCTAAGAGTAGGCGTTTTGGCAGTTAACCCCTCCCCCTCCTCTGCGGGTATATATAGACCCCGGCCTGCTCCAACGGTCAGTTCCAACGCTGCTCAGCTGCAACACTGGAGCCCATCTACGAAGCAGGACAGCTGTAGTGAGGATGGGAGGGACTGTGTGAGTTACAGATGACCATTCAAAGAACCACAGTTACAGATAAGCAATCTGTTCTTCTTCTTCGTGGTCTCTGTGACTCACAAAACTAGGAGACTAGCAAGCTGTCAAACGATAGGATGGTGGGAGTGTCATGCTTAAAATTTTTCCAAGTAACATTATATAATATTGTATAAGCATTTCAGCAACTAAACAATTTATTGAAAACAAACAATGGTTTATGCAACAGAAGTAAATAAAACTGCTTTTCCAAAATTTGTGTCATTTTTAGTTCTGTTACCAACTCTACAATGACTAATAAATGTCAATGGTTGTGACCATGTAGTGGCCCTACCTATACCATGTTAACGACACCCCATGTAAAAAAGCTGCGAAAGCTGACATGGTTCTAGTAAAGTGACTTCTAATAGTTTTAGGAAGTTCTCTTTTGGCTATTTCATAAGCTAATCAAATAGTTGAGGCCACCCACTTTAATAATATTTGGAATGAAACTGGTTTACCTTTTTTGACATTGAATAACAAACAAACAACTTGTTTGACAGTCTAACAGAAGAAATACACTGCATAGAGAAAGCTAAAGCCCTTTGTACATCTAAACAATGCAAATTTCTTTCAAAATTTGATGTAGGATTCTGCATATACACAGGTAATACTATATCTTGGTTTAGGTGAAATTGAGAAACAACCTTTGGGAAGAAAAGATATATCTGGCCTAAATACAACTCTGTCTTTATAAAATCTCATATATGGTGGATCTACTCTGAGGGCACATAGTTCACTGGCTGTTCTAGCCAAAGTGGTTGCCACTAAGAAAACTGTTTTCCAAGTCAACAAACGCATTGGTACAAAGGGTTTCCAAGTAAGTTGTAACAGGACTAGATGCAGATGCCAATCAGGCACAGGAGGTTGTGTTGGAGGGTGTAGATGCTTATATCCCTCCAAGAATTCCTCCTGTTGGGGAGTTGTCTGTTGATGTTGCTGAGAAGGAGTATGGCTCACATTTCCTCTAGCAAAAGGTTGGTATCGACAATACTTTGATTGGGCAGAAGTAGTTGGAAAACCATATTTCCTCGCTGTGTTATGCATTTGCTGTGCATGTTCCAACTTGTTGTCTGTGGTGCAGTTGAACAGTCCAGCAGAATCGAATGATAAGTCCTCAGTCATAGACTTTGCTTGCTGGGATAACCCTGATGATCTCAACCAGGTGTGGCGTCTCAATGCTATGGCACCTGATATAGCTTTGCCACTACAATCTGTAATATGCTTCGCTGTGGTTATTTGTTGCAAAAATAAACTCCATACAGAGTAGAGGCAATTTTCCGTTAATCATCTAGAAGTATTTCTATGTAGTTTTTCATTCTCGACCACAAAAACTGTTGGTATACACCCATACAGGCTGCGTAATTAGGAATTTTGAACAGTAAAGCCGTGCTGGAGTACAACTTCTGTCCCAAAGTATTCAATTTCTTCCCCTCCCTAACAGCAAGGATTGTATGCAACCTTTGTGACAGCTTCCATTGGGCTGTGTCAACCACTACAGAATTTGGCCTTGGATGCTGCATTAACCACTCTTGGTCAGTCTCTATGAGTCTATACAAAGACTCCAACTTTTTCGATGTCGGCGATATTGAAGATACTATCAACCAAGATTTCTTAACTGTCTTTAACAAGTATGGCAGTGAAGCAATTATAGTAGGTACCAGTGCCTGGTCTTGTGGATTTTGCAAGACAGGGTCTCACAGGTCCTCTTTCTGCAACTCAGTTTGCAAGCTGAGTGATCTTGACATTCTGAGAACTAAGCCTGCAAAAGCTTGAGCTTCGTCTGTTGGTGGTATCATTTCAGCTGTCGATATCAAACTGGGGCCTCTGTCAGTATTGAGTGAAGCTTGAGATGACCTCGATCCCAATGATGAAACAGTCTGGACAGATTGTTGATCTGGCGACCTAAACCTGTATCGCCCTCTCTCTCTTCTTATGGAGTCTCTTCCTGTTCATGAGGAGATTTCAGAGATTTTCTAAGAGGCAATTGCACACTATCCTTTTTCTTATGTTTCTTTGAAGGTTCTGTTGGCACAGAATCTTTCGTTTTCCTTTTTCTTTCCTTGTCTTTCTTAGTAGTTTTACTAGATGATGGAGAGAATGCCTCTTGTTGACGTTCAGCTCTACGAGCTGTTGTCAGTACCGACTCTCAAGGTCATGATGTTGAATGAGACTGTGGTCTCAACACTGGTACCGAGGTTGTTGCATGTTGTTGTGAGGCAGAGGAAGTTGACGATTGGGCTATTTTAGGCTTTTGGTGGAAAGACTTAGAAAGAGATTGTGTCCGAAGCAGTCAAGACTTTCTCCCACGGCAGAGTCTTCAAACGAGCTGCTCTGTTACGCCTTGTTTGCGGGGTGAACAGTTGACAGTGCCCACAAGCAGTAACATCATGGCCCTCACTCAAACAAAAGAGGCACTTCGAATGGCTGTCCTTATTGGGTATTCTCCCTCCACACGAAGAGCAACTTTTAAAAAAACAAGTTGCCATACAAACTATAACATCAAAACCAGTTCAGTAAACAGGAGAGTGAGTTGTAAGAATAATCAAATTTCAATCTGAAAAACCAGGCCGATCCAGTCAACCAATCTAAAACACCAAGCTATAACCGTAAGTACGAGGGAAAAATCATCAAGAAAAACCGTTGATTCAACTGAACACGAGAGGCTCCTTAGCTGCTGCTGTAGTAGCAGAAGAAAAGGAATTGACTGTTAGAGCAGGTGGGGGGCCTATACATACCCTCAGGTGAGGGGGAGGGGTTAACTGCCAAAATGCCTACTCTTCGGGCTTGAGAAGGTTCCGAATGCTGTACTGCGCAGGTGCAGACAATCCAGTTGTGTGAGTCACAGGGACCACAAAGAAGAATATCCTGTTACCACACCCTACATCCCCCATTCTGTGGGACGTGCTATTGATCATATTTATGGTTGGAAAACTTGTTCAAAGGCATGCTGACTGGAAAGCATGTTGCCAGGTCAAGCTGGTCAGGTCATAAATGGTCAGGTCATAAATTCAGAGAGGATTTGGAGGGAAATCCAGATACTAATGGGTTTATGCTAAGCCTTTCAATACCTCAGGCTCTATGCACACCTGAAAACAATGGAAGGTGAAACTGCCTAGGTGAAGCAATCAGGAATCATCCCTTTATCTCACCTTATCTCTTCCTGATACCTCTTGCCTGAACAAGACATTAAGAGATTGTCATGACTCCCATCAATGTTTTGTCACCCAGACAATCAGCCCATTCTGGACTCCTTTGTCAATTCTGTGAGAAAGCCATTACCACTTTGTCTACACCTCCCTCTCCTGCAGAGTGGGTAATAGGATATGTAAATCCTACCTTCAGCCTTGACAAATTGTAGTACTTGGATATCATTCAAGGTGCCCAGATCACTGTTTGTCCCTGCTAACCTCAGATGCTGTCTGAGCCCCTCCACTGCGACCATCTGCTTCAAGACTGGTAACTACTACTCTCTTCACCCCTAATTTCTCTCTATCGAGCCTTCACATCTCACTTTCTGATAGCCTTGGTTTCTAAGAGTGTCTGATTTCCTGTGTGTTCATTAAACCCAAACAGAATACTTTGTTAACTTCAACTGGAGTCTACTCTACAATTAGTACTGGCATATATAGATGAAAAGATCCTGCTGTTACCCTCTTCTCACAGGCCTCCTTTGAGCTGTAATTCCCCAAAATTCTAAGGAGATGCTGGCATTACTGGTGGATCTCTACGTCCCCCATCTCTTAGGATAACAGACAAGAGGTCTGAAACAACTTAGTAGGAAACAGATGACGAAACTGCCCCCTAGAAGGTATAGGGGGAATTTTGAGTTTCAAAATTAAAAAATAATTTAAAATAGAGGAGGGAATGAGCTAGCAAGGTCTGGTGAAGGGCTTATGTTCCCCAAGACCTCAGGTTGTGCCCTACACCTGCATCACAGGAATATTTCTTATTTCTAAATAAACAAAGAGGCACAACAGCACCAACAAAATCCAAGGAGCAAATGTTTATTGAAGCCAAGAGAAATGGCTACACAGGAAACATATAGGAAGAGTGATTTTCCAGTATATTAGAATCTAAGTCCAATAACTATTCCCTACTAAAGCAAATCAATTGAATCAATTACTGAATAGGATGTCAACACTTATGAAAATCTCATTGATTCAGCAGGTTTACTCTACTTAAGATTAATTGAATTTTACCCTAGGTGTTTTGGTATTCTGATGTATTTCTCAAGTAGAAAAAAAGTGCACTTGTGATTTTATCTGCCTTCACAAAAATAAATGAAACTGGCATTCTCTTCATATATTAAAGCTTCTTTGGCCATCATGCTGTTGAAGACAGATGTTAATTTTTAGTTTTCAAAATATTCATTGCCTTCTATCAAATTTGCTATTAAAAAATATAGTGGTATAGTTATGTCAAATTCCTTAGAATCACTGCATGAGAAGTGAAATTCTGTCTATGATCTTGAAACTATTTAAGTCCCTGGAGCAATCAATAATAAGAATAAAATGAACACGACCGGTTCCCTAACGCCTACTGAATAAATTAAGAGGCAATAGATCGGACTATAAAATATGCATGCAAACCATCACTCAGAATTTTAACATTCTGTCCTTCTAGATATTATCAGGTTCCTAAATTTTATTTATGCACACAGTTAAATATATTATTAGTTCCTGAGTAAAATGTTATGGGCCATTAGACTTTATTTCTCTGTTATTCTACTTACTTTCCACTTAATACTGCTACCCCCACGGTACTCCTTGGAGTTGACATACTAGCCACAAAGTTCCACTGTCGTGCCTGTGGATCCCATCTTTCTACAGTATTCAGGTAGCTCCAGCCATCATGCCCTCCTACAGCATACATAGGACCTTCCAATACTGCCACACCTAAAAAGCAAAACATGCACTCTATTCATGAATGTGAAACTGACCAATTGTGTATCATATATAGTAGTAGTTTGACAACCTTCTACCTTTAAGAAACTCTCTCTTCAGTAACTTTCCTGATCCATGGGTTAAGGGATTCTGCAGAAGATTGTTTTGTGTCTGCAGAAGACCCAAAACAGACTTAAACTCAAATGAAACACTGGCCAGTCTCTTTGGATGAATCCTAAAATATGGTCAGCCCAATCCTCATTACATGGTATCATAGGGAGCATAATGATGCTGAATAAACTTTCTTCCAGGTTCAAAGGAACCTCAAGATTCACTGAACACAGCCTGAAAGTTACAAAGAAAGCACTGAGCCATGACTAGTGAACACATGGTGTTAGTTCAGTAGTATGTTTGTTCTACAGTGCTGAACACAAAACTTTGAAGAATCTTTCAGCCTCTTGCTCAACAATGATGGCAGAAGCACCCCCCCAAAAAAGGTGTCCTAGTATTTCCATGCTATTAAAATTAGAGAGCATCAAAATAAAACTAGCATAAAACTGATAAAAATCAAATCCATAAGAAACAAGATGAAAATACATTAGAGTCTGGTGAAATAAAAATGCCTTTACTGTCCGAGTAAAACGGACCAGTCTCCCCTTCCTTGGGAGGCACTTACACAATTAAGACACCATGACTGAACTGTCCTGCATCCCCACCAGCCACACCTCCCTTGGAGCAAAGCCTCTAAAGATTGCAACAATAGCTGATGGGCAGATCATATTGCAAAGGTCATACTTCAAATGTCTTAGTTTCGATCCATTTAGGCCTTAGTCAGTATACTGAATGTGATAGGAATGTGAACTCTCATCTTGCTTGTTGTTTACCTTCCACTTGAAAAGCAAAGCTGCAGTCACCATGTTACTTATGTACTTTTCCAAAATACTTCTTAAGCCATGGAACTCTTTCTTATAATACTGAGACCCAGCTTCTGTTTGAAGAGAAGAGGCAAAGTCTGGAGTGGGGAACGTGTGATCCTTCAGATTTTGAGCTATAGTATCTGTCATCCCTGACCATTATTAGGATTGGTTGCAGCTGGAACGCAGATGTATCTGGAGAGCATATAGTCCCTATTCTGCCTCTATACCTACTGGTTCTGGAAATAAGACTGAAAAAAATATGGTAGTCAGTGTTTAATGCATGGGTGGGAAGTTGTGACCCTCCCAATATTTTTTGCCTACTGCTTTCATCAATCCTAGCAAGTCTAGCCAATGGTGGGTGTTTTTAAGTATTGTAGCCTAAAAACATTTGAAGAGCCATAGTTGCCCACTCCAGCGTAATTGTTCAGAACTTAATTTTTATTAGCTACAAAAGGATTGCTTTTGCTTGATGGACGCTATGGGAATATGTAAAAAGTAAATGTGTAAAGTTGTATACAAAACAAAGGCTGTTCCATTTGGCAATTCGAGTACCCTGCAACTGCTCAAGACAGATTTTCCTACATGGAAGCAACGTCACCTTAAGAAAACACAAAACCTGGAATGCTTGCATTTTACAGGCATTGTGGGGTACATATGCAATTATTGTTACTATGTACCTTCAAGATGACACTGACATATGGTGATCCTATCACTGGGTTTTCTTGGCAAGATTTATTCAGAGGTTCACCACTACCTTCTTCTGAGACTGGGAAAGTGTGACTTGCCCAAGGTCACCCAGTGGGTTTCTATGGCTGAAACCCTTGTCTCCCGTCCTAGTCTGGCATTCAAATAACTACACCATTGTTCTTACTGTTTGCCTTCAAATCATTTTTGACTTATGCTGATCCTATTATGAGGTTTTCTTGGCAACATTTTTTCAGAGAGAAGTTTGCCTTTGCCTGTCTTTGAGGCTGAGAGGACATGAATTGCCTAATCCAATGGATTTCCACGGCTAAATGGGGATTTGAACCCTGGAATCCAGGCCCTTTCCACACGGGGAAAAAAAAACGGCTTAGGGCGACTCATCTGGAGGTCATCCACACCGTGGAGCGCGCTAGAGCGGTTTGAATAGTGGAGGTTCCACACCTCAAACCGCGCTAGCGCGGCCGCAAGGGGTGGCGCGGCGCGTTTTTTAAAAACCACATTTTATGAGGTTTTTACGAAACGCGAGCGCGCTAACCCATTGCAGCGCCCCGTGTGAAACTGCAGGGACGCGCTAGCGCGTCCCTGCAGAGCTGCCCAGGGGCGGGCTTCCGGCTGGCGCGCTGCCCTGATTGGCGGAGCGCCGCCGGAAGTTGCCGGCCGCCATTTTGGGCGCCGCCGAACACCGCCGAAACTCGCCAGCGTGTGGAGCGGCGAACGCGCGCTCCCCGCAGGGACGGAGCAACCCGTTTTCAGGTAAGATCCGTCCCTGCGTGCGCTGCCCCGTTCCCCCATCCCCCGTGTGGAAAGGGCCCCAGAGTGCTAATCCAACATTATTACCACTTACACCACACTGACTGGCTTGCTTCCACTATCATCGTGCCACAGAGCTTTTTTATGTTCATATAAATCTGTAACCCTGGAGAGAGTAGCCCTTGTTATCGAGTGATCCCACACTGACCATCTCATTTTTTAAATATTTCTAATCAGGTTTTTCCGCCCCTGGATAGAGTATAGTACAGAGTACATACACAGGACATTTTACTCTGATATCTCAAAGACTCGGCACATTACGGGAGGTCATTTTTAAAATAAAAAAAAAGTTTCTGATTTTCTGATTTCTGTGTTTTACATATCGTCCACTAATGATATAGAGGGCATCAAGTCGCCAGTCTTTTGAAGTGTTTGCTTGAAATGGGCTGACCATAGCATAGCTCTTGCTTTATAAAAGCAAGCTTTGAACAAAATGATACATACCAAGTCCATGCCGGTGAGTGGACATAGGAGGCATCACACTCCATGTTTTTGTTTTCGGATTGTAGCACTCGACAGTATTCAATGTTTTTAATCCATCTCTACCACCAACAACATACAGTTTATCATCTAACACTGCTACTCCAAACTGCAGTCGTCTCCCATTCATATTTGCTACAGGAGTCCACATATTGGTTCGGAGATCATACTTTTCAATACTTGTTGCTCCTTAGCAGTAGCACAAAATAAAATTAATTGAAAAAGTCAATACTTGCTGTCACTGTTTAATGCAAATAAAACAGGTTTGTCTCTTCATTGCAAAGTTACAGGCAATCTGGTTATCAATGTATTTTTACATTTTTTATTCAGAAACATATATACAAAAGATATAGTAGCATTAATTTATTTCAACACATATACATTTGAGTTGCATCAGAATCTTTTGATCACAATTTCATAAATGAGCAAGTTTCATGTAAGCATTTACTAAATGTTTTATTGGGCCAAATACAAATGGGATACTATAAACAATTTAAGAACCAACATTAGAGCAAATCTAAGGGACCGCTGAGTTTAGCATCAAAAAGCTGTTTTGCTTTTTACAAACGTGTGCCTCAGGTCTCTTTAACATTTCTGTCACCAATTCCTCACAAAATAGTTAGTGCCAACTTAAATGAGAATGAAAACGTGTTCTCTATTTAAAATGCATCCATGCAACACAAAATGAAGGATCACTTAAACAACCATTACCAGACCACTTTCACTAGATACATTAGGAACTTCCAATAATGATTAGATGTTCTCTAATAGCTTCACCAGGAATAACTGGTTTGTACAGGAACAATGAACATGCAATGTTTCATTTATAGTTTCTTTAATATTTTAACCATATTAGTTTCAAAATATGAATTTTCTTATTATCTATTTTTGTTCACATGTGAATTAATATTAAAGTATAATGTAGCAAAAGAACAGGTTGCTTACCTGTAACTGTGGTTCTTCGAGTGGTCATCTGTGCCCTCACACACTAGGAGCTTTCGCACATGCACGGTACTGTTCGGAAAATTCTAGAGCTTAGTAGCTTGGCGGGAACCCCTCCCCCATGCATCCACTGAGCATGCTCAGCCCACCGAGCAACGGTCGCTCCTCAGTTCTAAAGTCCGCCGATAAGGGACCTGAGAGTGAGAGGACGGCTGGGTGGGTGTGTGTGAAGGCACAGATGACAACTAAAAGAACCACAGTTACAGGTAAGCAACCTGTTCTCCTTCTTCGTGGTCTCTGTGCCTCACACACTAGGAGACTTTGTAGCTTACCAGAAGGACGGTGGGTCAGGTCCTAGAGTATGGAGGCCAGCACCACTTGTCCAAACTGGGCATCTCTCTGGGACCGGCAATACAGTCGATAATGGCAGATGAAGGTCGATGGCCTGAACCAGGTCACCACTTGACAAAGTTCTTGCAGGTCCACACCTCGCAGGAGGGCTGCTGAGGATGCCACAGTTCTGGTGGAGTGCGGCTGCAGCAAGTCCGGTGGAGGTTGCTTGGCCATCTCATAGGCAAGCAGGATTGTCTGGGCCACCCACTTGGAGAACCGCTGGGTGGACACTTGTGGCCTCTGTGGCGCTGACCATAGCAGACAAACAGATGTGGAGTCTGTCTGTAGGTCGCAGTCCGTTGCGTGTAGAAGGCCACAGCTCGACAGACGTCCAGGGAGTGGAGGGACCGCTCCAGAGGCGGCGTCGGGTTCAGGTAAAAGGTCGGTAGGATTATGTCTTGGTTAAGGTGGAAGTGGGACACCACCTTGGGCAAGAAGGAAATGCCCGGGCGAAGGACTACTTTGTCCCGATGGAATACCAGAAAAGGCTCATCAGCTCGCAGGGCTGTCAACTCGCTGGTCCGTCTGACAGAGGTGACAGCCACCAGGAAGGCAGTTTTAAGAGTCAAGAGCCTGTCATCAGCAGTGGCCATAGGCTAAAATGGCAGTCGCACGAGCTGGGAGAGGACCAGGGACAGTGACCAGGGTGGCAGCGGTGGTGACACTGGCGGGTATAGATGTTGAAGCCCCTTCATGAATTGCTTCATGGTGGCATCCTGGAAGAGCGCTGCCAATGTAGAGCCTTGAGGTTGGTAGGTCACGATGGCGGAGAGGTAGACGTTCAGAGAAGGAAATGCCAGTCCTTGTTGTTTAAGGTGAAGGGGGAAGCAGAGTATGGTACCGAGGCTGATCGGTGATACCGTCTCGCCTCGCTCCTCCACAAAGGTCATGAACCGCAGCCACTTGTAGGCATAGTTGCGGCAGGTCGATTCCTTCCTGGCTGCGGTCAGGATGTTCTGGATAACGGGATCTTCTAGGGCGTTATCCTCCACGCGTGCAGGGCCAGGAGTGGCAGGTCGGGATGGAGAACGCGACCGTCTGAGTGAGACAGCAGATTGGGTGCTGTTGGGAGCCTGATAAGTCAGCCCTGAGCGTCCTCGAGCCAGGATGACGTCGGCTCGGTCCGCCAGGATCTTGGCGACCACTCGGCCCAGGAAAGGAAACAGCGGGAAGATGTAGAGGAGCCCCTCTGTCCACCGAAACTGGAACGCGTCGCCGAGAGAGTCGGTCCCCGGCTGGCTCTCGAACAGTACCGGCGACACTTGGTATTTGACAAGGTGGTGAAAAGATCGATGTCGGGCTCGCCCCAACGGTATTGCATCAGGCAGAACGCCTCGTCCGAGAGGGACCACCAGTGGTGGGTCGAAGTGTCCCTGCTCAGGGCGTCCGCCGTGGTGTTCTCCTGACCTGCCAGGTGGATGGCAATTGGATGGACCCGGAGAGACATGCACCACTCCCAGAGCTGGAGGGCGATGGTGAGAAGCGTGGTGGAGTGGGTCCCTCCCTGTCTGTTGACATAACAGATTGCCGTGGTGTTGTTGGTCAGGATGAGTACCGTCTGTCCTGTGACCAGGTTGTGGAATGCTCTCTGAGCTTTCCTGATAGCGAGGAGCTTGAGAGTGTTGATATGGAGATCGGTCTTGTTGCCTGTCCAGCATCCCCGGATTCTGAGGTCTTCGCAGTGCGCTCCCCACCCGAAAAGGGAAGCATCGGTCGTGACCGTGAGCCGAAGAGTCAGTTGTCTGAAAGGCATCCCGGACAGGAGATGGCGGTATGAGAGCCACCACAGCAGAGAGTGACGTACTTGTGTCGGCAGTCGAAGTCGCAGCCCCAGTCGTCTCAGAGCGGGTTGAAGGCTCTGACGAACCAATGTTGGAGGGGGCGTGACCGAAGTCTAGACAGGTACATGACAGCTGTGGTGGAAGCCATGTAGCCCAGGAGCTGTTGTATCCTCCTCGCCAATATTGCTGGAGCGTTGCGGCGGCCCAGCGGAGGGTATGAGCTCGATCCAGGGGCAGGTAGGCTCTGGCGAAGACCGAGTCCAGGGTGGCTCCAATGAAGTCCAGCACTCTCGCTGGCTCGAGGTGGGACTTCTTCGGATTGACCCAGAGACCCAGGCAGGTCAGAAGCAACAGAGTCTGATGAATGTCCGAGTAGAGTTTGCTCTTGCAGGACGCTACCAACAGCCAATCGTCAAAGTACGGGAAGACGGTGATTCCTTTCCTCCGCAGATAGGAGACCACAGGGGCCATGCACTTTGTGAAGACCTTCGGTGCGGTGGAGAGGTCGAACGGCAGCAACCGGTACTGGTAGGAGGTGCTGTCGATCGTTAACCGGAGGTATCTTCTGTGCCGCGGACGGATGGAGATATGGAAATAGGCATCCCGTAGGTCGATGGATGCGAACCAGTCTCCCCGCCGAAGGAAGGGAAGGATCGTCAACAGCGTGACCATCTTGAACCTCCTGGGGCAGATGTATTTGTTTACCCCTCGGAGATCCAGAATGGGTCACAGGGTCCCGTCTGACTTAGGTACTGTAAAGTACTGGGAGTAGAAGCCAGTGGTAGTGGCCGAGGGCGGGACCTCTTCGATCGCTCCCTTCTTCAGGAGGGACTGGATCTCCTCCAGCAGTGCAGGGCTGGCTTGGGTGGAATAGAAAACGCCTTGCGGTGGAATACTTGTGAACTCGATGGCGTAACCAAGATGGACGATGGTGAGCACCCAAGAATGCAAAGTGATTGAACGCCACGAGGCGAGGTGTTTGGCCAGAGCAGGGTGGTCCATCAAGGCTGATGGTAGGCGGAAGGTTGGCTGTGGTAGAGTCCTGCAGGTCCCATCAAAAGCGGGACTTGGATCCTGACAACGATTTCTTCGATGTCGTCTGACGGCTCCGTGGAGGTCGTCTCGAAGAGGACGTGGTGGAAGGCCTGGACGGTACTGACCGGGACAAGTGTTGTTGGAAACTCACGGAGGAGGAACGGCGCCACGCGGGTCGAGAACCGAATCCGCGGCGGGACTGTTGAGGCTGATGGATCCCCATCTTCTTGGCCGTTAGTTGGGCCTTGATGATGTGGTCCATTGCCTCATCAGTTGACACATTGAAGAGTCCCTTGCCATTGAACGGGGGATCCTCAATGCGCTTCCGTGTGTCCTCTTGGGAGGCCAGAGGACTGTAGCCAAGCGTATCGGTGTAAGGCTATGGAACTGACCATGACCCGGGCAGCAACCTCTACAGAGTGCCTGGAAGAGAGGATTTGCTGGTTTGCGAGCACCAACGCCTCGTTATAGAATTGATTGGCACTCGCCCTGCTCTCTTCAGGGATGGTGGACAGTATTGGAGCGAACTTGTCCAGCAGGTTGCGAAGATATGCCGCCATGCAAGCCTGCATGTTTGACACCCTTGCTACCAGGGAGGAGGCAGAGTAGAACCTCCTCCCGAAGGTGTTGAGATGGTGTCCCTCTCTGTCTGGCGGGGTCGTATGGGGCCTGGTCCCACCCTTCATCAGTGCAGACTCCACAACCACCGAGTTGGGAACTCGGCATCCTCCTTCTGGGTCCTATATAGATGTTCCAGCCTGTGTGGAATAGGCTGGGAGGAAGCCGGCTGGGCCCACGGGTGTTTGAGGGCCTCCATCAAAGCGGGCAGGAACGGGAGTAGAGCCATCGAAGGCGGACAGGTGTCCACGTAATGGAAAACCAGATCCTGCACCGTCGGGGCTGGCTCCGCCATCTTGAGACGCAGGGTCGTTGACATCCGGAGGAGGATGTCCGAGAACTGCCGCGCATCCTCAGGTGCCGACTCAGGCACTGGGTCCCCAAACACCAAGAGCGGTGACTTGTGGGACTCAGGCGTTGACTCCTTGGAGTCCGAATCGGACTCATAGTCCTGTGATGACGCTGTGGAGGACCAGTCCAGCGATCGAGCTGACGACCGCTCGGGCGATGGGTGGCGCGACGGTACCGCTAGGGTGACCATTGCAGTAGAGGTGGTGGCAGTTTTAACCACCGGCTGACGTTCTGCACCAGTCGGCTGCAGTGCAGTGGTTCTTGCTGGAGGGATCACCGCAGATACAGGATGCGGGATCGCCTGAGTGACCATCGCCGCCGCGGTCACAACTTGCACGGGGGTAGCCTCGGACGTCAGGTGGGACACCGTGGAGGTGACCCTTGGAGGCGGCGAGACTGCCCGGTAGTGAGGAGTAGGCTCTCGGGACCGAAGGTGTTGAGGCGATTGTCTAGGCGAGAGCGATGGAGTGCGTTCACGCCGAGAGCGGTAATCTCCTCCTCTCGAAGGTGATCTGGAGTGGTGGTAAGGGGACCACTGCCTCACATCGAGATGGTAGCGGTCCCGATAAGAGGGCAAGTAGGACCTGTAGGAGCCTGGGAACTCTCTCCAAGTATGCTTGCGGCCATACCGCAGCGCGTAGGACGCAGACGAGTAAGGTGAGTTTCGAGGAGGCAGTGACCATCCCGGGTAGGCTTCCCGATGGCGAGGGGAAGGTTGCCTGCACTCTGGGTGGTCTCCTCGCTCGTCATGTTCTCGCAGCTCAGGGTACGGCTCTCGATGACATAGGGAGGGTTGGCTAACCCTGTGTTCCGGGTATTCGCTGCGTTTGCCAAGTTCCCACTGTTCAGGATAGGGCCTCTGATGACGGGGGAAGCCTGTCGAACTCGTGTCTCTGGAGTGGATGAGGCGCTGCTACCAACAGATCCTCGAGATGTTTGCGAGATCTGGGGAGCTGCTGGAATATCCTCCGGGCGGGCCGCCATTCCAGGGCATCCGGACGGAGAAACCGTGACATCAAGCACTGGCGGTTCAAGTGGTGCTGCCGAGCCTGCGGTATTGTTGGTGTCGGAAACCTCTAAGACTTCTTGGGGTTCCGAATCATCCTCCGGGTCGACTAAGAGTTGAGTCGAAGTTGAAGGTGGAGTAGGGAGAGCTGGCCTAGCCGGAGACCCGCGCTTCTCCTTCCTCTTCTTCTTCTTCTTCTCTCTTTCTTGGACTCCGAGGTCGCTGGGAGCTTATGTTGAGCCGTCGTAAGCGTTTTAGCTGACTTGGCACCCTGCAAGCCCGCAGGGGCCTCTCCAGGAGTTGAAGATGAGGAAGCCGCAGAGATCTTCGGGATCCTCGGTAACTTATGCGACGGTACTGAGCCCGGTACCATCGGCACAGCGGAATCGGCAGCCGCCGAAGCCACTGGGAGTGTGGTCGCAGGTCGGCTCTTGGACATCTTTGCTGGGCTCTTCTCCGGGGTTGGGTCTTGAGGCGAAAAAGACTGTTTCCAGCAGAAGGACTTGAGGTGTGCCAGCTGGTTCCTCAAGGTCTGTGAAGTGAACTCCCTGCAAATTGGGCAGGCTCTGATGTTATGAGCCTCACCCAAACAGAGGAGACACTCGCTATGCCCGTCTGAACAAGCGACCTTACGACCACACTTTTTGCAGGTTTGAAAAGAGTAGACATAGAAGTCTGAAAGGAGAAGAAGAGGTAGGTTGAGGATGGAGACGAAGATGGCGACGATGATGAAAAAAGGGAGGAGTTGGCAAGTCGGGGTTTGGAAGGTTAGAAGTCCCAAAGAAAGGGGACAAAAATCACCAAATCGACAAAAACTAGTCTGTAATCCGAAAGAGAAGTCCAAAATACCAAATCTTAGTCAAAGAGAAACTGAAAAGACTTGCAAGAGAAGGCCAAAGAAAACGCTCTAAGCTCAGAACCTCCGTACACGATGGCAGACGAGAAAGAACTGAGGAGTGACCATTGCTCGGCGGGCTGAACATGCTCAGTGGATGCATGGGGGGGTTCCCGCCAAGCCACTAAGCTCCAGAATTTTCCGAACGGTACGGTGCATGCGCGAAAGCTCCTAGTGTGTGAGGCACAGAGACCACAAAGAAGAACCCTCTTTCCAATGTTTTCTCCTTCATTTATAAAAGAAATCAAAACAAGTGAACTTGCTGAACTCAGTTAACATAAAGTTGATCTACTCACATCAACAATAGCGTTTTATCAATTAATGATTTGAAACATTCTCTAATAAATAAATATAAGAGAAATCACTTAAAATTCTGCACCCATACTGTAAGTCTGGATTTGGTATAGGCATGAGAATCACACAGCTAATGTTGCACACTGATTCACCCCTCAGTCTTGCTCCTTCTCATGGATTCCAAGTTCTTTTAAAAAATGTGGTGCATGTATATTTACTTGTTCATAATTCATCTTATTATCATAAACCACATATATTTCAAAATGTAGTTGGAAAGCTGTTCCAGAGGCTGGGGGCAGGAAAAAAGTAGGGTGGTGATATCACAGATGATAGCCAGTAGGCATCTCCACAGCCAGCCTGTTCTGTGGTTTAACTGAAACATACTGAAAACTAGTTTTTCAGCTATTTTCCCAGAAGCAAAAACTAAAAAAAAAAAATTACTGGGTAGGTGAACACTATGCCGAACCCCTCACTTTAACAATGATATATTTATTTCCGCTGTTACTATAGGCATGCTAAATCAATACCTTTAGTTGCATCCATGCCTCCAACTGCAAACAACACACCAACGGTAGATTTTCTAGGCTTGGTACGGGGACTTTGTAACATTGGCCTTCTCTCTGGCAATAAATGGTACTTCATTGCTTCCATAATAAGTTTTTGACATTCAATGTCATCTCTGAAAAGTGCATTGTTTTCCATATCTGCCAAAAACTAGAACAGACGAATATGATGTACTGAATTGTTAAATGGGAATAAATTAGCTGGAACTTCCAAGCAGTACAATGCCAAAGCCTCTACTAGAAATTAATGGTGATAATATAGATATGTGTATTAACTAGTGTGTAATCAATACAGATAATAAATATTAATGTGAAAGTTAGGGCCTAGCTAGGCAGATGACAGAGACAGCAAGGTGTTCATAGTGTGCCCAGACAAAATCCTCTGCAATGCAAAGGTGTCATTTGCTCTCCTGTGAAATTTCTGTGTAAACACTTTCTACAACTATTTGCATCTTTTGGAACACAGTGGCTAAAATCCTACAAGAACGAGTGTAGCTATGGAACTATGTGCTCTGTTATTAGCAATATCATTTTGATTGCCGCTTTCCATTGGTTATTTCGTAGTCAGGGTGAAAACAGAGAGAGATTAGAGAAGAACCTGGTTACATTTCCATATTCAGACACATACCCAGGACATACTGTATTTACTGGTATATGAGATACACCAGTGTATAAGCCACATCCCATTTATACACTGGCAAATACTATTTGCTGACTTATAAGACACACCAGCATACAAGACACACTCCATTTTCAAACAGAAAAAAGTGAGTCTTACATGCCAGCAAATACAATATTTCACCAAGATCTGCCAGGGTCCTCTGGAGGTTGCAGCAGATAATGTCATGAGCTTCTGTCACCAAGAGCAAATTTTTCATTTGACTTGGCTTTTCAAAATCAGGTTAATGTAATTATTTTAATTCTTTTTGGAAAAAGGGGCCACCTGAAGTACAGGGTTGGGGTTGACTCTGGCTGTCAAAATAAAACTGATCATCTGGCTGATGCAGGAGGAAGGAGGAGTGGACCTCCATCCAAGTCTTCGGTTACGGAATATCTTTCTCTCTGAGGCCCAACTGGCATCAACATTGGCATCTCTCCAATACCAAGTCAAATCCTTTATTATAACTTTCAAGGCCTAAATTATTTTGTTCAGTTAATACATAGGCTGTGGTTGGCATTATTTTAAATCATTTTAATTGGTTTTAAATTAGTTTTGAGTGAGAAACAATTTAATATATTTTTCGCCTTTTAAAACTGATGTTATTGTCACTTATTGTCCAAATTTGATTTTACTATATACTGCCCTGAAATTCTTGGACAAAGAGCAGGATATAAACATTTTAATAAAATGAAATAAATAAAACAGAATAATTCTACAAGATTCCAAACCAAGGCTCTGCATAGTCACAGAATCCACATATATCATGCCAGGACCAGAGGAAAGAATACTAATATGATCAATAAGAAACAATTTCAGTGTGCAACTTAGACAATCCTTGCAAGCTATTTAGGTAGGAGAACCAATTCTTGTTACCTTAATGAACTGATTATCATCTGGAAGAAGACAAATGAGCAGCTATGCCGGCTGCAACCATTTACCTGTGGTGCAAGTAGTGGGAGTCTAATATATGCCAACAGTTTACTGAGATCTTTCTTTCGTTGTTCCAAATCATGTGCACCCACGTAATCAATGAACTGAGGATGGTCTCTTCATTAGGAATATTCATGTCATCACTTGCTAAAAGTTTTGCAATTTCAGTGGCAGGTAACAATAAAAACTCTTGGTTTCTGATTACTTCCATGAAATGCTCCTGAAAGGTTCAAAACACATATAAACACAAAACAGGAAAACCACAATGTCTGTCTTACATGACCTAAAGATCTAGATACCCATAAAGCTTAACTGTGGACTGATAAATGATATGCAATCCCTTCCTTCTGCAACGAACGAGAATTCAGCATTTGAAAACTACACTTTGAGAGAAACCATTTTTGTCATATCTCATCCTCCTCCTTATTCTCATCCCTTCCTTACTGATGCCTTGCTTTACCAGACAGAGAGCCACAGAAAAGAATCTTAGGCAGAGGAGGTCAGAAAACTGTAACACAGGTATCTAACAAGTTTTTCATGGCTGCTTCACACATGAGTATTTTCCCCTATGAATATCACTTTTCAGTCCTGAATATCACTTCTGTGTAGGATATACCTCACAATAAAAAAAGATAATGCATATTAATCACACATGACAGCACATCTATTCTTTTGCTACCACAGTGGAATAATGAGAATATACGGAATTTGTGAAGCAGAAAAACTATAGATAAGGTTGTTGCATTTACTCTTTGCTCAGAAAAGCCTAAAAGTGACTCCAAATTCTATAAAAACTAAACTTTGAAAAATCTATATATTATACAAGCACATGGGCCTCATTTTGAAAAAATTATACTGTTCCTGCTGGTTCTTTGAGACTGAAAATGTAACACATAAGTCTTACTTCTTAAAATAATTCAATGTAAAACAAGCATTTAATTTACCACATGGTATTTTAACAAGAGATGTTATGGTGTAGTGGTTTGTGCACTGGACCAGGGTTTGATTCCCCCCTCAGCCATGGAAACCTACTGGGTGATCTTGGGTGTCTCATATACTCTCAATCCCAGAAAACTCCATGACAAATTTGCCTCAGGGTTACTGTAAGTCAGAAATGACTTAAAGGCACACAACAACAATAGTCTTTAAATCAGAAGTGACAGAGTACTTTCTTACTGATCCTTCAATCCCTCCTATATGAAACAAAGCCATGCCAAGAAACCATTTTTAAGGAATTGATTAGTTAGTGAAAAGCCTGTTTGTTTATGGGAATCCTTTGAGATTATTCACTCAAAGATCCATTGAACCAAGAAATGCTCAGTTCCAGTGAGTACTAAGAAAATAACTAGAGTTCCGCATACAGCTATGCTAATTTAAAATCAAGTATGCAGTTGCATGATTGAACTCATCACAAAGTATTTATCAAAACGGTCAACACAAACGGTAATTTTTAAGACAATTGATGCTTTAAGCACAGGCATTTAAAGTCCTGCACCAGAGGTATGGACCCTCAGGCCTTGAGGCTAAATCCAAACCTGAGGGATATATGACAAGTCCATGCCCTTTCTCTCTGGCACCAACACTTGTCTTCTCAAATTTTGTATGTTTTCCCCCTCCCCCATTCTAAAAGGCTGGAATTCTTCCCCTAAGGTTCAGTTACTAGAAGTAAAAGATATAAGGTAAAATGTGCTGGTACTTTGATGCTTTTGTCTTTGACCCTCCCTAGCACTGGAATGTGGACCCTTTCCAGAACTTTTCTGAAACTGAATTTGGCCCTTTGGTTGAGACTGGTATCCAGCCCTTGTCCTCCGCATTAGATTAGCCGGGTAAGACGGAATATGAACCTGATGCTATGAAGACAGGTTCAAATTTAGTATGCATCACATCCATATTTTAAAAGCCTTCAGAAGGAGAAACATATAGAAGGATGTTCAATACTTGTGCCTTTTCTGAACTTGCCACCATTTGCAGTTCAATGCATCATTCATTGTTTTTAATAAGCCACAGAGTTTAATTGTGTTAGAGGTACCCTGAAGTCATATTGCAGTACTTTTAAAGAATGAACATCAAATGACCGCTGTTTTAGTGTTAACATTGCTCTTCCTTTCAAGCAGCTTTTAAGCAAATGAAATTAGTAGGGGATTTATTCTAATTGAAGATTCAATTGGAGCACACGTTTCTATCATGTTTCCATGGTAACATTCATTTTAAACCAAAGTAGATTCTTCCATATTACTCATTATTACGAAAATTCAATTTCATGTCTCTGTTGGAACTAAGCAACATAAAAAAGAGGCCAGGGGAAGAATTCATTTACCACAACTAATTACTCTGGAAAATAGCATTTTAAAATCCATATAATTTAAATTTTATTCATATCAAACTATTAAAGACTAGAATGGTGTCACTGTTTTATTTCAGTATCAATAGCTTCAAGGAAGTGATTTCAATGGCCATAGCTTTAAGGAGTTACTGAGAGACATCCCAAGTGCTTAATGGAGGGGGAAATGAGGCATCAATAATATATAAAAGTAACAAGACAAATGGTTGGCAACCAGTGGGAGGAACAGAAAGGATTTCTTTCACGGCATTACAAAATTACTGAGGTGAAACTTCTAGCACATAATAATGATAAATATTTTGTTGGTTCCAACTTTTAATAATAATAGTAATAATAATAATAAATTGTTGTTGTTGTTGTTGTTGTTGTTGTTGCCAGAGACTGAGGTGTGCTCTGAGTGTTTGTTCCTGCATGGCAGGGGGTTGGGTTCGATGGCCACTGTAGTCTCTTCCAACTCTATGTTTCTATGATTCTATGAGAATATATTGTTTTCCAGATGCTGCTGGAGTGCAACTCTCCTCAGCCCTAAACAGCATAGTCATTAGTGAGGATAAGAGGAACTGCAGTCTAGCAACTTGGTCTAGGGCAGGAGTGGGCAATTGTGGAGGACTGTAGCCATTTCCCCTTCACCCTTTGGCAGGCTCAGTGTTGCGTATGGGTGCACTGGAGGTGACACCACGTTATTTCAGGCCCCTTACGATTTCTGGCCTACTTACTTTGTTTAGGAAGGGGTTTGGGGATGGGGATTCTGCAGGTAGGGGAAGTAAATCACTACACTTGTGGCTGGCTTTGGGTTCATCTGGAAGTTTTCTACTGAAAAATCACCTGAACACTGGAACAATTTTTTTTAAACAAAAATTGGATTTGGGGGCTTTGGGTGTGTATGGGACTGCACTTTGGGATAACAAGGGCCTCATGTTGCCCATGGGTTGCATTTGCTCACCACTTCTCTAGGCAAATCACAGACAGACTGAAATGAACACAGAAATCCAATATGGATAAAGAACGCACAAAGACGGCTTCTGTAAGTTGCATTGTTGTTGTCATTGTGTCTGTAAGTCATTTCTGACTTATAGTGACCCCAAGGTGCGTCCATCACAGGGTTTTCTTGGCGAGATTTGTTCAGAGGGTTTTGTCTTTGGCTTTCTCTGAGGCTGAGAGAATCTGACTTGCCCAAGGTCATCCAGTGGGTTTCCATGGCTGAGGGAGGATCTGAACCTTTATTTCCAGAGTCATAGTCCAACACTCAAACCACAGTAGCACACTGGCTCTTGTAAGCTGTATAGAATCCTGCTTTCTTGCTCTTCTCCCCTTCTGTTCAGACACAGAGAAAAGCACTGGCATACTGTATCACTACAATCCGAATGACTTGTACTTGGGAACTGTGCCTGCAGTGCATTGAATTACGCCCAAAATGCACAGGAGACCAATTCCACCTGTCACTATAAGCAAAGGGAAAAATCAAGCAAATGTTACTATAAGTTTGGGTTACTCAATATAATTTACAGGCAACAGGAGAAGAGAGACAAAAAGTACTTACAGTTCTGCCCCCACATTTGCGGGTTTATTTGTGCTGTCCGCTGCCCTTCCCCTGCCCCTGGCTGCCAGCACGATCAGCAGCAAGCGAGAAAGTGCAGGGAAGGGAAGATCTTTCCCACTCCATGCTTTCCTGCGCTGCTGCCAGCGTGATCCTGCAGGCAGGGAGTGAGAGAGAGAAGTGGGGAGATTTATTCCCACCTAGCTCTTTCCTGCATCACTGCCCTCACGATTGTGCAGACGAGGGGCGAGAAAGTGCCGGGAAGGGAAGACATTTTCCCCTGTACTCTCC
Source organism: Iguana delicatissima (assembly GCA_948472985.1). Classification (NCBI taxonomy): domain Eukaryota; kingdom Metazoa; phylum Chordata; class Lepidosauria; order Squamata; family Iguanidae; genus Iguana; species Iguana delicatissima. The sequence continues at coordinate 182,614 of CAOKZL010000176.1, forward strand.
TGGGCTATAGTCACTATTAGTGTTGTCCTCTAAAGCTAACAGTGACTATAGCAAATACATTAATTCTCTACACCATCATCTTGAAGAGTTGTTATCATTCATTATAAGTACATATTACTGCCCTTTCTCTGTAACCATTATAGCATCTTCAGAGGATCTCTGTGGCTGGTATCTTCAGAGGATTCAGAGAAGATCCTCTGAAGATGCCAGCCACAGATGCAGGTGAAATGTCATGAGAAAATACTAACAGAACACGGCCTCAAAGCCCGGAAAACCCACAACAACCTGAGGCTGAACAGTTCATAGCAGAGCCAACATGTGTATTTCTACATGTGTACTTCTAGGTGCTGATATCTATCTATCTATCTATCTATCTATCTATCTATCTATCTATCTATCTATCTATCTATCTACCTACCTACCTACCTCCCACCTACCTACCTACCTGATTAATTAATATGCTATCTTTCTCCCAGCATGAGATTCAAGGTGGCTATACCACTGAAAAAGCTATTAATACAAAAATTAAAACACAAACACAAGTTAAAAATAGAAGTTAAAAGTGATTTTACAAACACATTTAGAACACAATAAAATAAAAACATCACCCCCTCATTAAAATCTCCATCTGCCACAACATATTAAAAATCAAATACTTCTTGAAATAAAAAATGTCTTTACAAGCCAGTGGAAAAATAGCAGGGAGAGAGCCAAGCAGACCTCCAAAGGAAGGGAGTTTCACAATTTGGGAGCATCCACCCTGAAGAATCTCTTTCTATCTTTGCCAAATGTGCCCGGGAGGGAGGCGGGACTGAGAGAACGCCCTCCTGTGAAATTTTAAAGCTCTGGCAGGCTCATATGGGGAGAAATGGCCTCCCTACACAATCTTAAAAGTACACAATTCTACCTACCCAAAGACTAGATTCTGTGATATACAAAAAGATTTGTATCCTCGCTCCTGTAACAAACACCTGTCTAAACACAGCAGAGATGCATATATAAACAACCTACCATGGTGTAATTGTGAGCCACTTTGTGTAGATCTGTACAACCCTGTGCATCAGCAAAGGAGCGGATTCCAAGGCAGTTAGATGGATGAAGCTGTTTCATTAAGAATTTACAGCAAGCTTCTACAACCTGAGAGAGCTGGAGAATACAAGCTGTAGACAGCAGGCACTCAATATTGTCTTCTTTTAATTCAAGGCGACCTAAAGTAGTTCAAAAAAAGATTAATTCTTAGGAAAGAATACTGCCATAATATGAATTCAATTACACAGATCAGATCAAGGGCCTGCCTAGTTCAGCATCCTATTTCCATATGCCAAGAAAGGTTTCCAGGAAGACTACAAGTTTGGAATGAAGGGAACATTCATCATCTTTTTTTTTTTTAACCCACAAGCATCTAGCACTCAGACTTTCCTCCATCTGAGCATGAAGTCAGAGCTTTGAAATGTTACCTTTTGGATTATCTCTCACAAGCTCCACCCACCATACCAAGCGACTGACAGCCCCAAAAAGGAAGAAAATAAAAGCAAAGAAAAGAAGATTCCATTTAGAGACCATGGCTAATAGTCAATGACATACATACACTGCATGAATCATCTAACTTACTTTAAGACAATCAGTTTCGAGGCTGACACCACTACATTTATGACTCTGAACTCTGTAGAAATTACCTCCTTCTTTTGTTTTATAAATATACTATCAACTAGTTTCATTTGAAGAACTCACATGACAGTTTATGAACAGAAAAAGAGTAACTCTTCAGGTGGGATCCAAACTAGCAATTGAACTTAGGTCCTATTGAAATCAATGAGAAAAGACACTAATGACATAACTTCTGTTGTTTTCAATGGGAATTAGGTACAACTAATTTAGTCTGAATCCAAACTGTTCTCTCTTCCATTCATTTCTAATCTATTAAATTTATGGAGTAAGAAACCCAGAGCCTGGGGTTCCAGAGAAGGAAGCACAGACTGGGAATGACAGAGAAGGAGATGGTGAAAAAAAGATAAAGCACTCTAAAGTGTGGACTGGGCTTACAGCCAACTGATCTACATTTCCAAAGTTGCCTCTTAGACAGTTGATTTTCATCTCTGGTTCAGTTTGGTCTCTAACTGATTGTGCATGCCTGAATGTTTTCTCTGTGGGTTAATAGCTTTGACAGAGAAAAGAGCTGCTATTCTTTTTCTGGTAGGGCAATCTTCTTTTGTAAATGAAGGAAGCTCCAAATGTATTAGGCAATTCTCATAAGCTGCCAGGTTCTTGCCTTCCAACAGGGACACCTTGTGCTATGCAAGCGAGGGAAAGGAAGGCAAAAGTGGCACAGCTGCCTTACTTGCCCATTTTCCAGCTTACAAGTTCCTTACCCTCAAGCCAGGCCTCACAGGAGTCTAGACTGCACTCCTACCTGGTCCAATAGTGAGTCTGACCCTGGCAGATCAGAAAGTTCTTCAGTAGGAAGCCAGGGCTCACTGCTTTCCCTGTTCTTCCTTCTTCCCATTCTTTCTGTCCTGGTGTTTTGACTTTTTGGGCTAAATATAGCATGTCATATATCCTACACTGTGATTGCCAGCTGTGAAGGACAGGAGTTTTCCGCATTTCCATAACTATTGGGTTTTTCTTCCCTTACAGCAAACATAACACCAAAAACTTACTTGTTATTGACTATGTTTCTTTTCAGGGCCTAAATCTCATAAAGTTTCAGATCCTGCCTGATTCTGGAAGCTAAGCACGGCCAGCCCTGCTTAGTATTTGGATGGGAAACTACCAATGAACACTAGCTGCTGTAAGCTATATTTGAGAGGAGGGCCCTGGCAAAACCACCTTTGAATATTCCTTGCCTAAGAAAAGCCCATCAAACTCATGGGATCTTCAGAAGTGAACTGGCAACTTGAAGACACACGCGCATGCACACAGGTTTCTTTTCTACAGTTAGATTCTTGCAATTGGGGCTTAGGTAGTGAGGCATGGACCATCACCAAGAGAATCACTTTGGCTTTTTCCTTAAATGGACCTGCGGCATGGATATCATGGACCAGTTTACTTTTGGGGACCAACTTAGCACTTGCACACCCAGGCAAGAACTGCCCACAGATCACCCATTTTAGGTATCCACTTCCTTAAAGTTCTTGGTCCAGACAAGATGTCAAATCCCCTGTGATTCTTGCTCTCTATTAAGCCACATTTACAGAATCTGTAGCTGATATAGTTGTGCTCTGTCTTAAATTCTCCTCTGTTCAGTTCTCATTCTTCTGTTCCCTCCTTTACATCTTTTTTACAGTGGGTGCAAAACTGTTTCCATGCCTTGAACATTTTGCTTAGGATTTTCTGTTCCTTTTCCAACTTTACATTATCCTGTTTGATACGGATCAACCTGAAATGCACTCAGTATTCCAAATGCAGCATAGATTCATATTATGGGATATATCAGACAGTTTTATTTTCATGCTGTTTCCTAACAATCTCTAAAATGTAGTTTTGCTGCTACATACAGTGGCTGTATTTGGAAAAGATTAAAAGCTTTGACTTTCGAATTTGTTTACAGTCTGATTTTTAAAGAATGCTTTATTTCTGTTCTGTTTTTCTATTGTGACTATATTGTACACCCTTAGTGGGAAGAAAAGGAATCTATAAATACAAGAAGGAAGGAAGGAAGGAAGAAAGAAAGGAAGGAAGGCAGGCAGGCAGGCAGGCAGGCAGGCAGGCAGGCAGGCAGGCAGGCAGGCAGGCAGGCAGGCAAGCAAGGAAGGTAGGTAAGTAGGTAGGTATCAAGGAACCTTGTAATCTGCGTTTAGATACTTTTCTCTATATTAGCCTGAAAGCAAGCCAGAAAGTCTTCCATTAGCTATAGCTTCCTGTTAAGTCCAAACCACAAAGAACATCTTTAACTGTGGTTTTTTTGAGTGGTCATCTATGAACTCACACAAATGGGTTTACTGTGCCTGGCCAAAACTGTTATGCAAGCATTTTGGCAATAGCCTCCCCTCCACTGGTACATATGACCAACCACGTTCCCACTCAAACTCTCAATTCTATGGCTGCCATAGCAGCAGCCCAGGAGCTAACCATACTGAGCTTGACAGAAGTGGGAAGGAAGGGAAGGTGTGTGAATTCACAGATGACCTCTCAAAGAACCATAGTTACAGGTGAACAACTTCTTCTTTCTGTCACTGTGACTCACACAAATGGGAGCCTACCAAGTGCTAACCCAGGTGGTAGGTGAGTCGTGCAACATAGGAGTACAACACTGTTCTCCCAAAGGCAGTATCAGCCCACAAATTTTAGTCCAATCCACAGCTTATAATTCGTGCTGAGACCAGGTAGCTGCTCTGCAAATGTCCTCCAGTGCAAAGCTGTTTAGAAAGGCCAAAGAAACAGCCACAGCTCTTGTGGAGTGACAGGATGGGCTTTCTTGACTAGTTCACAGGCCAGGCAAATCACAGAGAAGACCCATTTGGAGAGATACTGGACAGAAACTGGTAGTCCCTTCTTGTGCTTAGAATAACAAAGTGTCTTCAAGACTGCCAAATGTCAGTTGTCCTAGTAATGTAGAAGGCAAATGCTCTTCTAACATCCAGGCAGCGTAGTGTCAGAATTCTAAGGATGGATTCAGCATGAATGCAGGTCGTATGATATCCTGGTTAAGGTCAAAAGCAGAGACCACTTTGGGAAGAAAGAAAATGTCTAGCCTGAGGCCAATTTTGTCCTTGTGGAAACATAGATAGGGAGCATCAATACCAGTCCCAATGAACTGGATGATATGGGAAGGCTGCAAATTGGACTTGTCAAAGTTGACAATGAGACCTAATGTAGATAAGAAGCCAAAGGGTGAGATCTATATCTGAAAGGAGATGAGAGCTGGAATGTGCAGTAAGAGACAGTAATCTTTGTATGGAAAGATGATGACACCTTGCTGGTATAACCAAGTGGCTACAACTGCCACACACTTTGTAAAGACACGTGGGGTGGTTCAACTGTAGGAGCCTCATCAGAAGAATCATTTGGACACAACCTGTGAGGCAGATGAAGGAGATGGTACCAAGGAAGCATGCAGAACCAAAGACTTATTGGATGTCAAAGGAGGGTCCAGACAAATCAAGGCCTGCTTATACAACAGGGCCCTTAGATGTGAAGAGCCATTTTTGTGGGCCTGAAGTATTTGTTCCTGCACCTGCACGGGCCTGTGGAGTCACTGCCTTACAATGTGAACAGTTATTGTGATTTCTTCCCAAGCACAAAAAGCAACAGGAGTGGCCATCAATATTTGGGATTTCTGCTCCAAAAGTGGAACACTTCTTAAAAAATCCAGATGGCATGGCTACTGGAGAATTGGAGGTAGATAGGGTAGCCATGAGAGGGTGAAATGAGAGAAAACAGAGAAACAGTCCAAGTGAAACCAAGCGATCAAAGTTACCAAGCCACATCAAAGAAGAAACCCCCTCCAACAAAAGTGAGCAGTCCAAGTTAAGCCTAACAACAAATTAATCTAAAATGCACAACTAAATGTTCCTTCTGATGCTGCTGCAGTGGTGGACAAAAAGGAGCTGAGGGTTTGAGCAGAAACATGGCTGCTTATGTGTATCAGTGAAGGAGGAGTTACCACCAAAACACTTGCATAACAGCTTTAGAAGCTTCTGGACGATGCACTGCGCAGGGACACTAAACCCATCTGTGTGAGTCACAGAGACCATGAAGAACTTTGGTTAACAAACTGAAATTATGTGCAAGCCAGATGATACAGCTTCATATCTTGGCCGGGGTGGAAGTCCAACTCTATCTATTAACTCATCCAATCATATGGAATGGCTTGCTCAAAGGAAGAGATAAAGAAGCTGCACATGAACCTCACTCTTATCTTGTTGTACAGAGACATTGTCACCCACATACAGCCAGAGAGCTGTTGCTGTCAGTAAGTTATCCATCCCAACCACACCATTCTTCCTTAGTGAATATGAATATGAATATGAATATGTGAAGCTGTGATTTCAACATGCAAAAAAGGAGAAGGAAAGCCACCAAACTGCATATATGAAGTACTCCTTACTGTTTGAATATTATGATGGAATTTAAAAGCAATTTAATATACTAGATGACTTTATCAGCCACTTTCATTACCTGTATATGCATATTGCACCAAAGCCCACAATGCATTTGGCTCCACACCTTCCATTTTGATTTCTTCTTGTCTTGCCTCTCTTACATCATTAGTAAACATGGCTGCAAAGTAGTCTGAGACAGAGGACAACACCAATCTGTGACCATATGAAAGGGAAGAGGGTCATGTTGTCATGTTTTTATCTGCTTATTATTTTCTCTTAAAGGAAGCCTACTTCAAATTTAATAAACTTTTTCATTATTGAATCTCTCTGTGAAGCAATGTTTCTCTTAATCTTTCTAGTGCATTACAGCTTTAAAGAGCATACAGAAAAATACCAACTTAATCAAAATTTCCAGAGTGGGAAGAAACACTGCCCAAAAGAACATAATTGGAGGGGTAACACAATTTTTTTTTGGGGGGGGCAAGGTACTTCTGCAAGCATCAGGGTTTTCCCAAGCTTGCAAATAACTGTGACTGGCTACCTAAGCAACATCAGGGGCTAAATGCCATCATTATCAAAGTTAACTAAAGACTGAAGAGTAATCAAGACATTTGTGCACAAACGATATGACTAGTATGTAAGAGCCCCAACACAAGTGAAATGATATAGAAATCAGTAGAATTCTGAAACATTACAATTTCTTTTGGGTAAAAACTTTGTACTGAACAACTGCTAGAAAAAAACTGAATTACACCTTCCAAGGTAGGGGGCCTTTCTATACATACTCCAGGGGGGCTTTCCATACTTACTACTTTTTTAAAAAAAAACAGCTTACTTACCTCTAACTATTATTCTTTAGGACAGCATCTTTGCATTCACACACAAGGGGTAACACATCTGCACAGAGCAACCTCTTGGAATGTCCTTGAAAGCTTTGAATTTGGTGATAGCCTTTTCCACCCCTCTTAAACACATGTGTGAGGCACCATCTCTACCATGTGACTGAGCGGCCAATTAAGTAAAACAAGTAAGTAAACAACCAAATGCACTGAAGGGAGAGTGTGTGGGTTGTATGAATACACCAATGATCATTTGAAGAACAACAGTTTCAGTTGAGTCGACTCAAACAACTTTTAGGACAGGGTTTGCCCTTTCTTGTTCAGGTACCAAAATACTGTTGCACTGTCCACTGCTACCTGAACTACTGTTCTGTTTATCAATAATAGGAAGGCCCTACAGATCTTAAATACTGCAAAGAACTCCAAGGCACTGACTGCATTTTGAATTCCTGATTTCATCAAGCTTCTTGAATCTAGCAATCCAAGCAATGACTTCTCTAACCTGTGCTGGACAGATACAAGGTAAAATCAGCATTGAGCAAAGGGCATCCCTTGGGAGAAACTGGGTGCCTTGATCCACCATAGGACCAAGGATACTGTCTGTATCATAGATGGTAAAGGAGCAATGTGTATAGCAGATGTATTGGAGTAACTGTAGTAGTAATAGAAGGTGATGCAACCAGAGATGGAGGAGGAATTGAAATCACAGAATTCATTCAGAGAAGTTTCTCAAATGGCCCATGACAGATGGAATGAGTTGAAAGGTCCTCTGGGCAGGTATAGTGCACAGCCATGGAGGCCATGGTTGACAATTAGGTGAACCTCTATTTTGAGGGAAGTAGTTATGATAGGACTTGCAACTAAATGATCAATGTTTAATTGTATAAGGATGCAGATTGCTCACAATAATCATACAGATACCAATGGTAGGGATGGTCATGCTCTACAAAGTAAGAAGGTGTGAAGTCTTATCCTGCTGAGTCCTCTTCCTCATCAGAGGACTGCCAAGATGGGCCAAAACAGAAAGAACCAGAGGAGCTTTGGCTGACAGGCAACCTCTAGATTATTGGACACTAAGGCAGAGCCTGGACTCTGCAAAGGGATCCATCATCCCTTCATGATCATTGAGAGGACTGAGACATGGAGCATTTCTACCCTACAAACAACTGCTGATAAAAGTGATGGTCTGAAAGAAGCAAGGTGTGGACTGCCAGACTTCAGCAGAGTCTATATTGGCAGAAACTGACCTACCTGAAGATTTGTGCTGATAACTCATTCAAATGATATGCAGACAATGAATGCTGATGGCGTCACTTCTCAGACTGAAGATATGGCAGAATGAGTACTAATTCTCTGATGAGGAATAGATGGATGGTGACTTGGGGCACTATCCAGTCACTGCACTGAACCATCACAGCTGGAAACATGAATGTCTGGCCTGCCATCTTGTCCCACAGGTGAAATTTTGCATCAAAAGTGTCTGAAGGAGAGACTGCAAGTAATGGAACCTCTTCAATAAAACATCAGAATATTTCCTTTTTTCTTGCATGATGCGCTATGACTGAAATAAAATTTGATTTGATTTCTTTATATTTATGGGCTCTTTCACTATTTCGAGCCTCTTTTCAAGGTTTGTTAAGGAATGTGTCAACTGATTATTGTGATGTTGTCACAGATATTGAAGTAAGTGTAGCGGCCTTGGTACTGATTGTTTTCAATCCTTTTGCTCAGAGTAGAACATTAAGCATCCTGATTGATATATAAATTGTCAGTACTACCACAGTTGTACACATCTCCATGGACTGATCTTTACACTCACCAAGTAAAGTTGAAGCAAATGTTACATTTGTCAGATTTCTGAAGCTCCCCAAGTATAACAGACATTTATCGCAGTTGTCAGCCAGGGAGACTTCTGAATGTTGAACTATGCATTGTTTGAAGAGGACACATAAGGTAACACGCCTCTGGGATAAGCAATCTCTATATCAGCAATGAAGTTTTCAACAGAGGAAAAAGGACAAAAAGTAGAAGGGTAGAATGAAGTAAGAAAAGAAAAAAATGGCAGCTAATTCTAGAGAAGCTCTTCTCAAGTTTCTACTACTGTTGCAGACAAAGAAGTAAAGAGAAGCCATCTCACATATAACTTTACAAATGAAGATGGGAGCTACCATAAATTCTAGGCTTTCTAGAAACTTCTCAGAGCTTGCTCTGCACATGTGTGCAGACCCATACATATGATGCAAAAAGACCATGAAGAAAAATAGTCAGTTTCAGGAACTAACTGTATTTTAAGGGACTACAATGCATATTTACCTGTGTGCAGGAATGCGACGATCACCAGCAACTAATACCACATCACATAATTGCTTATGTCTCAGGTAATTTTCCATCTTTTTAAAGGTCTGTTCTGCATGATTGAGGGCTTGAAAAAATTCATCAGATGCACAGGGTTCCATTGTATGACAGGATGCCAGAGTCTGGCTGCTATTGGAAGTCCTGGAAGGAAAACATATACACATTTAAAAGTTGTCAGAATAACAGTTCTGAATTTAAAAATTACTTTGAAAATACGGACACATTTGTTTTATTTGAAAGCCTGTGTGGTGCAGCAGTACTAAACTGGAATTTACGAAATCTGAATTCAGGTTCCATTCAAACACGAAACCAGCTGAGTGGCCCTGGGGCAATCACTTTTTCTCATGATTGTTATGACAACAATGTGTAAGGAGAGAACCTTGTATACCACCTTTAACATATTGGAGGAAAGGTGGCATATAAATGAAAAAAATAACAAATAAATTGTACACATCTTAAAAAAATAGAATATTCTATACATTTTCAACAAGTACAGAATCTCAAACACCTTCAATTTCCTCTCACTTTGAATACTCTACTAACAGTGAATGTAATGGGAAAAGATTTTAAAACCTATGTATCTATGGTATTCTCAGCAATCACTGTCCACGCAGCAAACTGTTTCTACAATCTACAGTGTCTATATTACTTGTTTCGATTTCAAGCATTACTGGGTAAAAAGCACTATATAGTCTGAATGATTACACAATGTTATAGATCAAGTCCTGACCTCAACAGTAAGTCAACAGAACATGTTTTTTAAAGCTGTTTTTTCTCTCTTAATTTTTAGTGCAATATTTCCCACTGTTTTAAAAGAAAGTTTATATCAACCTGCAAGTTTTTAGATTTTTATTATCAGCTTTAATTATTGTAAAGTTTAGGAGCATTATCTAATTCCTGTAGTTTATAAGCTGTTTTATTGTGTGAGATGCCCTAACAACTTTTTGTTATTGTGTGTCATATATACGATAAAGAAGCAAGTGGGAAAAAAGTGATTAAAAGTTGGGGCAATATTTTAGTTTGACTAGCTAGACCATGACTTTTTCACACTCCAGTACATATTTTACCAAATTACTGACCTGAGTACACAAAACAGAAGCTATTCTACTGCAGCTATAGCTGAATGATTTCGTCATTTTACAAGCTCCAGATACCTTACCCAAGTCAACTGGAGCACCACGCTAATGAACACTTTGTGCCTGGGAAAGTGGTTAATTGTTCAGCAAAGATGCAATTAATGGCACTGGTACTTATGTGATCATAATTAGGTTTCAAAATTAACAGCCTATTAAGAAGATGTATGGATAGATGAGTAGAAAGAAAGCAGCAGTGACCTCTAGTTTATTTTCCAATACCAGTTAGAAACAGAACAGCAGATGGCTTAGCAACTGCTAAGATTCCAGCAAGTATGTTTGTGAGGCATATTTGTCTCTTATAAAAGGTTACAAGAACTTCCCCCAAAACTGCTAGTGATAAGAAATATGGGGTAGCAGCCATTCCCCTCATGACTTCCCATGGATACTGGCTGTATGATGGCTGGAAAGAACAGTCATCATTACCTCTTCAAGAAATAGAAGAGTCAGAAAATATTTTTTTTCTCCACTAACAAATATCTGTTTTAAAGAGATCTGCTTCTCTTTTTCAGAACCTATGAAAAGTAAAGCAGCTAATCCAGGCTGGTGTACCCCATGTGCCATCTCCCATAAACACATGGCCATGCTACCTAAGGATGATAAGCGGACTGGATTACAAATATTGTGTTTTGAACGTCGCTTCCAAACCTCTTCCCTCCTAAGAGCAGCCCCAGCACAGGATGATAATTAGTCCTTAGAGCTCAGTGCAGCTTCATCAATGTTATCTATTCCATCTCAACATGATGAGGGAAAGAAACCATGCAGGGGACTTCAAATGATTCTTCCGATCCAGGTCCTAGGCTATAAACAAAGTTTAATACATGGAACCTTCTTGACGAAGCCACTTTAAGAAGGTCTTTCCACAAAGCTGATGGAAAGTCTTTTACTTGTGTGAAGGTATACAACAGGAAATAACTGTTGTTCACTTGGTATAGTACACCAAAGTTGTTGACACCTGGCCAAGGCAACTGCACATCTGACATCTTACAAAGTGAAAGCAAAGAGAAAGTCAGTCACAACAGAACATACTAATGACTAGACCAAGAGGGCCACAGGGCCAATGTTTTTCCAATGCAATGTACTAATTTAGCTTTATCTGACAAACAGAGACACATCCCACTAACTTTAATGGAAAAATCCAGAAGTATTGCTGAATTCTGGAGCTTCCTGGTCTACAGTTCAACTAACAGGGCAACCTAATGTAAAACCTACTGCTATTGTAATCAATGCTGTTTGGATGGGTAGTCAAACAATCTGAAACATTCCATGGTCAGCTCTGAAACCCATTTTGTGAAGCAGAGAGACCACGAAGAAGAACATATATTGTGCAAACTGAGTAGCAATACCAAATGTGGTGGTGATGGTATTTATGTCAATATTCCTATAGACCTGGCTCCTAGATTTCTCATGGAAATGTTAATGGAAAAAGACCTATGGAAAAAATTCAGAATGCTCTGAGCCTGAATTTCTTGTCAAAATTCCTGCTTTTTTGAGATCCTCTCACAGCAATGAAATTGGAAAGTTCCTTGCCATTAAGACAGTCAAAGCGTGGTACAAAAAGAACCCACCCTTCCTTCCCAATCTCAATACTGCCTCTCCCATGAGACAGAACAGGGCACTGTACTGGTTATAAATTCCTTGTGGGAACAAGGCATTTTAAAATAGTGCTATAGTTCTGTTTTTTTGTTGAGGTGGGGAATCCCCTTTAATGCCCAACAAAGCTATCAATGGAGGCCCATTTCAAATACAGATGGCCCTCCACTTTCAAGAGGGTTAGGGGCACAAGATCCTCATGAAAGTGGAAAAACATGAATAACTTCTCATGCCCACCTGAGTGAACAACGGAATGCACGCACACACCTTTCATCTTCCTGCTACTCATCCCATCTCTTTGTCCTGGTTGAGTAAGTGAGAAAGGAAATCCATGTGCATGCACGTCTTCCCTCCTCCCACTCCCTCAACCCTTTCCCCTGCCCCGCACCAATTGAGTCAACAAGGAAACATGTATGCACACTTCCTTCCTCCTTCTCCCCTGCCCATCTCCTTGTCTCCTGCCCACTTGCTGAGCAAGGGAATGTACTCACATGTGAGCCTTTCTTCCTCATGCTCCCGTCCCATCCCCTTGTCACCCACCCACTTGCCTGAGTGTAAGAGAATGCATCTGCATGCTTTTCCTCCTCCTATTTCCCCAACCCATTCCCTTGTCTCTCACCCACTGTGTGAGCATGAGAGAATGTACACATGTACACACACACACACATTCTCTCCTCCTGCTCCCTCCGTCCCATTCCCTTGTTCTCCGCCCACCCAACTGAGTGTAAGGGAACACACCCTTGCATCTTTCCTCCTCCTGTTTCCCAATTCCATCCCTGTGCCCCCTGCCACTCGCCAGAGTGAATAAGCAAGCAAGGGAATGCACACGTGCACCTTTCATCCTCCTGCTCTCCTGCTTGCCTGTGAGTATGAAGGAGCGCATGAGGGAAGCAGCAGCAGCAGCAAATAATCTGCAAATAATCAAATTAGCAAAGGTCAAACTCACAAACATGGAGGAAAATTGTAATTTGAAATTCCATACTTTTCTGTTGGTGCAATCATCTGCACTACCCTCTCCCCATGTAGGAGAAAAGGACAAGATTCCTGAAAGAGGATATTGGTATTCCTTTCACCTCAGAACACACTTTTGTGAAAAGTATGCTTCAGAAGTAGAAAGATCAAAGAATGCATTGCATTAGACAACTCTAGGACCTGTGGGCAGAGCAATCCTAAATTTGAAGGCATTTGCAGAGTTTCATGGTAGACAGGCCATCAGTTCTAAACATCTACTAAATTCAAACTGGCAAGGGCAGGAGATAGGAGGTGGCTCTTCCTCTATTCTCTTCTGGTGGTTCTGCTATCCGTTCTCCTCTTTCCCAAAGGCTGAAATGAGAAAGAAAACGTTCAATCTCAAAGCCTGGGTGTGTGAGAGAGAGACAGCTTTGAGACAGGGCACTCTAGACCATCTTCCCACAACTTCCCTAGTCACGCTATTTCAGCCATTAGCACAAGTGGTACTGCTGCACCTGAGGAACTTTCTATGAGTGGACAAGGAGACTTTGTAGCAGATCAGGATCCCTGCTGGTGGAGGTCTTTTCTGCTGTGCCCCATTCAATCGCCCCCACTCAGACAGCCATCCAAGAGGCTTAATGTTGGTTAATTCTTTCTTAAAGTGTATCAAGTGTTAAGATCTTCCTGGAGTTTGTCACGTTCTATAAAAAGGATTTAATAAGCTCTCCTCCACTTGAGTGGCACACTAGATAAATATGCAATATTTGAAACAGTAATAAACAGCCTTGAGAAGGTCAGAGTGATTTGGCTTGCATATAGTGTATCTAACAGTGGTTAAGTTCTGCTGCAATGAGTTTTCTGCTTGTTTTCTCACTTGTCTTTTATCCACTTCGCAGCAAACCAGTTTCCTACTGCATCTGAACAGGTAAGCTATGAATTACACTTGGACGTCAAACAAGGATTGCAAACCAGTATCAGAAGTTGATTTGTTAACATAGTTGACTGCCAGTAAAAACTGTAGTTTTCTGTTTGGATACAACAGCAAACTATGGGGTGCTGCAAACGGATAGTAATAAAGCAGAGGACATGGAAGAAGGAGAAAAGGTAAGCATGCAGACACTTCAATAGAACCAAATTGTGGTATTCTGTCATATGTGGGAGAGGTATAATTATGTTAATGATCTCCAACACCATATCAGGCATTACACAAAAGATATATATATTTATAGATCATATATGTGTGACTATAGTCCACCTAGCATTCACCATCACAACTGATACTTTTACTCAGGTAGGAAGAAAGTACATTTTTCTAAATAAAAATAGTTTGATTTGAAGGCTGGCAAGTATTTGCACTGAACTGGAGAAAGATGCCTAAATCTCTTGCACAGAAAAGCTGAAATCACTGCACAAAATGCAACATTCTCACTGCAATCTCTCTGACAGCGCACTCTCCACTCAAATATAGGCACATCGAAGTGCAATAGGGCTTACCCTCGGGTAACTGTGTGTCATACTACAGCCTCGATCTTTGGGAAAAGTAAAACTGCAGACAATAGACATGTTTTAATTCTATATTTTTATCTTAAGGTGTTCAAAGTACAGGCATATCTCAGTTAACCAAGCCTCTGACAAAGAGCCTCCTTTTCACAAAGTCTTTTTCTGACCACCCAGCACCTCCCCTTTTCCTCCTTCTAGTTGGAAGAGTTCTTTTTTAAAAATGCAATTATAGAAACTGGGAAGGTGAAGAACCGGAGAAACATAGACTTTCAGTTAGTGGGTTACAGCACCATGTCTGCAATAAACACTGCAGCAAAGCTTGAGATGGGAAAGAATGGGATACCTCCCAAACAATCTATTGTACTCTAGTTGTGTGTGCCTTCCTACAACAGGCAAAGTAACAATAGCTGCCTTGAAAGTCTCTTACTGAGCATGTGTGAACAGCAAACAAAGAGAAAGAAGGAAAGCGAATTAGGCTGCCTCCCCAACTACCTTAGCATATATTTAAAAAGCATACAGCTATAAGCTTAGCCACCAAAATGGAATTCACAACAAAAGCAGAGGTTGGTGAAAGAAAAAAAAATCTTACGATGCATTTTGGAAGAAGCTTTCATGTGGTCTGTAGAAGGCTCAAAATCTTTTTGTCTGCTTATGCAAGGCTCACCAACCAGGTTGTTTCTTTTCCCATGTGTATATTGTTAGTTTTGAATAGAAATGCTGGTGAAACACATTTTTTTGTGCTATTGGAACCTAGCCGTACTATTTGTTGCATTATTTCTACCTCTTGTATCCAATTTTCTGGTAAAGAAGTAAAGGCTACAAACTCACATCTAGTTCATTAATGGAGGTATACTTGTGCAGACACATTTTTATCCTTACATTTCAGTAGCTAGACCACAAGCAGCTATTTAATTTCATGATGAATAAAACCTGCCATCCTGCGGAGTTGTTACAATATACCACCTAATTAAGTCACAGTCTTGTGTGATAGATTTCAAGTGCACTTGTATAACAAACATAGGTATACTCAACCGTCAACTCCTACCAGACTGGGGAACAAACAAGAGAAGAAAAATGAAATGGTTAGAATAGTTTTCCTATCTTTTATGTTCTCTTCTTGCAAACAACAGAGAAAGGGGACGAATAAAGCATTTCCACACAAGGAAAACAACACATAATGAAAGTTTCTGGAAAAAAGATGCTAGAGAGGAATCTATCACAACAATTTCCCCTGACTTTGCTCCCTATCAACAGTTAAAACTAGAACATCATAGGAAGAGAATTTCATATTTCATCAGATTCTAAGGAGAAATAAATTTTAAACACTGATGAAATTATGTCAAAAATGTACATTGATTTTGCTCATATTTCTCTTTTACAATGCATATCTTCTAAAGTAAAGGATTTTTTTCCTAAATTCTATGAGATATTTATGTTGGTTAGACTGATGGGAATCCTGGAATTTGGCATGGTGAAGGAGACCCAAGGCTGTTAAGGTAATTTCTATTTTTATAGCAATGAATTCTATAGGCACAAGAGACATGTATACAGTATTTGATTTCTGTTATATTAGTGAATAAGTATAGTAAGGAGAATGCAGAATGGAGTTAATCACAAATGATGCCAGTATTTTTAAAGATGACCACTCTTCGCTTCCCAATTTCCCCAGTTTTGGGTAAAGTCTTTGACATCAGGAAAGGTTTTAAATTAAATATTGTATGCTTTGTTTTATAAGAAAGTTCAGAATGTTGATTCCTCAGTTTCAAATCTTCTCTGATAAACACCGGAAACAAAAGGAAGGAGGAAAAAAATACTGTATAAATGTGAAACATCAATATTAGCCCTCTCCGAGCCCTTACACATAAAGACCAGATAACGTGAATATGTACTTGGGTACTGGTCCACACACCAATAGAATCCATCCAGTAAAGATCACAAGTGGAGAAACTTGAAAACCCCTAGCCAAACAAGTGAACTCTGTGTCCAGAGCAGAGGAGAAAGCAGTTGTCTGGACTCCTCTGAGGTCTCCAAGGCCAAACCCTGAATTCATTGTTCTATCCAACCACCCCTCCCAGCTTCACAAATATCTGCAATAGTAGAAGTGATCCTGTACCACTTTCAGACTGACAGACAAGACCTCTGACCTCTCTTTCCACACATGGAATATTTTCTGATTACAGGCAAATTTGTTTGCCTGAGCTGACTGTGGTTTGTAGGGATGGCCACCCTGATAGAGGCACAGGACTCTACAGGGTCTGGCCATTGTATTGTCATGGAGTCACAGGGGCTGGATGAATGATTACTGTCTGCACATGCAGACAGCTCCATACTTCTTCTATTGCAGGTAAACTCGGAGTTGGAACACGTCCATAATAACTATGCATACACGCAACAGTATGATTGCGTTAGCTATCATGCGTGCATAGGTGCATGTGTGGAAATGCTGTCACTTTAGCTGTATCTACCAACAGATGTATGTTAATACCTTTCTTTCCCATTTATTTAAATATTATCATTTTCTTCTGAAGAATTAGTCTCTGGTAATGCTGATTCCCAAGAAAACAAAATTGCTGTGATTGACTGTTTGGGGCTCCAAAGGAAAACCTAACAGGACTGGATTTTTTCTTTACAGCATTCGTTTGATACCTTGAGCATAAATTTGTGTAGTACCAGTAACGCTTTGTACAAACACCGAACAGATGTTGCTGGAAATGCTAAAATACATGGCACTCTAACAGCCTGAGGTGATTTATTCCTGCCACCTCTCTTAATTGTTTACACAGTTGAATACATTTACAGTTCAATGAATTTTTTAAAAAGTTGCTTTTTACTCAAACAGTTGGGATTTAAAAATAAAACTCACTTTTAGCTTCTGTGTAATTTTTTTCTACATAGCAATTTCTACATGACACATAAAGAGAGGTAAAATGCCAATGTGTGGGTTTTCTTCTTCTATCCCACTGCCTTTGGTACAGTATTTTTCTTCCCACATGCAAAAAAGGAAAAAGCAAACTGTATACTCTTTGACAACTAGACTGATCCACGGGCAGCCACTTTCAATAATGTTGAAAAGTGCACAGCAGCACAATCAAATTTAGAAGAAGCTCACTTGCCACTTAAGTTTTAAAGGGAAACAAAGTACCTTTTAAAAAAGTATCATCTTGAAGAATCTATCTCAGTGATGTAAAGCAGATAAAAAATCTGACTTTTCTCTAAAACATAAAGGAAAAATTCTACTATAAAACTCTACTAGAATACACATTACAAGTCAACAGAAGACATTTACAGTGCAATCCTATACCAGAGGTCAGTGGGACTTATTCCCAAGTCAGTGTAAACAGAAATGCAGCCTCAAAGAAAACCTATACCAAAAATCTTTAATTGTATGTTACAGTAAAGTATTATTTAGATATATGACAAAGGCACCTAAATATTTTCTACAGCATGATACTCAAGCTAGATTGAGCTATTTTCAGCCTCAAACCTACCTTAAATTTCATACCCATTCTACTTCAAAATCAGTATACAAGTACCAGCCATAAAAATAAGTCAATGCCACAAATTAAAATACAAAACACACAAAATAACGTATCACTAAAATGTCAAGCTTTCTTTCCCAAGTCTTGAAAATGCATCTTTTACAGAAAACAAATTCCCTTTTGTCTCCTCAGATACACTTTTCCTACAGGCTGTCAATACTACTAAAAGCGACATTCTTTCTACATTGTCACACATAAGTTCTCCAAGGCTTGGGCTGAACTGCAGTTGTCAGTATTTCTGCAGCACTGTAAGGGAATGTTGTGACCCCCACCCTGCTATTTAATCTTACACACAAAAATGTATGGCACAAATCATTCCTCACAATAAGAAAGTAACAACCTGCACGAACTGCTATCAGACACATTTTCTTCTTCGCTGACTCCCTCCTCAGCATCGGCTCTCTCAAGCCAGTGTGCACCTCCACAGTCCTCCGTGGTGAGCTCAAATGTAGGCACTTCAGAGCGGAATGCCATTGGCCAAGATGATGAATTCTGGAAACTCTTCTGGTTGGACCTCTGGAAACCAATTGAGGCAAAAGGTAGCGGTAGATTCTCTGGATCTAAAAACTTTATTCCAGTGGTTGCTGTATTATGTCCTTTGTCCCAAAAATCTCCTGGCTGGCAGTCAATGCTAGGATTAGTAGGAGACTGCTGGTGACCAAACCACTTCCATCGGATTTTTAAAATCTGCTTCACGTCGAACTCTTTACGAGAGCCAGACATCTTCAGCACAAGCAAGTTATCGTCTAGGCAACGGGGCAAGCAGCAGTGCACATAAAGAAGATTTGTGCATCCAACCAGGACAAGAGAAAGGCAAGGTCTGCCTGTTTATGGCTAGCTGAGGGGCATGGCGGGAGGGAGGGGAAGAGAAAATATCACATTCAAATATGGGACAAAGGATTTTAGAAAACCCTCTCCTATCTAAATAAATAGAAGGGATCATTCCAGGAAAAAGAATAACAGAGAATGCCAATCAGCTACAATAAAGGAGTAACTGCATTTGTTCTTGCTAGTCTCTTCATCCTTATATCATTAACTTCTACTAGCACTGACAGTCTACATTAAAGCACTTTCAGGGGCTGCCCACAACCTCTTCTTCCAGCCCACAGAATAACAAAGAACATTATACTGTATCTCAGAAGCTCTGTTGCTTTCTTATCCTGTTAACTCTTTCCTTTACAAATATTTAGAGTGAGGTAATGAAATAAAATCACCACCATTACGTCTTAAAAGTCAGTGAGTTGCTTTAGTAGAAAATGCTTACATGGAACAGTAAATCAGTATAGGAGAAAGTTAAACACAGGATTATTCTATTTTAATTTCTATTCCCCTCTTCCATTTTACAAGGATAAGATATTATTAAAATTTTTAATAGCTACAAAATCATTATAAACCTTGAATAAATAATAGATGATGAAAGCAAATTTGTAATGAACAGCAGAAGTTCCTCTTCAGCTGTTACTAAAAACACAAGGAAAAAAGGAGTCCTCCAGAAGACTAAAGCTCTCTGTTCAAATCAGGAGAACAAAAAGGAGCACAAAGCTGAGATATCAAGTGCAAGTTAACTACAAAATGAAAGGAAGGAAAAAGCATCTGACAAGCATATTGTTAAATATAAAAATAATCAAGGCAACATTTATTAAAATAAATCATAAGCAGGAAATGGGTCAAGAATGGAAGTTAAGACTATTAGCAGACAAAACAGAGACATGGTTAGAAGAGGATAGGGAGATTGCAGAGCAGTTAGATGAATTCTGTGCAAGAATCTTCAATGTAGAAGATGCTGGACAAATAACATGCTTGTGGCAATTTGCCATCACTGCTTCTTGCAGAGATCATTTGAAGAACCAAGTCAAATGAATACATAATAAAATAAAAATGTCAAGCATTGACAAGCCATAAGGTCACCAGAGAATATGAGTGAATGCAGATTTAGACAGACAAAAGAAAATAGTTCATGCAATGCATACTTTAAAAAAAATAACAATATCAGTAAGTGCTGGTTGGTAGCTTAAATGAGTTCAAGAAGAAACTTCAATGAAGGTTATTAATTATAGAAACTTCAGGGTGCTGAAGCAGTATGACCACTAGTCTGTAACGCAAAACACAGTGAGCTAAACCTGTTTGTGAGTCTCATGGAGCCATTTATTTGGACACTTTTGGAAAGAGGATGCTCAACTAGATTAGACGTTTGGTACGATTCAGGAGGACTTTATATTGTTATATCTTATTATTATGATCTATTCATTTAATTTCTATTCTGTTCGTCCTTACAGAAGACCAACATATTTCACAAAGGATCCCAGAAAGCTTTTCATCTCAACATTAACCAGGGCCAGAGACAGACAATCTTTTTTCAGACAGCTGAAGATGCTCTAGAGGCAGAATAGGCTAAAAGCATTACTGAAAGCCTATGTAATATGCCAAGTTTTATTATGTTGTGCATTTATCTGTCATTTTCATATGTCACCTTCCACGCAGTCAGTTCCAAAAGGGATATGGTGCTCTCCTCCTTCCTATGTTATCGTCACAATAAGCCCATGAGGCAGCTCAGGTAACACAGTGAGTTTTATGGTTCAGTGGGACCCAAAACCTATACTTTCCAGTTTCTAGTCCAACATTCAACTACACTACACTAGAACTGCTGGTCAGACTTCTTTACCTTACACTATTGTGTACTATCCACTACCACAGAAATCTGAAGGGAAACTAAGAGAAAAGCTCATTGGGTATTTTTAACAGCAACAAGAGGAAATATCAAAAATGACAGCAGAGAAGTAAAACTAAGATGAGAATAAACAAAGACTAAGGAGAGACCTGACAAGCTCTGTTACTAGCAAGGAAAGGAGAGGTGAGTCCACAGGTAAATAAAAATATCACACAACAGGTGCACTATCCAGAAAATGTGCACCTTCATGATGTTGTTGTAGTGTGCCTTCAAGTAATTTCTGACTGAGGGGGCCCTAAGGTGAAACCATCATGGGATTTCCTTGGCAAGATTTGTTCAGAGGGGATTTGCCTTTGCTTTCCTCTCACACAGAGAAAGTGTAACTTGCCCAAGGAGACTCAGTAGGCTTCCATGGCTGAGCAGCGATTCACCGGTCTCTACAGTCTTAGTCCAATATTTTCCAAACTTTTCATGTTGGTGACACACTTTTAAAACAGGCATCCTTTTGCGACACAGTAATTCAATTTTAATAGCAAACTGGAGGTTACACTAACTCCTTATAAGAGATACAGACACATACATAAATTGTAATAACAAATGTTTGAGGACACAACATATCTCATGAAAACCTTTCATATATTTTTAAATATATATAATTTATAAATAATAACATATTTCCAAGATTGTAGGCGACACACCTACACGCTTCAGGCGACATACTCTAACGTGTCATGGAACAGCGTTTGGAAAGCCCTGGATTATACCATGTTAGCTCTCTCTCTCTCTTTAAAATAATTTGGGAATTTTTTTTTAAAGTCTCCTAACCTTGTTTAATTGAACATAGCTGGGCAAAAGGTTGTGTGTATTTATATACACACCACTGGAAATGCAAATTCCTTAAGTTCATTTTTAAAACACTGTCTCTCATCAGTTGTAATGTATTTAATACGCCAGCAGTGTTTTAATCCACTTTTCTTCCAGTGAAGGAGTGGGCAGTAAGACCTGGATCTTCAAGAACTCCTCAAATAGTAGAACAGTATTGTGTACTTCTGTTTACTTTACTTTTGTAAAGTGAACCAATGTGTCTTTCCCTTCAACATTTCAAATGCTTATAAAAGGCCATACCCTCATGTTTAGTTTCTCTCCACCCTTGCCACAATGAAATTACACAATGGGCAAGTGGGCTAATAGCTGTGGTAGAATTACTTGTTTGGCTGAATTATGTATGCTGACAAAAACAACATTTAAAACACATACACACATACAGAGCAAACCTTCACTGAACCATGAATTCTGACGTTTCAGCATTTATTTAACATTACTGTGTTAATACTGATCTCTTATTCCATCATCAGGAGCCTGTTTTTCCATTTCACTCCAGACAGCTATTTTCACAGCATTCTAGATGGTTAGAAATTGAGGAAAAGGGGATGGTTGGGAAATTTACAATGAATTGTGATTGCAATGATCATGCTAAATCTCCCCATCCTTTCAAGATAAGAGAGATTTTGGATAGATCTCTTTTCCCTCAACAGCAACTGCTGCACTGAGATGTGACAGAGGTAATATTAAAAATTTGAAACAAACAGCCATTGTTATTAAATCATAGTTGCAGCAATGATGACTCTATCACAAAGAAATGTATCATGCAACAAGGGACAAATTTCACATGTAAACATGGAGGTCTTCCACAATGATCTCTGAACACAGACCTATCTTGTCTAAGAGGTGAAATGCTGTAGCTTCAAACACTGGAAGAAGCAGGGCTTCAGCTGAGCTTGCCAAAAAGCCCATACTTGATCTCCAAGCAGCTTAAGTGCCAAGATTTGGCAATCTTGACAAACAGCCTCAGTAGGCCTTCTTAACTGCTCTGGTTCTGTGAAGAAGAGCAGACAGAGACACCTCCATCATGCCTGAGCTCTATTAGATTCTGAGTGCCATTCGCTCCAGTTTCCTACTGATGCAGCTCTGGCCACAGAAGAAGGAAGAGAAGAAAAGTGAGGCACATTTCCACTGTGTCAGCACTTAACTGTTACTAAATGGAATTTCCCCCTTCCTATTTCTTTGCTTTTGTGTGTCATGGCTTATTGAGATTGTCAGCCTCTGCCCTCAGGTTTACAAATTATCTGTTCTTCAGTCATTCTGGGAGCCTTTTTGGCTAAAGGAAAAGATATAAATGCTTCACATAAATAACAAACAAACTGGTTGAGGGGGAGGAAGAGGAACTGAAATAGCAAGACAAGCACACACTGCCATCCTGGAGCATACTGCAAAAGTACACAGCTTATTATTCATGCTGCAAAGGATAAGAGAGAGAACTTTTCCTTTTTGCACAGGCTGTCTAGCATAGCCTCATGGTTCCTTCAGTACTGGTGGCTGTTTATGTGAAGTGAGAACAGTAATAGTACCATCACTGCAATGGGCTTGCTTGCACGTCTGAGAATCAGCAAGTGCCCAACTTTTTAGAACAATGCTTCATGAACAAAGTTGACTTTTAATTTTTGCTTGATTCCATTTGAATTAGCAATTGCTGTGCAATTTATGGATCTATGAAAATAACTCTCCTCTGTGAGTTCTGCTTTCCAAAGGATGGTGACTGCAACCTTCCCACCTGGCAACATGGTATTTTTCAGTGTGACTGTCACTTCACTCATGGCAAGTAAATCTGCTTAATCTTAGGTTCTCAGGCCACTGAGAAAGCTTATGCTACAGCACCAGTCTTAGCAGAATTAAGTACCTGGGGAAATTACTTTTGGAATACAGCTCCCAGAATTCTCCAGCCAGCATAGCCAGCAGCCATACTGTCTGGGGATTCTGTGAGTTATAGTTCAGGGGGAAAAAAAGAATTCAATTGGCTCTGGCTGGGTGTGTGGGACCTGTACCATTTGAATCAGTTGGCTTCTGCCTTTCCTCTTCAACCTATCCTGTCTGAACTGCCATGGCAATGTAGCTATTCTATATTTTTACTGAAATGCCACTTACATTCTGGAAGCATAGGCATAATCAGAGAGACAAAATAGTGCACTAAGACATTATTTAAATCTTCCAAGCCTGCCATAAAGAACAGTAATTTACACATTTTTCAAATATGTAATTGCACATGAAATTCAAGAGTCAACAACTCCAGGCACATTCTAGTTAGATTCAAGCAGAATTTATTTTCCTTTCTGAAGAATTTATGCCCCTGTATTTGTTTCCAAATAAACAGAATTGTTGAAAGAGAAAGTTGGTTTTTATTAGCATTAATTTTACATGGGCAAAAAGTGAGGATTTCCCATGCTGCACTAGGTTTCTAAAGGCAGCGGGCTAAATTGATTAAAT
Source organism: Iguana delicatissima (assembly GCA_948472985.1). Taxonomy (NCBI): domain Eukaryota; kingdom Metazoa; phylum Chordata; class Lepidosauria; order Squamata; family Iguanidae; genus Iguana; species Iguana delicatissima. The sequence continues at coordinate 206,554 of CAOKZL010000176.1, forward strand.
TAAAGCTGCCAACCGAGTGCTCTACTTTTGCTCAGTGCATGCTGTTTTGAAAGATAAGACAGCAGAACAACTTGCAATGTAATTAATCATCATTTCTCAACATGACCAGTCCCCGAATAATAAGCAGACTGAGAAAAGGCTTTGCATCAAAGCAGAATCCTGAATTTGAAAGAAAGTGTGGTGTTTAAAGATAAAACCTCACATGGTCAAAGATATATATTTAAAGGCACTGTGATTCCATCCAGAGCCAAATTTCACATGCCATGCAAAACAGTCTCATACTATCATTTAGAGTTGACATCACCATGAGTTTTGTATAAGCTGTGTAGAGAGGATATTCTTGGAGGGGCAGAGAATGGACCTTTCCAAAAATATTTTTTTTTGCTTGTTAATATGTTTTCTATAATGATGCTTAATGATGCTATTTATTGCTGCGTTCATAATTTTGTCACAGTAAACTACAATATTTGGAAACCTCTTTGCATTTGATTTTATCAAAGAAATGCTAAACATACCAAAGATATAAATGAAACAATAAATGAATATATGAAATAATATATATAAATATATTTTCTCATATTCACTAGTGTATTTACCTGGTGTTGTCTGGGATTTTATTTTCTCATAGGTAATACTTGTCAGAAAGGTTTAAGCTCCTGTGCCTCTAATTCCCCAAACTGTTTTGTCCAGTATCTGTAACTTTTCCCCATATTCCCCAGTCCAATCTGTATTCAAAGTTATTAACATACAGAGGTTGGGTACCTGAGGGAACACAGTGCCTTCCTCCTTGCCGCTAGGCCTTGTCCTCACAGCAACTGGCCTGTTCAAGACAAGCACATCTGACTGAGGCCCAAGAGCTCTCTGGCTGAGAATTCTAAAGACTCTTCCCTAAACTGCAAACCCCAGAATTCCACAGAATCTTCTTAGGCAGCCAATCACATGAGGTCTTCACCTGACACAGCCAATGATATGAGGTCTTCGCCTGACACAGACAAACTTTGACTCTTATATATTAGATAATGTATGAATATATGAAATAATAAATGATAATAACTCAAGAACCACCAAGGACCAACAGGATCAAAGCTTAATGATCAGCACTCCAGTTTGAAAAGCCAATGGATATTTATGAACAGCTCAACAAAATATCCTAGGAATGCTAATGCTAAAGCATCATTCACTTTAACAAACTGTATTTACAGTAACAGCTTTCTCTGTAGCAGTGCCTCAACTGTGGAACTTCCTAGCCAAGGAAGTTAGGTTGGCCCCATCTTGTTTAAACTTCCAGAAAGGTAGCTGAAACAGTGCTATTCCACATGTCATCGTCTGAAATTGCTCTTTTAATTGTTTCAAAAGTGGATTCTATGATTGTTTTTAGGCTGCTTTTAGTTTTTTTTAAAGTTTCTTTTTTTAAAAAAATCTTTTTCCTGTTTCATTTGGTTTTTATTTGGTCATCACTTTGGGACCCCTTTGAGGCTGGGAGCCAATACAGAAATACTTTAAATAAATAATAAATAAAAGTAACTGGCCTATTTTTTTTCTGTTCCCAGTTACATCCACAGGCATCTCACAGTGTTCTGAACTCCATTCTTGGTCTTTCTTCTACTACTTGTCTCACAGCCTCTCAAATGTTTAGGCAATAATACAAACTGAAGGACTCATTATCAAGCCGACAGATCCCCTTGAGAGCTGCAAGGTCTTCACAAAGCCAAAGATATTTATTTATTTATGAACACTTTTATACCATTCTTTATTCTTTTTAAAAAATCTCAAGTTTGTAAATATATATATAAAAGAAATAAAAACCAGCAATTAAAATAATAATAAAATGTATTAAAAAGTATTTTTTTAAAAAGCAAAGGTGGCTATGACTGGCCATAGTATAAAGCTCCACCAAAATAATGAAGTGGAACTCTAGGAGAGGAGCAGTTGCCAGGCAGGCAACTGAATTTTTTCTGCGTTAATACTGCTGGGCAATCTGTTACCAATTAAGTCTGGGGGCAAAGCTGCACCAGGCACCACTACCAGCTTAGCGTGCAGAATGGGGAAAATTGCTGTGTAAGGAGGTACTTGATATTTGCTTGTACAATATCCAAAAAAGAATGGGCAACCTATACTAGAGAAGTTGAGACCTCATATAATCTGGACCTCAGCTGTACAAGGCTTTACAAGCCAAGAATATCACCTAATTCCGACTCATCATCTAACTGGAAACAAATGCAGATCTTTCTGTGAATGACTTATATGTACACACAGGGCAGATGCACAGTTCCCACTGATTCTGAAGGGAAAAAAAAGGAATCATTCCAATCTAATGTACCCGACTTCTACCTCACAGAGCTGGTCCAGGAGCACACGAGGGTCCCTGCCACCAGAAGCCCCTGAGAGATCAAGGAGAAGAACAGGATCATCCTCCCTGTTCCCTCCCAAGAAAATAGCCTGGATGTGATCTAGGACGCCTATTCTTTTCATCTTATTTCTCCCTTTGGCACCAGATTTTCTTTTGAAGTAATAATGTGCAAGAGCACAACTACTCTGTTAACTGAGGAACAGCTGTATTATCAAACAAAGCAGACAAAAGAGAAGCAGTAACTTTTCAGAAATCACTGATGAGATGCTCCTAAATACTAGGAGTGAGATAAGGCTGAAGAGACAAAGGCCATCTCCGCACTAGATTGTTATAGTGCTATTATTCCATTTGCAACATCCTATGGAATCTTGGGGTTTGCTGTTTCAGGAGGGGCCAGCTGCAAACGCCAGGAGTCCATAGGATGTTGCAAGCTGAATAATAGCGCTGTAACAGTCTAGTGCGGAAATGGCCAAAGACAGGCACTGCACCAATGAGCCACTAGCAGCAGTGAGACTGGGGAATAAATGATGTCCCAAGTAGAAGGAAGACAGAGATGGCTAGCAGAAGTAATAAGAACAGAAACAGTAGGAGAAACCAACTTAATGTTGTGCATTTAAGGCAAACAACTTAAATGAAAGAGACCCCAAACAAACAGAAGTGGGAATACCCACACTATGGAAAAAAGGAGGAGAGGTAGGGAGGAAGGGCGACATCTATCTTCCTTCACTACTCCGACAGAAGGGACTCCCCTGCTAAACTAAAAGTTCACCATGTCCTCCATCACAAAGACCCTAAAAAATCCAGCAACCCTCTCAATTATTAGTTTTATTTTGGTATGAGAAAACTCAAATTAGTGTGGGAAACACTGTAAGACAGGATGTGCATCATCTGTTCTGAATTTAAAATGCCAAAAATACAGCTCAAAACAGCACATCACACTGGAACAAACCCATATCTGTTTTCCCCCTTAGACTCCTCAGTCAGATAGTCACACAAAATGTGCAAACTCTGGGAGTTCGGGTGTGTGTGTGACGCCAGCATCAATGGCTATGTTGAAGGGTGGCATATATATTCCTGTCACTTTACATACCTTCTACTCTCACACACACCTCCTCCATAATTGTAATTAACTCTCGTTTCTTTTAGTCAAATGAAGTTGAAAGGGATCACATAATTTGCCTATTGGTGGTTTTTTGTTTTGTTTTTTAAGTTCTGGAAGCAAAAATAATAAACCTCTTTGATGTGCAGAAGGAAAGAAGCAAAGATAACAAATTCTTTTGAAACTTAGGAGACAAGATGGTTTTTATGTATCCACCCAACACTTCAAATGATTTCACTTGGTAACTGTCACCAAACAACTGCACAAGATGCAATATACATTTTTTCAGAATGTAAATGCTGAGTCAAAAGATACCATTCAACATTTCCAGAAATTATGTGAGATTTGCTTTATCCTATGGTGTTGCTGTAATGTTTTAAGGATGAGCACTTCATGGACAGCCAGTGTGATACAGTGGTTTGAGCATCAGACACAACCCTGGAGACCAGACTTCAATTCTCCACTCAGCCATGGAAACCCACAGGGTGATCTTGGGTGTGTCACACAACCCCAAAAAGACCTGGGAGAGGTTCACTTTAGGATTCTTGTAAGTTGGAAACAACGTGAAGGCATATAACAACAACAACTTCATGGAAAGCACCAATCATGGAAAACATTAATCACAAGATTCCTTCCCAAACACCAGTCACTAATATCACTAAAACTGCTAGGTAGGAAAAATTCTTATGATTGGCTCCTCCCACACTGGGATTTTCCTATGTCTATACCCACAGGAGCCACAGAAAAATAACTTCCATATTGTCACAATAAATCCCAAAAGGATTCCAAAGCCTGGATGTAGTGGCATGCCTACAGAAGGGTGCACTGCTGGTTTGGAAGGTGAAAGCAACAATCTTTAAAGCTACTCTTTGTGTGTCTTTAAGTCCTTTCCAACTTATGGCAACCTTAAGGTGAATCTATCACAGGATTTTCTTGGCAAGATGTGTTCAAATTTGCCTTTGCCTGAAGGTAAGACACTGTGACTTGCTCAAGGTCATCCAGGGGGTTTCTATGGCTTAGTGGGGATTCCATTGCCAGTCTCCAGAACCTAGTCCAATGCTCAAGCCACTATACCATGCTGGCTCTACACTTAGTCCAATGAAATTAAACTTTTCTACACTGATAATTGAATCTAAAATTGGGAACTGCTCAGCCATTTCAAAAAATTCCTTCTGAACAATGTCTGTATATTCCTTGCTCCTGTAGCATTCTGCTGCTTGATCTGTTTTTCTGCACAGCTAGCTATACAAACCTGCAAAGAGGTCACACTAGAAAAACAGTTACAAACAACCTTCAGAGGAATAATTTGCTCTAAACCAGCATTTCTCTCTAGAATAAGAAAAAAAAAACCAACGCCTTTGGCAAGAACAGTAGCTTCTTCAAGTATAGTCTGCTGTAGAGGCATGACTTTAACAAGGAGGAAAATGAACGCCTCAAGGCTATTTAAAAATTGCACTCGGGGATCAAACCTAATGCTTTCCTCCAGCCACATTCATGGGTTTGATCTTCATGAATCTGATTATTTGTGTGCACGTGCCTTCCCCTCATTTTCCTCCTTCCATGCTCTTGTGCTTTGCCAGGTGCAAAGAAGGAACGGAAGCACACACAGGCAACAGGCAAGGGAATGCTGTGGGGGGGAGCACACACACACCACACACCTTCTTTCTCTGCCTCCAGTGGTCCTCCACCCATTTCTTTGCCTTTGGCCCTGGCACACAGAACACATGCCAAGGCAAAAGGCAAGGGAATAGGGGGCAGGCATGCACATGCCTTTCTTCTGTGTGCACAGTGCTCACTCGTGCCATTCTCTTGGTTTTTGCCTGGCTGCAGAGAAGGAAGGCATGTGCGTCAGGGCAAAGGCAAGGGAATGGGGGGGCTGGAAGGGAATGGGGGGCAGAGCATACAGGGGGAGTTACTTGTGGTTTTCCAACTTTTGTGAGGGTTCTGTGCCCCAAATCCTCACAAAAGTGGATGGGCCACTGTATTATTACAGGAGCTACAGAGTCCAGCATGTATATGTGCTCATGCATTTTTAGGCATTTGTGCTTTTAAAATGTATACAGTGTGCTCACCATAAATGTGGGATTCTGCTCCAGGACCAGGAACCTCTGTGTAGAACAAAAAACATGAAGAGCTGCATCCCATTACAGTCAATGGACACATGTGTTCTGCAGCAGGATGGGTAGACCTAAAGCTGCACAGACACAAACCCGCTGCATCCATTGACTATAATGGGAGATGATGCTTTGTGCAACCTCACATTCATGCCCGTGAAGGTCATACAAGAGGAGGGCCCGCTGTAAAAAGAACAATCATGGAATTCTTGGCCTAACAAATATTCTAAAAGAAGACAAATGGCCAAAAATATGAGTGAATGAAATAAAATATAATCTCTGGCAAAGACACTGGTATCATTCAGAAGTCTTTTTCAGAGAGGCTCCAGGTAGATTTGCTTACCTGTGAGAGCTTCTCTGTATTCTGTAAGTAGATATTTTATAAGTATTGTCTTTTTATAATTGACATTTCAAGCTCAAATAAACCAGGTGAGATACTTTATCTTTTGAACAAGCAGCCTGAAATGAACAAGTTGATTGATTGCAACTGAAAACCTGCATAATTCATCTTCTCCTTGCTTGCAAAAGACTGCAACAGCAAGACATGTCCTTTTTTTCTATAAAATTGGATAGAACTATGAATACTGAAAGTGCGGATAAGTACATACATATCAGAAGAAACATGAAACAGAAGTGTTTTATGATGCTCTGAAAGATTTTGGAGACTTGCCAAAAAGGGACTTCCTGTGTTAAGATAGCTCACAAAGAATGCCCCTCTACAGCTTTTAAAATATAATGCATTCAAAACAATGTGTACTGGTAACACGACTTTCCAGACACTAAAAAACATGTGGCAAGGGTCTCTTCAATGCAAATGCAACATCACAATTTGTGACAGTGCGTTAACGCAGCAATCACGATATCAACTGTAAGAATTCATTTACTGACTCAAAAAGTTTTAGGCCATTTTTTAATGTTCAATGACCCAAAACTGGCTGCATTAGTAAATGAATTCTTACCGCGGACATACTGACTGCAATGTAACAATGTGATATATTGATATGTATCACACATCAGTCTGAATTATCATGAAAGACATGAGTGATCCCTAAGTAAGGGCTGGATCTAAATAATCCAATAAGAAGACAACTCTAGAGCTGTACCTCTCACAAAGGCAGCCTCCTTGTAACTGAATAAAATGCTACTTCTGAAATTAAGGCTGCTTCCAGATTAGGCTTTTACAGTATTGTACACAATAAATTTTGATTGGTAGCAAAAAAGTTCCTCTTATCTGGAAGCATCCCAATGTTGTTTTTTAAAAGACCCAACAGCAGGAACAATTTGGCTTAATTAGTTCTTTCTGGGACTACAAGAAACTATACATTTGGCACCAAAACTGACAAAAGTGTGGTTGAAGCTTGCCATATGAACCAGAACTGGAAACTTGTGTTTAGACACAAGTTTGCAGGGCAAATACAACGCGCAAACTGCTGCCATTTTCCCTATAATGCCAGATTTGTTTTGCTACAAACCAGGAAAAATTTGCTACAAACTAGGAAAAAGTGCACAAGGGGGAGTTTTTCTAAAAGATCCTTTCTTGCTCACTATCAGAATGCCAGCTGTGCCAATTGCCAGTAATTCTTTGGCTTGTGGCCAAGGAGAAGACTTCTCCAGAAGAGATATAATTCAATACAAACATGGACTTTACAAACTAGCAGACATATTCACATATCAAAGAAATCCATGCTCAACTTCTCCCTTATCTATTAAGATAACCTTACTGAATGTGACAACAGACATTTCATAACCTCATATATGCAAAGTGGAAATATTAACCTATCTCACAGGATGACCATTACGAATGATCAATTAATAATCCAATATTACTGGGACTCCCACTGAACACAATGGGGCTTATTAGCAAGTAGACATGCATTAAATTAGATTACAAATCCCTTTTTAGGTAAAAGTTCTGTAGTATTATTAAAAACAGTTTCTTTTGAGTAGCTTCTTTTTGTTCTGGCTGATGAGATGCCAAGTGCCATGGACAGCAAAACAAACAGTCTGTGGTTCATTAATTTCTATGGCAAGAGTTCTCAATGCTATTGGTGACTAAGTACATTTAATCTGAGACAATATGTTCAGGTATGATTTGTACTAAATAGTTAGAAATGCTACATTTTTTCTTCCAGAAATTTGATTTCCATCCTAATTTCTTACCAGATTAGCTCTGTGAAACACATTACAATAGGTGCCCAGGAGACATATCTTCAATGACCTCTCTACTGCCATTCAGCTGCAATGCAGTTTTTCCTGACTACCGGCATTATCAACCAACACAAATTTGAGGAAGCTTTGGATTACCATCAAATGTACCATGCAGGAAACATGCTCATAGTAAATTTTTTGAGTAACTCCTGATCTCCACTGTTTGCCAAACACATCTCAACAGTCACCTTTTCCCTGAAGGATTTGGCACAACCTCTCAGACTCAATCTCCTTCTGTTGCTAAGCCTAAACAAAAGAAACCACATCAGCAGCGTATTTTCCCTCTGTTCCCTTTGCCTCCATTTCCCATCCCTTTTTGAACTGTCTGTAGTTTATAGATTGGATGGGTATTTTTTTTTTATTTCACAAAGCAACATTGCCTAGAGATAATTCACATATTTCATCAGTAAGGTAGCCATGAGTGGGCTTTCCTTTGTCCCCTCCCATCAGCAGTCTCTCCCTCTATGATTTAGATGAAGATCAACATATTGTGTGTGTATACATACCTTCAAGTTGCCTGTCAAATTATGGCAATCCCACAGTTTCATAGTATATTCTCAGGCAAGAAATACTTAGAGGTGGTTTTGCCAGTTCCTTCCTCTAAAATATAACCTACATAACCTGGTATTCATTGGCAGTCTTTCATCTAAGTACTAACCAGGGCTGACCCTGCTTATCTTCCAAGATCAGATAGCATCAAGTGTCTTTAGAGTATTTAGGCCCTATCGACATATTGCTTACACATTTCCTTAAGCTTAACAAAACCATTGGAGTAGTGTCCTACAGCTCCCTTGCTTTCCCTACTTGGTGGGCAATGATCTTCAAAAGTGCACATGCTTCTATGCTGGCTGGGGAATTCTGGGAGCTACAGCCTAATTCAATTACTTTCCCAAGGTCTGATATTATTGTACAAATAAATAACACAGCCTATGCAACTGGCATATATCTGATTTCTAAGAGAACTACAAATGTGAAGATATTGGAGGGCACAAATTGAAACATTTAGGGCAAAAAATAATCTCCCTACTCCTGGTTGCTCCAAATGAAAAAGGAAGCTATTAGCTTGGACATTTTCTTTCCAAAGATTTAATTACATTAATTACTGCAGAAAAATATGCTAATTCTGTTATACAAGTTCATTTCTAAGCCTTTAACATTATTTCTTTTCCTGTATGATAGTTTTGATGTTTCAGTGCTGCTCCTGAGTCCAAATAATAAAATCATCTTTTCTGTTTATGAAAAAAATAAATAAAAAGAGAGGAAATGCACAGATGGCCAGAAAACTGAAAAAGTAAAGTTCACATTTGGTTTCAAATAACCAGCCAGGTTATTGGCTGCAGGTGTTTTGCTTCCATATAAACTTTAAAAAGATACTCCAGAACTCAAATTAAAAAAAATAATCAAAAGTGCATTACCTCCAATTCATATAATGTACAAAGAAGCATCTATCGAAATATCCCACAGGACCCACATCGACAAATGTGCTAAACTGTCAAAACAAATGACAACTGGTATTCTAGCTACAGGTAAATGGATTTAATGACCTTGTGATAGTGCATTTGAGCCTCTTGGCCTTCTAAGCTACTTAACCTTTATTCAAAATTCTGAAATCATTAGAATTTATAGCATTCCTTAAATGAGACTGACCTAGGCAAGTTAGGAACCACCTGCAAAGGTAGGAACCATATAATATTCAGAATCTTGTCATAAGTCATTCCCATTGTTTTCTAACTTAGGGTGGGAAGTTGCTGTTTATTTAGCAAAAACAACACCCACTCACACCATAGGAATCTCAAGATTTGCAGAACATTTTAATACAGCCAACAATCCCACTCATGCAGAAAATGGAGAACAGAACACCTGTGCATGCGTGCAACCATCTGAGAAAAAAATAGAAGGAAGTAGCAGGAATAAAATGCAGGAAACCCTCCTTGGGCAAGAAAGTTTTCTTTCTCTGGGAAATCACTATGCTTGAGAACAAAGAGTTTTGCAGCTGTGAAATGTCCAGCTGACAGCCAAACTGGGAAGAACATAAGAAAACTGGATTGCACCTTATCTAGTCAAGCATTCTGTGACCACAGTGGCTAACCATATGCTTCTGGGAACACCCCAGTCATGAGCACAATCTCTCTCACTCACTCATGCCTTCCAGCAACTACTAGTAAGAGGCGTACTGCTTCTGATACTGGAATATACATTCATCCTGACTAGCAAGCATTAATAGCCTACCTTTCATGTATATGCCCAATTCTTTTAAAGATATACTAGCTGGAGGCCTTCATTACATCTTGCAATAGTGAATTCCACGGTATGGTTACGTTTTCTTTCCCCTGTGCCAAATCTCCCACCATTCAGCTACCACAGATGACACTGGATTCTAGCATTGTGACAGAGGAAGAAAAGTTTTTTTGTCTATCTATTTCCTCCACATCATAAATAACTATGTGCTGTGTTGTTAACTGCTGTCTAATTGGTTGGCAGCCCTATGAATGAGACCCTCCATGAAATTCTGTCATCAACAGCTCTTCTCAGGTCCTGCATACTCTGGGCTGTGGCTTCCTTCACTGAGTCTATCTACCTGTAACAGAGCCTCCCACTTGACCCAGCATTACTGAGCATTCTCTAGTACAAGTCGTTCTATTGCATGATATGGCCAAACTACAATAGCCTCAGTTTGGTCATTCTAGAAACAGTTCACGCTTGATTTGCTCTATGGCCCATTGATGTGTCTTTTTAGTAGTCCACAGTATTTGTAGAACTCTCCAGCAGCACCACACTTCAAATGAGTTGATTCTTTTCCTATCAGCTTTCTTCACTGTCTAACTGTCAGAACTATACTAGAAATCAGAAATACTATGGCATACGGACAATTCTGACATTGCTATTCAGTGAATAACTATATATATATATTCTGAGCAAAAAAGTACAAACTCTGTAACATTTCTTCAAAGCAAATTGCTCCAGTCTCTCAACCCTTTCGGTGTTCCCTTTCTGACCTGTGTCTCCAGAGAGTCTCCCCAATATGATCTATGTTGCAGAGGCTCAACTATGTAACTCCAGTAACCAAATTCAGCTCCCACTTCTTTGCAAATGACAAAGCAGAACGGGATGCAGAAAAAGACTTTCCTCTAATATTTACAAGAGATACATTGGGTGGAAGTTATATATACCCATCTCACTTTGAATGGTGTACAAAGGGCTAGTCACTACCTCCTTGTACATTGTCCAAAACCTCTCCTTCAGGATGACATCAAGTCCCATGTGGTGGTAGTATGGGCATTTAATGGCTGGAGGTTGAGAAGGAAGAGAGAGAGAGGGAGGGAGGCAACCAAGGGCCATTTCATACTACACAGTTGTTGTACTATATTCCATTTTAACTTCCATGGCAGCGTCCCACGTAATCTTAGGGTTTACTGTTTAGGGACAAGTATTTTTTTAGAATTCTCAGCCAAAGAGACCCAGTGTCTCAACAAACTACAAAGCCCAGGATTCTATAGGATGTAGTCATGGTGATTAATATGGAATAATAGTGCAATAACTGTCTAGTACGAAAGGGCTTCAAGCTGGAAGGATTGCAGCTAGATGGAAAACATGGTCTAGATGGAGAGTGACCCTATTTTGTGACTTCTAAGTGAACAACTGCAGCCAAAGCATGACGCAGTTCTGGCCACTTGTTTACCTCCCTTCCTCCTTCTTTCTCTCCTGGTCATAGAACTTGACAGTTTTGGGGGTAGGGGAACAGAATGACACAGAACCATGCATATGAAGTGTTACGTGCACGTGCCTGATGCAGGATGTTGTTCAATAGGCCTTTCTCAACAACTACAAGGATCTGGCAAGACAGTTCTGCATAACATTAAAACTAATTTGCATCCCAATTTACTTTTTGCTCAGATGGAGAGGTGGCTGACACATTCAAAATTTAACAGATCTGTAATACTGACAGGGTTATCAAACTAGTGTGTTTCATTTTCCTAGAACTTTAGGTAATAATTTTATTTTCAATATTTCTCTGTCTTTCTCGTTTTACCAGATGGCAGCAACTCATGAAGTATCCATCTATTTCAGCATATTCAGAATAAGAATTCCTAGATGCCCAAAAGCATAGCTACAGGCTAAATGAGGCATGATCAAGCTACTATAAACATTCTCCTCAAGACTGTATTTTCACATAGTATATTTATGAATGAACTGTAAACATTTAGTATTCCCATATTTTCATATCAGATTAAACAACAAATGTCAACATATCAGTTGTCTATACATTTTAACTCTATATTTTTAAAATGGGAATTTAAAACAATACCTTCCATAAGCTAATTTTTCCTGGTTAACAAGAAAGGTAAAATATTTCTTAAAATACTAAGGCTTGTGTACAAAGATCTGTTCCCCTGGAGGAAAGGAATGCTTGGGTGCATTTGTAAGATTCTGAAACTTTTGCAAGACAAATTTGAATATGCCCAAACTCATCTCATTATTGTGAGAACAAGGGCTTCATCCAATCCAGGTTAAAATGAACTTTGATACCACTGAAAACAATGTGACAAGTTAGTCATCGCTACCTTAAGCCTCACTGGTTCATTGGGAAATAAGTTCAATCAAGTCTGCATTCAACCTAGTGGATTTATAGAACAAAATGCTTTTTAATTTGTAAGCCATCTTGAGTATCAATCTTGAGGGAATGCTGACATATAAATGAATAATAAAACAATGACAACAACAAAAACAAAACCCTGTACCAAGCTGCTCTGTGCTTACTAGTTGTAATGTACTATCTTGCTTTACAAAAAGGTATAGAGCATGATCTGGCAAAAGCCAAAACCTCTGAAATCCCAATGACTTCAATGAAAGATTTGCAATTCTGGTTTTTATGCATGTTTATGCTGAATTAGGGTCCTCTGAGTTCAATCAATGATTTCCTGGACCATGTGCATAGTAGCATTACATCCTAAAACACTGCTGTATGCCACCACTGAAAACAGTGGAACTCCAAGATTTTAACTTTGCATGGCAATTATCAGATTAAAATGTTACCTATATTGTTTGTCTAGATCATATTTGGTTCCATTCTAATCTCTTTCTACACATGCCAGGTAAAAGACAAATCTTACAGAAAAAGAAAATTAGAAAATTCTTTATAAAATGCAAAGAAAAAAAGGAAGTACAAAGATATAAAGTTGATCCATTGCCAAGAAGCTTAATGCTAAGCGACTTAACAATTTTGTTTCTATTATTCTTATGTGAATGGTGGCTAGCAGCAGAAATTAGCTACCCTTGGGGAATTTTCATTTTGGACATAATAGCTGAGATCTCAGGCACATAGCTATAATAGATCTTCCAATGGCCATTTCCCTGTTGGTGGAGAGCAGAGGGGGCAGCAGCACAGATGTGCTGACTGGGGAGGCTTTAACAGAGAAAAGGTGGGTTGAGGATATTTTGGCTGTTCATCAGTGAGACAAAATTGGAATCTCCTCAGCAACTAAAAAAGTGAGTTGCTATGGTGTCAACTGAACTTATACTATCATAACTCCCTAACAGGATTCACATGTAACTAGTCTAGACTATAAACCAGCTTTGCCATTTGCATACATATCCTTTCTGCTTTCCACTATATTTTATACCAGTAACTTTTGTAGTTTAAACTATAACCCACAAGCAGTGATATCTTCATTAAACCAACTCCAACATTTATGCAAAACATTTGAAGCTTCACTGGCCTCTTCATCAGGCAAAGATATTAAAAATCATATAGGAGGAAAATGGTGATGTTAGAGTTACAGACCAGTGAAGCTTTGAAAGTTTGCCTAATGTATTTTATGCTTTGAAGTTGTCCCAATTAAGGTATAGCTGTTTATGGGTTTTGGATTTTGTTGTATTTTGCTGCACAGCCAACACAGCTACTTTAATATAGTTTAAACCATAGTTTGTCATTAAAACAAAACTAGCAAATCAGTTTGTGTAATCCCTCTAAACAAGGATTACAAATCATCTATCCGGCACTATAGAGTTCAATATTATCTGCAGTTTCAGGCATTCACAGCGGGTCTAGGAACCTGTGGATAAGAGAGGAATACTGTACATCACAGCACATAAAAAAGAAGCATCTCTTACAAGTCTTAAGTACAGTAACTACTCAACCAGATTCCCTATGGCAATTGAGACTTACCTCATGGAAACTAGACAAGGAATCTTTGCTCTTGTCCCTTTTTTGCCACAAAACAGTGGTGACTACTTGGACCTTCTGCATGTTATTGGACTGTGATTCCTATCAGCTCTTGACAGCATCGCCAACACTGAGAGATGACAGAAGTTCCAGCCCAATCACATGGAGGGGGAGCTCAAATATATGGAGGGTTAGTTAAATAGATACGTTATGGACTGGTTACTTTGGAAATCACTTTCCAGGATGAGTTTGCACATTTGCAATATTCATTAACTAAGTAATAGTAAGAGAACTCTTAAAATCCATTGCATTTAACCCTAAAGTATAACCATTCACCCACCTGAGAAGCAATGGAATTATGTATTTAATACAACTTCCAAGCAAATTAATATCTTTAGCATTTTTTATTTGGTGGATTCAGACACACTTTCTACAGACTTCCATTTTAACTAGATTAAACCTTCAAACTGTAGCCCCTATTCATTCTGTCTCCAATCTAAAGATTACACATTAATACATTCCAAATAACCAGTTGGTGCACAGATTTTTTCAGTTTAGCTGGAAAGAAATAATTAAGCATATAGATTGTCGACTTCATGATGCAAAACAAGTTTACTTCAAAGCCAGTTCCAAGCAAAATAACACCAATGGATTTAAACCCAAAGAAACATGATTCAAATTACACAGTCATAAAATCTACCTTGCTTCTTACAAATCAAGCCACTCAAACTGTTCCATGCAACGCATGGATTAGGATTCATCCAACTTAACTGTAAACACATGAAATGACTTATGTGGGCATAAAATTAATTTTATCTACATTTCAGAAAATGTATTTAACAGAATTACTTTCTCTGTATATATTGACTCAAATGCAGACTTCTGTTCCAAGTGAAAAGTATAAAATCCTCTTAGGCCACAATCCTGCACCTATTTATCTGCGAAGAAGCCTCATTAAATTCAATGGGATTTACTTTTCACTAGTTACATAGATATTCTACACATCTCTCAGCTGCATCATAAACCCATTGCTTGGAAGAAGCAGCTTCAATGTAACAGGACGGATGTCACTTGAACACAGGCTAAATGCCTCACTCCTGCAAAAGCAAGATAAAGCAACAAGGGAAGGAGGCACATCTCATCTCTTTCCACAGCTCATGAACCAAGAGCTCACAATAATGAATGTTTAATTACTTTAATGCTGCATTACATTAGCTTCTGCAGATCAGATGACTTTCCTAGCTACCTAGGTTAGAACACACGACACACACTTGCAGAAACCATTGACTCTAACAGCTCTTGACTGACCCATTAATCAGTCATGCCTTCCTTGGGGCACTGAAGCGAGGTGGTCCAAAGGTTCATATCCCTTGATAGATAAGGCAACCTCTGCTAATACCTGCCAAGTTTATCAGTACTAAGATCAAAAGCTTAATTTTATGGTACAAGAACGGGGGTAAAGGTTGGAAACACAATTACAACTGCCACAGTCCAGAACAGTTGTGTACACTTCCCATTCACCTCCTTCTACAGACAAGCAGGGAAGAATCCACCGTGCTGTGAATTTTTTTTTCTTTTTTTTTAGGCTGTGTGGTATAAAGTGTGCAAACACTACACACTTTTTGTTCTGGATTCACATTATTCCAGTTTGTGAAACCTTAAAACTAACACGGTTTGTCCGGTGTGAGAACTCAGGGACTGCAGTCCACTTCATTCTAAACTGGACTCCATGTAAGCTCATAAACATTAAAACTTGTCTTTAAGGTGCCATAAGCCTCTTTGATGTATTTGCTGCAACAAACAAGCATTCTGGAGAGCATCCAAAAAATGCTGGTTCAGAACAAAGAGTCCTCCTTAATTCTGTACTGGCAACTACCTTAAGAACAGACGAGGGCATTTCAGTGAATCTGATGGAATTTTATTCGTTTTGCTTTCAGATGGGGTGTGATGTAGACCACCGAAGGGGGCGATTCCTCTCAGAATTCTTTGGCCAAAAGCTTTTACTGAAAAGTGTGGAGGGGAAGCAGACAAACAGGCACTCCCATCTCCGAAAGTGGAAGTACAGGCAGGATTAGATGTTCTCAGAAAATGGCAAAGGCTGGCCGGATCTGCACTAATTTCTGTATGAACTTGTCCCCCTCCCCTAGAGTGGTAAGGTACGGCACTTTGCACATGTTCAAGAACTGTGTGTGGCTTTTTTTTCTTCTTGACTCCTCACGTCAAAGTCCCGGAGCTGCTCCCCCTCCCATGGGAGAGGGGCGAAAGGCTCCTTCCGGCATGGAAACCAGACCCGAGTACATCTCTGGAAGAACCCTTCGCCTTCTCTTCCACCTCCCATGCGAGTCCTCAGAAAGACAAGGCGGAGGACGCCAGCCGCCCCCTCAGGACAACACAGGAACGCCGTCGCCGGAGAGGAAGCGGCGAGGACGCTCCTCTGGGGACGCTGCCTCCCACCCCAACCCCATTTCTCACCTCATTGCCGGGCCTTAGGGAGGGGAAGGAGAAGGAGGCTCTGGTCCCGTCCCGCCAGGGCAGAACGGAGAAATTTCGACTTTCGAGGCGGCCAACGCGCACCCCCTCCCCAGCCCCGCCGCCGCCGCCGCCGCGGTACCTCCCAGCTCCACAACAAAGCCCCCTCCTCCTCGGAACCCGAGCCACGCCCTCTTCCTCCGGGCACGCCCACTGTGGGCGGAGCGAAGCCTCTCCGCCGCCACCACTGCCGCGGCGACTCGGAGGAGAAAAAACTTTGGCCACGCCTTCTCCTCCAACCTAGCCCAGCCAACCAGCGGGTCCCTCGATTCCCCCCTCCCCCTCCGATTGCCACATAGGACGTTGTCAGCTCGACAGGCAGAGGAGGCTTCCCGGTCCAGGAGTGGGGGGGGGCAGTTGAGGCAGGCGGGCGGGGCGGGGCGGGGCGGGGGAGGAGGAGCGGTGCGTTTACTTCCGCGATTGAAGTGGAATGGGGACTCTCAGGGGGCGGGGTCAGGCCGCTGGAGAGGCGGACTTCTCTGGCCGTTTCCCCACTAGACTGTTACAGCGCTCTCGTTCCGCTTTCAAACTCCTATGGAATCCTGGGGTTTGCTGTTTAGGGCGGCCCCTCCCTAAACTGCAAACCCCAGGATTCCATAGGAGGTTGAAAGCGGAACGAGAGCGCTGTAACAGTCTAGTGGGGAAACGGCCTCTGTTTCACCTCTCTGGCACTGTTGTCGCCTGAGGGAAGAGGTGGCTGCAGTACTGCGACTTTTAAGGCATCATTTTAAAGTGTGCATGGAAGTCACAGCAACTTTTAGCTAGTTTTTTTTTCTAACTACTGAGTGATATTCAAGGCCCAGCCTTTTATTGTAAAAGATCTCCCTTATGTCCTTGTGTTTTTGTGCCTTCAGGTTGCTTGTCGACTTGGGGCGGCCCCATGAATTTAGGCAAGGAATACTCAGAAGTGGCTTTGCCAGTTCCATTATCTGAAATATAGCCTGATGAGGCTAATGGTACTCCTGAATTCATATAGAAGGCCTGTCTGTGTCAGTGACTTCGCCGACATGCCTCTACTTAAGGCCTTTCCGCACTACTCTGTTATAGTGGTATTATTCCACTTTCCACATCTGTGTGAAGTCCTGGGATTTGCAGTTTAGAGAGGGGCATTTAGAATTTTCATCCAGAGAGCTCTTTGGCCTCAGTAAACTACAAACCCCAGAATTCCACAGGATGTTGACAGTGGAATAATAGCACTGTAACAGTGTAGTGTGCCAATGAATCTGGAATGAGGGGCCTCTGGACTCTGGAACTCCCTTCCTAGGGTGGCTGGCATGGCCCATGCAGTTTTATATTTGCAAAGACTTTTGTTTGTTTCTTTTTGTATTCCGCTAGACTTTTTGATAACTAAATGTTTTTAAAGAAAGATTTTTAAGAGGATGCTATACTGTTTTTTATCATTGTAAACTAAATTGTTTTCAACAATGGTAGTTTAATTCTATTTTAATGTTGATCTTTCATATGGCTTCCTGCATCGTATTTCATTTGTAAGCCATCTGAAGTCCCAGTGTTGTGGAAAAGGCAGGGTATAAATAAAGTTTTTTAAATTAAATTTTATTAAACTTTAAAACCAGAGGAGGACGACCAAAATGGTGAGGGGCCTGGAAGCCATGCCCTATGAGGATAGACTTAGAGAGCTGGGTATGTTTAGTCTGCGGAAGAGAAGGTTAAGAGGGGACATGATAGCCATGTTTAAATATTTGAAGGGATGCCATGTAGAGGAAGGAGAGGGCTTGTTTTCTGCTGCTCCAGAGACCAGGACAAGGAGCAATGGATTTAAGCTGCAGGAAAGGAGATTCCACCTGAACCTCAGGAAGAACTTCCTGACGGTCAGGGCTGTCCGGCAGTGGAATATGCTGCCTCGGAGTGTAGTGGAGTCTCCTTCCTTGGAGGTTTGTAAGCAGAGGCTGGATGGCCATCTGTTGGGAGTGCTTTGAGAGTGTTCCTGCATCGCAGGGGGTTGGACTGGATGTTTGTGGTCTCTTCCAACTCTACATTTCTATAATTTTATGATTCTAAAACAAGACAGAGATTAACACAAAAGGAAAAAAAAGATAACACATCATACCAAAATCTTATATAAAACCAAAATGCAACAACCACTTATTACTAAACCACATTACTGTAAACTGAACTAAAGTAACAAAAACAAGCAAGAAAAAACGTGCATGATCATCATTCATCACTGGGAACCGTGATGACTTTCTTGAGCAGAGCTACCCAGAGCCTAAATGTCGGAATGTATTCACTGTCACAGGTCATTTGTATACCTGCAAACTGCCTTGTATAAATCACTGGTACAGAAATCTGATAGCAGTGCTTTACTGCATGGATCATCACAGTTTTCCAGGCAGATGCTTCACACCTGTTCTACAAGGACAATGCGCACTGATGTGCAATGTAGAACTTTTAAAAGCTCCTTTTAATATGCCATAGAAATGGAGTTGTAAGACATGAAACATACCTCAGAATTACATGAATAATTATTTTGACAAAACTCCTCAAAACCTGTTTTCCTATTCAGAACTTTTCTGTCCATCATTGGTACTACCCCACACCCCAAAATGCAGCATCAGACTGAAGGTCTATACACACTTGGGGGTAAGCCCTAGTGAAGTTAGTGAGGCTTACTCCTCAGTTTGCTGCATACAGATGCCCTCCTAGTGCTTTGTAGTGCAATATATATGCATGTGCGTTCGTGCATGACAGAGAGAGAGAGAGAGAGAAGAGAGAGAGAGAGAGAGAGACCTGCAGGTCTTCATGGTGGGGCTTCATGAATTGTAGAGGTAGTTGCTTCATTATAACCCATGGACATCCTGCCCATTAACAATAACCTGATCCTGCATTCCATGGTGAGTGTGAAAGGGATCTAGGAGTCTTCATGGACCACAAGCTGAACATGAGTCAGCAGTGTGATGCGGCAGCCAAGAAAGCCAATGCAATTCTCGGCTGCATCAATAAGAGTATGGTGTCTAGATCGAGGGAGGTACTGGTACCACTCTACTCTGCTTTGGTTAGACCTCATCTTGAATACTGTGTCCAGTTCTGGTCACCCCAGTTCAAGAAGGACATGGTCAAACTGGACCAAGTCCAGAGGAGGGCAACCAAAATGGTGAGAGGCCTGGAAGCCATGCCCTATGAGGATAGACTTAGAGCGCTGGGTATGTCTAGTCTGCAGAAGAGAAGGTTAAGAGGGGACATGATAGCCATGTTTAAATATTTGAAGGGATGCCATGTAGAGGAAGGAAAGGGCTTGTCTTCTGCTGCTCCAGAGACCAGGACAAGGAGCAATGGATTCAAGCTGCAGGAAAGGAGATTCCACCTGAACCTCAGGAAGAACTTCCTGACGGTCAGGGCTGTCCGGCAGTGGAATACACTGCCTCAGAGTGTAGTGGAGTCTCCTTCTTTAGAGGTTTTTAAGCAGAGGCTGGATGGCCATCTGTTGGGAGTGCTTTGAGGGTGTTCCTGTGTGGCAGGGGGTTGGACTGGATGGCCTGTGTGGTCTCTTCCAACTCTACATTTCTATGGGCCTTTTCACACGCAGTTTCTTTTGCGAGAGGGCCCCTTGAGCATCGCATAAATAGGAGCGGTGGTCCATACAATGCACTTCCATTTACATGATGCTCACGAGCCTAGCGCGAACCGCGCATGCACCTTTTCATTTTCGGCTTCAAGCCAAAAATGGTGCGTGGTCGTGCAAAGCTCCCAGGGCCTGCGTGCACTTACCTGCATTGCGGTACGTTGTCCCAGGCGTGCTGCTCGCGCTTCCTCCCCCAGTGCAGCCTACAGCTCCCAGGCTGCGCTGCGGAAGGAAGGGGCAGGGCGGTCGCGTGACCAGGAAGCCAGCTGTGGGACGAAGGAGCAGCGAAGAGAGTGCCTCGCAGAAGAACCTGCTTGCGCGAACGGCACCCCCCACTTCCGCGATAAGGTACTGTGAAGAAAAGGTGTATGACTCTATGATTTGGGGCAGAATAATACAGATTTGAAGCAGTTTGTAATCCCCCTTTAGCTACTTAATGAGTTAGTGGCAGCACATGTAAAGTGATTCATCAACTGTTTGTATCAAGCATTTGTGTCATGACCCTTGCTGAGCACTGTATCATACTTTGTTTTCAATTTACTTCAACAACATTTGTAGTGCCCTGCCAATAGAAATGCTGTGCTTTGAAGCTAAGGATTAGAAAGCTGTGAACCACATTATGTATTATTTTTCTGTGGTGAACTTTAACTGGAAGTACTATCATTTTAATGTTGCTTTTGCATTAAAAGATGAAAGAAAATGCTACATTTCTGTGTGTCTCCCAAGTTCAATGCCATTGCTTTTCTTTGACAGCATATGTTCAATATTTAATTGGTTTTGGAAGAAGAACTGTACTGCAAGAGAGCTTTCTTGGTTAATTAAGCACTAAATAGAGTATGTAGGTTAAGTCAAACTTAAATATTCATTATTTAGAGTAATTTTACAGTAAGTATTTAAAAAAAGGGTAATATTTAATTTCATGGTAGTTCCTAGAATGAATGGGCTCTTTATTGTATAAATGATGGCAGTTTATTTCATTTTTTCACCATCTAAATAGTAAGAAAATACCTCTTTGCAGCAAGTCAAGGTCTCAGTATGCTTGAAGGAGGCTGTTGCAAGACCTCTGGTAAACAAAAGAAAACAGAAAAAAAACTCCCTGGAACACGTCTCTAGGATCAAATCTGGAGGCTCTGTTTTACAGTGGTTCCATTCTTTTCAGGAGGGGAATCCCCAGAAAGTCATGCTGTGGAATTACCAGATCCCTGGGCCAGTGACCCATGGAGTGCATCAGGATTCTGTTTTGTTTGTCATGCTGTTTAACATATACACTAGACTGTTGGGACAGGTTGTCTGTAGTTCTCATTTTCACCAAACTGCAAGGAAACTGTTTAAGTTTTAAATTGGTATCTGCTATCAGTAGTAGACTGGATGAGGGTGAATTAATTGAAGCTTAACCCAGACAGAAGTGCTCCTGACCATTCAGAAGGGAGATATAGGAATAGGGATCCAGCCTGTACTGGATGCGGTTACACTCTGAAGACACAGCTTTGCAGTTTAGGTGTATTCCTGGACTCAGTCCTGACACTGGAGGCCCAAACTACTGCAGAGGCCAGATTACACATTTCTGGGACTGGGCACAGCCGGGGCATAGTCAAAGCAGCGCACCAGCTGTGCCCAGTCCTAGAAATATGCAATCTGGTCATGATTACATATGCCTTGATTGAAAGCTGTGTAGATTCTTTAACATGGTCTGTGTAGGACTGCCTTTGAGAAGCGCTCAGAAATTTTAGCTAATCTTACCGCAACTAGTTTAGAAACTGGGATTGCCAGCTGAGTCCATATAACTCCATTGTTGCAACACTTAATTGGCTGCTGTTCTGTTTCCGGGGCAATTCAAAGTGGTGATTAAGTATACAATGCCCTATACAGCTTGGGTCCAGGCTATCTGAAAGACTATACCTTCCTATATCTTCATATCTTCCTATATCTTCCTATATGAGCCTGTCTGGGCTCCAAGATCTTTGGGGGAAGCCCTTCTCATAGCCCTACCACTTTCCCTCCATGTTGTCCTTTTCTATTCTGGCAGAATTTTAGGGGAAAAATGCAACCTAGACTGAAAACGTGGAAATGGAACTACAATAATGAGAGATAGAAGATTCTGTATTTACAAGAGGAAAAAAATGTTGAACAAGCAATGTCAAGGATTGGGCAGTCCCTGGAAGAGATGGAATTCATGGATGAAAAATCTAACCATCGTTCATCCAAGGCTAGCACAATACCTTTACTGCAAATAACTATTATTGAAGATTAGATGATGACAAGAAAAACCGTATTAATTATGAAAAGTAGAAAAAAAAGGAATTACTACCGCAAATTACCATCCAATAACCAGTTTGACAGCAATGTTTTAAATTGTTAACAGGAATAAATGCAAATAGACTCCAGTCTTGCTTAATTTGAAATTTCTCCCACCCAAAAGAACAAAAAGGTAATTGCCCCAATTTCTGAAGAATAAAGCATCAATTGGTAATTGTAAAGTGATATTGAAAAATTGTAAAAGATAGAAGATAGACGTGCACAAAGATGAACTGAGAATGAAAGAAGCATTTTAATCTTTTGTCACATACATGGATAAAAAAAAAAGTCTTGAAATTTTAGTAATCAAGAAAAGCACCAGAAAATATCTCTGATATGTAATGAAATTCCACATGAACAGTAAATAGAGAAGAACTTAGGCTTGGATTTTTTTCAGGATGTTTTTTCATCTCTCTTACTGTTTGTTATTACAGTAATATTAAAGAGAACAAATTATGGATAAGAAACATCAAAGTAAAGTTGAAGGTTTTCACGGTTGGACTCTATAGGTTGTTGTGGATTTTCCGGGCTTTGAGGCCATGTTCTATTAGTATTTTCTCCTGACGTTTCGTCTGCATCTGTGAATCCTCCTTCAGATCCTCTGAAGATGCCAGCCACAGATGCAGGCAAAACATCAGGAGAAATACTAGTAGAACACAGTCTCAAAGCCCGGAAAACCCACAACAACCTAAACATCAAACTAATCTGAGGAAAAACATTTATTCTATGCGAATGATTTAAAATTACATAGAAAGCCACCATCAGAAATTGAATCCATACTGAATACTTTGAGAATATTTAGTCAAGATAGCCCAATGCATAAGTGTGCTACACCATGAGAAAAAAGTGGTAAAATTGTTTATTCAGAAGGAGTGAAATGATTTAAGGATGGGCCAACCAAATCCGTGAATCCTCGAATCCTTGGGAAGGATGTGAATTGAATCTTTCGAATCCCTACACGCCTGGAGGCCTGAGCTGGCGTGAGAGTCCCGGATCAGGCCCATGCAGGCGTGCAGGGGCAGCAAGAGCCACTTTCCTGCACGCTTGGAGGCCTGAGCTGGCGCGAGATCCCCGGATCAAGGTCGTTCCTGCTGCCTGCCCCTGTGGCTGCCTCCCTCTGCAAGGTCATTATTCTCTTCTTCCTATTCTTTTGACCTGAGACTGGAAGGTAGGGATTGAGACTGGACTAGAGGCTGGTGTTTGTTTTTGTTAAGTGCCTCCCTTGTTTTAGGACTTGAGGTTGGACATCAGGGTAGAGAGTTGAGACTGGGCTACAGGCTGGCGTTTTTGTGTTTTTAAAGTGCTTTCCTTGTTGCAGGACTTGAGACTTGACTGGAAAGTACAGTGTTCTTGAGATTTCAAGGACAGCTGAAGAAGATCCCTTTGCATGGTTCCCTTGCAAAGCTCTTCCATACACAATTCTGGGGTTTGTAGTTGGACAAAGTGGCACAGCCTTCTCTGCCAAAGTGTGCTCATGCATCATCAAACTACAAACCCCAGGATGTCATAAGGAGCTATGCAAAGAAAAATCCAGTTTTGACCTGGATTATCTCTGGACTGTAGTATGTGGCCCTGTTTACACAGGCAGGAAAATGTGGGATTAATAATCCACATTTTCCTGCTTGTGTAGAAAGGGCCTTCATGTCATTTTCAATCTGCGAGATCTTAAGGCAAAACTATGACAATTGTCCTGGCCAGATTTCTTCAGAGGCAGGTTTGCCTTTTCCTAGGCTTTTGCTAAGGCTGAGAGAGTGTGTCTTTCCTAAAATTATCCTTGCCCTTTTGTTTTGTTTTGTAATAGTCAACCCAGGAGTCAACTTCAACATCTGGAGCTACTTCCAAATTACATGTAATTCTTAATAAGAAGTATATGGGTTTGTTTTCCTGAAAGTGAAAACTATTATTTGTTTTTCATTAAACAAAGACGACAAATTCTGCTTCAAAACACTTTTCAGTAGAAGTGCTTTGTTTCCCTTGCTTTTTAAACCCTTTTGTAAAAAAAGATTCAAAAGATTCGAGATTCGCGAGATTCATGGATTCACAGAACCTTCCAGGGATTTGGATCCGGATTCAGGTTCAGAAAATTCTGGATTTGTCCCATCTCTAAAATTATTTGATGCAAATGTCTCCAAAAGCTTCAATCATGATAGAAATTAACAATGCTTAGGAATATTAAAAGCTGAGTATATTCAACATAAGACAGAGAAAGAGATTACTAGTGCCAAGGAAACAAAAAGAGCAGGCGAAGTCTTAGAATTAAAACTTAACCTAGAAATGTAATTCAAGACATAAACACTTGCAACATACCAGTTATTCAATATAGTACTGAAAGTGTTTATTGGACTCGTTCAATATAGTACTGGAACTGTCAATGGACTCATGCAGAACTAGATGCACTAGATGGAAAAAAAAATGAAAAATTATGGCAACACACTATGCTTTTATGTCTTTAAAATGATATTGATTGACTATGGCTATTTCTGCACTATGCTGCTAACGTGCTATTATTTCACTTTCAACATCCTATGGAATCCTGGGGTTTGAAGTTTAGGGAGGGGCATTTAGAATTCTCAGCGAGAGAGCTCTTTGGCTTCAGTAGACTACAAATCCCAGAATTTCACAGAATGTTGAAAGTGAAATAATAGCACTATAACAGTGTAGTGCAGAAATAGTCTATATCTGCCACATAATATTGGTTGCTAGGAGTTAAACTGTTGAAGAAAAGAAAATATCTTTGAGTGAATATATTACAGAAAGCAAAGAACAAATGTTAATAGATGTTTACAGACAGAATTTATGGAACACTTAAGTAAAAGAAAGCCATATATAGAAAGAAAATTGCAAAAAATTGCCTTGAAGCCTAGCAAAACAAACTATACATGGTCAATACATTAAAAGCATAGAAGAAAAACTTTATTTATTTATTTAATATCCCATCTTTTATGTATTTATTTAATATCCCATCTTTTTCTTGGTATGGGACTTCTAGAAATAAGTACAGAATGTGACATTGAAAAAAGAAACTGAAGAACTTACTGCTTAAGAACCAGTACAATTGGCCCTACACATTTGCTAGGGTCAGAGGCAAAGGACCCTCACAAAAGTGAAAAATTGCCAACATCAAAATGTGTGTGTGTGTGTGTGTAAAGGGGGCTGAGGCGTGAGTGGGGAGAACATACACCCAGGGTCCAAACCAGGTCAGAGAAAGGAGACAGGTGGCATGGTGGCTCTATACTTCCTCTCTCTTGCTCATCTCTTTCCTTGGATGTGGGTGGGGCATTGGGAGAAGGTTTGTGGTGCTGAGAAATTGGGCTACGAGCTGTCCTTAGCTGGGCAGACAGTGGCTGGTGGAAGAGGAAGAGGACTGGAGGCTGGATTTTAAAGAGTTGGATGGACTGATAGGAGCTGCCAAGAGGGAAGTTTCCCCTGAAAAAGAATTGCCCGGGGTAGGGAAGGGGTTGGAGAAATTAGCAAATAATCAAATCCGTGAATGTCAAACCTGCAAATGTGGAGAGCCATCTATATTTCAGATAAACAGTATCAAGGCTAATGTTGAAAAAATAACTAAGGATAGTAAATTTTAAAAAATTAAAATGTTGATGACTTCATTAGTTCAGTTGTTTATGCAGCAAGATCACATGGACTGAATATAAGAAACACCCAATACTATAAAGAAGTTGCAAACATACACTGAAATCTGTGCCAAAATATGGGCTGGCATCCTGTCAGTGAATTACAACGGACTTGCGCCATTACAGTTCACTTTTATGGTTATTGTGCAGAAGTTCAGACTGCTATGGTTACCTTAGTGGATTATCTTCGTCTGAGCACCCACAGAGGGAGTGTGTCACTGTTAATGCTTTAGGACATCCGAGTGGCATTTAATACCAGTGATCATGGTATCCTTCTGGAGTGCGTGAAGGGTTTGGGAATTGGGGACACTGTGCTTCAATGGTTCTAGTCATATGGTATACCCCAAGGTGCTATTCTATCTTAATACATATTCTATCCTAATATTCTATCCTAATACATCTACATGTAACCACTGGGAGAGATAATCTGAAAGCATGGGGCAGGATGCCATCAGTATGCTAATGACACCCAAATACACTTCTTCATGTCTCCTCTGAATGAATGCCTGGAATAGGTGATGGGCTGGATGAGGAAAAACAAACTGAAACTGAAATCAGACAAGACAATACTGTTAAGGGTCCTAACCTGGGGCTAGAAGTATGTTATTTAGTCCTGGATGGGGCTACACTCCCCGTGAAAGACAACGTTCACACCTTGGAGATGTTTCTGGAGCCATCATTCCATATGACAGCCTAGATAGATACAACAAATGGGACTGCTTGCTGTCAGCTTTGGCTCCTAAATCTGTTGTGCCCCTTGCAAGACCTGGCGGATATAAAGATGATAGCGCATGTGCTGGTAACCTCCAAGCTGGACTTCTGCAATGCACTGTACATTGCACTGCCTTTATGTCAAGAAACTTCAATTAGTACAAAACATGGCAGCCAGACTGCTTACTGGTGCATCTAGGATTGATCATTTTACACCTATCTTATAATCACTCTACTGTCTGCCATTTGGTTCCAGGCAATGTAGATAGTATTGGTTGTTATCTTTAAAGCCCTACATGGTTTGACTGCAGGTTACCTATGGGACCACCTTCTTCCACATAATCTCCACAGTGTACACTCACTTGTCTAAAGGACATTTACTTCACTCAGCCGCGACTGGACTGACAACTATTAACCAGTTTTCTTCAGCTGACATTGTGGAATGTCCTGAAGGAAGATATTAAACAGTTGAATATGCTGTCTGTGTTTAAAACAGCCTTGAAGACCAATCTCTTCCAGCAGAACTACCCAGATGATTTTTAAATTGTGGGTTTTTAAATTATGAACAAATTGTTTTCAATATTTATGCTTTTTAAACCAATTGTAATGCTCTTGTTTTAGAGACCCAGGCCCTTTTCACACCTTACCTTTTCCCGGTACTGGGCGGCAGGGCTCGCGCACAAAGACTTTGGAGGAACACAGTCGCATCCCTCTTGCTTGGGCTCTGCAGGTGCTTCCTGGTCGCGCAAGCGCCCCACCTCTTCCTTCTGCAGTGCAGCCTGAAACCTTTCCCAGCCTGCACTGCACAGGAAGTGCGACCAGCCCAGCTCCCGAGACTCTGCACACCAGATAAGTGAGCGCGGGGCCCCGGAACAATGCGGAACTGCGCAGCATTTTCAGCTTTAAGCCAAAAATAAAATGTGCGTGCAGTCCGTGTTAGGCCCTTGAGCGTCGCACAAATGTGAGTGCATCATGTGGACTGCTCCTCACATTTACGCAACGCTCAAAGGGCCCTTTCGCTTCAGCAATGCAGTGTAAAAAGGGCCCCGGTGTGGTGTAATAGTTTGAGTGTTGGATTACAACTCTGGAGACCAGGGCCCTTTCCACAACTCACCTTTCTGTGGAGTTGGGTTGCGGGGATTGCGCGAGCAGCCTCTTGTGAGAGGCGGTCATGTCCCTGTTGCTTCAGCTTCGCAGCTGCTGCCTGCTCACAAACAGGGAGTGCAAGAGCCCCTCCTCTTCCTTCCACAGCACAGCCTGAGATTTTCCCAGGCTGCGCTGGGGCAGGAAGCACGAGTGCCACAGCTCCGGAGCTCCGCAGGCATGGCAAGTGTGCGCGAGGCCCTGGAGCGATGGGTGATCGCGCACCATTTTTGGCTCAAAGCCAAAAATGAAATAGTGCATGATCGGCATCTGTCAGCCCCTGGAGCATTGTGTGATTGTAAGTGTGTTGTGTGGACTGCTCCTTGCAGTTGCACAACGCTCCAGGGGCCCTTTTGGATGGCAAATGCCATGCGAAAAGGGCCCAGGATTTGAACCCCTGCTTCAACCATGGAAACCCACTGCCTCAGAGGAAGGCAAACCCCCTCTGAACAAATCTTGCCAAGAAACCCCCGTGATAATTCACTTTAGGGTCAACATAAGTCAGAAACGACTGGAGGGCACACAACAACCACTGTTCTCTTAACTGAGTATGTCTTTTTAATTGGTAATCATGTTTTTAACTATGTTCTGTATCTATTTGTTGCTGTATTTGAATCTGTTGTTCTCTGTAGGTAAGACGTTTTTTGTTGTTGCTGCTGCTGTTGTTATTTTGATGTGGCAATCCTTGGTCATAGCAGAATTGAAGACAAAGAAAGGCAAAAAAATTGTGGACAACTGAGACCTACCCGTTAAGATTCAATACCTCTGGAAAAAGAAAAAGCCTGAGAAAGCATCTGAATGAAATCACTGTTGATTGGATCACAATAGCACAATTATTAAAAGTGGCATTATTTGGAACATGACACATTATCCTGTGATACCTTACTGGTCCTTAGATTCTAGCACAGAATCTGAATCATTGATAGCCCAAAGCCAGTCAGTAACACCTGCTAGACCTTGAAGCCAATACAAAGAACTAAGGACACGTTGTACACCATTTGTTTCTCAGATGGAAACTCCTTTGGTGAAGCTTGCTTTCAAAAATAATGGACAGGTAATGAATGAGGAAGACAGTAGGCCTGGGATGGGGAGCTGTGAATGTGTGAATATGCATACATATGTTTAGGTATCTAGGTGTTGCTGTATCCAACAGTGTTTCTGTATAATGGGGAGTATTACTGCCATAGCCTCACTTGATTTGTAGGCTCTGTCTTGTCCTACATCCTCTAATGACCAGTTCTGCATTGCTTTTGAGGGCCTTCCAGGTTTGTTTGATTTGTAGTCTTTGATAACACTAGACTGCATTCTAGGATTGTTATAAACTATTGTGTCAGCTTTACCTCCTGTTCTTCAGGCAATATAGAAGCAATGCACTACATCGTATGCCTAATCTATTTTAAAAAACCCTGAACAAATGGGACAATAATAACAACACAGGTACTAAAATGACCTAAATTACAGTGTTGATGTAAATATTACTAAGATAATACGTAAAGTGCTTTCAATATCTACAAGCATAGTGTATAAATGCCTGCTATTACAGAGCTGCAATGGAATTACATTTTCTGTTGCCTCTGTGCTGTATTTTTCTTACTGGCATTGATGGGAAGGCTATTGCAAATTTTTTGTCTTGCCTTTTTTTGTTTTTGTCTTTGCCTTTTTCAAACTAGTGCAAGATTTTTTTTATACATTAAAAGTCAAGCAAAAGCACCCCAAAATGTGAAATGATACACAATTTACACCTTCGTAGTGCAGATAAGTAAAAATAACAGCTGTGTTTAAGACAATGGTACATAAAGACTCAAGCAGGCCCACAGTGAATTCTGTGTAATGGATGCCAAGAGCTAATTTGCATGATTGTCTTGATAATATCTAAAAAAATAAAAAAGTTGAGTTAATGTCCATGTTCAGTAGTTGTTTGAGGAAAGACAAATTATGAAATGTTTGGTGGCAAAGGTGATTGGAGGAGTATTACGTTGTAAAAACTTAATATTTTAGTAATTGAAGTAAAAGGTGTACTTGGAATGCTATTTATAGACAATAAATATTGTATAAGGTATTAATCATGAGTAGGGAGTTATTTTCTCAGAAGCATGGATTAGGAACAGTTGCAATGTGACCTGAATGATGGGAGATATAGGCCCTTTCCTTAACTTACCTGTTCTCGGTGCTGGGACACGCGGATTGCATGAGCAGCCTCTCGCGAGAGGCTCTCGTGTCCCCACTGCTTCGCCTCCACAGCCCCTGCCTGCTAGCGAGCAGGCAGCGTGAGGGCTCCTCCTTTTCCTTCCATAGTGCAGCCTGGGATTTTCTCAGGCTGCGCTGGGGCAGGAAGCGCAAGTGCCGTGGCTCTGGAGGCTCTGCATGTGCAGTGAGTGCACATGGGGCCCTGGAGCGATGCGCAATCCCACACCATTTTCGGCTAGAAGTCAAAAATTAAATAGTGCGCAATCGGTGCCTGCTGGCCCCAGCAGCATTGCGCAATTGCGAGGACGTCATGTGGACGGCTCCTCACAATTGCGTGACACTCCAGAGGCCCTTTCGCTTGGCGAATGTAGTGCGAAAAGGGCCATAGATTTGTACAGGAAGAGGATCGAAGAGCAAAAGGAAGGGTGGGTATATGAAAGCTAAGTTAGAAGTCATCCATCTATCAATCAGTCCATCCGTCTGTCTACCTCTTTATTTATAGTCTACCTTCCTCTAAGACTGCAACTCAAGGTAGCTTACAAAAGATGCAAGATTATAATAAAAATACATAAAGTTAAAAACATATACATTTCAAAACAGTGTTAAACAGCAACAGAATTAAAACCATTTAAAATCTTACTTTAAAACAAAGATTAAAAACAGCACAGCACCATAAAAAAACTGTCTTGTTAAAAACCAGTTTCCAAAGGCTTCCTTAACCTGCCACTGAAAAGATAACAAAAAAGGAACTATCCTAGCTTCCCTAGGTAAGGAATTACACAGTCTTGGGCCAGCCACAAAGAAGGCCTTCTCCTGTATTCCCACTAGCCTTGCCTGTGAAGGCACTAGAAAGAAGTATCTCCCCTGCAGATCTTAGAGTCTGGAAAAGGCTTATATGGGGAGATATGGTCCTTCAAATAGCATGGGCTTGTTAAAATGTATGAAATTATATACTGCTTATTTGGTGCAATGTACTTTACCATTTCCATCAATTTTTTTTTGTCTAAATACCCTCTTGCTGATAACACTTCATCGTATGTCTGGAAAAATATCTTTCTCTGTCATTTTTTGTGCCTAGTAGACTGTGTTTGAAAAATTAAAACATACCACCTTTCTTTTGTTGTTGAACTGTTAACCTCTAGCAAAGTAAACCAAGCTATGTGAGAGGAATAATTCTGGTGCAGTAAGTGTTGAAGCAAAAAGACACCCCCTTCAAATGATTGATTTAAATAATGTGCCAGAAAAGATCTGTTATGTTAACAGTATATTGCCAGAAAATCACTGGCTTGGAATGCTAGAAAAAACTTTTATCAGGCTTTAATTCTAACGTATATATATCAGCCTTGATAAAGTTTAAGGGTTAAGGATTAATTTTACTTATACAGATTGACTGCTCATTCTAGTCTCGCATGTATTAGTACAAGCTTTGACTGTGAGATTACGGTACTTATTTATGTTGGTGAAAAGACTATTCCCTCTCTGAAGGGAATTAATGATCTCCAAGGCCATCCTGTAAAGCACGATAGGCAATTTGCTGTAAAGTGGAGATGACTAACTTCCAGAAATTGTTGAACAGCAACATCTTTCTTTCCTCTTTGGCTGTGCTGACTAAGGCTTCTGTTGAGTAACAATCCAAAAATATCTGGGAGGAGTACCAGTTGCACACTGCTTTTATAGAGGCATGCCTGTGCCAAACCTACATGAATGATTATAGCTCCCATTGCCCATCAATATACAGAATGAGAGTGGTTTTTTTTACCACTCATATATTGAAAGGGATGAGGAAGAAAAATCTGCAAAACATATACTGGGATCATCCAGTAGTAAGTGAAAATGTGAGTCGGATGGTACACCATCCGTGGATCCACTTCCTAATTCAGTTACCTCCACATTGGCTAGATTGTGGTTTTGGACTCATAAAACAAGGTGAGCAGAAGACAAATAGTAGATCTGTGAATAATTAGCAGTAGATCAGAAACTGTTTATCAATAGCAAAGACAACAACTGCATTAGACTGCTGAAAAATAATATGGAGGAGATGAATAGACAAGCAGTCCAACTGATAAAGTGATGTGTCAGATGTTGACTTTACGTATTTTTATATTTGGACATGAAAAAGGGAAACTTCTGTATTTAACTGGTAACACAAGCCCTGATAGTGTTTCTGCTGTAGGGATTTTGAGCAAGAAATTTAATGCATCCATAAAGAAGGGCTGGAATAAAAAGGGTGGCTCAATACCTAAAGGGGACTATGGATTTTAAACTGAAGCTACCAACCAACGGTAATCTAAAACCTGTATGCTACATTGATGCAGAATGGGCCGAAGATAGTGCAGATTATCATTCTGTCAATGGTTTTCTATTTTTGTATGGCAATGGGCCTATTTCTTGGGCCAGCCACATACAAGAAGTTTCCATCAAGTCAGGATACATTGCTGCAACAGAAGCATGTAGAGAATAGTTATGGTTTGATCAGCTGCTGATTGATTTTGGAATAAGTGAACAAAAACCAGTTCAAGGCATGGAAGACAACCAGAGCTGTATTAGGCTTCCTTAAACAGAGAAGATGATGCCATGCAGTGAGCACACTGGAACAACAAAGTGTGTGAGCTGACTGACAAAGGAGTAATCAAGATGATCTCCTGTCTAATAATGAAAATGACAGCTGATATCTTAACCTTAACCAAGAGACTGCTGAGAGAACCTGTAAGATGAGACTTCAGGGATGTGTACATGGTTAAGGAGTGTTGAAGCTAGCAATCTTATCATGCCTATACTCACTGGTAGTTACACTGCATGTTATTCTTTTGGAGTTTAAACACAGCATGTTTATGGTAACTGACAGGTTGGTATGTTTGTTCACACGCTACATCAGGTAGCCTTCCTTTTGTTTTCTGGGGTCTCATCTGCTCTCATACACCTCTCTCTCTCTCTCTCTCTCTCTCTCTCCCTGTCGGAAGCACGTGTAATAAGACCTTCTTTAGGTGAGGTGCTCCAAACCCTGATACCATGTAGTACTCTTTCTTTTCTTACCTTTCTTCAAGAAGATGTACGTGTTTTGATTACACATGAGTAAAACTACTTTTAAATATGTTATGAAGAATATTACATTTGATTTCTTCCTCTGCTGTGTCTTGTGTGTGGCTGGTGAGCTGTTCAATTTCTGCCTAGTGCATCACATGATTTGCTTGAGGGATCCGCTGCAATCCTTCATATTTCCCAACGGATCTCAGTTTGGTTGCTTTTAAAAACAAAGTAGATTTCACAAGCCTGAAGGCTTCCCCCTCTACCATAAAAGGCCCTACGAGTAGGCTAAGTAAATAAACTGATCCAGAAAAAAGCAACTTGATGGATAATACAAACATTTCTTAATTGTCCTAATTGCTGATTGCAGTTTTGAAAGCAGCAACGCATGATCCTTATGACTTCTCCCTTCAGCAAGAATGTGGAGCGAACAAAGCCAGCTCTGTGGACATCAAATGATGCCCCCTAAAAGCCAGGTTAGTACTTGGATGGGGGACTGCTAAAGAATACCAGGTTACTATAGTCTGTATTGTAGAGAAAGTCAATGACGAATCACCTCAGACTACAAGAAAACCCTATGAAATTAATGGGGTCACTGCAACTCAACAGGCAGCTTGAATGAGCATGCGTATGTATGTGTGTGTGCATGCGTGCACACATGTGCGTGCACGCACACACACACACACACACTGTCATCCAGTTTCTCAAGGTCTTGGTGGCGACATTTGCTCCAATAACATTCTCCAAGACTGCCTTGAATTCACACTTTATTATTTAGATGTAGGGCAGTGGGATTTGAAGCCAGCATGTTTAAGTTGCCTGCCCCCACTTAAACACCTTAAGTGTCCACTGATCCTTCTTTCCAAAGGAAACCAAACCTGAGCAAGTGTTGTGCCTTTAGACTGTCTTACTGTTTGTGGGGGTAGCTGGATGGGGGTGGAAGAACCAAAATAACATAATGAAAAACAAGTTAATCTTTTGCTTTTATGTTTCTTTTTTTTATTTTCTTTCTTTTATTTTCAGTCAGAGCAAGTTTATTTCTTTGGTGTATTTATGGCAGTAATGTTCTCTTTATTTACTGTGTTTAATGGATTTTATTACTTTTTAACCTACTTGGGTGGGGGAAAAACTTTTATTAACCTAATGCTGTGTTACCCTGATTTCTGGGGTCCAGTGGGGGACACCTCAATGTGCTCCAAATACTGGGGAATGGGAATTAGCCAGAGCACAAACTGTAGCACTACAAGAGGCAGGATAACCTAGTGAGATCTTTAAACCCAATTTTTACAGGGTCAGGTCAAGCCAAAAACCAAGCAAAATTGTCTAATAGCATGATTTTATTGAGGGGAATTCACTCATGCATGCACACAAGATACACACAATCACACATTCACACAAGAGCTAGCTGAAAGAGAAAGGGAGGGAAAATGATAGAGAGGCTGAGGGATTTGGGGGGATTTATAATTACCAGTCCAGAAGAGTAGTGAAGAGCAGAAATGTATTTTGGCTTAGGTAGGACCTAAGGGCAGTTCTCATTCAGGAGCCAGATGGACAGAGTGACGGGTCGATCTTCAAGAGACTGCACTGGGCCTCCTCAAACCAGGGGTATTTGTACCCTCAAAATGGCTTGTGGCTGTGAATGTTCCAGATGCAAGATAAAGGGAACCTGTCGTGGACAATGAGTCTTTCGCCGGTTGATGGGCTTAGTGCTTTGATTGACAAAGACATGATGGGTGTTGTAATAGCTGTCTATTGTGGGTGCTGTGAGGACAGAGGAAAGAATCCAGGTGTACAAGGGATGGATATCTGTCAATCAGTGTCCTGGTGGGCTCCTCACAGTTGGATTCCCTGGAAAAGTCCAGCTTCTATTTAAGCCTATTATCCACAGGAATGATGTGTATTTGCCTGACAAATGACTCAGTCCTACGTGGAGGAATTTTGGAGTTGACCTATGCTTCTCACATTTACAGTCAAATTCTTTCCCTCGCTCAGTTTGACCTCTGTCACTTTTCAGGCTTGAATTTGATATCAGAGCCAATAAAATGTGTTGCCAATTACATATGATGCCAATTAGGTATGGTGCCCATCCAAACCATACTGATATTGGGGACCCCTAAAGCGGGGCCTTACAGCTGGGTAGAGGAGACTTTGTCACCTACTATCAAAGGAAATGTTGTTCCCTTGTACTGAAACTTCATGGACTCTTCTCTGAATCTCATCCCAGCGGATGCAATGCAAATCAGAGTGCTATAGCGATTCAGAGAAGTACTTCTGTGCCTTTTTACAAAGATTTATGACCATACTCTACAATTAGCTGTAATGGGAGTTACATGCGGAGTTTTCTATTTATGGAGCTAAAAAACAGAAGCAACTGCACTGCATCAAGTCTAGAGAAATGTTTCATTCTTAGACTGAAGCTATATCATTAAGTAGATATCCATGCTACAAACATCTATTGAGTTTATACCAGTTTAAAGAATTGCAATTTGGTGAAATTTTTTTTGAGAATTCTGCCTTGTTTGTTTGCTTAGGAATATTTTAATACATTTTTTAAGAAATTGCAGTAAGCCCAAAGCAGTTTGCAGTAGTATATACCAAATGAAAAACAATCAAACTGATTAATAAAATAATTATAAAAGAAAAACATGTTTCATTAAAATCACACAGGGTTAGTGGCAAGGTTGGTGATCAGGGAAGAAAATGCCTACATGCCTATATGAATTAATGAATCTTCAGTTTATGGTAGAAACATCCTACCCTGGGACTCAACCTGAGTTCACTGGGAAAAGAATTCAATTTCAGGCATCTATCCTTTTTCCCAGAGCACTATAGCTCCTACAGTATGAGTGACCTTTAAACCAGTCCAGGGAGCCAGACTAGAGAGACACCGATAATTGATTATTGGCAGTTATATGAATGACTTTAAAAACGCAAATAGCTCATGCAGGAGGTCGGAACTGGCCAAGTAGAAAGCATTTTAATGGTTTCCAATGATGGTCCAGATTAGATCTTGAAAAATTGTATTTTGAACTACAGCTCCCAGAGTCCCTCAGGCAACATGCCTATGGGATATGCTGGCTGGGGAAGTGACTTTCCTCTAGGCTTTTTTCCAGAACATCCTCATATCTTTTGTTTCAGAAGACAAATTCTTATTTGAAGTTTTTCCTGCTGAAACTCTTTTTCCAATACAAATAAGAGGGATGGGGTCCCCAACTCAGATTGGACCAGCAGGAGAGTTAATACTCTCTTACCTGGTCCATCACGGTTAGGATTGGGGTCCCTGTGCCTGCTGTTGACGTGAATGTCCCTTACCTAGTGGATGTGTGGAGAAAATGTATCCGGACTTATTTTTGCAGCTGCCAGAATCCCACCACTGCTCTACCTTTTCAAAAACATATTTGTCCCAAATCTAGGATATGTGGGGCAATTTAGTCATATTTTCAGGTCCAAGAGGCCTTTTTTGAGCAGGTAAGGAACTGGAAGTTGACTTCCCCACTCCTTTTCAAAGGTCTAAACAAACTAGGGAGGACAACATGGTAAAATTGTCCCTCAGGTCCATTACCAGAATATTTGGATGCCTTTAAAATAATTGAGGTGGGAGTGGCTGGGAGGCAGAGCCTCCAAGGCCCTATGGAAGCCACTATGACTTTCAACCTCTGACTGTTTCTTACCTCATTGTATATTACAAGTAAACACTAAGTGGCACCCTGTTCAATAATTATGAGGTCATAAGCCTTCCTTACAACATTGCAATTTACTTTTATTGTAATTGTGCATGCAATGACCAAAAGTTTTCCCTAAACCTACCTTTTTCAGTGGCACAGCCTGCTCCCCCATCGCCCATGTCCCTGTTGCCAGCGAGCAGGGAGAGGAGTGGAGACATATCTAATTCACTTCCTGGAGGGTGTCTAGCTAACTGGATGCATCTCTGCTCATCTCCCTGCTCCTTGGCAACAGGGAAATGGCTGCTTGGGGGGTTCTCTGCTGAAAAGATTTCAATAGCTCAGGATCTTGACCGGTATGAGTTTATCCTGGCTTTATTTACAAACTCAACAAAATGAGAAAATACTGCAAACAGAGATGTTACCATAGTATTATCTAACTGAGTCAAAAGAGGATAGAGACCTATCACTTCATTGTATCCCCTCATTGCAACAGAAAAAAACAAACAGAATATGTACAAGATCTTTGTGATAACAAATATGAGAAAGCCATTGTGTCATCTACCTTGAACAAGGTGTAATGCAGGAAAACACATGATAAGGATCTTTTGTAATTTTTTTTTTAACAGTAGTTGAGTTGTCTGTGAGCCCCAAAATGGATCAGGAGTGTGATTCTAAGAGAGGGAAGTGATAGTCATTTCCCAGATATGATTGCTATAGCGGTCCATAACTTTTAGCCATGAAAAAGTGTGTGCATATGTGTGCATGGGCAAGTGGGGAGAAGTCCGTTACCATCCCAATCCATGGCTTGGCAGCTATGGTTCTGAAAAAAAGAATGGAAGCACTCAGATAGGAGCTTATCAATTAAAAATAAAATTGTCTTATTCATTAATTAAATGAGAGGCAGTGCTAAGGAGACCATTTCCACGCTACACTGTTACAGTGCTATTACTCTGCTTTCAACATCCTAGGGAATCCTGAAATTTGTAGTTTAGGGAGGGGAATTTAGAGTTCTCAGCCAGAGAGCTCTTTGGCCTCTGTAAACTACAAACCTCAGAATTCCACAGGATGTTGAAAGTGGAATAGCAGCGCTATAGCAGTGTAGTGTGGAAATGTCCAAAACTGTAAAAGGAGTTAAAAAGGGAAAATAAGGGATAGATGAGAAAGTAGTGGGATAGATGAGAAAGTGAATTTTCAAAACATCATTATCTGTTCCCTTCCTTCCAAACTGAAAACAGTGAGAGGGGCTGATGGAGCAGGGAGCAGGAGTAAAATTATGTGCAGTATTTTTCAGCTTCATTCTTTTAGTGCAGACATTTAACTTAGATTTAAATGACAATTTAACATGAAGGTAATAGCTGATTTCCCTCCCCCTTTAATGATAAATGCAATTGAATTAGATTTTAAAAACCTATTCATGATTAATCAAACACTTTGACCCCTTTCTGCTAGCCTTCGTATCTCTGAAAACACTACAGTATTACTTTATTCTCCATCTTGGTACTGCTACAGTGAAGCCCCACATGGAAGCAAATGGGGTGGGACAGGATTTCGGATAGTGTGAGGAACCTGTGGATAAGAGCCAGTGTGAAACCTGGTGGATAATATTTATGTGGCCTTTGAACATATAAAAGCTACTGCAGTGTGGAAAGAGTTCAGATTATATATAATTTTTCATTTTATAGCAGTATTATTACTGTAGACAGTTTTATATTTGGTAGCAGCTGTTCTCAAAAATGTCACATTGACTGATTGTTGGAGCCAATGCAGAGTTTTGAGTAAACCCAAAGGGAATAATCTTCTTTATGTGTCCAGACTGGAATTATATAGTGCAGTAAGAGGAGATTTATTTATTGACTGATCAATAAAAATCCAAAATATGAGATGTGATAGGGAATTCTATATGCAAACTCTCTTAGTTGAGCTGAGAATTCCATCACAGATCTCAGGAGAAAACTCGGGTGTTTTTTAATGAACCCTGTCAAAAGGCATTTTTTTGCCTCATTTGTTTTCTTTGGTGATCGTTCTTATAATAAAATAAGTGTGTGTGTGTGTGTGTGTGTGTGTGTTACAGCCATCACAGTAGTTATTATGGCATCATATTTTTGTATAAGTATTAATATTTTGCCAGTCAAGAAACCTGATCCAGGCCATTTCCGCACTATACTCTTATAGCGCAATGATTCAACACTTTCAACAGCCGGCCCCTCCCGAAACTGCAAACCCCAGGATTCCATAGGATGTTGAAAGTGGAATCATCGCGCTAGAACAGGCTCGTGCGGAAATGGCCCCAGCAAGTAAGATTGTTGTTGTTATGTATTATCAAGTCAGCTTTAACTTATGCCAGCTCTGTAAATGAGAAACCTCCAAGAGCCCGGCTCATCATTCACTCTACTCAGGTCTTGCAGACAGGGAGTCATGGCTTTCTTTACGTTCTGTGATGTGGTCTTCTCTTTTTTTTTTAATTGTCTTTACTGGGCGTTATTGTATTTTCCAATAACTTGAAGAACATCCATACAGAATTTAAAGATAATGTGAAAAATAGATTTGCTCTATTAAGGCTAATTGACCAGAAGCCAGAGGAACTCTGGAATGAAACCGGTGACATTGTCAGGGGAGAACGTGGAAAGTCACTAACTGCAACCAAAAGAAAAGAGACCTCAAAGGATGACAGATGAAACTCTTCATGCAGTTGAGGACAGATGAGAAACAAAGGTAAAAGGGAAGAGAACTAGGGTCAGAATCACGAATCCAGCACTTATGTACAGAGATAACTATTATATTAATCAGTACAGAGAAACAGAAGGTGGCAACAAAAAAGGAGGAACAAGAGATCTTTTCCACGAGATCTGAGAAATTAAAGGGAAATTTATATCAGAAATGGGGATGCCATATGACCAGCAGGGGAACACATTGTATGACCAAGTAGAAATAAAAAGATGATGGAAATTTCACTGAATAAGTATACAAAAGAGATGAAAAGATGACAGATTGAGTAAAGGAGGGACTGTTTGATGATACATAAGATAATGGAACACACCAAAAAAAATTCATAAGAAAATCAGCCTTTGCTGTATAGATTATAGGAAAGTCTTTGATTGTGTAGTTCGTAAGAAACTATGGAATGAAACATTTGATTTTCCTGACATATAACTCATACTCAGGACAAGAGGCTACCATCATGGCAGAATATGGAGAAATGGAATGGTTTTGAATTGGCAAACAGGTCGGGCAAGACTGCATTTTATCACCCTATCTGTTCAACTTATGTGTTGAACATATATGTAAAGCAGGGTTAGAAGGAAGATTGAAAATTAGAGGAAGGAAGGAAGGAACAATAATAATTTAATGATTAATGTGCAGATGACACCATACTACTAGCACAAAACAACAAAGATTTGGAATGACTAATGAAGAAAGTCAAGGCAGAAAGTGCAAAGGCAGGTTTATAGCTGAACATTAAGAAAACAAAAATCATGAACACAGATGATTTACATAACCTTAAAGTAGCCAATGAAGATATTGAAATAGTTCCAAGATTTTCCATACCTTGGGTTAGTCTTTAATCATAATGGAGACTGCATTCAAGAAATCAAAAGACTAGGACTTGGAAGGGGAGCCATATAGGAACTAGCCAAGATCCTTAAGTGTAAAGATATGTAATTGAATATTAAGGTTAGGATGGCCCATGCCATCATATTTCCAATTTCTCTGTATGGTTGTGAAAATCGGACAGTGAAGAAGTTGAGATGAAGAAATCAACTCCTTTGAAATGTGGTACTGGAGGAGAGTTCTATGGATACCCTGGACTGCTAAAAAGACAAATAAATGGGTCTTAGAGCAAATCAAGCCTGAACTCTCCCTAAAAGCAAAGATGACTAAACATGACTGTGATATTTTGGACATACTATGAGAAGACCTGACTCATTAGGAAAGACAATAATGCTTGGCAGCATGGAAGATAGTAGAGAAAGAAGAAGCCTGTGTTACAGATGGATAGACTCAATCAAGGATGCCATGCAAGACTTGAGCAGAGCTGTTGTTAAGGTGACTTCGAGGTCTCTCATTTGTAGGATCACCATAAGTCAAAGTCCACTTGACAGCAGTCAACAACAACAGGTCATTTCATGACATGTCTAAAGCACAGGAACCTCTGTTAAGTCATTCTGGCTACTAGGGAGAGTTCAAGTTTGATTTGCTTTTGGACCCATTAGTCTTTTTGGCAGTTCATGGCATCCATAGAATTCCTCTTTAGAACAAGTTGATTTTATTCTTGTCAGCTTTCTCTTGACAGCTTCACTGTCCAGCTTTCACAACCATACATAGAAATCGGAAATAGTGTGCGTGGTTGCAATTTTGGTATTTAATGATATATTTTCACATATTCACATTCAATATCTTAATCATCCATGTTTAAGTTATATAATTTTTCTATGGTCATTATTTTTATTTTCTTATTGTTCAGCTGTAACCCAGTTTTGTACTTTCTTCTCTAACTTTCATTATAAGTTGTTACAAATCTTTGCTATTTTCTGCTAGTAAGGTGTCATCCGTGTCTCTTAAAATGTAGTTGCTTCACAACTTCTTCTTCCAAGTCTAACCTGCTTTATATTTATGTTCTGCATAAGACCCATCGCACATTTACTTATTATTTGCTGCCATTTATTTATTAAATTTAATACATAAACATTTACTAAAAATTAATGAATAATGCTAAAAACAACACTTAAGGCCTTAACAGGATGCTTGTCTAAAGGGAAGTTTAGCTCAGTGTTGAATAATGTTGTTCATTCCATTAGCAAAACTAACATTGCCATTGCAAACACTTACCTTCTTACTGTACTAGGCCATAATTCTGTGCCATCTTGTTGCTATCCCAACAATTGCCGAGATGGGGTCAGGACCTGAATGCTCCCCGCTGCATTGGTTGGCTGCCAGCAGATGGATAGAGTTCAGGACATGCTCCTTCCTTCCACAATACAACCGGTATCTTCCTGTGCTGTACTGTGGAAGGAAGCATTTGATACTGCTTCCACTCTTCTTGCATGGCCTCAACTGATGGCATTATTGCATGAAGGGAGGCCGTTACCGGATTTTTTCCAGTAATGGCATTCAGCGTGATCATAGTTGCTGGGCATGTGACAGCAGCAGGACTGCAATGACGTCACGCGAGGGCACACATCACAATCCAGCAGTAAAGGCATCTCCATGCTGGGATAGTGCCATTGTGCAGTAAGGGCCTACGTTTCCAATATGCAGGGGAATTATCCAACACAGGTTTCAGTTGCATAGCTGTTTGCCTAAGCAATTACACAAATTGTTGCCTGCCTGGAAGTCACAAGTACAAGTGCTCGACTGCTTAAGCAGCTGGAAAAAACAATGGAAAGATTATATGTGTGTGTGCATATTAAAGCATTTATATATCACCTGTATGTGTGTGTGTGTGCATGCATGTGTGTTTGCGTGTCTGTGCATTAAAGCATTTATGTTATCCATCAACCTACCATAGCTCATCGGGCAAATTATAGTGGAATTTCTTTCAGTAATATTATGTGGGATTTAGGCCATAGTCCCATCTTGCGAGCCCTTGTATTTACCTTAGCTTCAGAATATCTAATGAAAAAGAATGCCTAATAAAATAATACTGGCTGGCATCTTGCTAGTGATTTGTGATAGCACAAGTCCAACTTACAGAATCACAACTCGCTTTTTTTGGTTGTAGATTGAAATACTGTTCTAGCCGTGCAATGACCAAAAGCCCCTCCCCAACCCACCTTGTGAGCCATACAGCCCTCCCCACATGGCCATTTCCATGTTATTAGAGAGGATATTATTCCATGTTATT
Organism: Iguana delicatissima; assembly: GCA_948472985.1. Lineage (NCBI taxonomy): Eukaryota > Metazoa > Chordata > Lepidosauria > Squamata > Iguanidae > Iguana > Iguana delicatissima. The sequence goes on from CAOKZL010000176.1 coordinate 249,096, forward strand.
AGATCATCGTCAGCAAGTTCGGTTATTTTCTTTAGCAAGAACATCCTAAGAATCCCTGGAGATCGCTGCAGGGGCTACAGGAAAGTATCTGGATGCATTGTTACTGATCCTCCTATAGTCCAATAACCCAGAAATGGCCATCTTGGGCTGTATGTGTGCATGCAGCTTATAAGGTGGGTTTGGAAGTACAGTAGAGTCCCGGTTATCCGACGCTCAGTTATCCGACCATCTGGATTAACCGACGTCACGGCGGCCTGGGGGCGTGGCTGTGGGCATTTCCGTGCCCCCAGACACGCCCCGACATGCCCCGACACGCCCCCAAAATGGCGTCCGCTGTAGGCGTCCAGGTAATCCGACCTTTCGGTTATCCGACCTTGCGGCTGCCAGTTTGGGTTGGATAATTGAGACTCTACTGTAAGTAGCATACAGAAATGTAGCTATGTAAGAAATGTACAGCTCCTGCAGGATCTGGCCAGTACTGAATGTTTGTATCTTTTTAGCTATATTTGTTTTAATTTTTGAAAGCCACTTTGAATCTCAAAAGTGGGGGAAGGCAGGATGAGGCAGCCTATTTAGCCTCCCTCGTGCTACCAAGCAAACTGCTTTTGAAATTCAAGGAAGCAGTTTGCTATCACACACAAGGACCAACTATTTAAAAAGGCAGCAGTGTGTGTGTGTGTGTTTGTGTGTGTGTGTGTGTATGAGGAGATGGGACTCCATTAACCTTGTACAATCCCCTTGTGAGAGCCAAAGTAGTTCTTTGGATCCAGCCCAAAATCATTCAGTGTGATTCTTACACAAAACAAAACTCACTTCATACATACAGAGCTATACAGCTCAGATCCCTTCAGTATTCTTGACCTAATTTTCTTTCTTTTCTTTTTTTTTAAATTAGGTTCCCTGCTGTTTGTTTTAATAAATGGAAGCATAAGACATGAATTACAGTCTCTTTCTTTCATAAGACAGATGAGACTGTGTTTAATGTTTTTTTACTCACTTTAAGTTCGAGCAATTGAGAGGTTTGTGAAGAAAGGAAAGAAAGGGTTATATCTTGTTTCACAAACAATTCAGTATCAGTGAAGCTATAATTTAAATGAAGAAAATGAGAAGGACTGAAGAAACCATCTTAGAAATTCTACAGAGAAAACTCTGGAGAAGAAAACATGAATCACACATTAATAGCAGTAATGATGGAAGGCCAAAATAACTGCATCAATATTCTGCAGCAACATAAGGCTTATGCTGGAAGAAAGTTATGAAAGGAGAGATCAGATGAGAAATCAAACTTGGAAATAATATGGAATGTGCACTAAGGAATTTGCTGCCTTAAGCAAACATCTCAAAGTGTTCTGTGAGGATATGGTAAAATTTAAATAAATTTACAAAGAATTAGGGATGTTTTCTATTTTCTGGTTACTTGAATAATCCTTTGAAGACAGTGGCCCTTTTCGCACAGCATTTTCCATGCGAAACAGGGCCTGGAACATCATGAGATTGTGAGGAGTGATCTGCACGACACACTCACAATCGCGCAATGCTCCAGGGGCCAGCAGACACCGATTGCGCACTTTTTCATTTTCGGCTAGAAGCCGAAAATGGTGTGCAATCGTGCATTGCTTCCAGGCCCTGCGCACACTTACCTGGCGTGCAGAGCCTCTGAAGCCACACCGGTCGCACTTCCTACCCCAGTGCAGCCTGGGAAACTCCCAGGCTGCACTGTGGAAGGAAGAGGCAGGGCTCTCACGTGAGCAGGCAGCTCGTACAGAACCGAAGGATCCCGGATGCGAGAGCCTCTCGCTGGAGGCTGCTTGCGTGATCCCCACACCCCAGCGCCAGAAGACAGTGAGGTGCGGAAAGGGCCAGTTTCTTTGTATGATTTGAAACGCAACAACTGAAAACATACAAGAAGGTCCACTCTGAAAGGCCTGGTTTGTGATGTGTTGTCAGCAAGAAGAAAGATTATACCTGTCTTTTGGGTATGTAAAATTTTGGCCAAAGGTTTTATTATTATTGCCCATAAGCAGAAGAAAATGTCTTTGCCATAGAAAGGTAAGAGAAGTTTCAAACACCTTCAGATTTCAGTTATCCCCCTGGACCATGGTGAGGCCCTGGCCGTTTCCACACTAGCCTGTTATAGTGCTATTGTTCCACTTTCAACATCCTGTGGAATCCTGGGCTTTGCAGTTTAGGGAGTGGCCTTTGAGGCTGCTCCCTAAACTGTAAACCCCAGGATTCCATAGGACGTTGAAAGTAGAATAATAGCGCTATAACAGGCTAGTGCAGAAATGGCCCATGTCACTAGATCTGGGTGTGGTAGAATGCTCCCAACAGTTGTCCTAGACTGAGCCCTCAGGGACAAGCAGCTCAGTTCCCATTCTAAATTTCTGTCTTCCACAACTCTTACATACCCAGTCATCCCAGTTTGTTACAAAAATCAGGTATATATACATCCCTCACAATGGTGAGTCCTCAGAGAATGTGAAAAATATGTTGAGCCTTTGGTTGCAATTGGCATGAAAAAAAATCTTTGCTGGCCTTCAATAGGATGCTCGGTGCACACCTGGGATGACCATGAATCCAAGAAGGACCAACAGAAGCCACACTACCCACCTCAATTTAAATCTCATGAGATATAAACTTGAATTTCATAAGATGTACTCCAAGATTTCACAGCAGCCAAGTTTCTTGACCATTGCAAAATCAATTTTCCAGTGTGGAATCAGTGTGCTAGTTTAATCATGCAAAGTGATGAGGCTTTCTGTGAACCAATCGACAAAGCAGTCTGTATTTTTAAAAACTCAGATTGTCATAATGAATTCCTGCACTTTAAATTTCTGCTAGCTCAGTGATTCATCCCACTTGTCAGTGCTGAACATTACTATATGCAGTCTTAGATAGAGGGACTCCCTCCAGAACCAGCACAGAGATGTCTCCATAGCAGAGGTGGGCAACTGCATAAGGACTAGAGATCAGTTTGCACCAAACCACCTGTGGGCTGCACCCCTAACAGCACGCTAAAATACTTTTGTTTACATCCTTTCCAAAATGGTGACAAGAAGTGACATCAGATCACTTTCAGTCACCATTTTGGGAAGGACATGGACAAAATATGAGGTATTTGAGAGTAAGGTGGGATTCGGGTGTATGTGTGTGGGTGTGAGTTTTTTCCCCTGCATCTTCACAACCAGGGAGGGCTTTTTGCAGTTTGTCAAAAATCACACTTTTTAAATGGAGGTTGGGAGCTTTGGAGGATTGGAACCCCAGCGTTGCCCTATGGAATAGCAGCCATAATGTCTTCTTGTTTCTCTATACATAAACAGACTACCAAAGCATGCCACCCTGGCCACTGAGGTGGGTTCTGTGCTAAGCTTGCCAAATCTCAGGCCCTGGGCCAGACTCTCCAATTTTTATGGGTCATCTCCAGGTGAAAGACAATGGTGCAAATTCTGCAGTGTAGGTGGTGTCAGGTAGGCTTTACCCTCTCTGCCATGCAAGATGATGTTATGTAATCCCATGCAGTGTGATCAGGTCAGCTTTGCGCTCCCTGCCATGCAATGTGATGCCATGTAATACCATGCTATGTGATGCCATGCAATACCATGTTGTGCTTTAATGTTTGAAAGATGCCATGGAGTCCCATGGAGTGCTCTGATGTTTGAAACACAGGCTGGGAGCAGATGATGGAACCGAGCGAGAAAAAGTGTGCTGGGAATAAAGGACCTTTAACTACCCTTTATAAGAGGGAACCAATGTGGCTCCAAGGTTCTGCAGTTGGCAGGCAGATGAAAGCCTAGCAAAAGAGATGTTTTAATTAGCTGGCAAATTAGGGTCGATTTGCAAGGATTTGTTTCTGTAACTTGCAAAGACTCTCCAGGAGTCGATGCAATTCCTTAGCTTTCTCCTTTTCTTCCAGTCATTGCATCACCAGAACTCACCCTCCACTCTGTTCTGCACCTATTTTCTAGCTAAATGCAAGTAGGCTAGATTAAAGCGTCTTCATCCCATAGTAAATGAGTAAAGTAAATGAGAAGGAATAATCCCTCATTTCATCTTAATCTGCAAACAGCCACTTTAACTAAAGCCCTTTCCACCCGCCAGTCCTGTTGTGAAATGGCCTTGGGATCATTGCTCGATTGTGAGGACCGTTCCACATGATGTCCTCGCAATTGCGTGATGCTCCCAAGGTCATTAGGGGGTGAACGCACATTATATCATTTTCAGCTCGTTGCCAAAAATGATGCGCAATCGGGCATTGCTCCTGTGCCCCATGCGCACTTACCTTGTGTGCGGAGGCTCCAGACACACGGCCATTGCACTTCCTCCCCCAGCGCAGCCTGGGAAAGTACCTGGCTGTGCTGCGCTGCAGAAGGGGCAGAGGGCTCACGCTTCCTTCTGGCCAGCACAGAGCTGGTGCGGAGGGGAAGCAGAGGGGACGTGAGTGCCTCTCGGGCAGGGCTTTTTGCGCAATCCCTGCACGATGCCAGCAGCACCAGGTTAGGAGCGAAAAGGGCCTAAATCTTAATCTTGATACAGGAAAATATGATTTGTTGTTGTTGTTGTTTTCGTCACATGTTTAAATGGCAAGCTGTGAGCATCTGTGATTGGCATTTAATGCATAATGCTTAAGGACATCACCAGGGTCTGTCCCCTATGGCCATTTCCACACTACATTGTTATAGTGCTATTATTCTACTTCTAACAGCCTATGGAATCCTGGGGTTTGCAGTTTGAGGAGGGCATTTAGAATTTTCAGCCAGAGAACTCTTTGGCCTCAGTAAACTACAAACCCCAGAATTCCACAGGATATTGAAAGTAGAATAATAGCCCTATAATAGTGTAGTGCGGAAATGGACTATATCTCATGCTTTGGCCCTGAAACCTCACAATTCAGGACAGTCTTGAATTGGCAACCCTGTTCTGCACATATTTTGTTACAGGCAAGGTTGGCAAGTAACATTTCTGTTTTTTCAAAAAAAAAAAAAGCACCAAAACAGCAGTTATGTACTTCATGAATGGGTGGAGCCTCCAAGCCATGAACAGGACTCCTTTTTAAGTCCTGTTTAAGAAAATTGTTTTCCAGAAGGGTTTGTAGGTGATTTAGAATGCACCAAGGAATTTTAGCTGGGAGCTGAAGATAAGCACACATGTAGTTCCGTCATCATTCCTGTTTACCCTGCTCTGATTGGAGTGTCACATTTTCACCTCACAATGCAGCTAAATTGTCAGCTAGTCTAGCTTCCGCCTGAAAGCCTGAGTTCAGACAGGGTGGGGATGGGTGGCGGGGCAGGAGGGAGGGAGAGAAAAAGTGACAACGCATTTGGATCTTTTGAAGGCACGGTTTTCAAAATGCGTAAAGCATTTGGATATCACAGAAGATGTAAATGGCATTCCCAGGCAGGCAGATGAAAGAGGAAAGAATTCATTTCCGGCTTTATCACATCTGCATTACATTTTATAACAGATTTGCTGTCTGTGCTCAAGGCTGCTTAGCTCCCTCTCATATTTTGTGCTAGAAGTACTGGATGTTCTTTCTGAATTATTTCAAGTACTAGATAAAGAAAGAAAAGAAAGTGAGAAATACATTTGTAACTGATAAATGAGGCAATGTGGATATTACAAACACTGGAAATGAACCTGCCAGTATTTGAACAAATTTACATTTTGGTTTAAATGGGAGAAGATTGGGTTGTTCTTCTTGTATCTCATTTGTGGGACCTGTTTAACTCCAGCTGAAGTTAATCAGAATTAAATGCTTAACTTTAACTGGACTATGCTCAAGAAAATTGATTTATTGATGCAAATCAGACAATGATTGGATTAACTTGTTTCTATGTGAAACTGAATTCTAAATATAGGCCCTCAGTTCCAAAAAATAGCTTGTAATATGTTTTATTTGGGTTTGAAGATAAGCTCAACTCTTCCTCCAGAAGCTTCAGTCACTATAGCCAGTGACCAGCATTCTGGAAGATGCAATACCAGACAATACCAAAGGCTGGGAACCACAAAGTTAACCTATGCAAATGGTGCTTTTGCTTAGCTAAAGTGGTTTGGATGAACACGTGCCCAATGTTAGAATCACACTATTAAGTGAGGATGTTAACTAAGGGAGTTGCTCAATCTAAGGGTGTCCAAGGGCTCAAGTTTGGATTTTTCAGAATTTGGTTATAAGGAGTATCAAGACAGAAAACAATACAAGACAAAAATATTGTTTCATCAAGCTGGTAGTGTGTTGAACAAGTTTGATCAGAACCACCATTCAATACATTACCAAAGCAGACCCTTTTTATTAGACAGAGTGATGCAACTGCCTTCTCAGTCCTTTCCTCACTGGTACCAACAAAGGATTTGAAGACTTTTGGAAGACACTGAATACTTTAATTCGTCAGTTTGGGTGTTTTGGGTGTTTTGACCCAGTTTGGGTGTTTTGACAACTTTGTTTCTCTACTGCTTTTGTTTGTAGTTGAAATCAGATTCAGCTACCAGTCCAGTTGGCTTCTGGATGTAGAATTGGGGGCAGGGGTAGTGGCTTCTGTCTCTGTAAGGCAAAAAAATATCCTGAGGCTGCCTTATACTATGAGCATCTAGTATTTTGACTTTAAAACCACTCAAAGTGGTTTAGAGACAGATTGAATGTGAACAATGCAAGGATCTGCAGAGGCCTGTCTCCCACAGTCTCCCTGGTCATATAAATGGAGGCAATAAAACCACATGTACTCTTCTGTACATGTATATCAATTTCCTTCATGGAAATCAGCAGGATCTTAATTTTCTCCTGAAAAAGTCTGTCAGTGTATCAAAGAACACACATGACAAACCAGGTACGTATTGACTGTGGTCTGGACAGAGCCTAGAAAATCCCAGCTGATCCATTCAGTGCTATGGGATAGATACCAACAGAGTTTTGAATTATCCTAAAGGCACTGGTTCCTGTCTGATCTTGGAAGCTAAGCAGCGTCAGCCTTGGATAGTACTTAGATGGGAGACCACTAAATAATGCCAGGTACTATAGGCCACATTTCGAAGAAATGTGCTAAAGTGGTTTGGATGAACACGTGCCCCATGTTAGAATCACACTATTAAGTGAGGATGTTAACTAAGGGAGCTGCTCAATCTAAGGGTGTCCAAGGGCTCAAGTTTGCAAATGAGGAAGAAACTAGCAAAAACATCTCTAAGTAGTCTTTGGCTAAGAAAATCCCTATGAAATTCATGGGGTCACCATATGTTGACATGTGGCTCAAAGACACATACACACACAGTCACGCATTACAAAGATAATTTTATTAATTCTACGTTACATTAGTTACATTAGTTAGTTACATTACATTAGTTAGTTACATTAACCCCAGAATCCATAATTCCTTTTTTCCAGCAACAAGGATAACATAACTACTTGTGTAGTAAGTGTAACTTTTCAGTTATTTTTATAGTTATGGAAGTGGCATCATTTTGATGCCTTGGGTTGTGCCTTGGGGTGATGCCTAGTGCCCTGTTGTGAGTGTTGAGGGAACAACAAAGCTGATAGGTAGAGAGTTTGTTTTGAAGGGGTTAATCCAATGCCACTTGCATAGGAAAAATAAGCGAATTGAATTGTGCCTCTGAGTAAATTGCAGATGTCTTTGTCTTATCTCAAATTTTAGGAATGGCCTTGCAACACTCAAAGGTCTGGGAACTAAATGGGAGTAGGCATACTCCCTCATTTTGGCTGCGTGCAACATTTTGTATCATTTTCTAACTAACTCTTTTGTTCATCTCGGTGCCAGTCAATGATGTAATGGAAAAGTTAACTAAAGATCTTTTTCTCCAGTGATGGGCGGGCTAAATAAATGATTGACTGCTGACATAGAAGGCAAAAGGTATATAGTGATGCTACCTCAATTAATTGGTACAACAGTTCTGGGATAACTGTTGTCCTTGCGCAAGTGATTGTTAAACAATAAAATGGCTTTTTGATTTTTCCATGGAAACCTGGTCTTCGTCTCTTTCCTGGCCACAACAGTTTCATACCATGAGATTGTGACTAGTAGAATTTGCATTTTGTAAAAAGTCACTAAAAGCATTTCTAGTTAATTATAAGAAGTTACTTTTTAAAGCTTTCAACCACAACAGCAACTAATTTGGCAGGGGCTTGGAACTATGACTGTAACAGAGTTCTTGAAAAGCAACTTTCCGAGTTCAGAACACAAGCCCTATGGATCCAAGAGAAATCCCTCAGCTTACTTTATTCTATGTCAATTTACTGTGTGTGTTTTGAGCACAGCAACATCTTGCAAAGCTACTCCTAAAAATACGGACACTCTAGACAGACAGATCTGGTTTAAGGCTTCATTTCCCCTGACAAAATCAATTGTTCATCTACAGAACAAGCTGTCAGTCAGCAGAGATGTTTCACAGCTTTGAGCTGTTTGGTAGTCTCAGCCTGTCAAATGGCACCACATGCCACATCTGCATATACAGGGAAAAAAATACCAGACATCTGCAGTCTGTGGCCCGCAGAAAGAACAGCAAAATGAAGTCCAAAATGGATGCTTATTTTGTTTTTTCCAGGTACACAGATACGAAAATGCCTTTTATTCATCCCCAAATAGTGGACATGCTAGTAACTCAGTGTGTACCTCTCTAGGGTTTTTACTCAACATGAAGCTTAGAGGACTGTATTTATTACTTTTTAATTAAAATATTTATATTGCACCTATATCTAAAGATCTCAGAGTGACAAACAATAAAAACAGTTTAAATGTTTTAAAAGAATTTAAAATTGCAAACAAAAGATAAGTCAAACAGTCTAAAAACATATTTAAATATACATCTAACTAGGCTACAACAATTTAAAAACATGTACATGGACCAATGGGTTAAAATAAGGAAATCCAAAGGCTTTAACAAAAAGGCAAACTTTAAACTGGCATTAACATGAAGTCAATGACAGCACCAATTGGGCCTCAAAAGACAGGGCATTCTACAACCATATCCTCCACAGTTTATTAACTCTACTGCCCTCCATCAAAACTAAATCCCTAGATGTATAGAAAGAGATATTCCTTTGGATATAAAGACCTCAAGTCATAACAGGGCTTTAAATGTTACCTAGAATTCAGACCAGAAATATACAGCATTATCAGCCTGTGCAATTTCTTTAAGATGAGTGTTATATAATTTCTGCATTATGTTCCAGTTAGCGATCTGCTTTTGGATTTTGTGCCAGCTGTGGCTTCCAAGTTGTCTTTGAGGGAAGTTTCACATACAGCGTATTGCAGAAGTCTAATTGGGAAGTTAGCATTGCATGAAATACTGCATTCAAAAAGCACCATTGATGGTAGACTGGCATTCAATTCATGGAGTGCACCTGGACCTTCAGTGGCAGAGCCGGATCTAGGAGTACTCCTAAGTTATACATCTCTTCATCATGGTAGTGCAGCACCAACCAATCACAGAACGGTATTGGGTGGGGGCCACAGTGGCTCCACAGTAAGCATACTGGGCAGAATTGGTCAGTGTGGAGGGAGGGAGGGAACACCAACCACTGCTTTGACCAAAAAGATATATATGCAGGTGTAGGGCCTACTTAAGCATGCATCTACCACTAACAGAACAGCAGTCCATATTTCTTTTATCCAGATAGGTTGGTGGTCAGGACATACTAAGGCATGTCCTGGCCTGAAACCAGATTTAATAGGTCCAACATTAGCAAAGGTGGTGGAGAAGATTTACATGCTGTTTCTGCTTCTTGAAGGTAATGCATTATCCAAATTAAATCAATGCCCTAGTAATCAATAGAGTTGGGCACACTAGCTCTGGTTTTGAAAAAGAAATTAATTTAAAGTACCCATAACTCAGCAGGTCCTGTGAGAAAGAGTACTGACAGAACAGACTAAAAACTCCCATTAACTGAAATGAGGATATTGGAGAGGCAATTGAATTGCAACTGGCACCTCATTAGGCAGAGTGAGGTGGTCACCTCAGGCAGTAGGTGCTGGGAGGCAGGAGCATATTGGTGAAGAGAGCTCTGTGACAAGCCAGTGCTGCTCAGCCTTCTGTTATCTCATGCTTCCTTCTCAGGCCATTTCCGCACTAGACTGTTCCGCACTAGACAGGCCATTTCTGCACTAGACTGGACAGCCCCTCCCAAAACTGCAAACCCCAGGATTCCATAGGATGTTGCAAGTGGAATAATAGCACTATAACAGTCTAGTGTGGAAATGGCCTCAGTCTGTCAAAGAATCTGGGTCCCACCTTCATAGAAGCAAAACAAACAAAACACAAATGTTCAAAACTACTTATAAGTATTCCAAATGGCCCCAGATAAAATGAATAGTCCATGACAGGTAGTATTGGAGATGGAGATGACCTTGGCATGGTTACTTGACCTCATTCTGGCCTCCTGCTCTTCCTGAAATATGATCTGGCAGGACAGTGTGTTATTCATTGAACTCAACTTGCTCTTTGACAAATCCTTCCTGATCTTCTAACTGTCAACAACCTTGTGAAAACCCCAAGTATTGACCCAGGCCTGAATCTCATCAATTCTGTCAATACCACTCCCTTGTAATTCACCTGGAGTGCTCCCTTGGCTTGCTGGGGCACTTGCAGACACATAACAGAATGAAAATAAAATAAACTATCTTTTGAAAAAAAATAAAAATCACATATCACCAAGATGCTTTTAAATGACATCCTTCTCAAGAGAACCAACATAAGCTCCTGGAAAGAAACACCACTCTTTCTAACAACACCTTGTTTAAGTGATCAGCCCATGAGCAAAAATAATATTAAACAAAAAAGAAAGCCAGGTCATATATTTGGTCAGGCACCAAATAAACCAGAGATAGAAACTTGTAGCCTTCCAAGTGTTGTCCAAGCTCCCAGCATCACTTATCGCTGACTATGCTGGCTAGGATTGTAGGGGTTTTGGCCCTACAACATTTGGAGAACTACATGTTGAATTATTCTCTCCACTGCCATGGAAGCCACCAACCAACAACGGAAAAAATGTACTTGTTCCTGTAGGTAGATGCATCTGTATATGACGACATCTTGGAACACACCAGCTCCAACTTGGCTTCTGGTTCAACTCCACTGCAGCGACCTTGACTTCTGATTGCTCCCTGATATAACTTGCTGCCCTGTCAAAAGGGATCAAATACAGAGAAACGTTTCCAGGATGGTCAATAATTTTCTCAGTACTAATGGAAAATATACCCCCATGTCTCTGTGCACAGTATTGATATGACTGCAATAGGCAAACGTTTTAATAAATCCTGGGTCATGTAGTTTCACTGAAGAATCCTTATCTTTTTTTTCTATTTTAATATAGATTACTGTGAACCAGAAAGTCTGAGTGATGGCTTAAAATGAAGCACAATCTCTGCCCCCCAAAAACCAATTACATAGTCAGCAAATGGGAAGGCAGTTTTTAACCTGTCTAGGGTTGGGCAGTCACCGTTCATTTGGTATATTACCAATAGCCTTGTCTTGTCAATTCCTTCCAGAGTTGCAGGCTTCTCAATAATTCCTCTCCACAACTGAGTAACTTGTGGCATTTCAATCTTTACTGGGAAGAAAGAGTCGATAGCTCCTTGTCTGGCTGAGCACTCCAGGGAACACGATTTATACTTGCAAGTTTTAAAGTGGTGGCTAACATTGGAAGATGTATTTATGAGACCATTATTTTCATCCCCCAGGAAGGAATCTGTCTCTCACTGCAATCCTTTTGTCTTTAGTAGCCCCAACTAATAATGCCCTTGCTTTATCACTTGGCTCATAATAGCGTTGGATACTATTGTATGTCTGAAGGCTCCTTTGATGGTTGAGATTTATGAAAATCACAGTGAAGCACTGGAAAGAAAAGAGGAAGATAGCTACTTTGTTCATTATACACTGTGACTGCCTTCCTGCTCTGATTTATTAATTGAATTAATAAACTCCTTGTTTATGAAATTGGTAAGTTCACACAGTAGTGGACCTATCTTCACTAGGCCAATGCCATTACAGCATTAGATTTTAACAAAGCCATGTCTCTTTAAGAGAAATATAAATGAATTTGAAATAGCTTTGGATCCAGACTATAATTATACTTTGTGTGAAAAATCTATCATCTTTGTTTGCATTATGTTTCTCAAAATTCCACCAGTACTTTAGTTGGACTAAAATCAAGAGATCAGCATTGTGGGATAGTGGCTAAAAGACTGATCCAGGCCAGATGGGTGCAGTAGTGTACCTACCGTAAAGAGTGCCTTAGGCAAGTGTGGAAGTTGCACCCTTACCTCTGTACCCCTACTCCCACCCCCACCCCCACCCCTCCATGCATGGATTTTTTGCACTGCCCTGGCATTGGTGCCCAGGGCACATGCCCTATTTGCCACACTCTAAATATGCCTCTGGGTGGGTAAGCAGAAAGTTTAATTTAAAACTTAGAACAGCAACATTAACCTTTTTATCTTCAGGGAACTCTTTCCATATTGCATTATTTACAGGAAAACTACCATTTCTGACAATCCCAACGTATTGCAGAAAACTGGATAGAATCTCCACACACTTTATTTATTTTGAACATAATTTTAAGACAGTGGTGATGGTTTCTGAGCAGGGATATTTGTTTCTTGAAGGAAACATGGGGCAAAATCCTGCTGGGAATTTTTGATGGCCTAAGTTGAACTAAGTTGATGGCCTAAGTTGAACTCACTTTTTAAAAAAATAGCTGCAGAAGTTGGAATCTTTCCCTACTGTGCAGTTACCAAAATCCTCCCCAGAATCCACCTTTCAAGTTATGCAGCCCCTGAAGCATGGCACTTTCATGTTGGTTGGACAGCAGGGGAGTCATTAGAGGTGGATCCAACTATTTTCCTACTGCTGGATGTGTTGCAAGGATGTTGTCTGAAGTGGCCTCCCAGGGAATCCTGGAGATACAGGAAAATAGTTCAGTGCTTCTTTTCTGAACTCTCTGATCTCTGACAATATAGAAACGACTCTTAGTGGGGGCTTAATTGTGCTGCTTACAAGGTGGGTTTGGGAGTGGGGAGATGTAGGCCCTTTCTGCAGCTTACCTTTTTGCAGAGCTGGGGTCTGGGGATCATGCGAGCAGCCTCTTGCGAGAGGCTCTTGCATCCCTGTTGCTTCAGCTCCACGGCTGCTGCCTGCTTGCATGACAGCCCCTCCTTTTCCTACCGCAGTGCAGCCTGGGATTTTCCCAGGCTGCACTGGAGCAAGAGCACAAGTGCCGCAGCTCCGGAGCTCCTCACACATGGGAAGTGCCCGTGGGGCCCCGGAGCGATGTGTGATCGTACACCGTTTTCAGCTCAAAGCTGATGAAATAGTGTGTGATCGGTGCCTGCCAGTCCCTGGAGCACCGCACGATTGCACGTGCATCATGTGGACCGCTCTTCACAATCGCGCCCGTTCCAGGGGCCCTTTCGCATGGCAAATGCTGTGTAAAAAGGGCCATAGTGATGGAGATGCAGGCACAAATCCTCATGCAGGATTCCAGCTATTAATTCTGAACTGGATCCATGTTTGGGAAATTAATGTGAGACAAATTAAAGAATGACATAACTACCTGACTTGGCATGATCTAGGAAGATGGTGCAAATAAACAGAAGGAACTGTTTCATTTGGGACACTTTGGATGGGACATGCCTTGCTTTCTGTTTCTGTTATGTTTAAATAAACTGTAGTCATTATTTGCTTATTTGTATTTATACACATAAATGAGCATATGCACATTGGTACCACAAGGGCCTGCAACATTAATTTTTTTAAAAGTACATAACAACACTCAGATTATAGACTTCCTGGTTTGGAAGATAAGAGCATAGAGAGTGCATGAATGGGGAAAATGCTCATTTGCATAGTCACTTTTTAGGGAAAATACAATGATCACCTTCCCCCATTCTATAAAATGTGGGAAAGAAAACTAATTTGACTGATTTGAACAATCATTCAGGCAGTCAGTCAGTAGGGCCTTCCTTTCTATGAAATGAAGTGCAGAGGTTCATCTGAATCCAGAGAGTGAGAAAATGGAGCTGTCTCATACTTTGGGGTATAATTTATAATACGTATGCTCCTGGGCTTGTACAGTTTATAAAAACAAAAGAGCTGATGATTTAGTCTGTCTTCAGTCCTATAAACGCCTGGTCTTATTTTCACCTGAATTGGTGAATTACCCTCATAAAAGTCTCTGAGGTATGAATTCAACTGTGATTTTTTTAAAAAATTGCTGCTTCTTTTATCCTGTTTCAAAAGAACAGAACATAAAATCAAGCATAAGGACCATAGTTCTCATGAAAAGAAATCCATTTTTCTTTCCTTCTTTGATTGGGACCCGTCCCTGCAGTACCCTCTCCTGACTAAAGCAGCTGCTGCCACTGGTTCCAATCCCTGGATGCTAAAGTGTCACAAAAATGCCACACAAGCAGTATCTTATTTCTAACAAAGAAACGGATAGGGCTACACTTTCTGGATGTTGTCTTCTCTCTCTTCAAGTCAAACCCTTCAGTTTAAAATGTAGGGAGATTTTGACATGGGCCATTTTCAAATGAGCAACCCCAAAGCGGAGGACTGTGCCCTGCAGTCATTTGAACATTTGAGTTGGCTCTTGAGGTGTTCACACATGTACACCTGTTATTCAGTCTTCCCAGCATCAAGTGATTGTTGCATTACATGAAAATACCACCACAGGTCAACTGTTTGAAAACATCACCTCAAAACACTCTACTTTTCAACTGAAGTAATTCACACACAATCAGCTGTGACTGTTTTCAGGTCAAGTAATAAGTTACTGTTGTTAACTGCTGTCAAATTGACTTTAACCCATGGCAACCCTATGAAATGAGAGAGCTCAAAGTCATCCAACATCAATAGTCCTGCTCAGGGCCCTTTTTCCAAGACATTTTTAATGCGAAAGGACCTCTTTAGCACATGTGACGAGCGGTCCATATGATGCACTCACATTTGTGCGACGCTCCAGGGCCCAGTAGGGACTGCTCACGCATATTTTCATTTTCAGCTTGAAGCCGAAAACGCTGCGCAGTTACGCTTTGCTCTGCGGCCCGGCGTGCACTTACCTTGTGTGCAGAGCCTCGGAAGCCAGACTGGTCATGCTTCCTGTTCAGTGCAGCCTGGGAAGGTCCCAGGCTGCACTGTGAAAGGAAGAGGCGGGGCTCTCGCGCAAGCAGGAAGCTCATATGGAGCCGAAGAAGCAGGGAAGCGAGAGCCTTTTTCTGGAGGTTGCTCGCATGAGCACCGCACCCCAGTACCGAAAATAGGTGAATTGCGGAAAGGGCCCAGGTCTTGCAGATTAACATAGATTCGGGGATGTGTCTTTCTCGATTGAGTCTCTCCATCTGTAATGCAGTCTTCCTCTTTCCCTACTGCTTTCCACCTTACCAAGCATAATAATCTTTTCTAGTGAGTCATGTCTTCGCATGTTATGGCCAAACTATGACAGCCTTAGTTTAGTCATCCTGGCTTCTAGCAAGAGTTCAGGCTTGATTTACTTCAGGACCCATTTGTTTGTCTTTTTAGCAGCCCAGCGTATCTGTAGAATACTCCTTCAGCACCACATTTCAAGAGAGTTTATTTTCTTCCTGTCAGTTTTTCACACTGTCCAACTTTCACAACCACACATAAAAATTGGAAATATGATAACACGGACATGCTACCTTTAATATTCAATTATATATCTTTACCCTTCAGGATCTTGACTAGTTCCTTCTTGGCTACCATTCCAAGTCCCAGGCCCTTTTCGCACCTTAACTTTTTCTGGCACTGGGGTGCGGGGATCGCGCGAGCAGCCGCTGGCGAGAGGCTCTCGCATCCCTACTGCTTCAGCTCCACACGAGCTGCCTGCTTGCATGAGAGCCCCACCTCTTCCTTCCGCAGTGCAGCCTGGGAGCTGCGCTGGGGCAGGAAGCGTGACCAGCATGGCTCTGGAGGCTCTGCACGCCAGGTAAGTGTGCATGGGGCCTGGGAGCAATGCGCAATCGCACACCAGTTGGAAGCCGAAAATGAAAAGGTGTGTGATCAGCCCCTGCCAGCCCCTGGAGCATCACGCAATTGTGAGTGTGTCATGCAGATTGCTCCTCAAAATCGTGCGATGCTCCAGGCGCCCTGTCACATGGCAAATAGCATGTGGAAAGGGCTCTAGTCTTCTTCTGATTTTTTGAAAGCAGTCTCCATTTTGATTAATGACTGGGCCTAGGTGTGGAAAATCTTGAACTAGTTCAGTGTTTTCGTCATTTCTTTTAAGGTTATGTAAATCAGCTGTGATCATTATTTTCTCTCCCCTTAAAGTTCAGCTGTAAACCTCCCTTTGCACTTTCTGCCTTGACTTTCTTCAAGTCTTTGTCGTTTTCTGCTAGTAGTATGGTGTTAAGTTGTTGATATTCTTTCCTCCAATTTTCAGACCTTTTTCCTCTGAGTCCAATCCTGCTTTTTGTATGAAATGTTCAGCATACAAACTGAACAGACAGGGTGATAAAATGCAGCGTTGTCTGACCCCCTTGCCAAATGAAAACCATTTCAGTTCTCCATATTCTGTCCTGATGGCAGCCTCTTGTCCTAAGTATTTCAATTTATTCTCATTCTTCTACTTGTCGCTTTTAAATTCTGCTATTTTTTCTTAAATTAAGTCCTCCGACTTTTATAAAATGAACTCTTAAAAATTTTAAAATACATCTATCAATGTATATCTGACAGTCTGATCTATTGCTACTGTTACAGTCACTCCTCTTCTTGCCCTGGATCTCATTATATTGAAAATGTCTTGTTTCCCACCTCCAAATGTGTCCTATTCACCCATCCACCCTTTAACAATATCACAATGTCTGCATTAATGAAGATATATCCATCAAAAACGCAAGCTTAATTGATATTGCCAAAGTACAAAGCCATTTTATCTAATTCAGAGCCCTGTGTACCATATCATCTCCCATTCCCCCCTCCCATCTGGAACTTTACCACCCGGACATTCATTTCCGAAGAATCTCTGTATTATCATTGTTGCTTAAATTCCAGGCTGCTTTGTCCCAGGAATTGAGGATGTTTTGCTTAGGTGGCCTTCCAGCACAGGCTCGGCAGTCTCAACAGTCCAGACTCAGGAAAAAAATTGGTAAACAAGTCTCAAACAACGGGAACACATCAAATCCATCTCCTGCCCTAAACTCCATTATTTTAAAAATGTCTTGTTTAAAAAATGTCTTGTTTAAAAAAACTTCTATACTTATACCCTGTTCACCATCCCCCCTTTAACAATATCACAATATTATATTAATGATCACATATCTATCAAATGTATTACCACTTTGTCTAGTTCAGGACCCTGTGCCACTCCATCTCCCATTCTCCCCCCCCGACCTGGAACTTCACTACCTGGAGTTTCATTTCTGTAGATTACTATACTCTCATAGATGCTTAAAGTCCAAGTAGTTCTGTCCCTGAGGACTTCCGGTCACATGGCGGGCGTGAGCGGCAG
Organism: Iguana delicatissima; assembly: GCA_948472985.1. Taxonomy (NCBI): domain Eukaryota; kingdom Metazoa; phylum Chordata; class Lepidosauria; order Squamata; family Iguanidae; genus Iguana; species Iguana delicatissima. The sequence continues at coordinate 266,560 of CAOKZL010000176.1, forward strand.
CTTGGAAAGAAGCTGCGCAATAGCGCAGCTCTGAGCAGTCACCCGCTGGATTCCAGCCACTTTTTTTGTACCACCAGAAGTGGCTAAACACCCCTCCAGTAAGAGGGGTGCGGGAGAGGTCCGAAGGGGACCCCTGCAACTGGTGGTTGGCTCTACCCACCTGGGGAAGCCGAAAACACCAGTGGGGTCGAAGGACCATGACAGAGCCAGTGGGATCGTCGCCTGAGCGGCACAAGCACTGCCGTCGATTTTTAACCAAGAAACTTATTTGAAATAACAAGTAAGAAAACATGTACCTGCTCTGGTCTTTGCTTTTGAAAATATCACATCTGGAACGGGCATGCAGCGGTGCGCAGGAGCGTAGGAATGGAAGGACCCAGAGGGATGTGAGTGTGACATGGCGGAAAGTTCTTTTAAGGAGCGGCTGATATAAAAGGAATGGCTAAGAGGCTTTTCTGTTTTTCTCTGTTTTTCTGTTTTTCTGTTTGGCTGAGAGTTCGTTTTAAAGGGGCAGCTGCTTTAAAAGAAATGGCTAAGAGGCTTTTTTGCTTTTCTGTTGATTGTTGAGTGTTTGTCTTAAAGGGGCGACTGTTTTTAAAGAAATGGCTTAGCGGCTTTATATTAAAGGGCCGGTACCAGGCTAAAGAATAAGACTGAACTTTACAAGATTGAAAAAATCCCATTTGGACATTGAGCTCCTTATTTCTACAGATTATTTTGGCTGATCTGAGAGGATTGCTGTTTTGGCTTCTTTACTCTGGACTTCTGATCTGGAAGAATACTCTGGGCAGCGGGTATCGAGCAGTGCTTTTTTCTTTTTTGGCTCCTGTTCGAGCTGTTTCCTAACTTTCTCTTTTTTTTCCTGAGTTTGGACTGGTGAGACTGGTGAACCTGTGCTGGAACGTCATTCAGGCACATCCATTTTCTTAAAGAGCAATCCATAGTTTCTCCTGATCTACCGAATTGAAAGGCAATGCCGTAATCTATGAAGCAAAGGCTACAATCCAACAGTCTCTTTTCTGGCAAGTCACTAGCAAATGATACCTCCTCAGTGAAACTAGAATCTTTTACCTCAGTGGGCATGATTGTACATTTGTTTATGTTGATCTGTGTTTGGCTCTGTAATACCCATTTTGGAGTGGTTTTCCTGGAGCCTGTCATTATCTGTTGTTGATTTTACCACCCTAAATAACTGGATGTTTTCAACAAATTTGGCTCCATTGAATTATCACAGTGACTTCATGGACTCTGTTTCTTTAAGTTAAGTATATAGGGTTTTATTCTTTTAACATGAAAGCCCAAATATAGACCTATTGTTGTTTTCAACTTGAGTAGAGCCCTTGGCCCTTTCCACACTCTGCCTTGTCCCATCAGGTTTTGGTGGTGATCCTGGCAGCGGCTCTGCCAGGAAGGGAGTGTGATGGAAGCACTCCCCTCTGCATGTGACCAGCTCCCTGCAGAAGGGAGCATGATAGACACACTGCTTCCTTTTGCAGCAGAGCCAAGTATGCTTCCTGCCCTTCCATAGAAAGGTAAGTGCGGGATGGTGGAATGATTGCATGTCATTGATGGGGCAGCCTGTCAATGATTTAATCCATGATCACACCACCTGGGGACGGGAAAGGAGTGGGACCACGATGACATCATGCAGAAACATTGTTGTTGCAGTCCTGTTCCTCTCTCATCCCCATGTCGGGATGGGAGGACACTGCAGAAAGGGCCCTTGAATTAATAGGTCTCATCTACGTGTTTCCTCACCATTTAACAATTGGTTAATGGGCCTATTCCAGCTGGAGTTGACCAACAGGATTGTAGGAAGCTATCTTCAGTTTCCAGGCAAATATTGGAGACATTTTCTCTGGTCCTTGAACAGGAACCTCTTCTACAATTAATTAGAAGTGTACTGAACTGGTACACCAAACTTTATCATCTCCAGTGCCAAAGCTTTGATCGTTTATCATTTGAATGGATGGATGTAAACCTGTGCATTATGTATCCATAGCAACTTTTAGCCAGGGCAGTGAAGATAATTACCTCGAAAATATGTTTCAGAAGCAGTTATGGAAGAAAATACCAATCAATATTGTTCCAAGGCAGTAGAGTAGATCAATAAAATCATCTTTTGAGTCTGTTAAAACTTCAGGGCTCCCAGAACACTTCAGAACAGATCCTGGCTCTCCTTTTCTGGAATATAACAGACTGACCTGCACATTAGCATACTGCTGACATTTTTTTTTTGGGGGGGGGGGGATAGGAAATGAGAAAGAAGACTGAATAGGACTTTACTAATGAGCATTACTTTGACATGTGAGTTTGCTAGTGTAATGTATACAGAAACAACATCCAATAACATGGTTTTGTTGCTTGTTATATATACATTCAGGGCTGGCTGGAGACACTGGCTTCCTGAAGCAGAGCAGCAATGCCCCTGTGATGGATCCTCTCTGAAGGCTGTCCCTTCAATTCCAATCCTTGGGCTCCTGTCACTTACCTTGTCTCTTTTCCCCTCTTAATCCTTCCCTGGACTGTGTGTGATCTATCAAATTTATTTAGTCACTGTATACAGTTGGCCCTCCACATTTACTAGGGTTAGGGGCACAGGACCCTCGCAAAAGTGAAAAATTCACAAATATCAAAAATTGTTTGTCACTGGGAAGGGCGCTGAAGCACAGGTGGCAAGAATGGCCACCCAGGTTCTAAACCAGGTCAGGGAAAGGAGACAGTTGGCATGGTGGTCCTGTACTTCCTCTCTTTTGCCCATCTCCTTCCTTTGGTGTATGGGGGGCTTTGGGAGAGGGCTTGTGGCACTGAGAAATCAGGCTTTGAGCTGTCCTTAGCTGGCCAGGCAGTGGCTGGTGGAGGAGGAGGAGGACTGAAGGTAGGTTTTTAAAGAGCTGGGTGGCCTGATTGAAGCCACCAAGAGAGAAGGTTCCCCCCAAAAAGAAGCACCTGAGGTGAGGGGGCAGGGGTTGAAGAAATGCACAAATAATCAAATCCGTGAGTGTCAAACCTGCAAATGTGGAGGATTGACTGTAAATTCACACTCCACACTTTCAGTTCCCAAGAGTTCCCAAGAGAAAAAAACACCCAGTAGATAAATGAACAAACAAACAAACAAGGAAAAAGACAAATGTGCTTATAGAACTCTAAAGATAGATGGAAATGTAAGAATAAAGAAATACACCATCAGAAGAGTAACGATAGCTATGCCCTGCAGTTTAAAAAGGTGAAACAAAGGCCCTTTTTGCATCTCAGCTGTTTGCACGACGGGGGAGGGCGGCTCGCGCGAGAAGCCTTAGCTGAAACGCTGCCACTTCCCCACTCCTTCGTACCGCAGCTGGCTTCCCGGTGTCGCGTCCGTCGCTCTTGAGCCCCTCCCCTTCCTTCCGCAGTGCAGTCTGGGAGCTGTAGGCTGCGCTGGGGGAGGAAGTGCAACCCGCTCGCCTGGGACAACGTGCCGCACAGAGGTAAGTGCGCGAGGCCGCTGCGAGCATTGCGCGAGCACGCATTATTTTTCGGCTTAAAGCCGAAAATAAAAAAATGCGCGGCTGCCCCGCTTGAGCCTCATGAGCACTGCGCGAGTGGGAGTGCGTCGTACGGAGCGACACTCCCACTCATGCGAGGCTCAAGGGGCTCTCGCGCAAAAAAAAAAAAGCCATGCGGAAAGGGCCAAATATGGAAAGGAGAGAGGTTAATGAAAAAGCCAGAGAAAATATAACCTTCCTTACTGGCGTGTTAATGACATGAGCTAGTTGAATTTTGAGGGGGGGGTCATTCAGAAAGTGGGGTCCATCCCTGGAAAAAGCTTTCTTTCTTTCTCTCTAGGTGTTAACCACCATACATCAGAAAGGAATGGGCACCTGGAGAGATCCTCCATTGCCAATTTCAGTAAAGAGCAGACTTGCAGAGGAAAAAACAGTTTCAATCACCGGGGAAGGCCATTAATGGAAACACATCTCTGTGGTAGCTAAAGCTGGGCTAAATGCAGAACTCTTGGAACAGCAGGAAGCTCACAGATTGCTGTTGGTCACTAGACTTTTTAAATTTAAAAACTGAAATCATGCAGAGTTTTATTCCTATTGTTGTTATTTACAATCTCCATTCATTTTGACCTCCCCCATCAAAAGTTATTCTCAATGATATTACTGTTACTTTTTTTTAAAAAAAATAAATCAGTATCTCTTTCTGTGACAGTCACCTGCTGATCAAGTAAATACCTATCTGTTGAAGCAGTTTTCTTCCTCAAATATTGTTTTTGTTCGTAGGAGTGGCTGTACACTATGCAGAATTGTTATCAATGTGGGAATAAAAATTCCAACAGGTAACAAAAGGATCTCCATTACTCAAGGGCATAATACACCATTCTGTAGTGTTCTGGAGATTTACTGTTTGGAAAGAGCATAGAAGGAAAAGATGTAGTGTTCCGAGGAACAGAACAAAAGTGTAGAGAGAGCTTTATTTCTTGCTGTTAAGTTACTAGGATCAGTTCAAGATTCTGTTTTTGAATTTTGATGTTAGCAACTGCAATGACAGCAGGGCTGGCCAGTGGCTATTTCATATTTCATATTTAGTTAGAGAGCATTTATACCCTGTCCTTCAGACCAAAAGTCTCCCAGAATAGCTTACAAATTGTAAATATGACTGTTTCCTGCCCCCAGGGGTAATGAAACCACCCTTTTTTTTAATAGCCACTTCTTCCACATTGGTTCCAGGTTTATATGGAAGCTATCCAGGTACTGGACCCTATTCCTGGCTAGATTCAGTGTCAGGAAAACACTGATACAACCCAAAACAGCTATGGGAGAAGAGGCGGTAAAACTGAGAATGAATTCCTCACCCTCAAGGCCTTTCCATACTATACTGTTATAATGCTATTATTCCACTTTCTTTTTTTTCCTTTTTTTAAAAATAATTTTTTATTAGTATTTCACACACATTTCATGCAGTATTTCGCTATTTATTAGTATTCCACTGTTATGGATATAACCAACCCTCCCTTCCATGTTTATATTCCCCAGTTGAATTATACCTTATCTTCCATTTTTACAGAAAAAAAATCCTGTTCCATCATCTCATAGATTTATATTTTTTAACCAGTCCATTACCCCTTTCCATTCCCTTTCAAAGTTCTGGATAGCTTTGTTTTTCAAAGAATTTGCTAATTTTTCAGTCGCTACCATATCCAGGACTTTTCATTTCGATTCTTCTAAGTTAATTTCTTTCTTTTCTTTCCAGTGTTGGGCATATGTCAACCTTGCTGCCATAATCAAATACAACAGTATCTTCTAGTGTCTTCTGATCTCCCTGTTCTAACATATTTAACAAATAAAATTCCAGTATCATTTTAAATTCACTTTGCAATTTTTTTGAATTTCATCATGTATCCCTTTCCAAAATTTCTTTGCTATCTGACAAGGACACCACATATGAAAGAAGGATCCCATCTTCTCACCACATTTCCAACACTTCACATCCCCATTTTTAGTTATTTTTTGTAATCTCTCTGGGTTTATATACCATCTATGCAACATCTTATAAAAGTTTTCTCTTAAATTCAAATTTGGTGTAAACTTTTTATCTACTTTCCAAGCTTTTTCTCAAGCTTCTAATTCAATTGAATGTCCCACATTCTGGGCCCATCTAACCATCATTTCTTTTATTATGTCTGGTTCCATTTTCTCTTCAATAACAATTTATAAAGTTTAGAAATTCTCTTGTGATTTTCTTTCAAAAGTGAGTCTAAGGCCCTTTTCGCATGGCATTTTCCATGCAAAAGGGCGCCTGGAGTGTCGCGCGATTGTGAGGAGCGATCTGCACGACACACTCACAATCGCGCAATGCTCCAGGGGCTGGCAGGTGTCCATTGCGCACCTTTTCATTTTGGGCTAGAAGCCGAAAATGGTGCATGAGTATGCATTGCTCCCGGGCCCCGTGCACACTTACCTGGCATGTGGAGTCTCCAGAGCCACACTGGTCGTGCTTCCTGCCCCGGCGCCGCAGAAGGAAGAGGCGGGGCTCTTGTGTGAGCAGGCAGCTCATGTGGAGCCGAAGGACCCCGGATACGAGAGCCTCTCGCTGGAGGCCACTCGCACGATCCCTGCACCCCAGTGCCGGAAGAAGGTAAGGTGCAGAAAGGGCCTAATCCATTTTCTTTTCTCTCAAACCCATATAATTTTTTATCCGCTTTAAATCTTTCTTTTATTTGTTGCCAAGGGAACCAGTTTAATTCATGTCCATCAGCCCTCAATTCTTCTGCTGTTCTCGTTCTGGGTTTATCGCCATCCCATTTCAATATATCTTGCTATATTAATAATTTCCTTGTTTTGTTGGAGTAATTTTAAAAGCTTCATGAGGTGATGTCCAAATTGGAAGTTTTGTATAGTATTTCTGCTTTATTTGTAGCCATATCTTTAGTAATGTTTTCCGGATGCAATGATTATTGTATTCTTTATTCACCGCTGACCTGTTATAGCACAGATATCTGTGCCATTTGAACCTATTGTCAAATGCTTCCAGTTCTTTTATTGAGGGTTTCTCTAAAAGAATCCAGTCTTTAATCTGATCTAAACAACAAGCATAATAATTATTCAATTTTCAACATCCTATGGAATACTGGGGTTTACAGTTCAGGGAGAGGCCTTTAGAATTCTCAGTCAGAGAGCTCTTGGGCCTCTGTAAACTACGAACTCCAGAATTCCACGGGATGTTGAAAATGGAATAATAGCACTATAACAGTGTAGTGCTACCAGAAAGGCCCATAGAATCATTGAATCATGGAACCTGTTACCCTGATTTCTGGGATCCCTTGGGGGACACCTCAGTGTGCTCCACGTGATGGGGAGTGGAAACTAGCCAGAGCACAAGCTATAGCAATGTGAGAGGCAGGGTAACCTAGTAAGGTCTTTTTACTCAGTGTTTACTGGGTCAGGCCAAGCCAAAAACCAAACAAGGATGTCCAATAAATGATTTTATTGAAGGAAAGTCTCACACAGCAACACACTCACTCACTCAAGACCTATTAAGAAGCAAAAGAGAGGAAACTGCATAAGGGAATATTGAAGGGGTGTAGCTGGAGTTATACTGCACTTTTGTTCTGAAGTCCCTGGTCCAGGAAAAATAGCAGAGGAGTGGGGCTCAGCACGGAGTGGGCTGAGGGGATCACTCAATGGATGGAGAAATGGTCTGCTGGGATGACTGGGAGTGATACAAAGAATCACTCAAAAACTGGGACTATTTGTAGGGGGAAAAGTATCTGGTGGGCTAATCCTTTCCTGGAGAGAACAATGGGTGTTGGAGCAATAACGAAGCTCCACCATGGTAATTTCCTTTGTGCGATGGGATTGCAAGGTGTTGCCAAAGTCTCAGGATCTTCGGCTGTGTTAGTTTGTGGTGTGACTTCATGTAAATGGTCCTCGCCTGATGGAATATTTGCTGAACTTGGGGCAGACACGCTAATCCCCTCAAGTCGGCTTCTCAGGGACTAAGGACCCTTTGTTTATTGTAGGTTTACACCTCTTGAGGTCTCCTGGGGCTACGTGACTGGGGATTTTACTGACCTGACCTGGGGCCTTTTCGCACTACCCTGTTATAGTGCTATTATTCCACTTTCAACATCCTGTGGAATTCTGGAGTTTGCATATTAGGGAGGGGCATTTAGAATTCTCAGTCACAGAGCTCTTTGGCCTCAGGAAACTACAAACCCCAGAATTCTGCAGGATGTTGAAAGTGGAACAATAGCACTATAACAGGGTAGTGTGGAAAGGCCCCTGGTTTTCAATAGTTGACCATTGCTGCCTACGTACCCATCTGGGTGACCTCTCAGGCACATTGAATCATATTTTAATATCAAAATTGTAGACCCCAGGATAGGGTTTTTCCAGTAGAGTAACAAACCATATAGTTGGAAGGGACCAGAAGGGCCATTTAGTCTATGCATGCAGGAATACACAGCTAAAGTATTTCTGAAAGATGCCCATCCAACTTCTGTTTGAAAGTCTTTAAAGATGGAGAAAAGAAGAGGCAGGCACAGCTTCATCATCCCTAGGCTCAGGAGCAGATGAAAGTCCCTCCCTTCATCTCAGCTGCCACTGCCCTGGCACAGAGGGAGAGTAGAAGAGGCAGGCACAGCTCCATCATGCCTTGGCCCAGAGCCGGATGAAAGGCCTTTCCTTCATCCCAACTGCCCCTGCCCTGTCCTCAGAGGGAGAGAAGAGGCTGTATCTGCTGGACTTAATCGTCTCACCCACTGGCCTTCTCTTTTCCTTTTGTGTCATGTCTCAATTAGATTGTAAGCCTGAGAGCAGAGAACTGTTTTGTTCTTTTACTTGTAAAGCACCATGTACAGTGATGGTGCAATATAAATAAATAAATAGATGATGATGTGATCTATTCCACCATCAAACAACTCTTACAGTAAAAAAGTTCTTCTAGGCAGAATTGCTTTTCTTATCATTTCAACCTGTTGGTCCATGTTCTAGTGTCTCTGGAGCAGCAGAAACAAGCTTCCTCCATTTTCTACATGGCATCCTTTTAGATTAGAGCTTTCGAAACTGTGTGTCATGACATGTTAGTGTGTCACCTGCAGTGTAGGTGCGTCATTGCTACTGCCGCCTTGGGCCAAGAAAGACCCCAGTGAGGGCAGTGGTGGTCCAGGCTTGGGTGGAGGGGCGGCCTCTCCTGCCAATGCCACTCCTGCCTCGGGCTGAGAAAGACCCTGGTGACGGCAGCAGTTAGTTAGTTTAACCTCTGGTTTGCTAGTAGGTAGCACCTTATAAGAGATATAAGAGATACAGACACATACATAAATTGTAATAATGTAATGTATGGGGACACAACATATCTCATGAAAACCTTTCATTTTATTTTTAAAAATATATGCTTTATTTATTTATTTATAATACATAAAACTGAATTACTGTCTCACGAAATGATGCATGTCTAAAAGGTATGTCAACAACATTAAAAGTTTGGAAAGTTCTGTTTTAGATATTTAAAGATGGCTGAATGGTCACTTCTTAGTCGTGTCTACTCCAAGCTTGCTTTCCTGACCGTTGATCATCTTGGTCGCCCTTTTCAGGACACATTCCAGCTTGTCAATATCCTTCTTGAGTTGTGATGTCCAGAACTGGACGCGGTATTCCAGGTGAAGTCTGATCAAAGCAGAATAGAATGGCAATACTACTTCTCTCAGTCTGGACACTATATTCCTGTTGATGAAGCCCAGAATTGCATTGGCTCTTTCAACCTTTGCATCACACTGTTGATTCATGTTTACCTTGTGATCTGCTAAAACCCCAGAGCTACAACTTTTTGCATGTACTACTGCTAATATGTGTAGCGTGCTGACAAAACCCTTTTCTCTATTCATATCTCTGCTAATGCACTAAAATGGAAAAGTCCTTTTTTGGATATTTTTCTATCCAGGAGATTTTCTTGTATGCTAATGTGATAAGAAAGAAAAAAAAAGGAAAAGAGAGAAGTGTGATGTAGTAGTTGAAGTGCTAGATTGAGACTTTAGGAAACCAGGCTTCAAATCCCTGCTCAGTCCACTGGGTGACTTGGGCAAGTCACACTCTCAGCCTTGGAGGAAGGCAAGGGCAAACATCCTATGAATAAACTGTGGCCATTTCCACATGGGGCGAGGGAATCGCCCCATGCTGGTACTTACCAGACTTCTTGGCTCCATGCTTGGGTCCAGGGTGGTTCGGAGCAGTGCGTGGCCGCCACTCCGCACTGCTCCAGGGATGAAAATGGCGGCTTCTGGTTGGTTGAGGCTCTTCACCAACCGCTGAAGCTCGTCAATCTAAGGCCCACCCCCAGCAGATCGCAGGCTTGCACTGGTGCGAGCCTGCAAATCTGCACCGGAGCGCGGGCATGGAGTGGCACGCTCCATGCTTTTGAAAGACCTGTTTCAAGCGGTCTTTCAAAAGCATGCTGGACGGCCATTTTGGGTCATTTCGGAGCGGGCTGAGGTGCGGAACTACACTAAGTAGGTCCAACCCAGTCCACTCCCAGGTGCAGATGTCCTCCTTGGAGGACGCTCTGCACCGTTTCTTTAAGCCCGTGCAGAAATGGCCTGAGTCAAGAAAACCCTGTCATAGGGTCACTGTATGTCACAGTCAACTTGAAGGTGCATAACAACAACAAAAGTCAAAACAATACATACACAACACAAAACAATACATACACAACTCAGGCCATTTGCGCACTAGCCTGTTATAGCGCTATGATTCCACTTGCAACATCCTATGGAATCCTGGGGTTTGCAGTTTTGGGAGGGGCCACCTGGCCCCTCCCGAAACTGCAAACCCCAGGATTCCATAGGATGTTGCAAGTGGAATCATAGCGCTATAACAGGCTAGTGCAGAAATGGCCTCACATATAACTGGGTTGAATGCATTTCTGTATGTATATATGCATGTGCATTCTATAGCAATGGTGTAGTGTTACATTAAATGAACATGACACATAATCTTGCATCGTTTTACACCTTGCCCAAGAGTATTTTTTTCATTGCATTAGTACTCTCCCTCCCATCTCTCTGAATGTTGTGTTGTGTCTATTTGTCAAGTAACACACAAGGACGCATAAGCATGACATCATCCAGCTGCTTCTAGGGCTGCCAGGAATAGTAGCAGCAGGCAGGAGCACTAAGTTGTTTTCATGGCCGAGAGCTGGGACCATACAGAAAGCCTCAGATTGAATTTCAACTCATCCCCATTTTTCTTCAATGAGGTGTTGTACAGGGTTGCCAGTTCAGGATAATCTCAGGCTCTGACATTGTAGGCCAAAACCTAAGACCTAGGACCAGTCCCTGGTGACATCTTTAAGCATTATGAACTAGGTACCAACGATGGTTGTTCATAGCTTATCCCCTTGTTTCTAGTCTGAAGACAGATGCAAAGGAGAACACAGAGCTTTTCCTCTTGCTAGGAGGTCAGTCCATCCAAGCTGGAGAATTTGCACCTTTGTCTTCTGCCTGAAGATGACTCAAGATCCTGAGATCCTAGCTGTAGTGTAGTTTTCTAGCAGTGACTATGATAAATAAAGAAATTTGATCAGCTCATAATTATTTGTATTTTACTGTTGTGTCTAAAGGCCTTTCCACACTACACAGTTATAGTGTGATTTTTCCACTTTCAATATCCTATGAAATTCTAGGGTTTGCAGTTTAGGGAGAAGCACTTAGAATTCTCAGCCAGAGGGCTCTTTGGCCTCAGTAAACTACAAACTCCAGAATTCTACAGGAGGTTGAAAGTGGAATAATAGCACTATAACAGTGTAGTGAGGAAAGGCCCTAAGGCCCTTTCTGCCCCTTACCTTTTTTGGCACTGGGGTGCAGGGATCGCGCAAGCAGCCTCCAGCGAGAGACTCTCGCTTTCCTGTTGCTTCAGCTCTGCACAAGCTGCCTGCTTCCAAGCAGGTAGTGTGAGAGCCCTGCCTCTTCCTTCCGCAGTGCAGCCTGGGAATTTCCCAGGCTGCGCTGGGGCAGGAAGCGAGACTGCCGTGGCTCCAGAGGCTCCGCATGCATGGCAAGTGTGCGTGGGCCCTTGAGCAATGCACGATTGCGCACCATTTTTGGCTGAAAGCTGAAAATGAATAAGTGCGCGAGTGGTGCCTGCCAAGCCCTGGAATGTCGTGCGATTGTGAGTGCGTCATGAGGATTGCTCCTCACAATTGCGTGACACTCCGGGCGCCCTTTCGCATGGCAAATGCCGTGTGAAAAGGGCCTAGGTCTCTGCCTGGTAATCATGCTTGTCACGGTTGGGATTGATTTAATCATTTAAACTGGTGCTTTTCAGGTTGCAGCCTTTCTTGATCATGAAAAACAAAATATGACCTGCACTATCCTGCCTTGCATTTAATTACTGCATCAAAATATATTTGATTGACCTTATGACATTCAATCAGAGAACTCAGTTATATGGAGATACTGAGAGTGACCATAAATATGATTCATGTTGTAGATTTGAAATGAACATAGCAGTGTGCAACACTTTGAAAGGTCAGGAAAGTGCTAATTCAGTGAATGGATACTGGAGGATGTTTGTCCACTTATACTCATACATGAAATCCTCTATATAGAAAAACATTGAATTATCACTTTGTAGAAAAAGAAATCAATTACTTTGTTATCCTATGCAAAATCCAGTTCCTTCCCTACATAAATCTGTCACTCATTCTTCCTGATCAATCCAGCTGTTCCCTGATATTGGAGGATACAGCTTTGTGTGGCACACACCTGTGCCTACTAAATTATCTTGCTGCTCTTGATGAAGGTGAAGAAGAGTGCCACTATGCTTGGCACAAAGAATCTGGAAAGCCTACAGTGGGCAGTGATGATAGGGTGACCTGGGTATTTCCTCTTTTGTTTATCTGTCTTGTCCCTATGTGTGATACAAATGGATATTTTTAGAGATTAATGCCAGTCTACTGCCAGCTATCTCCTTAGCAGGAGCCTTGTGTATTATCATACCTAACTTTTCTGTCATTAGATGGATTTCCTACAATATTTTATTACCAGAGGTGTAGCTATGGGATGAGGGAGCAAACTAACCCCCTTTTTTTCTCTCTATTGACTAGTCATCTATCTATTTATTTAATATCTCACCTTTCTCCCAGCATGAGATCCAAGGTGACATGCAACCTTTTAAATGCACAATACAACTAAAAAACTCTTAGCAGAAAAGCTAAAAGAAAGCCAGTGTGGCATAGTGATTCGGGTGTCAGTCTACGGCTCTGGAGACCAGAGATCAAATATCCCCTCTGCCATGGAAAAATACTGGGTGACCTTGGGCAAGTCACACTGTCTCAGCTTCAGGGGAAAGGAATGGCAAACTTCCTCTGAAGAAATCTTGCAGGACAACCCTGCTATGGCTTTGCCTTAGAGTCACCATAAATTGGAAACAACCTGAAGGCACACAACAACAACAAAAGTTAAAACACAATTAGACTGAACTTCTATTTGAAAAAAAAATGTTAAAAACACAGATTAAAAATAGCATTAATGACATATTAAAAACATAATGAAGTAGAAAATGCCAGCAATGCACTAGCTTAAAACTTCAGCTGAGCATTCAGAAATACAGTTGAGGCATCAGAGGTGTATCTAGGGTGGGGCAACTGGGGCATGTGACCTGGGCACCAATGCCAGGGGGTGCAAAAAAGCTGACCCTCCCCACCCTCCTGCCTGGGCCTGGCCTGCTGCTCACCACCCACTGCCCCATTAGGGTTCTTCCTGGCCCGGTGTGGGAGTGACAGCAGTGGCAGCAACAGTCCTCCTGCCCACCACAGCCCTGCCCCTGCCCACTGCCCCCCGCCCTTGCTGGGGTCTTTCCTGGCCCAGTGTGGGGGCGGGGGCAGCAGCAGCCCTCCCATTCACTGCGACCCTGCACCCACCTGCCACTCCTGCCCACTACTGCCCACTGCCCGCCACACCTCCCCCACCTGCCACTCTCTTGCCCGCTGCTCCTCCCTTGCTGCCAACCCCTCATGCTTACCCTAGACACTGTTGACTCTAGATATGCCACTGTGAGGCACCCACAGAAAAGAGACAGGCAATGTAACCAAGGAAATGAGAATGCAGCCAATATAAAAATCTTAGGTAGGAACAATGTTGCTCGCATTCTCTGCAGTGCTAGGGATTTGGGGACAGAGGGGAAAATTTCATTTTATGGGGCAGAATTCTTATTTGGGGAGCATCTTGCTGGCCTCATAGCTACACCTCTGCTTATTTGCATTATTTCCTCTGAGACAATTTTTTGGTTCCTTAAACAGATCTCACACAGATCTTGGACTCAAGTCATTTCAGGGCTGTTGATTGCTGGCACTGGGCTTGGGGCAAGATGTATGACCAGGAAATATTCCCTAAATTAGCACCTACATTATAGCCATTTTTCTGGGACTCTTTGGCACTTCACAATTATAGTGCTATGATTCTACTTTAACCAGCATGGTAGCATCCTATGGAAACCCAGGACTGGCAGTTAAAGTGGAATCATAGTGCTATCACTGTGCAGTGTGACAGGGCCTGTGGTCTGTGGACATGCCTACATTTATTTTCCTACATAAAGATTGTTTTTCCACTGCCCAACACCTCAGGGGTCTTGGCTCCACTGTTCCCTCCTCCTCAGCCCTGAGATACTTGATATGGCCATTTCCGCATTAGCCTGTTATAGCCCTATTATTCCACTTTCAACATCCTATGGAATCCTGGGATTTGCAGTCTAAATTGCAAACCCCAAGATTCCATAGGATGTTGAAAGAGGAATAATAGCACTACAACAGGCTAGTGCAGAAATGGCCTATGTTGGAGGACACTGTCCTGTCATCTATGTTGAAACCAGGTTTAACTGCCAGTCCAGCTGGCTTCTGTGAGTGGAAAGAGAGCGGGCTGATGTTATGCCTTTGAATTCAGGGTGCAAAACATTCTTCAACAGCCCTCCTGAAGAAGCTCAGTCCCTCCAGAATATTGGTAAATTAGCTTTCCTTTTTCAGAAGATGCTTGGATTTGAGGAATGAGCCATGGTTCTGCCCCATAGAATCCTGGGATTTGCAATTCAGGGAGGGGGTATTTAGAGGTCTTAGCTGGAGACCTCTTTTGCTTCACCATACTACAAATCCCAGGATTCCATATGATACAGCCATGGCAGTTAATGTGGAATATAGTGCCATAAATGTGTAATGGGAAAGGGCTCAGATCTTCCTAGAAGAAACATTTTTGAGGAATGATAGAGTTTTGTAACTGAGAATAATACATGATGAAACCATTCAGGGGAAGCACTTCACAGTGAACTGAAGGAATAGCCATGGGATGCCGTGACAAAAACTTCAAAAAAGATTTGTTGTCCTTCTGGATTACAAATGTACTCTTGAATACTGGACTGATAGTTGGAATTTTGGTCTTGTTCAGAGACAGCACACCTCCTGTGACTACAGGCTGAGAACTATTGGAGGAAGAGTACCATTGAACACCAAAGTGCTGATAATTGAAGCTCATGATGTTTGTTGACTGGCAGCTGAAAGAATGCGGCAGACTCCACCAACTTGGTGCTCTCAACATGTGCTAGACTACAGTGCCATTCAGGGCTGGCACAAGACATTTTGCCGCTTGAGGCAATCAGAACTGATGGAGAGTCAGGTCAAAGTCCAATATTCTGTTCACACAGAAGCCACTCTGTTGCTTATAGGCAGCCCACCTGCCAAGATGCGAATGCTGTGGCACCTTCCCTCTTATATTCTTTAGTGACTGATACATAGACACATATGGGCTCTTGATATAGGAGGTGATATATAGCCAGCCATCTTTACTAGGCTCCACTGTTAGGCCATGAATTTATCTAATCCCCCTCAAAGCTGTCCAAGTTGGCAACCATCACTACATCTTGCAGCAATGAATTCCACAGTTTGACTGTACATAGCATAAAGAAGTAATTCTTTTTCTTGCTGGCAGTGGAGACCTCTCCAGTCTGTATGCAGAAGCCAGTTGGATAGGCTGATGAATCTTATTTCAGTACTGGTGAAAGAATTATGTCTTCTTTCACACCTGAGGCAGGTTGGTTTAGGAGGCCCTGGGCAAGTTGAATGGAAACAGCCACGAAGTAATAAAGTCCAGGAGAAACCAGCTGGGAGGCCACAATTGCTGCCATCACCACTTGCCTTGATTACCTCACCATGCCTAATAGGTGAACCGATGCTCCAGTATCCATTGTCCTTGGACAAGAGGATAATGTGTGCACCTGCCTAGGGATGGCTGGCATACAGGATGCCAAATTACAACTCCAAATTGTCACTGTATTTTTTCAGACTTAGCTACTATTGATTTCAATGTGATTTATTTCCAAACTGATAGTCTTAAAATTGCAGCCTTGCACTAACTGTTGGCTTAAACAATTTGATAAATCTTTTTTCTTTTCTGTTCTTTTCCTTTCCTTTATTTTTTTCCCTTTTCTTTCTTTCTTTTTGCAAAGTGTATTTTGCCATTTATTTTGTCATTTTTGTATTTTACCCTTTTCTCCATCCTCAACACATTTCGTTGGAAGTATATCCTATTGAACTCAATGGGATTTGCTTCCTCCTAGTGAAAGTAGATGTGATCAGGCTGTAAGTCTGTCATCCACTGTCCTCCAGGAAAGTTATTACCTGACTTGGATGAGTAGAATATTCTCTGCAAATCACTACCACACACCAATTCAGAAAAGTTGAAATACAGAAAGAGAGAGAGAGGTCCCTGCTGTGACCTGTATTACAGTGAAATTAAATTTAATAGGTACAAATGATAAGGAGAAATAAACACAGAGAGAAATATGCTTTTGAAGCTGGAGACGTTTTTGATGTGGAAATATAAAATGTCTGACTCTGGAGAGACTGGTAATGTGCTTCCTGTTATATATAGTCATAGCTGTATGCACTGAAGCATTACTTTTACAAGCAATGTAAAATTGGATGTGTCAGTCAGTTGATGTTGCAATATTACATCCCCCTCCTCCAGCCTTTCACATTGTCCTTAAGCCCCCATCTGTAACGTGCTTGGCATGGATCAAGTTTGCATATGGCCCCATATACCATAATCATGATATTGGACAGAGACACCATTGCATAATTGTTTCTTAGCGTCAGACGAGAAAAGTTATACTGCTCCCCATCAGCCTGATGTTGGATATGATTATAAACAGGGACCATAAATAAATTACTTCCAACATTGCCATTTGGCTTTTAAAGTCACAGATTGCCAAGCACCCTTCTAAATGTTTGATAACCACCATCAGCAACTGCTTAAAAGAGGCAAAATAATTTATGGTGACCTTTCTTTGGGCAAGCCGAGATAAGTAGCCAGGTTTGTAGGTATAATGAGCTTTCCACAGGCAATTCTACTGTATATGGATTATGAAATGCTGCATACTATCACCTTTTCTAATAACTCAGGATATAAACACAGGCAGGCATAAATCATTCTTAGCTAAGGAAAAGAGTGAATGAGTGAGAAAGATTTTTTGTAATCTTAGCATTTTAAGGGTTGCCTGGATGCACTGTTTGGCTTGCTTGGTAAGAAACAGATGCCTGCTACAACCATAGACCAGACAGAACTAGGGTTTCCAGGTTGGGATAATCCCAGGATCTGAGTGTTCAGGGCCAAAATTGAAAACCTTGTGATGATCCCTTGTGATGTCACAGGGGGCAGCCCATGGTGATGTTATTAAGCATGTTACATTAAGCATCATTCACAGTCACATAGGATATGCCATTCAGATTTTAAAAAAGAGGTCAGCTTAGGAAAATGCATACATACATACTTTTCAAGGTAGTGCTTTCACAGATTCAGATTTTAGATTCTTTTCCTCGTCCTGAGGACCAAAGATAAGAGTCTGGGCCTTGAAACCTGGGATTGCTGGACTGAACATAAGCAAAAATAGGCCTAGACCAATGGTTTAAACCTTTTTGGAGCCAAGAGCCCCTTTGAAAGTCTGAGGAAAGCTACAGAATACTTTGCCAGGAAAATGCACAGAAACATATTTGTGGTTGTTATGTGTCTTCAAGTTAACTCTGACTTATGGCGACACTGTCTTGGGTTGTCTTAGCAAGATTTATTTAGAGAAGATTTCCCATTGTTTTTCTCTTAGCCTGAGAGAGTATGACTTGCCAAGGCTCATCCAGTGGGTTTCTGGAGTCCACATCCAACACTCAAACCACTATACCATACTGGCTCACATAAACATAGGTGCATAACATTTTGCATACAATTGTTTTGCTTCATTGAAAATTGATTTTCTTCTCATGGACTATTCTGGAAAAACAATTTACACTGAGTAAGTGAAAAGACTTTTTTATCTGCTAAAAATTCACTGGAATAGGAAAAAAATCAAAATAAAAGGAAGAAATCATAGAAAAAAATATGTTGCACCCATTTTCCAGAGACCTTGGAGGCCACCCAAGGATCCCTTGGGGATCTGTAGACCCTGATTAAGAACCCCTGGCCAAGATGCATTCATGTAGGATATCTTCATTGCATAGTATATATCAAGATGATCAGCTTTTAAAACTGGCCCAGATGCAGGATTGAAGTCAGCCACACTGCACTCCCATTGGATTAATGGGACTTAAATGAATTGCAAAAATGTCCATAAATTGAAACTATTGACATTTATGGACATTTTTGCAATTCATTTAAGTCCCATTATGTCCCAATGTATAAAAAGACAGTAAAATGGTATGCCAGTCTTATTAAAGTTGGCTCAGGGGTGTTCCAGGAGCAGGGGGACTGGCACTTTCCCTGAATCTTAAATTGATTTTAGTATATGTTGTACACAGATATACATTCAAATACTCTAGAAGAGATTTAGAATAATCTCTGGGGCCATTTCTGCCTAGACTGTTATAGTATTATCATTCCACGTTCAGCATCTTATGGAATCGTGGGGTTTGCAATTTAGGGAGGGGCCTCAAGGCTCCACCCTAAACTGCAAACTCAGGATTCCATAGGATGTTGAACATGGAATAATAGCACTATAACAGTCTAGTGTGGAAATGACCTGGAACCACTCCATTTGAGAATGTGGATGCTAGACATGAGTTATGAATTAAGTCATAACAATGATTCATATGTCTTCTCTCTGGATGAAGAATTTCCTGGTTCTTCTTAAAGCCAATGTTTTGATCTTTACTGCTAGGAAGTGACTGTTGTTGTTGTGTGCCTTTTAAGTTGTTTCCATCTTATGGCAACCCGAAGGTGAACCTATCACAGGGTTTTCTGGAGACTGGGAGTGTGTGACTTGCCCAAGTGGATCTCTATGGCTGAACTGAGAATCAAATCCTGGTCTCCAGGGTACTCAAACCACTATATCACACTGACCCTCACAACTAGTCCATTAAAAGAATAATCAGCAAATCAAAAGTGTACTGTAGCTGTAGTGTGTCTGTTCATCTACCTCTATATGGTAGCAGCACCAGCATGAGTTTATGATCTTTCTTATTCAGATCTTATTTAACATTTTATCCCAAAAGTACAGATACTTAAGAAAATACTCTGTATGCAGACAAACTCCATCACTATTACTCTGCTTCTGCAGGAGGCTGGGCTCTAACTTATGAAAGCCCTATAATGTAGCCCAGTGTTTTTATGTCCATTTTTGCTAGACAGGAGTATTGTAGTACAGTGTTTTGTTCATGTTCTCGGTAGGAGAATGCAGTGGCAGGGCTGTGCAGTCAATTTGATCAGCAGCTTATCAAGGGAACCAAGGAAATAAGGGAGGATATCTACTGCAGGTGGAAAGATCTGAACATGAGGTCTATTCACGGGAAAACAACAGAGAAGCCCATTTGGTACAGAGTTTGCATTTCTACCATTATGGTAGACCTGATGTTCAGGTTACCAGAAATAATAACAGACCAGGTCTCTGAAACAATCAGCATTTTCTCTTTGCACAAAATGTGCATTTGCAAAATAACATTTGTGCAATTCAAAATTTCAGTGATACAAAAATTGTTTTATTATAGCTGAAGGAAAAAGTTGCTGATAACAAACAAAATAAATAACAAAGAAAAAAAGAGAACAATTTAGGCTCCTCTAGAGCCCACAATGCTGATGAAGCAAAGTCAGTTCTCCCTGCATGCAAGACATTCCTTGTAGACCCCTTCCTCTATAGTTCACCAGTGTCTCCAAGATGCAAGAAAATAATCTGGAATAAGAGGACATTTCTTTTTGCAAACCGTATGAAGTTGTCATAAAGGCAGTGATGCCAGAAAATACACAAGGCATTCTAGAATATGGTGTTTTTCTTTTCCTGTCTCTTCAGTTTAGAAAGCAAATCAAAAGTAAGCTGATCATGCAAGTAGTGCGGAAGCGATTAGTCAGATCAAGCACTGGTGTGAATTCACACGAGGTGGATCTAGTCTATAGTTGCAGGGCCAACCCTCTGTTAGTCAGGGTAAGGCAGCCAGTCCAGACCACAGATTGTGGGCATCATGAAGAGGCAGCAACTTTTTAGTTATTCAGTTTATTGTCACTGCATTTGTACTGCAAGATTTGTGGAGAGACACCCATGGTATTTTCTGTTCAATGTGTTAAAGTGACTGTGTTAAAGATACTTTGCCCCTTAATATTGGTTAAAGGGAATGCCTCAGGCAGCAAAGTATCTTAATATCTTAGTATCTTGGCCTGGTTAGTCATAACTAATTAATGTTCCATTGTTTTCAATGGAACTTACCATGGGCATGACATCTTCTCTGGTACAATCAGTGGTCTAAGATTTAATGATCCTATAGCAATATTCCACCGCAATCCATTAACAGAAAGCTAGGATTTACTTCATCTTCAGTCTTTGAATATTTCTTGTAGTTTCTTCCCAAGCCTGCCTTATGTGACCCAGGGCCTTTCTGTACCGTATCTTTTTCCGGCGCTGGGGTGCGGGGATTGCGCGAGCAGCCTCTGCCGAGAGGCTCTCGCGTCCAGGTTCCTTCAGCTCTGCATGAGCTGCCTGCTTGCGCGAGAGCCCCACCTCTTCTTTCTGCAGTGCAGCCTGGAAGTTTCCAAGGCTGTGCTGGGACGGGAAGCGTGACCGGTGTGGCTCTGGAGGCTCCGCATGCCAGGTAAGTGCACGCGGGGCCCTGCAGCAATGCACAATCACACACCATTTTCGGCTTCCAGCCAAAAATGAAAAGGTACATGATCAGTGCCTGCCAGCCCCTGGAGCATTGCACGATTGTGAGTGCGTCGTGCAGATCGCTCCTCACAATTGCATGATGCTCCAGGGGCCCTTTCGAATGGCCAATGCCATGCAAAAAGGGCCCCAGTTTGGACAGTGTTTATCTCACTGTAGCTGACAGCAGATGGAAACATATTTTCTCAAGATGGAACATGAAATAAAACTAACAGAATTAGAATTACAAGCCCAATTTGGCAGGAATGGGCAAGAAAGTAGCTTAGCGCCTCATATAGACATTAAGAGATTCCCTAAATATTACAAAGGGGATAATGTGGAAGCCTTTCTCATTAGTTTGGAGAGATTGTGTGGTGAATTACAAATAAGCCCAGAGGAGAGAATGAGTTACCTCAGATCTCAGATTTGTGGGGTGATGGCAAAAATCTATGGGCAAATGTCAGCTGAAGAGGTCCATGATTACGACTTGTTTAAAGAGAGGGTCAAACAAAGATTTGGTTTGACTCCTGAACATCACCGAAAAGAATTTCGGGGACTGAGGAAAAAACCTGAGGAAACCTATTCACAGATGCGGTGTAGATTAATTAGAGCACTGGAAGGATGGGTTTCAGGGTCTGAAGTAGAAACAAAAGAACAGTTATAAGAGCTCATAGGGCTTGAACAATTTTATAATATGAATATCGATGATTTAGGACAAAAAGCCTAAAACAGTTAACCAGGCAGCTGAAATGATGGACCATCTAGTTACCATCAGAGGTGCTCCAAAACCCCAAAACTGTGATAGGAAATTTCCTAGAAGCGGGTAGCCATTTTATGGCAGAGGTACTGAGAAGGCAAAAGAAACTCCTTGCAGTCCTGACAGGAATAGGCCCAGAATAAAGAAAATTTCCTCATCAAAAGGAAATAAAATATGTTATAACTGTGGGAAAGCTAGCCACTTTCAATTCCAATGCCCAGAGAGGGTGGACAAAGGCCCTTTCCGCACGAGGAAGTTAAAACGGGCCAAGGCGTCCTGTCATGGAGGTTGTCTGCACCTTGGATCGGAATAGGTTCGGACTATTTACCTTAGTTCCGCACCTTAGTCCAATCCAAAACGCCCCCAAGTGATCCTCCAGCGTGCTAAGTGAAGACCGGAAAAATCTGGTCTTTCAATCTTCTGGAGTGCGCCATTTCGTACCTGATCACTTTAAAGTGGCTAGTCAAAGATCAGACCTTTTCGGTTAGGAAAAAAGTAGATGTTTATTGTGCACAATGTCTCAGTGGGATAATTCTCAAAAGTCTGAGCCCCGCCCCTTTACATCCACAGAAATTTATAGTACAAGACATCACATGGCCAAGAAAGGAAACTGACACCAAGAATGGTTCTCACCATTCTCCTAGCGTAATATCACAAATGTTGCAAAGCATAGCGAGGCACATTCCATCCTCCCTAACATTCTATTTTACAGAGTACCACTGTATTCCTTTCGAACACAGAGAGACTTCAATTGCAGAGGAAATTAACTGCTTTTCTCAACTGCTTTTCCCTCATACCCAGAGGTCATCTAGCCTGACCCACATCAACTTGTGCAGATGCGCAGGCTCGCACCAATGTGAGTCTGCGATCAGCGGAGGGCGGGCCGTGAGCATGGTCAGCGTCAGCAGTTGGTCAGGACCCACAAAAAACAGGAAGCTGCCGCTTTCAGCCTCAGCAGTGCGGATCTACGGACCTCGCACTGCTCCGATTCGCCCTGCAACAAGAGAAGAGCCCTGCAGAAGGGCTTAAAGGAAAGTCCACGTTGCTTCAAAAGAGAGAAGAACTGGTAAGTAACAGCCCGGAGCGATTCACTTGCCTCGTGCGGAAAGGACCAAAGATAAAATGGAAAAGCCTAAACGTTCATATTGCATAACTACAGTTGAGTCAGTTCAGCAAAGGCAAACTTGTCAACCTGAGTTGGCTAGGCTGGTTGCCACGGAAATGAGGCCTAGTGGGGAAGAAGGAAACAGTTTCTTGCCTCACATTTCTAATCTCTGCATGGTAGTGACTATTGACACAGAGTGGATGGATGAATATGGAGAGAAAATAGAGGTTCTAGGGAAAAATATATGGGGAATTAGAGATACAGGCTCACAGATTTGCATGTTCCAACCACATCTGATTCCTCCTAGAAACCTCATTCCCCAAGAAAAAGTGTTATTAAAGGTCTAGGAGGGCCTGCGTTTTCAGCTCCAACTGCAATCGTTCATATTACATACAAGAACTGGACAGGGGACTGGAAGGTAGCTGTATGGGAAGATATTCCAGCTCCTTGCTTAATTGGAAATGATTTGGCCAAACTTATTAATCAGGTCTGTGTAACTACCCGACACATGACACAGAAGTCCCAAATGGTACCATCAGAGTTATTAAGGGAGGAGGAATTGGATGAAGGAACTCTTACCCAAAAAAACAACACTGGTGACACTAAGAAACCAAGCAGTAAAAAGAAATTAATGCAGATAAGTGATCTTCATGAAACCCCAATGTTGGAGTTTGTTCAGGAACAAAGGCCGGATGAGAGCCTTAATCCTCTGTTTGAATTGGCAAAGGAGAGTCCTCTGGAAGTGACACTTGAAGTTCCAACTAGATTTATAATAGTGGATAACAAGCTTTATTGAGAGTCTCTCGAGCAACTTAGCCATAGAACAGGGGAAAGGAAAAGACAATTGGTAGTGTCCACCAAGTACAGAACAAAGCTACTTGAAGTGGCGCATACTAGTTCTTTTGGAGGCCATTTAGGGATCAAACGCACTAACCAAAGAGTAACTGCTAATTTCTACTGGCCAAAGGTGGGGAGCAAGTAAAGCAGTATTGCCAGACATGTGATACTTGTCAGAAAATAGGCTTGAGTAGAGATAAGACAAAGGCAAAGTTATCTCCTATGCCAGTGACTGAGAAGTCATTCAGTCGAGTGGGCATAGATATTGTGGGTCCTTTGCCAAAGGCTACCAGAAGGGGAAATAAATATCTGCTGACCTTAGTAGATTATGCAACCCAATATCCTGAGGCAGTTGCATTAAGCAATCTGGAAACTTCCACAATTGACAACGCCTTAATCACTATATTCTGTAGACTGGGTTTTCCCAGAGAAATTGTATTGGATTTGGGAACCTTGTTTACCTCCAAGCTGATGCAAAAATTGTGGGAGCTGTGTGGAATCAAACATTTAACCTCTACTCGTTATCATCCTGAGACTAATGGACTAGTAGAGTAATTTAATGGAACACTGACATGGATGATTAAAGCATATGTGGCCAGTAATCCAAATGACTGGGATGTGAAATTGCAACATCTATTGTATGCTTATTGGGAGGTGCCACAAGAGAGCCTTTTGAATTGCTGTATGGTCGGAAGATTCGTGGACCATTAGACCTAGTGAGATGAGGCTGGGAACAAGATTCGAACTTGGAACCGGAGGTTGTGGTGAGATACATCGATGACCTATTAACCACCCTGAGGTCTGCATTGAATCTGGCTGCGGAGAACATGCAAAAGGCACAGAAGAAACAGAAAACCTGGTATGACAAACGAGCCAGAGAAAGAACATCTCATCCAGGCGATGAAGTGCTCTTCCTGAGGCCTGTAAAATGGAACAAACTGCAGTTTGCTTGGTTTGGACCTGTGACCATCACAATGAAATTTAATGATGTCAACTATTTGATTGACCTGGGGAATGATCAAGGGACTAAAGTGGTTCATACCAATATGTTAAAGCCTTATTACAGGAGGGAGAATTTAATCTGTTATGCAATTACAGATGGTAGGAAAGAACAAAATTGGTTGCTGTGTTGGGAGAAAGGAGACGTGCCCAACATAAAATTCAGGAAGCCCTTATAGAGGAATCCCTTTCTGATAAACAGAAAGAGGAGATTTGTGATTTATTATCTAACTATGCAGAAGTGTTTTCAAACATCCCAGGAAGAGTGAGAGGGGGTGCATCACTGTATTAAAATTGGTAATGCCATACCTATTGCCAGTGCACCTTATCGAGAAACTGGGAAGTCTGCTGAAAGTGTGGAAAAAGAGATTGAAGAAACGCTGGGACAGGGAATCATACTTCCATCAGAAAGTCCTGGGGCATCGCCTGTGGTATTAGTTGAAAAGCTGGACCACACTATTCGATTTTGTGTTGATTATAGAAAACTGAGTAGTGTAGCTCAGGCAGATGCTTATCCCATGCCCAGAATGGATGATCTAATTGAAAGAATGGGAAGAGCTAATTTCATTACTAGCCTCGATTTGACCAAAGGTTATTAGCAGGTTCCTATGTGCCCAGAAGATCAGACCAAAATAACATTCATTATGCATGTAGGCTTATTTGAATTTACAGTATTGCCCTTTGGGTTAAAGAATGCTCCTTCAACTTTTCTAAGACTAGTGGACCAGGTCTTGCAAGGATTAAATGCTTTCACTGTAGCATATATTGATGATATTGGTGTGTTTAGCAATGAATGGGAGGAACATCTACATCATTTGCTCCAGGTATTGGAACAAATTAAAATTGCAGGGCTTACTATTAAGACACCAAAATGCCATATGGGGAAAAGAGAAGTCAAATACCTCGGTTACATTGTGGGAAGTGGTCTGATTAAACCTGAGAGGGATAAGATCAAAGCCATAGATGAATGGCCAGTACCCACCACTAAAAGAAAAGTGAGAGCTTTTCTAGGTTTAGTGGGGTATTACAGGAGGTTCATTCCTAATATCAGTTCTGCGGCAGCACCCTTATCAGAGTTAACTAAAAAGAGTTACCCTGGAAAGGTGATGTGGAACCAGCTGTGCCAGGAAGCTTTTGATAAACTAAAGGAAGCTATTACATCAGCTCCAGTACTCATTGCTCCTGATTTTGGGAAGTTGTTCACAGTGACTACAGATGCCTCTAAAGTCTTGGGGCTGTATTAAGTCAAAAGGCTGAGGATGATCAATTCCACCCAGTAATGTTCCTAAGTAAAAAGTTGCTTTTAAGGGAAGGACATCTAGCAACAGTGGAAAAGGAATGCTTAGCGATTGTGTGGGCTCTGAACAAATTAAAACCTTACTCAGGGGGAAGGAAATTTGTTCTGAGAACAGATCATTCACTGTTGTGTTGGTTAAATCATACAAAGGGAAGCAATGCCAAATTGTTAAGATGGAGCTTGTTGTTACAAGATTTTAATTTTGATATTGTACATATCAGAAGTAAAGAGAATATTGTTGCTGACTCATTATCCAGACAAATGGAGGAAGGGTAAGATGTAAAACATATTATAGTAATAGTAGTAATATAATTACACTGTTCATGTTGAGTTGTAAATGCTTTAATGATATACTGGTAGATAGATAGACTGATGGTGAGTACGTGTTGAATATTAGGGTGGATGGTTGTTTGCAAATTCTCATTGCTTTTGATGGGCAATGTTTACAGGTCTCAGCAATGCAATGAAAGAGTAAAGGGGAAGGTCTGTGACAAACCTGATGGGAGGGGTCTTGACAACAGAGCCTCCTTGGCAACTGAGCGTTTAAGCTGATTGGCTGGTGAAATGGAACCTTGGATAGCCCAGAGGAGGGGCTGCTGGAAAAAGGAAAATAACTGATTTTAACTGTCTGATGTGTGTTTGAAGAGGAGGGTGATTTGTGGTGTGTTTGGGAGAGGTTGGAGATTTGAAGAGCTCTGTGGGACAGAGAACTGAGCAATTGGGTGTACGAGAGATAGTGAATGAATTGAAAGAGAGAGAGAGAGAAGAATGGTGTGCTGTTTATAAACATTTAGATATAAAACACATCTAAAGCAACAGTGTTACAATAAATGTTTGAAGTTCTGTGTTCCTTAAAACAGTGTCACAGAGTCTTATTTTGAATCCTGGAATATACATGCTACCAATAATATCATCTTGACCTTAGCGCCAGCAGTACCACAGTCTGGGAAAATATAAATCACTGCTGATCCTTACATCCGGGAGAAGGGCAGATTTAGGGAGGCAGTAAAGGGGGAGAGTCCTGAAAGGAAGAAGCCGAGGGGGGGGCAAGAGTGAGGAAGGGACTGCGTTCTCAGAGAGGGAGAACTGAGGCAGACCTGTTTGCCCTGGCCCTGGCTTGATTCAGAGATATTCCTGGCTGTTCAGACCTGAACACAAAGAGGTTTCAGGCTGGGCAGGCCTTGAGTGCGAGGCTTGGGGTGGTTCCCCCCCCACGTTTTACATTTTCCATTTCAAAATAATTCCTGAAACATATTCTAGGAGAAAATTCTGCATTCCATGCCTTTGATCTCCAGCACTGGCCTTTTACCTACAGGAAATTACAGGAGCCATCACATTTGCATCTGTGGTTTGAAGATGCTGCATTTATGGAAACAACATAACACTATCATCAACTTTTGACTGATGGCCAAACCAACATTATACTGCAACCTTCTGCCAGGAGAAATTATACACATATTTCAAGTGAAATTATACAGCGTTTGCCTCTTCCTCATATATCTTACAGGGAATTATCCCTGCTGTAATTTCTTTTTTATGCTTTGAAAGAGCATGCCAAATTTTAATGAAAGTGATTTAAGTGAAGCAGTTTTCAGGAGAAAGAGGTATATATATCCCACGAGGCCGAGTATGATACTTTACTAAGCCACAATAATTGGATCACTGCAGTTAAGATTAGCCTATTCTGTTTGGTTCTTTTTGACCTGGTTCTTCACCTAATGCCAGAGCGGAGAACCATCTGAAAGGCTAAAGGTTGTCCACTCCACTAGTGTGAGCGTCCCCAGATACTGACACACATTTTCTTGCTGCATGTGGGAATTTGTAGATGGGAGCTAAGAGAAGATGCTTCCATTTCAGTTTTTGTATGCATGTCTTAATAGGGAACTAAGTCTGATTTGGCTCTTGGCAGCATCCTTTTTTCTTTTAAACCTCATTAGAAGGACCAAATGGATTTAGTAATACCTGATAAATTGCAATCCTGTTTTTTGCACAAGCAGAAGCTATTAGCATTCCATCTCATTATCTCCACTGCAACTTTTCCTTCCTTCCCATTCATTATTGCTCCAGAGAACATAATGGAGCTGTTTGGGCAGAACTAGGACCCAAATTCATTCTGTGCTGCTGACACATTATTTGTGGGTAGAATTTCACCATAAATTACCAACAGCAGACAGAAATTGCCGAGCCAGGGCTTTAGACTCCCCTGTGCTAAATCCATCAGGATGAACAGATTGTAAACTGCCCATTGCAAATATGATATGCAGCAATTTAGCTTCCCTTTAATACTTCATAACGTCAAACCCTTCCAGTTATATGGCTTTTCCCCCCAGCAGCTTTGGAAATTGCTTCTGTCATTGCTATATACTCATACCATGGCCAACAATTCAGATTTAATAAGAAGAATACATACTTAGTTTTTAAAATGTTTTTGTCTAAATGGACTTTGTCATAAAAATGCACAGGAAAGTTTGTAATGGTGGTTTCTCAATATTATATTTTCTTATAAAAAATAGTGTGGCTGGAAGAGTCATTACCTACCATCTATATTTTATTTTATGAGCCATAAAGCACTTAATGTGTACATTTTTAACCAACTTTTTTCTTGGAAAAGAAGACTCTTGAGCTATATCACAACATACTTTGGAAGCACTTGACTGTGGGAAAGCTTGGATAAAGTGTTTGGACAAGGAAACCCTCTTCAGGAGAGCAGCTAACACAAAAGGATGAGGAAACTAAGAATTCTCCGATGTTACATCTGATTTTCTATGCTGTAATCAAAAGAAAGAATGGCAGTAATGTGAGACCCTTTTATGAGACTGATCATCTTGGGATGTACCCAGTCTTCCTACCTCCTGGAGTTCATCCTATTTGGAACCTCATCACATTCCAAAAACTAGTTTCCTCTGTAGCATGAGGAACATTGATATTCAAGGAATACATAGTCTAAAATGTTGCTGGGTGTGCAGAGTTGTCAGAACCAGACTAGACATTTTGCTACCATGACATCCTCTCCCATTTTGTGTCTTAGGCTTGCGGTGTAGCTGAGACAACCAGGATTAATCTATAGTCCTGCAAAATAGATTGCTAGCACTTCTGTCTTCTGGGCTCTAAGGCAAGTAGGGATACAACTTTGGACCTTCTAGGTCTCAGCTAAAAAATAATAAGCAATGCTCAGTAGCAGTAACTGCTTGAATCCAGGTTATCTAAAAGATTGTTATCTCCCTGTATGAGCCTGAGTTCTAAGATTTTCAAGGGAAAGCTCTCTTTTGGTCTCACCACCATTATAGGCATGTTTTGTGAGAACATGGGAACAGACTTTTTGATGGCTGCTTCCAGGAATTTCCTCCCACACAAGGTTTGGTTATCCCCTTTCTCTCTTCCATCTATTTTTATTTAGGCAGTCCTGAATTATAATTTATGTGGCAGATAGGGCTTTTAACAGGGTCCTGCTATGTTTTGTTTTATGTTGTTTTGTATTTTGAACTAAACTATTATTTAATGGTTTTTAAACTTTTGCATAATTAATTATGAGAGCAGTACCCAGTTTTAAATTGATTGTAAGCCACATATACAAGGAGAAAGGCAGGATATCAGCTAAATAAATAAATAACCTAGCAGTTACCTGCTAGACTTAGAATCAAAGGCTCTTCTTAAAGATGTCTGTCATGCATTCTGTCTTATACACACAATCTATAAGGAGGTCAATTTATAGCAGTAGGGTTTAACAGAACTATTCAGACATATAGCAGGCCTTCAGTATCTGTTAAGGTTTGGTTCCAGAACCCCCCATAGACACCAAAATTTGTGGATGCTCAAGTTTAGTTATGCACAATGTTGTACTAAAATGGCGTCTCTTATATAAAATGGCAAATTCAAAGTTTGTTTTCAGATTTTTTTTTTTTGGTAAATACTTTCACGCTGTGGTTGGTTGAATCCATGGACACAGAATCAGCAGAAATGGGGGGCCAACTATACACGCTTGAACTTACTATAGATTAGAAATGTACAGTAGTTTTTTAAAATGTTGCTTTATTTTTATTGCAGAAATGTCGGCACTGAAGATCAGTTGAATGTAACGGAATGTTATCTCTTATTTTCAACAGTGCTCAAAATTAAAAACATTTCTTTCAGACTAGGACAAGCATCAAGAAGCATCTAAGATGAGCACCAAGAGGCTCCTCCCTCTCTCTTTCTTTCTCTCTCTCTCTCTCACACACACGCACACACAGTAGACTGCACAGACAACTTGTGATGGACAATTTGTTGCTCTCCTGATGCTGTTCTACTGCAATTCCAACCAGCTGTAGCCAGCACAGACAATGGGGAAGGATCATGGGAGTTGTAGTCCAACACGGAATATGAAAGATCGTAAGTGCCTGTTTCTTGTCTAAGATGTCTATAGTACCTGGCTCAGCATTTTTGGTGTCTCTGTGTGTATGTGTCACAGAAAGAATGTTTATATGTGGGTGTGGGAGGGTGGGATTTTGCTTAGTCTAAGACAATTGAGGGAAAGCCTCCTGGAGTGCTGATTGGAGGGTGGGATGGCCAGGCACTTGTCTACTACTTTTTTCAAACCCAGAGTGAACTTCCAGAAGTGTAGGGGGATTTTTTTTTTTAAAGGAAGCAGATCACTGTAGATCCCTTGGAGACAAAAATTTGCTTCTGCATCTTCCCACTTTTGTCCCTGAGGATTTTTTCATTTAATTTTTAAAACGAGTAAGATACATTTAACATTTTGGCACAGCTAGTGGCCCACAAAGCTGACTCGCCTGTTTGCCAGTCTGTTCATGTAGCTCTGGGCACATAGCAAAAACAGGTTTACTGAATGCTGTAAATGACTAAACAGCTGGTGGGTATGTTTGGCTTGATGCCCCAGAAGGTATTCAGGCTAGGCAGATCTTAATGTGTCAAAAGATTCTAATGCTATTCTAATGTCATTCAAATTCAAGGAGAGTGTTATTGAAGCTTCACTTGGAAAACAGTATGAATCAAAGCACATGGATTGGAGAGACAGAACTAAAATATTATAGTTTCTATTTCTTTTTATTAGAAATAGGACAAGAAATGTTAGGTTTTACAATTTAAAACTACCTCATTAATTTCTGTGAGTAGTTTATATGAATTCAGGCTCTGTAATAAGAATTTCTTTTTCATTTATTTTTAAAACAACCTGCTTGTGCTATAGGTTTGTTGAGCCAGAAAGAAAGCCTCTGAATATGAATCAGTCATTTCTTTCTTTCTTTTTATAAGAACGTGTGATATACTTCCATTAAATCTAAGCTTTTGTTGCTGTTAGCTGTCATTGACTTCGACTAACGGCATCTCTATGATGACAGAAGATCCAGCGTGGTGTTACTGCAGTTTAGACCTATCTGGCGATAGCACCAGATATCTCTTTGATATCATAATTCGGCCTTACCATACCATCCCTCTCCACATATTTGTGAGGCCCTTGGACAAGCACAGAACTAGGCTCAGCCATCAAATGCTGCAATATCCCAAGACAATACAGGCAGGCCAGAAATAGCCAGATCATCGCTTTAGGAGACCTCTCTGCAAACACCCTCATTATGCATGCACGCTGTTTACAAAAGACTCCCTGCCTCAAGCAGGTAACCTGGCAAGCTAGAAGCTTAAATGCCAAGCACTGAGCATTTGCATACAGTCTACCTCTTTGTCAATTTGGACTTAACTCAATCATGCTAAATTGTGACCTTTCAGAGACATTGTCTCGCACCCAAAACTCATTGTTGTCCCCGAGTAAGGCATAGCCTGCAGCCACACTTCTCCCTATAAAAACCCCTGATTCCGAGTCCTTCCTCGGATTGCTCCTGAGTTCTATCCCACCTTGCTGCTGCTTTGCTTGGTGAGCCTTCCCCTCAGCTCCAGTAGCTGAGACTGCAACAACCTGGGATTGCTCCGGACTTCCATCCAGCCTTGCTGCCGCTCTGTTTGGCGAGCTGTCCCCTCAGTCCTACATACTGAGACTCTGGACCAACGAACTCAAGCTT
Organism: Iguana delicatissima; assembly: GCA_948472985.1. NCBI lineage: Eukaryota > Metazoa > Chordata > Lepidosauria > Squamata > Iguanidae > Iguana > Iguana delicatissima. The sequence goes on from CAOKZL010000176.1 coordinate 298,199, forward strand.
CAGGAACAGGTGTCATATCACTATCCCTCTGAAAATCCTGCTATCTTACTCACACCTTTATTTTCCCTAGTTATCTGTGTGCTTGTGTTGCTTACATTGTGTGTCTGTATTTAATAAAGATCATTCATTACTTTCAAACCGGTCTGCTTCTTGACTTGGCCTGACCCTGTAAACATTGGGTTACAAGATCCTGCTAAGTTACCCTGCCTCTCGTAATGCTAAAGCAGTGCTCTGAACTAATTTTCCCCACCTATAGTTGAGCACATTTTGGTGTCTCTCCTGGGACCCCCAGTAAACAGGGTAACAGTGGTATAGTGGTTCGACCATTGGACTGCGACCCTGGAGACCAGGGTCTGATTCTCCACTTGGCCACGGAAACCCAGTGTGTGACCTTGAGCATGTCACACAATCTCAGTCCCCAGAAAAACCCATGGTTTTTATGGCCTTAGGGTTGCCATAAATCAAAACTGACTTGAAAGCATGCAACAAAACAACAAAACAAAAACAGACAAAAAAACGATGGGGTGAGGATGAACAACACAGATTATGGTGCCCTTGAAGTTTCCTCCTCCCTTTTCCTACTCATCCAGGATCCTACTTATATTGGATCCTGGTGTTCATGGAAATTCATGGGGTCATCATAAGTTGGCAAGCAACTTGAAGGCACATAGGCTATTTATGCACTATATGCTTGCTAGCCCCTCCCTAAACTGCAAACCCCAGTATTCCATCGGATGTTGAAAGTGGAATAATAGTGCTATAACAGTCTAGTGAGGAAATGATCATACACATACACTCTGAGCTCCTATCATGCCAAGCTCTCCATCCTTGCAGCCTGTCTATTTGCAAAAGCTGGGTTTATTGTGAAGCTTTTGGAAGACAAATTCACTGCCCGTGTGGTCTCTTCCAACTCTACATTTCTATGATTCTATGATTTATGAAGAGATTTGTGTGCCTCTTTGTGAAAAGATTTGCGTGCCAAGTACTGAAGAAATCTTCCATATCCACCCTGGTTAACTTTTGTGTATGGAATGGGAAGTATCCCTATACAATTCTTCATCTCTAGCAAAAAAAGATCTCCAGCCAGCCTACTACAGTAGCAAAAACAATTGCTTGCTACAATTCTGATCAGGACCAAGGACTGCAGCAGCTGTGTTTACTTTTTGGATTAAAGGTTCAAGAATATGACGAGCTGGATCAAGGTGCTTGCTTGTACCTATCCTTCATGCTGCACTTTCTTATTTCTTCTTATTGTGGGCTTTCACAGCTTGCCTGAAGATAACAGAAATTCCTTTAGTTTTGGCCCAGTTGTCTGTTAAAGTCATCTTAAATTTTGATTGTCTTTTTTGGGGTATTTGCTGCCCTCCCAGTTTGATGTCACCTGCAAATTCTATGAGCATGCTTCTTACTCTTTGATCCAAGTCATTTATGAAGATTCTGAACAACATGGGGACTAGAACAGTACACCACTTGTTACTTCTCTCCTGGATGAAGATGAATCATGGGTGAGTACTCTTTGGTTTCAATTAGTCAACCAGTAACAAATCCACCTGACAGAAGCATTTTGTAGCCCAGTGTTTCTTAAGTTTTCCAATGTGGTGAATCAACAGGGCTCTCCACACCCAGTCTGTCAGGGACTAGCATATTTATGCCCGTTGGCTATAATAGTATTTTGTCCATGTTTCACCAGCTTGTCTGCAAGAATATTATGGGGGACCTTGTCAAATGCCTTACTTAAATTAAAACACACACTACATTTGTGCTACTGCCATGCCCCACTAAGCCTATAACTCTGTCAAGAAAAGATATATGATTAGTCTGGCATGACTTCTTTTCAGAAATACATGCTGGATCTTAGTAATCACAGCATTATTTTCTAAGTGTTCATAGACTGACTGCATAATGATCTGTTCTCAAATGTTGATATTGACATAAAACTGACCAGGCAGCAGTTGCCTAGTACTGTCCTGCCCAGTTTTGAAGATCAGACAACATCTGCCCATCGTCTTCGGGGACCTCACTTGTTTTCCAAGAATTCTCAAAGATTGTAAACACAGTCTATGAGATTATATCTGCCAGTTCCTTTAGCATCTTTGTTCATCTGGCCCTGGGGACTTGAATGCATTTGAAATAGCTAGAATTCCCTGTACCACTTCTTTATCTATCTTGTCCTGCAGCCTCTTCACCACAACATCCAGTACTGCACTGCTGTTCTATTTCGAGAATGGTAGTTTCAACACAACCATACACTGAGAAAACTGCTTTTAAATGAATTAGTTCATTTTAATATATAACACTGCCAGCACATATACCTCCACAAAGAGCAATATAAACTCAATTTCAGGGACCAAACAGGGACAGTCTGCTCAGTATTTCATTTAGTAGCTTCTTTCTTACTCATTTCCCTGAAGGACAAAGCTCTAGCACACTACATGCATAATTTAAGTTTTTCAGCAAAATCTGCAAAAAGATTGCTTCAAATAAGCAATCTAGTGCTTTAAATGCTTCTCTTACCATTTCTTTAAAATATCTCCCAAGGCTTACAAAATGCTCCTGCACAACCTTTAGTTAAAATGATCACCTCTATTATGCCAATCCACTTCCTTCACTCCTTCTAGTTGTCTTGCAGAATTAATTCTGAGTATTCTGCTCTGGATAGCTCATTAAAAACAAAAGAAGATTATTTCCAAGCACATGGTTAATATGACTAATGTTGTTGCAAAATTCTACTTGTGATGTGTTCATACACAACATTTCAATAAAAAATGTCAGCCCACTATTGAATCAGATTAACAGAAAGCACAACACTATATTAGTGCTTTGTTAGCTCTCTGATACAACAGACTGGTATTTTAATGTTCTGGGCACATTGTCTAAGGGACAAATACCATATTTGTGGTCATTGGCTATAACTGTATTTTTCTGTCCTGGAACCTCTCTAAGGAGCAGTGGTTGATGGCTCAGGGACCAGCACAAGTCCACCAACCACCACTTTTAGTGGCACTGCACAGTATGATGTTTGGCAGTAAGCTGAGTTTTCATGAAGAATTAACCCATGAAAGAACTTTTACCATAGATTATAAGTTGGTTTGACAAATTAAGGCACTTGGTAGCAGCAGCACACTTAAGGCAGAAGACACTACTGTTGTGGTTAGTGGGTTACAGTAGTGTTACCCACAGCAAAGTCTTTACACTGTAAAGATAGATATGAAAACTGATGGATTGGCAGCCCTATCACTAATACAATATATATATAATATATGTGTATCATCATCATCACCACCACCACCACCACCACCGACCTGTAAATGAAATGGGAACTGTGATTAGTTTGTATGCATTTAAAGTTTCACAGACTTTAAAAGTGGTTCTTTTGTACTCTTTCAACATTTTCCACCTCATCTTTTCTACAACCGAATGTATATAAACCTGTCAATGAAGGATAGTACTTTGTGCCCTTTATGCCCACCCTGATAAAGGTGACTCTAGCCCTTGGAAGGTTATGCAATAATAAATCTTTGCTTTTTGCTGTAATAAACTAACATGATTATCGATGTTCTACTGGAAACCGGTATCAGAGTGGAGGGGCAGGAAAGGTAGGGCTTAGACCAGGCCAGGAAGTCCCTGGCCCACCATGGTACATTTTCAGGATGCCCTAAGAAACCAGCACAAAGAGACATAGTCACCAGTTTCAGGGGGCCTCTGAGGCTAATCTGGAAGTTAATTGATTTACAGTGGTTCCTGCATACGAGCTTATGACTTAATATCTAGGAATGAAATACTTCTACTAGTTTATGATTCTGCTAAGGTAAGGAATATTTCATTTACATTTAAGCAAAGTGAGAGTATTTACAACTGGTCTACAGATGGAAAAATGCTGATGAACTTGATTTTAAGGGTGGAAAAAAGGATGATCCAATTCTTTGGTACGGTTTTCCTCTTCTCAGCTGCATGCACATTACATTTCCATAGGGAGACAATCAGATTACGCAACAAGGCCTCCTCTTGTCCCATTGTCTAACCCTACTGGCTGTTAACTCTAAAAATTTGTGGCAAGTAAGTACTTAATTTAGAGAGTACCAATCTGTGTTTAAACATATTAAACCAATTTTACAGGAAGGGATTTCATTCTAGCAGTGCTGGCAAATAGACCAGTGCAAGTGCTCAAAATGGAATGTTTTTCTATTTAGTACATCAGTTTCCCAAGCAAATTTCCACCAATAAACATGTTTTTCCTTAAATTAATGCAAGCTATGCGAAAGGATTTTTCTCCTATTATATAACAAGGTGTTTAAATACTTAACTAAATACAAAAGTGTTTAGTACTCTATGTGCAAAACTGCATCTAGTGTCTCTTAAAAGGCTCTTTGATCTCCCAATGGATTTGGACATATGTTTGAATTTCATACAGGACTGGGCTGCTGTTCAAAGGTCACTGTTGTATCTTCACACAGTTAGTCTGGATATGAGAGAACTGGAGAACCGGAAGCAATAACTGGAAAGCATCTTGAATGTAAGTGGTGCTGTTACAGCCCTAACGAAGAAAGAAAATGTGTGTTAACAATATATAGTAATGGAATTCATTGATTCTTCAACCCCCCTTACCTTGAAATGAATGAAGCCTGCTTCCAAGTGAGGGCAATGCCACGCACTATGATCACTGCAGAAAATACATGCTATGTTGATGCTATACTAGTATGTACAAGCTACTGGAAAATCTGATTGGTACAGAATTCCCAGATAGGTATGCAGATTCAATTACATGTAAGTGACATCCACATATTATGCTGTGTATTGTGATTTGTTGCATAATTAATGACGGCTATACTCACGAAGATAAGGAGGTTATATGCCTGGGTAGGCTAATGTCATTCTACTGCTATTGCTGCTTTACACTCACAGGAAGAAATTTTGTGTACTCAAAGCATGTTGGCATACACGATCTTCTTGTGACCCTTACAAAAACTCTGTCATGCAGGCCAATACCATTACCCCATATTGCAGGTGGGAAAGGCTCAATGAAAACCATCCACTGAGCCCACAGTGGAGGCAAAAGGCAAAACGACAAGTTCTCAGTTTGTTGGTTAGTCTTTTAAGGTTAATGAGGAATTTTCAACGAAAATTTCTTCTTCCAAAAAGAGGAGGACTCATATGAGCACTTCAGCATGAGGGGGTTTCAGTGATTCCCCACTCCCCAACACTATGGCTCTGATCACAATTTCCTTCTCCTGAGAGCTGCTATTAGCCATGAAGGGTATTCATATGGTTGCAGTTCTCTCCCTGGTGCTGACAGCTGCTCTCAGTGTGTACACTGATTTAACTGGGGCATCAGCACAAGGACAATGGGTGAACCTCTTCTCCTCCTCCCATGCCACATCGCTTATCCAAATCCCCCTCCTACAACTGTTTCTAAAGAACAGGATGATGCTGGGTTATATAATCACAGAGTTCCAGGGTAATGTGGCCTATGCCTGCTACCTGTACTTTAAACCTGCATAACATAGGTTTGACTACAATCCTGCATATCTGTAACTCCATGCTGCTCTAATAATAAACCACTCACTGAAGAGACAAAGTAATATTAACCATTAACCCCCCCCATCCTAAACTTATATACAAATTCTTAGGTTTTTTCCAGACAAGACAGAACAACTAGAACGATCTGTTATTGTAATGAGACAGAGCTGAGGTAGTGCTAGCTCAGGTGCGGAGAGCAAAACAAATTATTCTGTAAGATGGAAAAAGGTATGCATAACCACAGTATAGACAGAGAACAGCTGAACTGCACAGGGATAATCAGTTCTGCCTGGTGGTTTTTCTTTTCTTTTTTGCAGAACTTGGGAAGTTATTGGCTGCTCAATGATTTGTGTATATGAGGGGTTGCTAGCTAAGGCACTTTGAAAGCTGAAGTCCAAAAAAGTAACTTTTTGAAGCTTTTCTTTTTAAAAAATGGAGCACAGTTTGATGCAGAAGCCAGGGAGCGCACACTGCACTATACTGAGACACTGCACAGAATATTAGTTTTTGAGAAACGTATATAACTTAATCAGTGGAATCAAATGTAGCTTAAAATATTTGTTCAGAGAAAAAATTTGATCATGTGCAACGGTGAAAACACTGTTAAGATGAGGGTCTATTTCTAGGCAGTGATGATTGGTGGTTTCAAAGTCAGTGGGGCATGATGCCATGCCAGGCTTTAATCTAAACTTTTAAGAAGGTGAACCTACCCCCAGCATAGCTCATTTAAAGTCTGAACTAAAATCTAGATCAGATTTACTACCTCACTAACATGGAAGCCAGCAGTTTCCATTCTTTCTTTTTATGAGAAAGAAACCAAATCTCCTGAAGAAGCCCAGCAATTTTCTAAACTTCATGGTAAAAAGCCACTTTTCACTTCTGCTTTAAAAATGTTCTTTAAAATCTTTAGAAAATGTAGCAGGATTGCTGCTGCTAAGCACTGGATAGATGACTGATAAACACATGAAATGATGCTGTTTATGAAATGGCTTGGAATTCTGATGAAGTAATTATTAAGTTTTACAAGTCTTCACAGAAATATACAGGCACAGGAAGATTCATTTGGAAAGAACAGCAAAGTGGTTCCTTATATACAGTAGTTGCAACCTTACCTCCAGTAATACACTATTGACCATTGGATTAAGGAATTCAGCCTTTTTGTCACTCTGTTCAAATGAAAACATGGTTAAGGTTTAATACAGAGAAAATAAAATGAAACAAAATTTTCTTTGGTGTGATAATGTATTCTGAAAATAAGTCCTTACTATTGCAATGAAATACACAAATGTACTATATCAGACATGAGGCACACTTTTTATTCTGTTGTATGATGGTTGACTATAGCTAAATTCTCCCTATTCAGTCTTAGGGATCTCTTACTATCTCTGTCCTCATTTGCCACTCAGAAGTCTTCTTTCCTCCTCCTTCACGCTTATTTCCTGACCACTCTTCTATTTTTTTTTTTTGGCCGAAAATTAGTTCTAGTTCTCCCTTTCTCTGAAACTTCCTTCAACACTTTCTTGCTTTTTGTTGTGTCACTTGTAAAGTAGGTGACTTTTGTCAATGCCCAACCACTTCAAGTTCCCTTTATCCCATCCTCACCAAAATCCTGGTTTGCATCACTCTTGCTCCATGCCACATCATTGACCTATCCTCTTCTCTAGCTTCTTTGATGCTGCCTTAAAAATGCCCCTTTTTCGGAGAATCTCCTCCATAAAAATGTATATACTTCCGAAGATAATGTTTGTGTTTCAAAATTTACCTATATTACTGAATGACGGGGTGATTAGTAAGTGGGAGAAGGAAATAAATAGGTTTATTTGGAATGGGAAAAAACCAAGAATTAAAAGTAAATATTTAAAGGATATAAAAGAAAATGGAGGTCTAAGCTTGCCAGATTTGAAACACTATTATGAAGCCTCAACGTTAATTTGGTTAAAGGAATGGATTACGCTGAAAGAAACAAAATTATTGAATTTGGAAGGTTTCAATTTATATTATGGGTGGCATGCATACCTTTGGTACGACAAATTTAAAAGTAACAAAGTATTCGCAGATCATTTTATAAGGAAGGCTATATTAAGAATTTGGTTAAGAGTGAGGAAAAAAAAAAGCCCCTTTTTCCCATTCTAAAAACCAAACAGCATGTTATCTGAGATAAGCTGCTCTTCTGCAGTGTGGTTTTCCTCCTTTTTACATTCAAATAATTACATCACTTCTCATCTTTTAAATTTTCTCTTCTACCATCTCTCCCAACTCCCTATAATTTGACTTCTGTCAGGTTACTGAAAAAGCTTTCAGCAAAATAATTGACCACCTCCTCACTGCCAAACTGCTTTGTCCTTTATGCTGCTTTTGATGGCATCGATCACTCCCTCATGCTTGACTCCATCCTTGCTCTAAGACTCAGCAGCGTTATAATTAGTTGCTTCCCTTCATCCTCACCTAATTGTTTTCAGTATTTCCACTGGGAAAGCTGTTTTGCTGTCCTATTTTTGGCTCTGGGCCCCAAGGATCTATTTTTGATTCTGTGCTATTCTCTCTCTATAATCTGTGTTTGGCAGACTTTAGTAAATTCCATGATATTCAGCATCACTTGTGAGCTATTGATACTCTGCTTTCTTCTCTATCATAGAACTTACCTTTGTTTTTCCACTCCTACATCTCAAGGCAGCTTATATTTTCAACTAGATGTTTTATTGTAGTCTTACAATTCAGTGCCTTCAAGCCTCAACAACTCATCTCTTTTCCAAAACCTTCCTCTCTTCATTTGCATACAGTATCACCATCCCTCCTGTGTAACAGGCACAAAGTCTTGAGTTGCTTCTTCTCCTTTGTTCCTCGTTCTGTCACCAGGTTAAGTCACTTTTCTCAGTACAGCATTATGAAAGTACTCTCTCTCTTTCTGCTGTTCATCAAAAAAATCTCTATTTTCTAGTCATCTTCCTGGACATGTGCCATTTTTCCTGTGTTCCTTTTTGTTGTCACACCTCATCCACCACATCTTTATCAGTTGGCTAAAATAACTCAGCCTTCTTGTTGCCTGATATATCTTCTTAAATCCCTATGGTGATTTCCCATTCAATCCTGGACTTAGCAGAAAGTCTTACCTTCAAAATCCCATTATTTCCAGGACTTCAATATCTCCTGACCTTGTCTTTCTGCTAGAGAGTTACACTCCTCCAGCTCTACCACAACCAGCCACTGGAAAAGCATCTTCCGTCCTTCTATGACTTTGCCTTATTTCTTGCTGCTCTTTAAGTCTGTCACTCCCTTCAATAATCCTGCCTATCTTTTTTCCTTCAAATGTATCCTATCCATGAAGCCTTTGGCACAACATTCTGCATTATACTGTTATAGAGCTATTATTCTACTTTCAATATCCTGTGGAATTTGGGGATTTGTAGTTTAGGGAAGGGCATTTAGAATTCTCAGCCAGAGAGCTCTTTGGCCTCAGTAAACTACAAACCCCAGAATTCCACAAGACGTTGAAAGTGGAATAAGAGCACTGTAACAGTGCAGTGTGGAAAGACCCTTAGTCTTCAAACAATCCTGTTACTAAGCCTACATTAACTGAAGTGTACCCATATTTCTCCTATCTACTTTTGTGAGAACATGCAGCAGTTTTCACACTTGTTCTTGCTATTCTCTGATCCACTAGGAATCAAATGGCTTAGTTGGAGAGAGATTAGCCTGCCTGCTTGCTTCAGTTATCCGTCACCCATTCCAAACATTATGAGCAGATTACATCATCTGGTTCAGACAGGGTTACTCAAACCACTGCCCTTTGTTGTAGCAAAAGAACTAACCTATGGCTGACCGCTCTCCTTTTTGCTTCTGACCTCTGCCACATGGTCCCTCTGTCTCCGTGGAGGACATACTGGAACATGTCTGCCTACTGTCTTTATTCTTCTGGAATAATTCAGCAAGGAGCAGGCTGTTCTTTTAAAGAATGGATTTCTTAAATAAATATTCCTTCTTTTGGAATGTTCAAAACCTATCTTCTGTCTGCACTTGGTTACTGTAGAGTCATCCTACTAAGGTGGGCACTTCCACCTTTGATGGAGAAAAGGCTCCAACAGTTTTTTATTCCTCCCGGCACTCCACCCCTCAAGCAACATCATCTTCCAACCTCTATCCGTTCCATCATTTACTGTAAGTTCTGTGAGACAGGGACTTATCTATCTCTTCTTACACTGTAATCATCATTGTCAGTGTGATGATGATGATGATGATTGCAATCATCTTTGAAGACAAGAGGTTGTGAAAACAGACTAAACAAAGTAAGGGGGAAAGACGATGGACACAAGACTATAAAAATAACAGAACTGTTTCAAAGTCAATAATTTTAAAAATTAAGTATCCTTCTCTTGTTTATTTCAGTATATATAACATAAAGAAATGATTGCCTGTTAAACAATATTGATTAATATAATCAATGATTAGGGCAAATAGCATGAAGGAAATCTATAACGATAAGAAGGGAAAGCAATTGCTCTTTTTCAGTTAATTGTGGACTTCTAGTGACAAGGACAGAATTACAGCACACTTATTAAATGGCTGGATTCTTTAGCAGTTTTGTGGAGATGCTATTAATTTGGGGGATCTCAGCTGCTCTAAACTGACATGTAATGACTAGTGTATATCATCTTCTTGCAGCTATTCCTAGACCTTGTTACTTGTTCCTAGACCTTGTTAAAAATAACTTCATGAGGCCAGCTCATTAGGTAATCTGGGAAAAAATGTTTTGGCCTGAACCCAATTATGAATATGGCAATGCCACTGACTTCAACAGAACTGAGGGTCTTTAGAAACTTACACTTTGCATTCAAGTATACATATCTGAGGAAAAATGCATTTACATACACACATGCAGTCAGCCCTTCGTATCCATGAATTCTGTATCCATAGATTCAACCAACCCAGGCTTGAAAATAGCAAAAAAATCCAAAATACCAAATCTTTTGAGTTGTCCACTGTTTTATATATGGGATGCCCTTTTACTACACCACTGTATATAATGGAATTTGAGCATCCATGGATTTTGGCATCCATGGGAGATCCTGGAACCAAACCCAGTGGATACTGAGGGACCATTATATATGTTAAATATGGACTAATCAATTCCTTTCAGATGACTAGTAAACATTTTCCCTATATCTGAATTCTTATACTATTGTGTTCCTTCAAGTTGTTTCAGATTTATGCTGACCTAAGGTTGAACCCTATCACTGGGATTTCTTAGCAGAATTTGTTCAGAGAGGGTTTGCCTTTGTCTTCCTCTGAGGCTGAGAAAATATGACTTGCCCAAAGCTGAGCGTGGACTTGAACTCTAGTTTCCGATTCTGGAGACTCCAGTCCAACACTCAAACTACTACACCACACTGGCTCTCATTCTGAACTGCCACAGTACAATACAACAAAACAAAACAAAATAAAACATTTTTTTAAAAAAATCAATTTTGAATGCACATCCGCATCATAAAGGAAGTGACAACTTCCATGGACAAATCTTCTGCTCTTCACTTTGAACTTCCACCCCTTCAGTTCAGCTGTGTATGGACTTGTTTGCTAGGAGCACAGAGCATGTCAGCGCTGAATCCCTTTCAGTTCTCTAGTCATTTCTAGCAAAGCTACTGAAGTGCAAAGAGACCACGGTCAAAGCTAGAAGTCATGTAAAATGCCTAGTTTTGTAGCTGGATAAGATTAATATTTCATACTGAATTTTTGGAGGGGATTGTTGTAAATATTTATTGAGACTGCCTCAAAGAAATATGATAAAACATGCTAAGAAATGCAGAAACAGACAAATTCCTGTAATTTACTACCATCTTAAATTATTCAAAGTGAAAGCAATATGATTAAATTACGTTTTTTTAAAAAATAAACTCAGAAGGAATGCCAATTCACAGAAAGGACTCCAAAGAGCCTCCTTTCAAACATTATCATCAAACAGGAATAAGGCATGTCACTTTTTTACACTAGAATTAGCAATTTTTTTTTAAAAAAAAATTAGCACTTCACTCAGTGTACTTGTGGGTTTACTTTAGTTCCAGTCTTGGTTACTTCCATTTCATTGGCTTTTCTGTTTTATCAGGACCTTTTTCTTCAATCCATGGCCAGGACTCATTTTTTCTCCTCTGCATCATTAACACCCATTGCAACCTATCCTATAAATGCTACCCAAATCATCTCATTTTGCTGGGGCCTCCTTAGCCATTGACAGTTGTGCATCCCCAACCTGAGTGATGCTACATTGTGTCGAGAGAGCCTCTGATAAGGAGCAAGCAACCATATGGAGCCCACCGACTGCTGCTGGTTCTGGCTTCCTTCTCTGTTGCCCATGTTGGAGACAGGCTTAGTGTACTCTTGCTTAGATTGGGGATGGGCAACTGTTGGGGGTTAGGGGGCTGCACTGTCCTCTAGGTGCCCTTGGATAGCTGATGGTTGACTACAACTATATTCTCCCACTCAGTTTTATGGATTAACTGATCTTCGCTAACAGTTTCCTCACAGGAAATTTCAGCACCTTCTCCAGTGGCTAGGGACTCCATCTCAGCACTCATTTTCAGGTCTAAAAAAATAAAAATAAAAATCTACTTCTACTTCATTGGTACCTGTGGGAATGGGATTCATTGTAGGACAGATATATATGTTTGAGGTCATTTCACCATCATGCTCTGTTGCAATTTAACCATTTCAAGTGTTAAGATGACTATTGACTAGTAGTAGCAGCTCTGTAGCCTCCTGTAAACCCGAAAACTTTATAAGAATGAGAGAATATTAGCATGAGATACAGCAGATGATGGCAGAATTTCGGTTTTGTTAGATATATTTTAACATGGTGAGGAAAACAAAAGGCTTAAAATTCAAATCTACTATTCTCTGCGTATAAATATAGAATGGTGTGCGGCTGTTAAATATATTTTATTTAACTGGCCTCTGCTATATTTGTGGCTTCCAATATGAAATATATTATACACATTAGATTCTCATGGGAAACAGGATTCCAGCTTTCCTACTTGCTGTTTTAAATATTTAATACAAGTTAAATATTTAAAAGTGACCTAAATAAGTACTTACCCCAACTAAAGTTAAAACATCAGAAAATTTCTTTGATAGAGATGATACTTCTTTACACATTGTACACGTTAAACTGTTGAAAGAACAAACAGACAATCACCAATGTCTTCATTCATACAAACACATATCCATATATTTATCCATACACATTTGCCTATTCTTGAATAATTTTAGTGCATGTTTTACTAAATTCATATAGATGAGTAGCAAGTAACTGCTATTGATCTAATCAGTAGCAAGTAACTGCTACTGATCTAAACAGAAGCAACATCCTGCTTCTTTATGAGGCTATTATATTATCAAGGTTATGTCAACAAACCAGGAGAAGTACCTTTTATTGTTATGGAAGCAATAATGGTAAAGAAATACAAAAATAATTCTTGCAACAGGAAAAATGCTATAAATGCTATCTAACTCATACAGCAAGTAAATGTGCACTGCATGGAAAAGATCCCAGGTTTTATCCTGAAACCTCCAGGCAGGGCAGGAAAAACCCGTTAGGAAGGCTGAAAGGCCTCAGAAAGACAATACTGAGACAGACAGACTACTGATCCGACTCAGTGTAAGACAACTTCCCTTATTCCGAGATTTAAAATGAATGACAATTTGTTCAAGAGGGAATGGAGGTGTGTCTCCTAATATAGGTCATTTCTGCACCACCCTGTTACAGTGCTATTATTTCACTTTCAGCATCCCATGGAATCCTGGGGTTTGCAATTTGGGGAGGGGCCTTTAGAATTCTCAGCCAGATTGCTCTTTGGCTTCAGTAAACTACGAAGCCCAGAATTCCACAGGATGTTGAAAATGGGATAATAGCATAATAATGGTGCAGTGCGGAAATGGCCATAACTTCAATACTTCCCATATGCTTTGGTATATTAACCATATCAGATCTGTAGTGTAATTAGGGCCCAAAATTTGGGTATATGGTTCAATGACCTGGTGTATCGGCTTAAGTTCTTAAGATGGGAGACATCAATGTCTGCACTAGTGTGCAATGTTACAAAGCATTTTCCCTTGCATTAAGATATTTTGGAAGCATTTCAGAAAGATATGAAAACGCCAGCTTGTTATAAGAAGGTACATGTCATCAAATACCTTCCTTTTGCTAGTGTACTATCCCAGTGAATCATTAAATAAGCATACACAAATTAAAAGAATGAGAACAAAAATATATTCACTTTGTTAGAACTTTTGCTTGATCCAAGGCAGGTTTTTCAACTTCTTGTCCATGAAGAATTAATTCTGCTAATTTATGAAGCTGCTCAATGCAACGGGCTGTTACCTCAGCAAGGCTTTCAATAGACAACATGTAGATATCCTGGAAAGAAATACAAAAGACTCAGCACCATAGTTTATTATAGCTGATAGAAGCAATGTACTGACACTGTAATATCAATGTAAATGTCCTGCGAATATAATTGATTATACATCTTGAAACAAGAACATACTGTTTTAATAACTGAAAAACCATCCTTCCAGTACATTGCAATAAAATGTATTTTACCCTATAGGTAATTGGGAAAATTTTTCTTCTTGTCATTACTAAATTTTTGGTTTACACTTTGCTTATGATCTGAAGATAGTCTATACAAGATTGGAGTCTGAGGTAATGTTATTTTAGACAGGAGCACAGCAATGTCTCTTCAGAAGCAAATGTCTTCAGTTTTTGTAACTATAAAGTCCTTATTTAAGAGAGAAAATGTAAGCAATGGTGGACCTAATCTAGATCTTTTTAAGAAATAATATTTTAGAAATTTCCACATATAATCACTCAAGTTAGATAAGGATTAAAAAACAAAAAACAGATATACTTCAAAATCCATTTCAGCATTGCTCATTGGTACCAGAAGGAATTGTGGGAAGACAAATACTGGCCATAATGTGCAATCTTAGCTTGGGCAGTCACAATTTATTCATTCATCTGTTAAATTTATGCAGTGCCTGCTCTAAAAGAGAAGTACAAAAATAAATAGTATTTTGGTCTAATTAGAAATACAAATATGCAATCTTAAAAATTTACTACTTTAACAAACTTTTATCTGCAATGCTGAAAGTGTTCACCAACATAAATCACATCTAACTTCAACAGGTCCTTCCAATCCACAAGGAGAATGAACACCACAAAATCACTAATTCACAATAGCTAGGACACTTATACTCTTCAAAAGCTTTACAGAATAAATGCATATTTGCCTGGTACCAAAAAGATAACAGTATTGGTGTCCAGTGAGCTTTCTTGGTGAACATATTCCATAGAAAAATGGGCTATCGTCACAGAAAAAGAATGCTCCCAAACTGCCAGCTCCAGAACTTCTGAGGCTGATGTCAGGGTCTGAGCCCTTGAAATATCAGAGCTGTTGGCCATACAACCCTTTATAGGTGAAAACCACACCGTTTGGGCCTGGAAACAAATGAAAAATCAACACAGCTGGACTGAGGCCAGAGTAAAATGTTCAAACTGCCTTGTCCCAGTCTGCAGCCTGGCTGCTGAATCTTCCACTATTTGCAGTTTCCGAATCATCTTCAAGGATAATCCAAAGTACTAGTATATTGTATAATAGTATACAGTATATTGTAGGAATGTGACAGCTGGACTACTAGGTGACACCTGGACACTAGCTGAAGTGCTATTATTCTACCTTCAACATCCTATGGAGTCCTGAGGTTTGCAGTTTAGTAGGAGCATTTAGAATTCTCAGCCAGAGAGCTTCTTGGCCTCAGGAAACTACTAACCTCAGAATTCCATAGGATGCTGAAGATGGAATAATAGCGCTATAACAGTATAGTCTGGAAATGGCCTGTGTCTTGTCTGGACTGGACTGGATTTTTTCTCATTCAGTCTATTACCAAAGTCAACACTGGTTCAGCACATCCACTGCCATACTGGATTAGGATGGAAATGAGTTATTTTGTGGACTGAGGGAATTCTGGTCCTCCAAATGTTTTGGACTTCAATTACCAGAAATCCCAGTCTTCACGGCCAATTTTAAGGGATGATGGGACCTGCAGTCTGAAACATCTGAAGAGCAGGAAGATCTCCAACCTGACTTAGATGTTAAAGCGTATAAGGGGTAGGACAGGACCTTAAAAAACTACATACAAGATGTCCCACAAGACCGATACCCAAGTACCCCCCTCTGGAGATGGTAGTCCAAGCAGAACTCCTAACTCAGTTACTTGAAAAGAGTACTCTGATTGACCGTACCCTGGGAGCATCAACAGAAACAGCCCCATCTCTCTCCTGAGATAGGTCATTACACAGGGTGACCAAGGCAGGCTCAGTGCAAAATAAAGGCCAACAACCCATGCTGAAAGGGATTCAGAAAATCCAGCTCATCAAAGAATGCCTGGATCTGGTCAGTGACCACCCAGTCAAACAGAAATTCCGTTCATCTCTGACCTCAAGAGTTTTCTTTTTTTCTGCTCTGTTTCCAGGTTCTTCTATGTGAGACTCTTCTTCAGCTTTTTGTTTTTCTTCATCTTCTTTAGTTTCTTCTGCTTTGTTCTCTTCCAGTTCTATAGATGCAGGGAGACTAGCTTCTTCCAAGCAATCATATGCTTTTTTCCTAGCCTATAAGACAATTCCCACAAAAGACAACACAAGGTTACTATTCTGCAATGAAGAATGAAATAGGCCTTCCATATGTAATGTCTCAGATCTGCAGATTTACAGCTCTGCATAAAGAAGCTGCACATTATTTTCAGTCTCACATAAACATGAGAACTGCAGTGATGTATACCTATTGTATGTAGAACAGTGCTCATAAGCAGTATCCTGCCAATTAGCTTCATTATCTGTTGTGTCTTTCACTTCCTATACACCTTTCCATTCTTGCTCATTTTCACCATTTGTTATGATATGAATAATTTTAAGTACAGTATTTTAATTTACTTGACACATTTTGGAGCACCCAAGATCAGCAACAGAAGTCATAGTGAAGAAATATTCTATAAGGAGTAACATATTTGAAAAGCACAACTACTGCTGTTGCAGATAATGTTTTGGATATGAATAATACTCTAATGTGCTCATCAGAGGGAAGAGGGCTAACTTCATTTTCCAGTCCGGTCTGGTTAGTTTTCACCACAGCTCTCTGTATTTATAGTTACCTTTTTTCCAAAGCTGCGCTTAATGACCCCTACTTTCTGCCTCCTACTATGGCTAAGACCCTTTCCACATAGTGTCACTAAAACACATTAGCTACGTGTTGTAGTCATTTCAGGGGCCACAATTCTGCATGATGTCATAGCCATCCAGTAGCTGTCCCATCCACAAGCGTTGCTAGAACGCTGTACTTCAAGTTGAAATACAACATGCTAGCAATCCTTGTGGATGGGACGGCTGCTGAATGGCTACTGGATGGCTAAGATGTCACGAGGAATTGCGGCCCCTGAAATGATCACAACCTATAGCTAATGCATTTTAGTGACACTGTGCAGAAAAGGCCTAAGACTCTTCAAACGGTGCGCTTTCAATTGTGAAAAAGGTGGTAACCTAGATGAGTAGGAAAAAAACCAACATGGGATCCTAAGTTAATTAGTAAACAAAGCCACTCACTTTGTTAAGTTTGTCAGGAGCTGCAGCAACATGCAGTTCAAACAGCAGTTCAGTAATAATGGTAACAAATTCATCTCCCATATCTGCTGCAAAAGAGAGTAAAAAAAAACACAAGAGAAAATGTCTCTTGAAATGATTGACTGCATCTTCCATTCGTAAAAGACACAGATTCTAATTATTTATACATCTTTGAATGCCCCTTCCTTCCTTCCTTCCTTTCTCTCTCTTCCTCAGCTTTTAGCAAATGCGTAAGTTTCTCTACCACACTACTGCAGCCCTTTATCTATTCTTAAGTAGATAACAGTTTCCATTTTTCCACTTGGAAGAAATTTCAGTTCTTTCCATAATTAACAGACTGGTCAATTCTTTTTTATTTTCTTGTAGGAGAGCGTACCAGAAACAGCTTAACAGGGTAACTCTTCATTTATGAGGCTGTTTGGTTTGCTACCACACTGGACAGTGATTCCTGATCCTGTCACATGATGATTCCTAGCAAAATTCCCTACACCAGTGGGTCTTTTCTTCACTGGGGACCCGTTGTAAATATAATTTGTCACTGGGGACCCCCAAAACATAACTTGAGATTTAAATATTAAAATATTTATTTAAATATGCAAATATTCACTTCAATATTCAAATATTTAAGTTGCTCATCAGGAGTCTTCCAAATTGGAGAAAAGGGAAAAGCAAGTAAATGTGCACACTCCAATTATAGTCCTCCTTCCACATTTGTTGGTTTGATCTTCAAGAATTTGATTATTTGCAAGCATGCATGCCTTTCCCTCCCCATTCCCATGCCTTTTGCCTCTGCACAGAGAACTTGCACCAAGACAAAACAGAAGGGAATGAGGGGAAGGCTTGCGCAAGCCTTCCTTTCCCCTTCCAGAGCTCCCCTTTTCCCATTTCCATGCAAAATGGAAGGGAATGGGGAGCGGGGAAGGCTTGTGTGAGCCTTCCTTCCCCCCTTCAGAGCTCCCTCTCTCATTCCTATGCATTTTGCCCCTGCACAGAGAACTTGTGCCGAGGCAAAATAGAAGGGAATTGGGGAGAACCCTAGAAGGGAATGAGAGGGGGAATGGGAGGAATTATTCACTGTTTTCCATTTTGGTGAGGATTCTGCACCCCAAACCTTCATGAAAGTGGAGGGGACCCTGTACTATTCTCAATGAGAGGTTGCTGCTAAGCTTGTCCTCTTCCCCAATCTGCTATTTTATTGGGCAGTTTCAATTTAGCAACTGCGGTTATGTTCCTATGAGACAGAGGTTCATAGCAGTGTCTTTCCCCACTAGCTTAGAGCCAGGGTCCCTTGGCCACCTCGCTCTGTTGGTAGGTACCTTGGGCACCCTTAGAGACATCTTTGATCTTTCCTATCAGTTCTCATGCCTGGTCCCATATCTGGGAGGTGTTGCTGCCATCACTGTTAGTGTCAACCAGCAGGGCTTTGCGGACTCCAGGTTAAGAATCACTGCCCTACATAAAGGCACTGATAAGGGTAAAAGAATGAGGTGCTGATTCTCAACTAGCAGATGACATCAGCTCACACATCCCCAAGTCTGCTATGAAGATGAGGGCCGGTATCCAGTTGGTTAATCCCATCTAGAGTTGACTCACTGTTAAATGGTGAGTCAACACACAGACAAATCTAATGGATTCAATGAGTCTACTCTAGTCAGGACTAAAAGAGGATTTAGGCTAAGGTGACTTCTCATTGCCACTGGGAAGAACATCTGTTAGGGTAAGTCCTGTTTAATACTTTCAGCTTGACATTATATATGTGCTATGCATTAAATGTGTATTTGCCTCATTGTGCATGGCAGGGACATCATCAGCACGAAGCTGGATTCAGTGACAGTCAACTAGTTTTGTGATTTCTACCCTTGGCTGCCATACCCAATTTTTTAAAATTAAATGGCCATTCTACTTAGGATACCATTTTATAGAAATGTATTCATAACAGTAAGTCCCTTTGATTTTGTGCCAAATCTGTTCCATATGTTAAAGTGACATCCTCATTTTTGAAGCTACAAAATGTAGTGGTAGCTCTGGCAGCACATTTTTCATGAGAAAGTCTTCAGAGATACTGCTTAAGTCTTCAGAGATATTACTTCAGAGATATTACATTCCAAATGATTTAAGAATTAAGTCATTCATACCAAACAGAAACCAACCAATTCAGTAATTATGAATAAACATGTAGAACTCTTAATAACCTATATGTGATGGTCATTATGTAAATACCTTCCTTCACTTCATGGTCTTCACTGTCTGATTCTTGTGAAACAAAGATTGCCTTAATAGCAATTAAAGCATTTTTTACTGTTTCCAATTCTTCTTCTTCAAGTGATGTCAAATATGACTGTATCTGAAACAAGAAATAATTACTGTAACTAACCCAAGATATGAATAGCTAGGACAGAGCATTGCAATGTAGCTCTAGCATATCATGTGTGAAAAAGTGGGGCAAACCTCTCCCTCACTCCATCTATGCTAGTCATAATCATGTATATTAACACTTTAATACCACAATATCATATGTATTAAATTTGATTTAACTACTACTTTTTTTATTGCACATTTCTTATTCTCCAGAGAACTCACATAGATTGTAGGGGGTCACCCATCTGAAAAGCACATAGGACCACACCTGTCGAACTTTAGTAGCAGAATTTTATCACATTCCTTCTGACTACAGTCTGGACTCCACTGGCTGAAAAGACTTTATATGGTGTGGCAACGAACTGTTCTTGTCATTTATCTCTGAACCAGAACAGTCTTTTGCTATTCATCCAGTTATGTCTGCTTCATCCACACCAGTGTTAATGCGTAGTGCTGTATTTGTGTAACATCATGGGTCTCACTTCCCTGACAACATCTGTTTGACTGCAGCAGTACCTCCAGTCTCAGCTGTACTTAATTAGGGCAACAACACTTAGGCCATTTCCGCACTACACTGTTATAGTGCTATTATTGCACTTTCAACATCCTATGGAATCCTGGGATTTGCAGTTCAGGGAGGGGCCTTGAGAATTCTCAGCTAGAGAACTCTTTGGCCTCAGGAAACTACAAACTCCAGAATTCCACAGGATGTTGAAAGTGGAATAATAGCACTGTAACAGTGTAGTGCAACAGCCTGAGCTGTGCAATCTTGTATTGGTTCACTCAAAGGTAAGTCCTACTGAATTCAATAGCACTTACTCCCAAGTAAATGAGTATAGGATTACAGCCTCAGACTACTATTTAGTTAAGGTAGAATTAAACTTCAAGAAATAAAACTGTCTTTGTTGGGAAAATTATCTCTAATCTAAGTACTTCAGTTCAATTATTATTAATTATTATTGTGGTAGGACTTTCTGTTTTAGTAAATCATGTCCACATTCAATTATTTTTGAAAAGAGAGAGAGAAAGGCAAAAGTAGTTTTGTTTTGTTTTTGGTTAAAGAGTACACTCTGTGATATATGCAAGCTCTTGTGCTTGCACTGAACGGAAAAAGCAATTTACAAACTTGAGACAGCAAAAGAGTAATAAACTTTCATTTTCAGAAGTGAACTTAAAAAAATGACTTATAGCGCAATCCTGTTCATGTTTACTTGGAAATAATTCCAGCTGGGTTCAATGCAGCTTACAGTGACATCTTATACGTAAATTCTATTGATTTCAGTGAAGTTTACTTCAAGGTAAGTGGGTATAGGATTGTTGTTTCCATGTATTTATTTTATGGCTGAACATTCTGAGTGACTACTGCCTACAGATTAATAAACCCACTGAGATAAAAGCTACTTGTCATACGAACCTTGTTAATACAAAGATATCCTATGGAGTAAAATCCAACACCATTGAATGTCTAAATGTGACAAAGGATAATAGGGCCCTATAATAAAGAAAAATTCAGCACAGGACAAAATAGCCCAATGATCTCCTAAAAGCTATTTTATTTCATTAATGTCACATAATTATCATATGAGTTTGGGACTGATGTATTCTTATGTTGACTATTCCCCTTTCTTTGGTAATCTACAGGATCACAAACCTGACTCTTGATATTGTCAGACTGTACATTTCCCAATTGTACACCTTCTCCACATTCTTAGTTATTTCTAGAGAATTTAGGAAAAAGTATAACAACAAAAAATGAGGAAAAAGTCTCAACTCTGCAGGAGAGGCGTGGGAAGCACTCAACACAGGCATATTGTTTTGGTGACAACCACCTGCCTTACATATGTGTAGTTTCACTCTTAGGTGGGTATAAACAAGGAAAGTCCCCACTCCAAATCAGAGATTTCTTTTCTTGTTCTTATTGGACTGGAAGCAGACCTGCATTAATTTCTCATATATTTCACGAAACTACGGTTTTGCCTTTGTGAAGTAATCTGACATCCACTGAAGATATGCCTGCCTTTAAATGTTAGCACAGGTTCACATAGGTCTAATAAAAGCAGAAAGGATCTGTGAAGTACACAAAAGTCTGCCTCTGGTTACTGCATAAACATACTGCAGGAAAAGCCTTTTGGGCAATTGCAAAATAACAGTGCCAAAATGTTTTAGCCAGTGTTCAGAGAATAGAGAGTCATGCAAGCTTCTCTTCTCTTCTCTTCTTTTCTTTCTTTCTTTTTTTCACTTTCAAAGGTTTGATGAGATAGAGATATCACGTGGGGCAGAAGATTATACATTAAATAAGATGAGCCCAGGACAGGACTGGCGAAGGTTAAAGTACGATTATGAAACTGAGAAGGGCTGAAGTGCATGTGGTATGTATTTAGGCAGGAAACAATGGAACCTGAGAGCTTGTTTTAAATATTTTTTAAAAAATCATTTCATGGAAGCAATGAGAGCACAAGTTTGAAGAAGAATGACAATAAGGGAATTTATTTTCCTGTAGCGGTCCTAGATATTATGATCCAAAGATGATGGAAAAACTTCCACATGTTTTAAGCCACTGAGTCTACAGGTTAGGGCAATATAAATTCAAATGGCCAAATAAATATGGGTGAACTGTTGTTCTTGCTATGGTAAAAGACTTTCTTGGAGGCAGGTTTTTAATCTTACTGGGAGCTATTCCTCAGAAATATGTCCTACTAAGCATTCTTATCTTGATTTATGCAGTCCATTTACTGTACCTTGGCTTCACTTTCATTAGACAGAATTTCCAGAGCTTCCAGATGAGACAGACCCTGAAACTCATCAAAAAGCAGCCCATAATGTGCTGTCCTTTCGAATGACACTTGCTGTGCCAGTCTCTGCTTCTCTTTCTCTTTGGCTTCTCGCAACAGCTGTGGAAATATAGATCATTGCTACAGGTTTATTGGTTACATGGCAGATTTGACAGAGTTTATTACCTTCAGCCTCAGCTCCTCTTCTAGATAATAACAGTAAAATTTGGGGTTGCACCAAACCAGCTGAGGTGAAATATTTCATAATTTCATTAAAACAATTTTAGTAAAATATGTTGTTGAAGATTTTCTGTGTAGATTCTCCAGTTAGCAGTGATGGTATTCAAGTTGTTGTTGCCCAAGTCGTGTGTTTATATGTGTCTTCAAGTTGGCTGTTGGCTTATGGCAATCCCACCAATTTTGTAGTGTTTTATTAGGAAAGGAATATTGCTGCGGTTGAGGGGACAGTTCCTTCCTCTGAAATACAGCCAACAGCACCTGGTATTCACTGGTGGAATCTCATCCAAGAACTTACCAGGGCTGGCCCTGATAAGATTCCAAGATCAGATGGGATCTGGCATCTTTAGGGTATTTAAGCCAGTTTATCAACTTGTGTGGTTTCAAATGTAACACCAAGCTTAAACAACAGATCAAGTGAAAGTACCATGTGCAAAATTAAAAATGAAAAGGGTTTTTTTCTGTACATCCACCATTATTATCAGAACGAGGATGTGTTCTTTCCCTTCTCCCACTCATTTCAATGGGGCCCACAAAGGAGAGCTTCATGTTAGAAGTATATAAAAGATGTAAATAATAAAATAATGTCCTGTGCACTTAAGAGATTTTGTGGATAGGCTACTGCTCCTAAAACCTTGGTTTGAATCTCTGCTCAGACACAGGTTTTTTAGATGGGTATGCAGGCTGTTATATCTCAGCTTCATTATTCTAACCCCTGCCCCTTCTACAAAACAAGAAAACAACAACTACAACCTAGCTGATGCAGCTGTAAAAGAGATAAGGAATTATAAAGGAGACCATTCTTTAAAATTCAAATATCCACTCCTCTCTACCCACTGTAATCTTTGCACATCTTGTTCCCTGTGGCGCTGACAGTTGCTACTCTGTAAGTCCCTGTTCCTAGACAGTGGGAAGGAGAACTGCATTGTACAATACCAGTGCCAGCAGCAGGCAAGAGACAATCAACACATACTGTTAACTGAATATTTCAGAAGATTCAACACTATGGAACAGACTACTTAACTATTTTGGAGGGCCCTTCCTTCACTCTGGGATGAGGAACAGATGGACCACAGTAAAAGAACTGGGCTCTTTATCTGTGATTCATCTTTTGCAGGACCAAGCATGAGTTGCAGTGAGCGTCAGGCTTGGGAGCTATCCTCTCCTTTCATGCTACTATAACCCTGAGAAGAGGAATTCAGGCACTTTCATTTCTGCTTTTAATTTCACTGAATTAATTAATGCTAATATAGAGGTACCGCTATGGGGGGAGCAAAATGAGGGTTTTGCCCTCCAAATAAAAATTCTGTTCCCCCAATGGAATTTTCCTTTAATTTCCTAAACTTCTAGCACTGCAGAGATTGGGACACCGCAGACCATTTGCACTGAGAACTCAGATATTAGCTGTCTGCGCATTCCCTAAGTATCTTTGGCTGTCTCTTTTCTTTGGATAAGTATACTCTATGTCTAAATGCTCAACTGGAGTTTTAAGTTTCTGCAATGCCAAAAAAATTGGGAATTGAATGGAAATTCCACTGGTGACAGAATTCTTATTTGTGTAGGCAATGCCCTCATTTTGCCTCCCCTATAGCTGTATCTGAGTTAACTGCAAAATGAACAGTAACTGTTTAGCTTTGCCACACTAGCACCACTGTTCGCAAGTTCTGCTGCTGTATAGTTAACATTAACCGCAATTTGTAGCTCCAGAAGACAAATCAAACTGTGATGAAGGTGAAATGAAAGCAAAAGCTTCCAAACTCTTCCTCCTGGCTGTGCAGCAGGAACAGTGGGGCTTGAGGCTTGCTGCAACTCTTTCCAACTTGTGCACAGTGTGCTAATCTATATGTTAATGTTGCATGCAAATGTATTGCCAGTAGCATGTGCAAACAAGCATTTCTTTTTCTTTTTTTAAAAAAGACAAAGAATTTTGACCACACCCATTCTGGACATCCCTGGAGACAATGATTATTGGTGTCGAATACAGTTTGATTCTATGTGGTACCTGATCTTCAATATGAAAAGTCGAGACACAGAAAGTAACTTACACAAAACCTCACTCATTCAACTAAAGCTTCTAGAGTGAACAAGTAATTATGCATTTATATTGATGACTAAACACAGGATACATTCTCACGAGGCCCTTCAGAACTCCAAAAGCTCTGTAAAATTATCACGATAGTCAACTATGCAGACCTGGGATATTAGTGACACCATTTTTGATTGCCACATTATCAGAACTGGCTACTTTTACCTGAGACAAAGAAACTGTTCGCTCCATCAGTATTTTGGTTTTCTTAAATCCGGGATCATTTTCTGCAAGGACATTCATCGTTTTCTTGCCAATGAACTCCAAAGCATCAAGGCCACCCGTTAGGACACTTTTGCCCTGGATGAAACAGAGGACAATGCTATTACAGACTTGTATCACAAACCTAAATAGACTGACTTGTAAAAAAAAGTCATTAGTTTTAATAGTTCTTGCTTGCAATTAATTTGTTTTGGATTCCAGCTGCTTTTTGTCAACACCTGGTAGCTAAAGCTATACAAGAATACTGCATTTGTTGTTTATGAATACTTAATCCTCTCAGATTATTTGTGTTCTTGGAATTATGTAAGATTTATACTTCATTAGTCAGCTCTTATATGGATTCCAGACAAAACAATACTGTGATTAAAACATTTTAAGTTAATTAAAAGGAAAGACATCTACTGAAAGAAAAAAAAGCAATAATAAGACAGTGTCAACAATGCAGATGCACATTTTAAAAAATATTTTGTATTAGGGCAGTGACTTTTAAACTAAGAGTTCCTTCTATTTTTCTTTTCTTTTAGTGAAAGGATTAGTAACAGAGGATAATATTCTTAGAGAACATGAATGACTATCCACTCCAAAGGAGAGGGGAGTGATGGTTATTTTCTAGTGTAGCAGTTTGGTTTGCATGAGTCACTCATCAGACCTGGCCAATACTTCTTGTGAACTGAAGGTGAACCCTAGAACACTTCCACTCCCACATCCCCAGAAACTCTGTGTACTTCTAAGACAGATGTGTGTGTGTGGGGGGGTTCTTCAGCTGACAAGGTGATGTTGAAAGGATATTAAGATAATTTCTCCCTTAACAGGATCCCAAGGATACACTTGGGATATATATACTGTATGTGTGTGTATGTACACACATACATATACACACACTTCTGTATTTCTTTCTTTAAATAATATTTAGTGGAATCACAACAGATTATAAAACAAACAAAAACAAAAAAACAAGCAATCAAATAAACCAACAGATTCCACAGAATTTATGCAGATGGATCTGTGAATGCCCTCCTCGATTTCAGTTTATTGATATAGCAATAAAAAGATGAACTGCTCACTCACAATCACCCTTTGTTGGGGGGAATCCTATAGGCAAGCAGAGATTCTGCGCAATAATCAACTTGGCTGCCCTAAAGCCCCAGACACGGTCACTCTACAGTCTTGCCACCATGCTGTACATGAGAAAATGTTATACAGGCATCTGTATTATTCACAGATTTTAACAGCTTGTCCTGCTGTCAAAATGGTTTGGAAACTTATTAATCACTGTATGAGCCTGAAGCATTTAAACACATTATCTATTGCAACAAAGCTCTGGCATCTGCTACTCTGGATGAGATACTGAGGTCCAGCTGCTTTCAGCTTTTGATATGAAACTCCAAAACTGTCTATAAGGCAAGTGGGAGCAGTTTGATATGTTCTGCAAAGCAAAAAAGACTTCTTCACACACTGGCGATAATCCTTTTCTAGTATATCTTTAAGTAATGACTGCATTACTATTGCCCATTAGCAGACAAAGCATTTCATAGTTTTCAGCTGTGTGTTTTTATTTCTTTTTTCTTTTATTTCTTTAATTTGATGTGTACCTGTTTTCCTTGGTTTTTTTTTTCTGGACTACTCTTCCTCCATGCTCTTTTTGTCACTAGAATTGCTTACCGTATTGTGTACAGCGCTAGTAATTGTTGAAAACATTCCACGTGATCCAGAAGGAGATGAAGGGGACGGTGAATCTTCTTGGGAGCTTTGTTGTAGGGCCTCTTCCCTGACTTAAAGGGAAAAAAAGAAACCAAAAATCTCAGCTGCAACTAAGGTCAGAATGTGATCACACATTTAATATTTTCATTGACATGAGACTGGTCATTCATGTTCTTATTGACAAGAGATTTTGAAGGACAATGCCTCACTTAGCACCTGTGACAATGTTTTCAGCTGTGCTGGAGTGTGCATCTTCTGATGGCCCAGAGGAAGGGACATGAATTCTGAGGGTGGCTGCTTTTTCTTTAACTGCAGTTAATCCCTGACCTGCAGTGGAACAAATATGATTTATATGTAATAGTTCTGCATACATTTCCTACTAAAAAACAAAACAAACAAACAAACAAACAAACAAACAAACAAAAGAGAAATACCGTGCTCATTACTGTGCCAGTTTTACTAATGGAAAAGTTGTCAAGAGCTTTTTGTTGTCTTTCAGCCTCAGTCAAGCCTGCTCCCTATATGCAGTATGGTAGTAATACTGACTTGGGTTCTTATAAATATTGCCTCAAGATAATGTATGTGAAGTGGTTTGAACATTCAAACATACAATACAAATATTAAATATTATGATTACTTTGGTTTTTATATGAGAATTACTGTTAGAGAGTTACTGCTTCGAAGTCACTGCAAAAAGACTGTGGCCTAAAGTTAAGTCACCGCATATTAATGTTAGTCAAATGGATTTATTGCCGTATGTATTGACCCAGAAACCAAGATCTCTATTCACTTCCAATCTATGTATTTGCATTTTCAGATTTATCTTTAATGGGATTTCACACATGTGCTTTGCTTTCTTATTTCTGCCCGTCCAGCTTTACCTATATCTAGAAGAATAAAAATGAGTAGTAAGATCTTTGCAAGCAACCCTATGTACTCACTAGAACAGAACTGAAAAAAATACACTTAAGGTGGTCTTGAATATTGTTCTGTCCAAGTGGAGACAGTTATTTTAAAGTTTGGTTGGATCATTCCACTTATTGTTATCAGAAAGATGTGGTTAATTTAGTGCAGTTTATAAATAAAAAAATAAATAAGCATTTTATGGGAAACTGTCACTGAGGTAAAATAGATTGCTATTAGTTTGGAACAAACTATTTGTATTTTTATGCTTCAGTGATATCCAGTTAGAACAAGATGCAATAAAGCGCAAGGAATATGGATGAGAAGAGAACTTATCATAACGCTTCAAGGTTTTGTGATCACTAGCTGAAATTCTCATGAGATACCCTATGATTTCAATAATAACTAGCCACCAAAGACTGTAATAACACATCAGATACTGCAAGGCTGTGAAATAGCATGGTTGAAAAAGCATGTGCAAGGACAAAAACATATGAGAGGGAGAGAAGGAGCACAAAAGCAGCCTAGGAAATGTTGGTTTACCCTTCTGACTGCTTGAAAGACATGTGTTCTTATCCTGTTCCTGGCTGCATGCTGGGCAAACCAGGATAGGCAATTTTATTGCACCAGTAAAGGGGAGGGGGGTTGCACTGGTATTATGCTATTTCTGTATTGGTAGATATGTATCATTAACACAACCACTACACCAGTAGGAGGCAGCCAAAACTGGATGGATGGGGAAGTGTGGCCAGTGGAAGTAGAGCTCAGCTCTCAGATATTATGCTACTTTAGGGGTGGTCTCACTCCCAAACATAGTGCAACACTTTGGCAGCAGAAGTGGTTTCATGTGTAAAAAACAGAACCAAACAAAAGCTCTGTTTGGCTTCAACAAAGAATCTCAGATAATACTGCCTTCATCTAACCAGGGCAGAAAACAAGAGCAGCACCAGGAACAGCACACTGGGTACACTGAAGAGTTGTAGAGTTCTGGTGCATAGCAGGGGTTTCCAGATGGCTAGTGGGATGTGTTTTGGCTCTCAGAAATTTTAAATCTCTGTCTGAAGGGAATCTGGGAATTAGTGGTTCTCAGTGCCACTTGTGGTTCTTCTAAAATGATGGCTCTACCCATGGTATGTCTGACTTCTTCTGTTTCTCTTACTTATATTGCTTCCATTTGCACTGTAGGTTCTTTAAAGTGACAAGATATCTATACTGCAATCGCTGCCATTCCAGTATTTTGCATGTATTGAAAAAAATACATCAGCACAGCATATTGTTGTTTCTGAGGGGCAGTTATATCAACCTTTCCTATATACAAGGAAATTCTGAATCACAGAAGATGACAATCTGGATTGAGTTGACACTGTGCTTGGTCTAGACAGCTGTACAGTTGCCATTTAAATCAACAGGACTTAAGAGTGGTAATCCTACATGATTGAGCAAGGTGTAGTGGCTTTACACGTGGAACTATGCTACACTGAACCATTTACCATTTCTGAACCTACCACAGAGCTGCAGAAGTGTCCCACTCATGAGCATGAGGGTAAGGGGGAGTCATAAAAGTACCTGGCTGTATCTTCATAGCCAGATATGATTACATCACCTGCTGAGGTCCACTGGGATCCTCCAGAGGTGTCAGCAGCTGATATAACCATTTTGTATCTGGCTACAGTGAAATAGGTAGATGCTTCTGGTTCATCGGGCTCCCTTCTAGACATGAATGGCTGTTGCGGGTGGAGGCTTCAGTAGCTCTTCAGTAGGATGGGGAAGTGTGTCATTAGCTGCTGTAAAGGGAAGAAGGGAACACCTATCTCTGCAGAATCCAAAAACAGACATATACAAGCATAGGGTTTAACTTATGCCTGGGTATGCTATTAACAAGATGCCACTTGGTTACTAAAGCTTTTAAAAGCAGTTGACAAAATTTGCTGACAGTTTATTTCAGTTATTTGGAGAGATACCGTGTCCTTCACCCATTCTTAGAAAGGATTAAAAGTCTAAATCTAAATCACAAGGATTCACAAATGAAATCTTCTAATTTTTTCCCTATTTAACGAGGTGTATAACACAGGATTGTCCTCTTCACTCTGATACTGAATCCATGCTGAGAAACTTTATTATGTGCTCTCTTAGCACAGTGTTCTGCATGAACAAGCTGAATCCAGGACAGTTCTGTATTTGAATGTCCTGTTGCTGTTTATCAGAAGACTTGAATTTTCCATACTAGAACTCATAAAACTAATTAATACTTTGGGGGCACTTTCTGGGCTTTCGGTTAGTCTAACTCCAATGTTATGCCTGTAGGTGCTATTAAGTCATCCAGTTTATTCGCTAGTTGGCAATTTTACTGGGGAACAGATGTTATTACATATCTTGGTGTATTGCTCCCCAGGTATATTTTGAAATGATCAAATAGAACCCGAGGCATATTGTTGGCAGAAATAATTTTTGACAGAGAGAGGCAGATATCAGTTAGACATTTGGGATAGAGTCATAACATTCAAGATTAATCTTTTGCCATGAATTCTTTATGGTACTCTTTTATTAACCTCCTCAAGGCCTTTTCAGTACTTAAGGCCATGTTTAGGAAATCTGAGAAGACAGACTTCCTCATCTTGTCTTTCGTTCAAGATTTTGTTTGTCAGTTCTTGAAGGTGGATTCAATGTTGAAGAATTTATATGATATGGTATAACCTTTTTGCTCACGTACGAAAAGGACAAGTCTTTTTTCAGCCAACATCTGTTCATACGCAATTTGGTAGTTAACCTATCTGGGACTGTTGCTAAGGTAAATGGCACTTGAATCTTTGTATATAAAAAATAAAAGGTGTGCCCCAACCTCAATGTCAGTGGTTGGGTAGTCTATCCTATTTCTTGTTGCTGTCATTTGTCATCAAATTGATTTCAGTGTATGGCAGCTCTATCAGTGAGAAGCCCTGAAGAGTAACCAACTGCCCCGCTCAAGTCCTGCAAACTCAGGACAGCTGTGACTTTCTTAGCTGAATCAATCCACCTATGGTGTGGCATTCCTCTTTTACACTAATCCAGATTTGAAAATAGAGGGGTCATCTTCTATATGAGATTTGCATTAACACATTACACTAGCTAATGGGTTTAAATTGAGAATTTCCATTAATATTAAATGTTATTATCTTTTACTTACTTACCTTTCGTGCTGAACACTTGTATTTACAACTACAATACTTTTTAGTGTATAATTTTGGGCCAACAGATTTAAGACCTCTGACAGTACTTATGTTGTTGGAGGATATCTAGAAAAATCTATACTGAGAACAATTGTTTTCAAACATTTGTTGGAATACAGATCTGGAGAGAGCCAGCGTGGCATAGTGGTTTAAGTGCTACAGTACAGCCCAGGAGATCAGGGTTCGAGTTCCTGCTCAGCCATGGAAATCCACTGGGTGACACTGGGGCCATTTCTGCACTAGCCTGTTATAGCGCTATGATTCCACTTGCAACATCCTATGAAATCCTGGGGTTTGCAGTTTTGGGAGGGGCCAGCCTGTGATAAGATTCCCCTTAGGGTCACTATAAGTTGGAAATAACTTGAAGGCACACAACAGTTGAAGGTCAAAGTGGAAATAGAATTAGAATGTCCCATATACCATAATTGATAGAAAGCTCCCTTTTTTGTCCATGTGTATTCTTTCTCTAGATTTAAAACTGAGAGTGAGGCAGGAATACTCATATTTTGGGTTTATTATTGGACCATTTCAGACACAGCATAAGTCAGCAAAGTGCCCTTTTAGGATACAGTTGGCTACCTCAGTCAGTTGTTGCCAATATAATACAGATAATGCCTCTCTGAAGTGCATGATGTGGTTGTGTATACAGTGGTATCTTCTTGACTGGAAGGTATGATTTGTGTTAGTTTTATTTTAGAGACAGCATCAACATTTGTCAGCGCTGATTCACAGCTGATGTCCACTGATGCGGTATAGAGTCTTAACAGAGGGACAGAACAAATAGATTCTCTCACTTCTAAAAAGACACATTATGGCTGCAAAGATCTATCCCTTCATAGTCTGAAAAATATTGTGTGCTGCAATTTGTATGTATATTCTATATGTGCTCTTTCCACTAGGACATTATTTTGAGCACATAGACTGTTTAATCAATCTAGATGCACAATTTCTGATTCAATCCTCATTAACATCATTGTGAACTGCTTTTCTTTTTATTTCTGCCCCTTTTTCACCTCCTGCTCCCCCACTCTCTGTATCTTTTGTTATTTTTGTAATTTTTTTTAAGTTGAAACTGGCCAAGATCCAAAGGTATACTTCACTCTCCAATGTTTGCAGAACTGGGACTTTCTTCTGTGCACCTGCCTGCTACAAACTTCTACAGGCTTCCTAGATCTCTAGAGAAAGGTCTTAGTCTGCATTGGGAAAGGGCTACAGGACAGAGGAGGGTACTGATTCTAATGGAAACAGAAGAATTCAACAGAGGTACAACAATGAATCCTGGCTGAACTCAAAATGACATAAATTAAACTATCTGGTTACAACCCACTAAATTCTAATTTTTATTTAAATATTTTGTCTCAAGTGCTATGAAAACTTTTTGGATTCTCTCAGAATCTTTTTTTTCTTAATTTTCTTAATCTTGAAAATACTTTGGATCATTTATGAAAAGAATCACATTGTCACCTCAATATTGCTTCTTTCTTTAGGCTTTTCAGATAGCATCATGGACTTTCAAACATTTCAAATAAACTCCAGTAAATCTATAGTCATTGCTTGCATTGACCTGCTGTATTTCATGTAAATAACAGTTAATTCTGTATTTGCCAACTAATTCAATATTTCCCATTGTTTTCCAGTATTTTTTAGTATCTTTTCAAATGATAATCTACTTGTTTATTTTCTCATGGGCATAAAGTTTCTTAATATATTTGTTAGATTCTGACACAATATTAAAAGAAGATCAATAATTAATTAGCAACAGACCAAATCCTTAACTGATCACAAGGTTGGTGTGTGTATGTGCATCTATCTGCATATACACACACATGCTGAAATCCAAAATTGTGCTAGAAACTGACTATGAACACAACTGAACTTTCTTTCCTTCTCCTGCAGCCCTGTAGGCCTCCAGTTGATTTCCTAGCCTCTCAGAATAGATTTCTTGGGCTCATGGATTTGAGTGTGGGTGGACTATAGGGCCTTCCTAGTTCTGCTCATGGGAGTAGTTCCATTAACAGAAGCCCCTTACTGAAGCCTAGCCTTATGAAAATTAATTGATATAATCCTGGAATTCTTTACACAATATATCAGAGCATAAATCCCATTCCTGCTTTTTACACACTAACACACAAAAGAGGAAAAAAAGATGCTATAAAACACTGCTTCTCCACCCCATCCTCACGGTAATTTTTCTCCCAGAAGATTTTCCAGAAATAATGGGATTTCTAAAATGCCTTCCAATTTCCAGAAAGTTTATATGAACATAGTTTAGCTTATATGTCATTTTCTTAACACCTCTTATTTCTAAAAGCATGTATCTAATTTAGCTAAATAATATCTTGGGGAAACCTGATTGTTCTTCCACTGAAAAAGATTAATTTGTTTAGTGTGCATAACAGAGACAGTTAAACAGAGAAAAATAAGTGGCAGAAAACAAACTGCTGCTTAAACACATTGCTAATGAAACTATTGCAGTGCATTTAAGTTTTATCTTTGTGAAATTAAATCTTCTCTTTCTAAGGTTATGTCCCTTAAATTTTAACTGTTGAACACAGCTGCAAATCATCACACATAATTTTAACAAATGAAGCAAGAAACTGAAAACATTTGTATGCAAGCAGCAATGTTGTGACAATACTGTAGGATTGTTGTGATAATATTGTAATGTGGACAAGTGGCAACGCTGCAGTAATGTGATTACTAAATTAAAAGACTAAGGACAACATGGCAGTAACTGTTGTATATAGAGGCGCAAACTGCAATAAATGTTTGCAAAAGAAGTATACAAGCAGGCTGCTACTATTGCTTAGTATGTGAATTTAGTAATCTAAGCATTTTTCATTAACTTTTATATGATGATGAACTGGGCACATTATATTGCTTAATGGAACAGAAGTCACTGTCATTCTTCTGAATACATTTACTATATTTTACAACTTTTTATACTAAATATGGGCAGGTTACATCAGAAGAAAAGCTACAGTGCTGCCAGCTCTAGCGGCTGCTGCAGGGGAGGCAGGTGGCCCTGATGTCAGAGGGGCAGTGAACCCACCCCAGCTGCAGTCAGAATATCAGAGGAGTTATCCAAGGTGCTGAACTCTATCCTAAAAGCAGATTCAGCACTTTGCCCACTGAGCCCATTTAAACTTTAAAGGACTCTACAGAAGGAAAGGAGACCAACGAGGTGTAGTGGTCTGAGTGCTGAACCTTGTCTCTGGAGAGCATGGTTTGAATCCCCACTTAGGCACAGAAAGCCACTGGATGACCTTTGGCAAGTCACACTCTCTCAGCCTTAGAGAAAGGCAAAGATAAACCTACTCTGAACAAATCTTACCAACGAAACCCTGTGATAGCTTCACCTTAGGGTCACTGTAAGTCAGAAATGACAACAGCAACAGAAGGAAAGACAGTAGTGGTGGTGGAGGGAGGGTGTAGCAGGAAATGAACCGGTAGAGAAAAAGTTAATCAATTTGCCAAGGTAACATTACAAGCATCTTCATTATAACTTTAGTCGGGCTGCAAAAGAAATGGCAGACTTGTATTATGGAACCTGCTGGTGTGAAAATAGTCAGCACCAAGGGGTTATTAATATCATGAAGAAATCAAAGCAAGTACATTTTTTATACATATAGTGACACCATCTGGATACTTAACAACTGTGGCGGACGCTGTTGAAAACAGGGACTTGCCCCATGATCCCCAAGTTTTCCATCCACTTCCTTTAGGTGTTGACTCTGCACTCTGCTGGAAAAAAAGGACACTATTTGTAAGCTATTTTGTATTTTTCAAATAAAGCTATAGACATCCATTGAAACAGAACAATTTAAATTATTGCACTTCAAGAGATGTATACAGATGGGTGGTTGTTCCCCACTTGACTTGGAAATTATTTCAATGTTTACTGAAGGAAAAAAAAAATACCCACTTCACTGCCATTTAAAAAAAAAAACTTGCCTAAACCACATTCTAGTCTTTCCTTTATTTACCAGTACTGTGGGAGGAGGGCAGCAGCAGCAGTGGGAACACTGGTGGTACATATGGAAAAGCATCCCAAGAAAGGTAGCATAGCCAGCCTTGGGAGCCATAGTCTTCTCAAGAACTGGAGCATTGTGCCACCAAGCATTTCCTCCTGGCATATTCAGGAGCAAGTAGAGAAAGAATAATGCACTTAGGGTCTGGAGGACTGGCAGGGAAGGAATTTGCAGGGCAGGCTGATCAGGAAGAGAAGACAGAAGCTGTCTGTGTTGACTGGACGTTATTTGGAACTATAATCTAACACATCAGAAGGGCAGCAAGGTGGAGGAGGTTTTATTATACCAAACATTCAATAAGTTCATGTGAGCTGATGATGAGGCCCAACAGGCCTAGCTTGTGTCCTTCATCAAGCAGAAGTGCTTCAGAAAGTTTGAAAGCTGCAAAGATAATTACAGAGACTAAAAATTCAGATGCCTTTAAAAGACCTTCATCCACTTGTTCAGTTTTTCTAACTCCAGTTTTAATAGGTGCTGGATACTTTGGCTTGAAAAGAAGCTGATTTATTAGTTATTTATGTGCATGATTCCCTTTACCCACTGTCAGATAGTGCAAATGAATGGTTTCCTCTAGCAGCCTTTGCTTATATCCCTTTCCCTTTGAAATCAATCAGGTTTCTTTTCAACTTGCATTCTAACATGAAAAATTAGCTGGACGTAGCCTGATTGAAAATTGATTAAATTCTGCTGAGCAGGAAAAAAAAGCACCTATTGCTGCTATAGTTCTATTATTTATGACAGGCACAAGCAATAATTACATGAAGCTGCCAGTCCTATGCTTCCACCTCTTGACCAAACTCTTATTTTTCATGAAATTTTAACATCAAACTCATACATATTAAACCTATTATTTTTCTCTTGTGGGCCACTCTTAGATCCCAGTGCAACATGGATTTCTTATCTCTTAATTCAGGAGCTATGTGAAGAGCTCAGAAAAGTTACTTTTTCGGACTGCGAGTTCTAGAATTCCAGCTAGGGGATCCTGGCGTTTGTAGCCCAAAAAGTAATTTCTCCAAGCTCTGGCTACACACACATAGGAAGAACAGAATTAGAGTGTGAGATGGGGAGATAATCTAATTGCCAGTGCCAAGTAGATTTGCTGAATAAATGGGATACATGTTTAAGTGCTGACATTGTATTCAGCAATTGATTCAGTGGGTCTAATCTAGTTGGAACTATCAACTGGATTTAAGCCAATATATCTCCAGCCATGGGACATGCAGAAGTAACACTGCTTCCATTAAAGGTAGTGGCAAATCACAGTATCACTTAATAAGCTGTGAAAGGATTAAAATGAGCTAGACGAGTCTCTCTTTCCCAAAAAAGCCTAGTACTTGGCTTGTTTTCTTTGGGAGGCTTGACTTGGCTTCTGAGGCACGTAGGCCATACATACATATAAACAAATCTGAAATACTTTTTAAGACATTTCCCCCCTCTAGATCAGCTCATATGGAGCCACCAAATAGGAAGAGACCGTCTATGGAGATCTGTGTTCAAACTATGCAGAAGATGCACGATTTCCACACTCAGCGAATTAAGGCACTGAGGAAAGCTACTGTTTATGCTGGTTCAGGGACTGGGGAATTATAATAATCTATGTGTAATTTTTCCAAGTTCTACTCTTGCTGGTCACCCTAATGGGTAAAAATAATTAAACATGTGCATCTACTTTCCTTTAAAGCATTACTATTAAGTAACTTTGACCACTTCCAGGCTGTTGAACTCCCTAATGCAAAGACGAGATTGGTTCCCTCCCTGTTTCCCTTCTGCCATCCATTCATTCAGACTTTGGAAAGTTAAACTGCCATTGGCTACGGCTTTAATCTGGATGGGAGCTGTCTTTTTTAAAAAAATGATCATTTAAAGTTTGCTTTTAAGATTATGCGATAATTTAATACATCTGCTTTATGTTTTTACTTCTATTTTGTTTTAATGTTAGCAGCCTTGAGACCTATCTAAGGGAAGAAAAATGGGCTACGCATCTAATCTATCATAATCTGATGAAAAAAAATAGATATTTTGCTTTGTCTTGGTGTATGGTTGCATACCTGGGTTTAAGCAAACACAATCCCGGATAGTTCATAAAGATTTCCTAAATTATGCAGCCATGCTATAATTAAATTAAGAAACATGGCTGTTTATGATACCATTTTTTTCTTTGTAAGGATGATTACTAAAGTAGTACTTGAATGGTGATAACCAAACCCAGCAGCTACTTTTCCCCAAAGCAAAATATAAAAGTATGAATCTATATTGATAAAAATATATGTTGATAAAAACAGAGAAGTTATTTTAAAAATGAAATACCTGTAGAATTAAAAACTATTTAAAACATATCCATTAAAGGGCAAAATATTGAAAGTTTTTTTTTTATTTGACAATAGACAAATAATCTGTTGGAAGAGAAATGCCTTCAACTGCCAACAGAAGGACGACAAAGAGGGAGCCAGTCTAGCTTCCCCAGGAATGAAGCTGCAGAGGTAGGGAGCAGCCACTGAGAAGGCATTCTCTTGTCTCTCCTGCTAGGTGTGCCTGTGGGGGTTGCAGGACTGGGAGAAGGCCCTCCCCCAAGGATCTCATAGCTTGGGAGAATGTGGATATGGTCAGACCCATACAGAAGAATATGGTCCTTCATTTAGTCTAGACCTGAGCTAAGAAGGGCTTTATAGATCATAACCAGCATGTGCTCATTGTGTATGCCCAAATATTTTTATTCAGAGAAACCAGAAGCATACCAATAACCCACACTTAGAAGAATGCAAGAACATTATGCAAACACATATTATAGAGAAAAAACATAGTTGTTTCTTTTGCAACTCATTTTTGTATGACCTCATGCCACCCTCACTAAGATGACAATGCACATTCCTTTAAATCAATGCAAACTTTTTTCTCTGAATGCAGAAATACTGGGGGGGGGAGTGCCTCTACATAAGGCTTTGATTTGCAACTGTCCTGCCACATTCAGCAAATTCTATTAGACATTCAGATGAAGCCACTTTCTTCCTGTATCCCTTCTGTTGTCCTATGTGACAAGTTTCACATGCACATTTGCATGTACCCATCCTTTTTGTTACTAAAGTAAATCTGCTAAGAAGAAAAGAAAACATTCTATACTTTCTTTTGCCTGATAAGTCCTCAGAAGGACTGAGGAGGACTGAAGTAAAAAATTAGCCAGCAGAAACGCCAGTGGAGCTATTTATTTATTAGTTACATGTACAAAGGTAGTGGTCTATTAGATTACAACCCAAGACCAGGATTTGATTCCATGCTTGGTCATGGAAACTCACTGGGTGACCTTGGTGGCATCACACATTCTCCACCCCTCAAAACCTCATGATAGGGTCACCAAAAGTCAGAAACAACTTGAAAGCATACAACAACAACAAAGGTACAGAGACAAACCCCTCTGAACAAATCTTGCCAAGAAAACCTTGTGATATGGTCACCTTGGGATCACCATAATTTAGAAACTACTAGAAGGCACACAACAACAATATTCTATATTTTGTCCAATGAACTCCAGATGGCATACATGGATCTGTTTTTTTTCTCACTTTAAATTCACAATAACCCTGTCAAGTTGGTCATGCTGAGAAAGAAAGTTTGTGAGTAGTCCATGAATGTTGTGGATTATGGGAACTAGAATCTGGACCTCCCAAGGTCTTGTCCAACAATTTGTCCTGGCCTAACAACCTCTCCACTACCATCTATTGGCTAAGTCTACCCTAGCGGGTCACCCATGTTCAACTACTCTGAGGTAAATTAAATCTCAACTTTATACTATAACTAAACAATACAAATTAAAAAGCAAGATAAAAGAATAAAAAGATGTGGCAAGACAAAGTAGAAAAGGAAATTAATAGACAAAGCTCTCCTGACTGCAGGAAAAGAATAGATGGAGAAAATCAACCTGAGAGACGCCGACCAACTTGACCCAAGGTGTCAAGTCTGATCAGGTGGTACTGGATCTGTCCACAAAGAGTGACACAGTTATATTACAATTTCAATCAACAGACTATATAATAGAAATGTCAAATTGTGACAGAACAATTACTATACCATACTGGCTGTCATATGTGACAAGTTTCACATGCACATTCACATGTACCCATCTCACATCCACAAGTTTTATAAACAAAAGTGGATTAAAGGGGGCATGTGTACTTTAACAGTGAAATGACACATTACAATAAACATTGGCCAAGACTATTATTGAAAATGGCAACTTTGTGTATAATTCTCCCCCCCCTCTGTAATGTGTATATGCAGACAGCGAATCTGTGCAGGAGTCCTTCGAAATGTGAAAAACAATTCCAACTGAGATATACCTTGAGTGTCACATATAAACAAAATGAACAGTCAGCAGACAAAAGTATTTCTTACTGGATCACTCTCCTCATTTGGCACCTCAGATCCAGGTTCTGATTCAAGGTTCACAGATTCGCTCAGTTCAGGAAGAACATTCTCAGCTACGTCTCCACTGGAAGGTTCCTCATTTGAAAGATTCCCTGTAGCTATCGGGTTTTCTTCCTTTTCATCACTGCAATGTTTGGAAACTTGTCTCTCATCATCTTGTGATGACACTAGTTCTGTTTTGTCACTGCGCATCCTTGTTTCAGAAGCTGAAACATTACCACCAGGTTCCAGCAATTCTTCATTTTTCTCTTGAATTAATAGGTCACCTGTGCCACCTGACATTTTTAATTCTACCAAAAAAATAAAAATAAAATAAAGATGAATAGAATGGAATAGAATAGAGAGTTCCTCTACTTAGTGTGTCTTTTATAATCATTTTAAGATATACAGGCTGTGTTTGGAAAACTGCTACCTCAGTATATTAAGCTTGCTTGCACACACTATTCTACCATCCTCCCTTCACCCTCTTTTTTAAATTTGAAATAGAAAATCTCTAAATATAATTTTCTGTTTTTCAAAACCAACATATGACGATTACTAACTCTGGAACAAGCCAACATATTAAACCAGCTTGAAAACTGTGGTTTGCTGTTACTTTTCTAAAGCTCCAATTTCATAGTTAACACACACTCAGTAATTACAATTAATTAGAGACTTCTTAGCTTAATCACAACAAAGGAAAAAGTGGACATGAAAACTGTGCAGGCACATTATGACATACTGGTCTGAACCAGGTCTTAGACATGTATGACTTCCCTAGTTTATTCTAGATGGTTACTCTCCAGAGCTAATTTTGAATTAGTTCTACCATTGTAACCTATTGTGACTAACATCGGAGATGTTACAGTCTGACACAACATTAATCAATCCCCCCTTCTCTTTTTTCTGTTTCTCTTTTGCTCTCTCTCTCTATATATTTGGCATAAAGGTTGCATTGTTTAGAATAACTTCACTCAGTGATATAGAACATTAGAAACACAAACATGATCTGAGTGAGTGCCCAAACTAGAAGGGAAAAAAAGAAGAAAGATGATTTTGATGTGGCAGAAGAAAGTAAGTGGAGCAGTTAGATCAGTGGTCACTGTGTCCATCTGAAAAGAAGTGGATAGGATCCCACCTCACTTAGAACACTGCTCTTGGAACTTCTAACGGTATGGCCCTGCTTTCATCATGCAAATTAAGTATAGATTGACAGTGGGCCATCATTCACTGTGTATATAATGATGTTGATGACTGGATTAATCAGTAAAATAAAAGTGTAATATAGCTTGGGATAAATGATATGCCAAGAATAGAAAGAGATTCCATATCTGGGTTTGGAGAGCAGTCTGGGGCCTCAAGAAGCCATCAAGGTTGTTTTTGCAGCCCTTGCCATTCCACACTGCCCTTTTTCTGGCCAAAAAAGCAGTGGCTGTTCATAAATTGCCCCAGGAATAGCAATTCACCTTTTAAGTAGGTTGCAAGGCTCCCTGGACTGTAAAATAGATTTTTTTTTTTAAAAAAACTCATTTAATGCCCCCCTTCAATACTCATTTTCAAAACCAGAAACAGATTCCTCTCTGCTTCTTGGGTTTGTTTTGAGGTTTTTTGAGGGGGTATTTTTAGCGGTCATTGAAGCCCCTGGGGGGTCCTAGAAGCAGAAAATTTGCTGCAAGACTCATCTCATTTGACAATCTCTGTCCTTTACACTGAACCTATTATAAACTGAGAAAGCCCTATCATAAAGATAATACACAGAGTAGCTGGACAGACTGTGGCTTATCCAAGAAAATTATGTTTGAAATCTAGAATTCTGAAGTTAGCAATATGCCTGAATTTTTATTACATCATTTGAGGTTTTTTTTTCCAGACTTGTTTATCATTGTTTGGCCCAATGACTTGGTTTATCAGCTTGATCTGTTTGTGAGGGCAGCTCAGAAATAAGTGAAATAAACCAAAATGATACAAATTTTATTTTATCACGAAATGGACTCTGATCCACAAAGGTTTATTCCATAATAAATGTGTTTGCCTTTAATGTGCTACAAGATGTTGTTTTCGCTGCAACTGACTTAACACTTCTGGA
The DNA here is from genome assembly GCA_948472985.1 of Iguana delicatissima. Lineage (NCBI taxonomy): Eukaryota > Metazoa > Chordata > Lepidosauria > Squamata > Iguanidae > Iguana > Iguana delicatissima. The sequence goes on from CAOKZL010000176.1 coordinate 339,377, forward strand.
ACAACTCACTAAATCATAGCACAAATACTAAAATTACAAACCAGATTTATAGACATTTAGAAGCATATAGCTGCCTTCCAAGGATCAGACTAGATAGGAAAGAGACATTCATATTTATGTCTGCCTTGTTCTCATTAAAGACACACAGAGAGAGAGATTCAGCCAGAAATACATTTTACAATAAAAGATACATTCTGGTGATGAGAGCTAAATTTTCTCTCTTGCCTTCTGTGGTTCCTCAAGCCCAGAGCCTGAAAAAGTTACTTTTGCAGACTACAGTTCTCAGAATCCCACTGGCCATACTGGCTGAGGGATTCTGGGAGCTGAAACACATTCCTTTTCTGAACTTTGCCCAAACTCAATCATTGAAAGGCCTTGAGTAGATTTAACACTCATTATAAGTGACCTCATTCTGGAAGAAAAGTACTCAAAGCAACAATACAGTGATGTAAGATAAAACCTATGAGAAGACATGGGTGTTCACAACCACACATGCCCCCAAGTTAGGAACCCCCTCAAAACTATGTGTAAAAAATGCCAGATAAAGAAACAAACAACAAACAAACAAACAGATTTGTTCCTAATATGGCTGCTTTGGTAAGATGACCCTTTTCTCACATGGGGGGGCCGAAATGGGGCAGCGCACGCAGGGGCGGAGCTTACCTGCTAGCGTTTTGCTCCGTCCCTGCAGGGAACGTGGTTCCGCTGCTTCACACGCTGCCGAATTTTGGCAGCGCTCCGCAGTGCTCCACGGCACCCAAAATGGCGGCCGGCGGCTTCCAGCGGCGCTCCGCCAATCAGGGCAGCGCGCCAGCCAGAAGCCCGCCCCCAGGCAGATCTGCAGAGACGCACTACCGCGTCTCTGCAGATTCTCACCGGTAGCTGCCACGGATTAGTGCGGGTGAGTTTGATAAAAACCACCTGGGAAGGTGGTTTTTAAAAAACTCGCAGCGCCACCCCTGCGGCTGGGCTAGAGCGGTTGGAGGTGTGGCGCCTCACCATTTGCAACTGCGCTAGCTCATCTCGCGATGTGAACGACCTCCGTCTCCGGTTGTTGCACCCCGGGCTTTTACCCCCATGTGAAAATGACCAATATTTATCTTTACACAAGGATACTTCTAGCTGCCTGCCTCCTAGCATTAGCAGTCAAAAGACATTCATCTTTTTTTCTGATTTTTGGGCATTTTTTGGTATGAAAAAGAGTGGTGAAGCAGTTTGAAAGGGGAACTTCTTAATATAATATAATATAATATAATATAATATAATTTTTAAGACTTCTAAGTATGTAAGGTTACAGACAATATAGTATAGCAAATCCTCCCACCTCACACAACTCCAAAAGTGTTTAAAAGTGTTGTATAAGTAAAAGAATTCATATAGTGAATGAAGGGGTCAGGATTGTGTGAATGAGGCAGGATGACCACACAACCAAATCTACGGTGATTTCCACAGTATGTTGTTAAAGTGCTATTATTCCACTTCCAACATCCTATGAAATCCTGCGGTTTGCAAGTTAGGGAGGAGCCTTTAGAATTCTCAGCCAGAGAGCTCTTTGGCCTCAGTAAACTACAAACCCCAGAATCCCGCAGGAGGTTGAGGGCGAAACATAGCACTATAACAGCGTAGTGTCAGAAATGGCTTGCATCTGGAAGCACCCTAAATTAACCAGAGTGTATTCCCTGTATTATACTGACATCTACTGACTGCTAAGTTTTAATGCAATGCTCTTGCGTTCCATGCAAATCAGGGCGAATTCACATATTATAACAAACCAAATGTGTGGATTAAAGGCTGACTGGGGAAGGGGTCACAGACCAGTCATAACCAGTTTGGGCCTCCTTACAGGCTGCCTCCCAGCAGATGTCTCCTAAGACACACTTCAGAGCCTAATCCTATACACGTCCACTCAGAAGTAGAGTAAGTGTTCTTAAACTCAGTGGGAGCCAGTTTGCAACCTGGGTCTCCCCTCTCTCTGCTTCCCCTTTCAGCTTGTGCATCCTCCTCATCCTTTGGCAGGAGAGGTACCATCTCAAGCGGTGGTCCGGCTGGGAGAAACCGTCCAGGGATGGCATTTCTTCACAGATTCATTTGCAGAGGATTTTTGCCTACAAACACCAAAGCAAAAGCTCCTAATTTTACCCTTTTGGAGATTTTTTTCCCCCAGGAAGCGGACCCACAAACCCTCCCGAGTCTCTTTCACAGCAGCGACAAGGCGGAGATATCCTTCCCCGCGCTCCTGTGCTATTTTTTGAAAAAACTCTGGCCATTCCCGCGCTAGACTGCTATAGCGCTATTATTCCACTTGCAACATCCTATGGAATCCTGGGGTTTGCAGTTTAGGGAGGGCCCGGCCGGGTTATAACAGTCTAGCGCGGAAACGGCCTCTGTTTACATCATTCTGCCAAGCAGAAGACAACGCACTGAGACCTCATCCCTGCCTCTGTTAATTCAACATGCCATTACCTCAAAAATCGGCAAGAAAAGAAAGCTTCTTTCTCCTCCTCTAGGCGCGAGGGAAGCGACTTTTCACACGTCCCTCTCGCTCGGCCCTGGGAGCGGAGGGGAGAAGAAGAACCGGAAAGAAGTGGGATTCGCCCCTTGCCGCCGGAGAGCCGGAGCCTGCCTGGCGCGCCCCTGCCCTTCACTCTCTCCGCCCGGCCACGTCGGCACGGGACGGGAGTGGGCGCGGGCCAGGGGGCGGGCGGAGAGCGCCGCCCGAGGGCCGAGCCTTCCCTGGTTGGGCCGGGCCCTCCCGGCCACGGCGAGCCTTCGCCGCCGCACGAGAAGGACAGCGGCGCCCAGAAGAGGAGAAAGGGCAGCCCCCCCCCCCAAAAAGGGCGCGCGCGGCTCTTCGGCCATTTCCCGCCTTCGGACGAGGACGGCGCAGAGGGGAGGCGTAGAGCAGGAGGCGCCCGCGTGTCGCTTTTCTGCTTCTCAGGATAGTGGTTTCGGTTTTAGTGTGAGAATTCTGTCGCCGAGCTGACCTACCGCTTGAGGGAAGGCTTCAGATGGCGCCCACTCGCCCACCCCCCTCAAGAGGCATTATACCCCAAGCCAACCCGGATTTCTTGTGGCACCCGAGGCAGGAAATCCCACTTTCTAGCACTACACCGGCTTACATAAACGTGTTTGTTGTCTGCCTTCAAGTCATTTTTTAGTTAGGGCTACCCTAAGGCGACGGTATCACCGGGTTTTCGTGGAAGGCTTGGTTCAGTGGGAGTTTTCCGTTGTCTTCTTCTGAGGCTGAGAGAATGTGGCCTGCCCAAGGCTGCCCACCGGCTTTCCATGATTGAGCTCCAGAATCTTAGGGCATTTCCACACTACACTGTTAAAGAGCTATTATTCCACTTTCAACATCCTGTGGAATTCTGGGATTTGTAGTTTACGGAGGCCAAAGAGCTCTCTGGCTAAGAATTCTAATGCTCCTCCCTAAACTGCAAATCCCAGAATTCCACAGGATGTTGAAAATGGACTAATAGCACTATAACAGTGTAGTGCGGAAATGCCCTTAGTCCAGTAGCCAAATCACTACGCCAGGCTGCATCTCAACTATGCATACTTGCATATATTTACATACATGTATATGTACGTAGATAGATAGTCATATCCTCCAACTGTCTCGATTTGGCAGTGACAGTCCCCAATAATCATCTGTTCAGTTAATTTTAAAGTAGATATCACAGCTTCTTTTCTTCCTCTGCTTTCCTCTGTTGTCCTCCTCTTACTTCAGTTGCTGCAAATTAAGTTCATAATTTGCAGCACTCACTGGGAGAGGAGAGGAGGAGACAGATTCTTGCCTGCAAACTGCTGCAGCCTCTCTTAGTTTGTGTGTTCTTCTAAGTGGTAACTTTTGCCATCTTGACCACACTATTGATCTTGCTTGGCTACAGGTTGATATAGTTTTCATTTGTAACATGTTGGAGTGTATAATCTGTGTGTGTGTGCAGATACCTGCATATGTATTTATATTTTCATGTATTCTATTAGTACCTATTGTGGGAAACTACACAGGTCACAAGATTGATTTTAGCTGTGCTCTATTTTAATCTATCAGAATATTTTTAAGAACCCTATTATATTAAAATAGTACTATGTTGAAAACAGGTTTAAAACATTTAAAAACACAGCAAATGAGAGGGGGAAAGTACAGCATCCCTCGTTAAAAGACATTTCTGCAGAAACCAGGGCCAAAAGCCTATCTCAGCAAGATTTTTGCCTTGCAAGAGGAAGGAGAACAGAGAGGAGGCCAACCTAGCTTCTTATAGGGAGAGTTCTACAGATTGGGAGCGATCGTAGAGGAGCTCCTCTCCTGTGTCCTTGTCAGGTATACCCCATGAAGGTAGTAGAACTAAGAAAAAACTTTCTGCTTAAGGTCTAAAAACTTGGGCAGGATTATACAGGGAGATTTGTGTCACTGTGGATCCAAGCTGTACAGGGCTTTAACAGACATGACCAGCAATTTGAATTGTGCTTGGAAATGGACTGGTAGCTAGTGAAGCTGTTGTAATGGGAGTTACGTTGTCATCATAACCAGCTTGAGTCAACAGTGTAGCTTCAGCATTTTTGGACCTGCTGAAATTTCTAAACACTTTCCAAAAGTAAGCCCACATTAAAGTGCACTATAGTAACCCAAGGGAGCATGGTGATATCATGGTTGAGTGTTGGACTAGAAATCCATGAAACCAGAGCTGGAACTCTCACTTGGCTATGGAAACCCACTAGGTGATCTTAGGCAACTCACATTCTCTCAGCCTAAATGTAAAGGCAATAGCAAATCTCTGAAGAATATATGTGCACATTCACGGATGTGTTGCTTGTGTGCCTTCATCTCAGAGCCGGTCTGCTGTTATGATATGAGCTTTGGACTTGAACTCTGGAAAATCAGGCTTCAAATCCCTGCTTATCCATTGAAACCCAGTGTCACGCCTTCTCAGCCTTTAAGGAAGGAAATGGCAAACTCCTTCTGAGCAAATCTTGTTGCGAAAACCCTGTGACAAGTTCGCCTTAGGGTCACTGTAGTCAGAACCAACTTGAAGCCATACAGCCACAATAAATCTTCAAGTTGTTACTGATTTAGGGCAGCTCTAAGGCAAAACTATCATAGGGCTTTCTCAGCAAGAACTGTTCAGGGGCTGGGGGGAGGGGTTGCCATTGCCTTCCTTGAAGGATGGGAAAGTATCATTTGCCCAAGGTGACACAGTGGGTTTCTTATGACTGGGCAATGACGAACACAGACACACAGAGTAAACAAACAGACATTTGCTTCTTTTTCATGAGAATGTAAAAAAGATCCTTGCTTGATCAGATAAAAGCCCTGCCTAGCTTTTCTATGCACACAGTGACCAACTTGATGTCAAAGGAGATTCCCAGAGGCAGGACAGGAGTGCAGTGGCAGCCCCCTGCTCCTGCTCTCTAGCAACTGATATACAGCAGTCCTGGTAAGCATATATAGTCAGCAGGACTAGCCATCGCTGATGGACCAGCACAAATGGAACCTCCATGAATTTGTAAAGTCCCCTTTTAAATCAGATCAAATGGTACTTAGCACCTGCTAGCTAAAATAATCATCTTACCCCATATGGTGGTAGATTTGGCAATGATCTCTTCATTAGTTTTAGCTCCTTTTCTAGCTTCCTCGTCTAAATAATCTTTGAAGCTTTGAGCAGTCCTTTACCCTAATGTCTGTCTGTGGCAAGAATGCAGCTGGTACTAGGAGAGCACAACATAGATTTTTAGTATCTAATGCAATATGACGTAACATTTGGATGTAAGTAAAGAGAAGGAAAAAGACCTGGCCAAACTGGCCTACGTGAATGAGGAAATGAAAAGGCCTGTATAGATCAGCCTGGAGTGACAGAGGGAGCAGCTTTTAAGACTGAAAAATTGGATATGGGAATGATGTTAAAGAGAAGATCAATGTTAGCGTCACTTCAAAATAATAATGTTAAGATATATAGTGAGAGTGAGAAAGAAATGTTTGAATGTGGGAGATAGGATCTTTTGTTAAACGGAAGAAATTGTTGGATGGAAAATGTTTTTTATTTTTTTTGTAAAATATTTTTATTAACGATTTTAATTAAAAATTAAAAAAAAAACCCTCCCCACTTCCAAGCTTGTTTTCCAGTTGAATCTGCCTGTAATCCATTCCATTCATACATAATTGTTGCTTACTCAAGGGATTTGTTACATCTTACATTGTTAGACAATTGGTTTGTTACCTTACTATCTTGTTACACTGTTACATTATTATTTTACCTTGCTACTTTATTACATTGCACTACTTACAATCTTGCTTTATTCTTATTTCTTTTCTTATATTGTGTCTTTGTCCAATTCAAAACTTCTCTCCATTCCTTTTCGAAGTTCTGGATAGGTTCATTTCTCAAAGAAAGTGTTAACTTTTCTGTCTCTACCATATCCAGGACTTTTAATTTCCATTCTTCTATACCAACATCTTTCCTTTCTTTCCAATATTGCGCATATATCAGCCTTGCAGCAGTTATCAGATATAACAGTGTCTTCTAGTGACATCTTCTTTCTCTTTGTTGCCCAAGCATATTTAACAGATAAAATCCTAGCTTCATTTCAAAATTTGCATTATAAATTCTTTGAATTTCATCATGTATTTCCTTCCTTCCTTGCTATCTTACAAGACCACCACATATGATAAAATGTCCCTACCTTTTCATCACATTTCCAACATCTTGCATTTCCATTTTCAGTTATTTTTTGCAGTCTTTCTGGTGTCATATACCATCTATGTAACATCTTATAAAAGTTTTCTCTTAAATTTAAGCTTGATGTAAATTTTATATCTGTCTTCTATGCCCTCACCCATGGGAAAATGTTGTTTAGAGTGAGATCTCCATCACAGCAAACTGAAGTGTTATTTGAGCAATGGCAAAAGGAACTTCCCAAATTTGTAAGGCATGGGGAAAAAAAAACCCAAGAGTTAAATATAAATGAAGATTAAATTAAAAGTCAGTGTTAAAATGAGAACTTATTTTGATATATGGACAAAAAATGGAATAATGGGTGTTCAAAAAGAATGAGATTTGAGTTATATTATTATGTTAAAGGATAATGTCTATAAAATCAGTAATTCATAAGAAATGAATCATATTTGTTATAAAATGTTCTGGTTATATGGTTAGATTAAAGAAATTATATGTAGTCAAAGAAACTGAGATTAGATTATGCTATATTTAAAATGGTGTATGGTTGTTATGTTAGAAAATTGTTTATAATATATGAGAGGTTGGTATAGGATTGTGGGAAGAGGCGTAGAGATGTTTTACTGTATGGCATTAATATAAGGATTTGATCATATTATCTGTTTAGTTGAGGAGGGCTATGGAAGATTGTCACATTAATAAAGAAGGAAGAATGGGTGTTGCAGCGCATAAATTTAAATGAAGATAATTTTTAATTTTATTTGATTAGATAGAGATAAGTAATTATAGTTTTTTTCTTTTTTTAAAAAATGGTGATTTGTGGCTTTGATAATTTATGAGGATAATTGAATGCAGTGGTGGAGTTTGGAGTGTGTGGAGGGGGATGGGAGGGGGCAGGGCTACGGTGCAAGGAGTGTGGCCACTGTGCGTTGGGGCGGGACTGCGGTGCGTGGCTACAGGCTGGGATGTGCCAAAAACATTGCCACCTAGGGCAACCCCGCCCCATCCCTACACAACTGACTGAACGGAAGTAGCAGTTTGTTATATTTGTAGTTAGAGAAGCTATGAATAACTGCATCTATTTATAAATGTTAGAAGGAAGTTTGGAAGTCAACCTTTTTCTCTTCCCCACCCCCTTCCTTCTAATTCTTCACTTTTTCTTCCTTTTTTGTATTTTTTTCTTTTTAATTTTTGTATGCTTTGTTTTTTTTAAAATTTGAAATACACACAGACAGACAGACAGATATACAATAGATCTCCCATTTCAGGATTCATTTCAGGATTCCAGGATAGCAAAAAAATAAAAATAAAAATAAAATCTGCAAAAAATATCAGACATCATATTTTGACACCCCAGGCCAGATGAGACAGTGAGGGAAGGAAAGAGGCAGCTCCGCTTTCCACCTGTTTTTTCCTGCCTACCTGGTTTCCCAGCTGGGTTCTGCAAGCAGCCCCCTCCCTGGGTGCTAAATTGGCTGCTCACAGCCATGTGCCTCTCTCAACCAAGGTAGGAGGCTCTATCTCATTCCTTAGCAAAAGAGAAGTGTGCGGCTTCATGCAGCTGCGCTTCCCATGTCTCTTAGCCTTCTTGGATGTGAGAGGCACGTGGCTCAGTACCGCTGGGCTTTCTGTGCCTCTCAGCTGAGGAAGAGGGGACACTCCTTCCTTGGCAGAGAGAGACATGGAGTGGGGGGCTGGGAGAATGAGGGAGACTCTTCCTTGGCAGAGAGAGGTACATGGGGCTGTGCTTTACCATGCGCCTCTCTTGGCTGGGGATGGAGGGAGACTCCTTTCTCAGTGGAGAGAAGCATGGGGGGCCCGCCCGCCCAGAGAAAGGACTTTGGCTGGTGGCGGCAGCTATGGGCATAGGGCAGGTTGTGGATACTGGTCTAGCAGATACCAGGAACTTACTGTATATATTTAAAAAGAGAACAATACAGCAAGTGGGGAGATAGCTGTAGTTCATAGCAGAAAGATTCATGATGAATCTGCTTGAACTTATGTATGAGCTCACTATCAGGCCTCTTCTGTGCTGGCCCAGTTCTTTCCATCTGCCATGACACATTCTCAGTGTTGTATAGCAGACCTTTTCCAGGTTGTATGGGACTGGGGGAGTCTAATTTCCCTGAAGACATCAGCTCCCATCTGATCTTGAAAACTAAGCAGGAGCAGCCGTGGTTAGCACTTTGATGGGGGACTGCCAAGGAATACCAAGTACCATGTGTTATATTTCAGAGGAAGGCAGTGACAAACCACCTCACCTGAGAAAACCCTTTGAAATTCATAGGGTCACCATAAATGATATCTTTTGATTCTGTGTAAGCTGTTTAACAGCCATGTTACAACTGCTGGGAGAAGTCATCCAGAGATCTGTTCTGAGGTGTCACCAGCATATGCGTGACACTTAGCTTTATTTTTTAATGTAGGATGAAGATTTAATGGTAAGGTGACTTTAAAATACTGCAACGAATAACTGATCCTTATCAAAAACAAGGCAATCTAACAGTACTTTGCTGTTTTACAGCTGCTTTTCCTTAGCACATTCATCCTTTCTGGTGATTGACTTCACACCTTCAACAATTGAAAATTAACAACTAGCTAAGGTTACTTCTTCCTAACCACATCCTTTCAATGCATGAAGACAGGGCTATCACTTTCTGTCATGTGAAAGGACACAGAATGATCACTACTGTCTTAGCTAAGAAATAGCGAGGAACAAATCATTTCTTGGGTCAGACTGGCTCCTGCTGTTCACGTTCAGAATTTCAGTTGTTTCTCAAAGCTGAAAATGACAGCAGCCTGATTAACACTGAGTTTCAAAACAAATAAACAGACATTTAAAAACAACAGCAAAGCAGTAGTCCTGGGCACAGAAATGGGTGGGAGGTGCCATTTTAAGCAGACAGTAGCCTTTTTTCTGAGCAGTAGACCCCCAGGTACGGAGCCAGCATGGCGTGGTTTGAGCTTTGTTCTATGACCAGGGTTTCAGTCCCTGTTCAGATGTTGAAACCTTGGGCAAGTCACACACTCTCAGCCTCAGGAAGGCAAAGGAAGGCAAAAGCAAAACTTCTCTGAACAAATCTTGCCAGGAAAACCCCATGACCCCCTTAAGGTCACAGTAAGTCGAAAACAAACTGAAGGCTGACAACAACAAAATACTCAGTATCTTATCACAGGGGAGGTTTTTTCTTTTTTTTAAAAAAAGAAATCTCCTTAGAAATGTTTTTTTTTTTTAAAAAAATAAGTCGTTTGTAAAGCCGTGGCGATGGGATTCGAGGGTGGCAGGAATAAAGGGCTGTTCCTTCTACAAATGGCAACAAATTCAGTAGCGCAGAATGGGGGAAGAACTTGCACTCCTCCAGACTGGGGTCTACCTCCTGTCAGCTCCAGCCACCACGGTTAATGGCCAGCGACGATAACCCCTGAACCTCGCTGCACCTCTCTCTTTCTCAAAACTGCAGCAATTAGGCTAGAAGCGAGAAGGAAAATACATTTTCTTTGAGTCTCCTGGACTCCCTCACATCTCGAAAAGCACAGATGCGGAGGCTTTGGCCCCTCTTGCAGCTCGATCTTGCGTAAGGAGCTGGGAAGCAGGAAAGAACTTTAGATTCTTTACAGACTAGTCTTCAGTTCGCGGGGAGCGGAAGAAAGAAGAAGTAATCCCTTCCCGCTCTTGAGCATTTATTTCCTTTCCCGCTTCTGGTTTGTACCTGAAGGCAGGCTCGGGGGAGCGGGGGGAAGAAAAGGGGTTTTTTTCCCCCCTCGCGATCCCTCCCTTCCAGTTGTGAGACCAACGAGCAGTTTAGACGCACGCCGAGCCAACGCAGATGGACAGCGGGATCCACGCGTCTTTTAGCGGAGGCGAGCTGGACTCCCCATTCTCAGCGTGAGCGAAGTAGGTACAAAGAGCAAGGGGCGGCATGACCGTGACCAGGGCGGTTCACAGCTCTGCTTGGTCGCCCATTTCTTTCAGTCGTGCTGGTTCTGTAATGTTTCTGCGGGACCCTGTGCTACACCTGCCTATTCAGGAGTAAGCCGGTTGAATTCAGGGAGGATTGAATATACCTGTACTTAACCTGTGAGCAAGTTTTGTTGGATCCAGTGAGGAAACAAGCATAGGCTGGCGCCGTTAATCGGGTTCACTTCCTTCTTTCTGCAGTACCGGGGACGCTGCAACTTTTATTTCCGTTTTTCACAACTAAGGCCATTTTCACACCACACTGTTATAGTGCTGTTATTCCACTTTCAGCATCCCCTGGAATTCTGAGGTTGGTACTTACTGAGGCCACAGAGCTCTCTGGCTGAGAATGCTAAATGCCCCTCCCTAAACTGCAAACCCCAGGATTCCAGAGGATGTTGAAAGTGGAGTGAAAGCACTATAACAGTGTGGTGTGGAAATCGCCTTAAAATTGACTGAAATGTGAAGCTTGTTGTACAACTCTTGGTGTGATTTTTTAAAAAATAATTATGCTGAACTGTTCTTCCTTGCCCTGTTTTTAATTTTTTTTAAAAAAATTAAAATAATTGGCCAAACAATGTTTACTCTGAAAAGAGAGCCAGTGTGGTGTAATGGTTTGAGTGCTGACTAGGACCCTGGAGATGACCGTTCAAATTTCCTGGTCAATCAAGGAAACCCATTGGGTGACCTTGGGCAAGGCACACTCTGGACAAACCTCTGGACAAATCTTGCTGAGAAACTCCTGTTTATAGGTGCACTTTAGCGCCACTGTATGTCAGAAACGTCTTGAACCCACACAGAATTCCCACTGAGCTCCAGGACATATACGTTTAGAGAAGTGCAGGTTTTAAGTCATCCTGCATCATTTATAATTTTTCTCACTTCTCTTGTTTACTAGAAAAAACTTTATATTTTCTCTACTCAACTTTTCACATGCAATTTCTTCAATACAAGAATACAAAAGACTATTTTCTCTGTTACCTTTTTCCTATAACATGTTTTACCCCTAGATGAGGCAGGGGGGTTCTGGGATACATTGGCCTTAAAATAGGGTCCCCGAGAATGTGCAGAAGTCTTGACTTTGTGTGTATAGGTATGTGCCTTCAGGTCACCTGTGGACTTATGGAAACACCATGAATTACATAGGGTTTTCTTAGGCAAAGAATACTCAGAGGCGGTTTCCCCAGTTCCTACAGCATCTGGTATTTGTTGGCAGTCTCCTATCCATGTAATAACCAGGCTGGCCATGCTTAGTTTCCAAGATCAGACAGAATCTGGTGCCAGTAGGGGACTGCGGACAAAGAATCCCTGATGGATTAGGAGACCCTTTGGGCTGGCTGGTAGTGATCTTTGCTTCTAAAAAATCTGGCATGAGGAACAGGTTGCTCTTTCCTATGGTGAACCTTGTCTTGACAAACACTTGGTATTTCCTTTCTGTGAAGTATCTGAAGGCTAAACTAGAAGAGATGACAGAACAGGGTAATCAGAATTTTTAGGCTGGAAAGTTACTTTTTGGGACCACAGTTGTGGAAGGTTGCAGTCCCACAGTTAACTTCTCTATCCTTTTGGTGAAATTTCTGGTCTTTCAAATTTTTTACAAAGAGAAGCTTTCAGATCTTTCAATCTTATTATTGTTTGCTGAACCTCATGATCTCACAGAGATTGCATGTTCTTATATACTCTCCCTTTTATTATGATATACAAAAACATATTCATTTGAAAATATTAACACAGTTTTTGAACATTCATTGAAAATGCATGAATATAAAGATTCATTTTATGTCTCTACTTCTTTCAGACCAGAAGGAAGTGGGTTCTTTCTGTAACATTTTACGCTGCAGAATATAAAATATTTCAGGAAGTAGTTGTAGCTATTGTATGATTTTCTTTAAGTGATTTTAATAAGATAAATAATTTTATCATCTGGTTTTCTGAGTTTTGCTACTCTATTCTAAATCATTGCATACCATATACCTGAATAATACATTGTGTAACGATAGTTGGTCATTCACTGTAACAATACTGTAAATATAATGATACACTTGCTTGAATCACGTTTAGAATAACTTGGATTCTATAGTCATGCCAATATATTTCAGTACCAGTGTCCTACAAAATCTGTATAAGTTCAGATAAAACGTTTAAATGAGCTAACACAACTGAACATTTGGTCTTATTTTTTTTTAAATCATTTTATTCAAATTCACATATAAAACAAACAATTATAACTGTAAATTTACATGAATTATTTTTGATCTTCCACACTGATCTAGATTTCATTTTCTATATCTCTTAACATGTTTATATTAATGTACCACATTATAATGCTAATATTACATGTTAGTTCCTGCATTTCCATCTCCACATTCCAGTTCCATGGTATATATCCAGTTGCCCCCTCATTGATTGTCTTAACCATGAATTACTCATTTTCATCTAACAAGTACCCAGCAATTACCCATTACAATTTGCCATTCTTTTTGAATCTCATCATCTGATTTCCCTTTTAATCTCTGAGAGACCATATCAGCATTTCTATTTTCAATAAATGTTCCCCACCATTGCTCTATTGTGGGTATTCGCTGAGTTTTCCAAAGCTTTGCATATTCAATACGAGCTGTTGTTATCATATATAGTATTATTCTCCAGTACTTCTTTATACCAGTACCTTCTAATACATCTATCATATTTAACAAATACAATTCCGGTATCTTAGCAAACTGAACTTTCATTAATGCACAGATTTTATTATGTATTTCACTCCAGTATTTCTTAGCCTTAGGACATGTTCACCACATATGGTATATCGTACTGATCTCTTTCTGACATTTCCAACAGAGACCAGTACCTGTATTATAAATCTTTTTTAATTTGTCTGGTGTCATGTACAATTTAACATTTCGTCTTATTTTTATGACAGAAAACATTCTTTCACTAGTTCACCACTTTTCACTGAACACTTCACCTTAATATACAGTTTTCTGCTTAATACTTTGCCTGAAGTACCAGTACAGTCCTCTCTCCACATTTATGAGGGTTCAGGGCATAAAACCCTTGCAAAAGTGGAAAAATCATCAATAACTCCCTTATCTGCTTCCCCTCTCATTCTCTGCTGATACTCTTCCCCTTTTCCCATGCAAAACAGAAGGTATTGGGGCAGGGGGAAGGCTCCCAAGAGCCATCCTTTCCCTCTCCAGAGTTCCCCCATCCCCTTCACATGCATTTTGCCTCAGCACAGAGAAAATAGATGAGAAGGGGAAGAGGAAACTCCAGAGGAGGAAAGGAAAATTTCCCCCCATTCCCTTCTGTTTTGCCTCAGCAGGAGTTCTCTGTGCTGGGGCAAAATGCATGGGAAGGGGAGAGGGGAAATCTTAAATTAAAACAGGAATTAAAATAAGAAAAGGGGAGGGATCTCCAGGTTTTTTTCAAGTCTTCACATCACTACACATTTCATAGTCCTTATATGGATGACGGGCTACACTGAGCATTTACTTTCCTACCGGGCAGATGGATTTTAGAGTCCTTGCTAGCATCATGGGCAAATGTTAACAGCCATTGATTGGGATAGAAAAGGTTTAATCATATTTAGTAGGCCCTCATAGTTAGTTCACTTTAAGGTAACAATTTGAGGCAAGAAAAAAGATATGCATTGGAGAACAGAACTGGGGAATAAACTTACCTGTTAGGAAGCTACTTGTATAGTTCTCATGGCTGTTAGGGTGGGAGATGGATCACGCCTGCGTACGTTTGATGCTTTTGTTTGCTTCTGCACTGTATACAAAAATAGCAATCTTAATTAGTCAGTAGTTTCCCTCCTATTTATAATGTCTTTCCAATACACCATTTGACAGTTTCCTTGACTGTCATTGTCTAATTTGCAACCTAATACTATGAAACTTGCAGAAAAGCACCAAGTTCAAGGATTGCACTAGGCATGATAGATGTTTAATTTCACAGTCTTGTTTCTTTTTTTAAAGGTTTATCCAGTATATTGGAATGGTTCACGTTTTCTTGGTGTTCAGTAATAATTTTCTGTTTATTCATTTGTGTTGTATCTCTGTTTGACAGGAGGGATCTGGAACCTGGGAAGAGTTTCTAAGGGGGCTGTGGCCAAAAAACAGTTGAGAATGGCTGGTATAAAGCACCAGATGAATAATTTAGCATCAATAAAGCTTACCTTGTAATAGTGATGTGGAATTACAGCCAATTCCAGCTCAGAATAAGGAATATCTTGACTGCTTTCTGTTGAAAAGCAACATGCCTTGTGATAAATGCTCTAGTTGAATCATGCCATGTCATTTAATCTTCAGTGGTATGGGCAACAGGAATGTGTCCAGGACTGTTGCCAGAGAGTTGCTGTGTACCGTAAACTTATGTTCTTCTTTTTCCTTTTCTGGTGCAATCTATGCTAACCAAATGCTAACCTGCTCATGATTGCTGTCCTTGGCTACCTCACTAGTCTAAGACTGTTCACTGATCCTTGTGGGCCTTATACTGTATTATATTGTATATTGCTCTCTTGCTCTCTCTATTTGTGTTTACTTAGATGGATCAACATAGCTGCCAGCCTTTTTGGATTCCCTTTAGGGGGTAGGGGTATGGAGACTGTTGTGATAACCCCCTGAACTTTACAACTTACCAACACCCCACCACCTGCTGGTCTGAGACTGCCACACTATCTACCTGACATTTCAGATCTATTATTTAGTAGGAAGGGGGATGGGTAGAAATAAGAAAGAAAAACTTTCAAGATTAGTTCCACTAGCATTGACAGTGTTAATTATCTGGTGTGGATTGTTTGTATGGTTCCTGATCTAACAATGCACAGATTTTTTCAGTCTTCACACTGTCTCTCTTATTACAAAGCTTTTCTCTTCTCTTAGATAAACCTAAGTGTTCTGACCTAAGTTGCAACTCAATTTGGAAATAGTCTGGTAGTGTTATTAAATATATTTTTCTTCCCTGGCATATCAAAGAAATGATTGGGAAAAGATGTGAAGATCCTTTCCCAAATATTAGAATGTTATTGTAATGGATATTACGTTCTTACATACATGTTATTGAAATTCTCATAGGAATCATGGGCTGAAATAAGCGAGAAATAAGGATGTTCAGCATCTGATAGGTATTACATTTTCTTTTGAACTACTTAACTTTTTATGTTAATATTCTAATGCAAATTCTTTTTACAGGATTGTGGTCAATGTGAGAGCTGAAGTTTGCCAATAATCACATTTAGAGAAACCATGTGCAATATGGCAAATAGAAGAATATCAGTCATCAAACTTTTCCTTCAATCTTTTGTCTTGACAACAACCTTCTGCACTAATATCCAACCTTCTGTGGAAAATGGTTTGACAACAAATTATTCCCACAGATTCCTAGCTACTGTCCCTAAAAATGTGCCAGCTCTGACAACTGTATTGGATTTGTCACATAACAATATCTCTGAAATTCAGATTTCTGATTTCAGATCTCTTTCAAGGATACAGACAATTATTTTGTCTCATAACCACATCAGAGAGCTTGACTTCAGTATTTTCCAATGCAATGAAGACTTAGAACACTTAGATCTGTCCCACAACAATTTACAGAATATTTCTTGCCATCCTGTCAAGAGTCTCAGGTATCTAGATATCTCTTACAATAACTATTCAGTCATACCCCTCTGCCTTGAGTTTGGTACAATGTTGAATCTGAAATATCTTGGTCTCAGTGTGAAAAAAATACAGAAGTCAAATTTTAGGCTTCTTTCATATTTACAACTCAATATTCTGTTCTTGGATTTAGAAGACCTCTCTGAATATGGCTTTGGAATTCTTCCAGTCTTCAACACAAAGAGTCTTCATATTGTAACCCCTTCAAACAATGATTTCCATGTGCTGTCAGATCTAGAAATCAATGCAACAGAAAGCTTAGATTTGTCCAATATCCAAGACAAACAAATCAATGACCTAAGAACTTTCTTATTGAGTCTTAATAAAAATGCAACATTACTAAACCTAACATTGCACAATATGCGGTGTGACTGGAAAGGCTTGATTTATATTCTTCAGACTGTATGGAAATCAACCATTGAACATTTTGTTATCTCTAATGGAGGACAGCTCGAAGTTCCAAAAACAGTAGGTTTTGATCACACTGGCACTTCACTCAAATCTTTGACAATTAAGCAGACTATATTCACAACAATTTATTCTGAACCAACAAGTATGTATAGACTGTTTGCAGATATGAACATTACAGCCTTGACCATTTCTGATGCAGGTTTGATACACATGCTTTGCCCTTTCCAATACAGCCATTTTAAGTATTTAAGTTTTTCAAATAATAGCTTAACAGATACTGTCTTTGAAAGCTGCAACAACCTTGCCCTTCTTGAAAGCCTTATTCTACAAAGAAATAAGTTTAAAAATCTTATCAGAGTGAGTTTAATGACCAGTCACATGAAGTCTCTGAAATATTTGGACATGAGCAAGAATTTGCTACAGTACGAAGAGAATAGGAATAAATGCCGCTGGGGAGAAAACCTAGTTAAACTGAACCTGGCATCTAACATGCTGTCAGAGTCAATCTTTGGATGTTTGCCGCTCTATATTCAGATACTTGATCTTCAGAATAACAATATCTTAACCATTCCCAAAGATACAATGGAGCTGAAGTGTTTAGAAGAAATTAACTTGGCATCCAATAAACTAGCTGATCTGCCTGGATGCTTTCAGTTTAAAAGCCTGAGATTACTGAACATAGAAATGAACTCACTTACCTCACCATCTTCTGAGTTCTACCACTCCTGTCAGAGCATCAAAGAGCTAAAAGCAGGATACAATCCATTTAGGTGCTCCTGTGAATTAAGACAGTTCATTAGTCTGGAAGGACAAGGATTTGTGAAGCTGGTTGACTGGCCTGGTTCCTACATGTGTTGGTACCCTGAAAATTTAAGGGGAATCCAATTACAAGATTTCCACATTTCTGATATCATTTGCAACATAAAACTTCTGATTACAGTTATTGTAATCGTTGCTGTTGTCGTAGTGGCAGTTGTGTTTTTTCTGTGTTTCTATTTCCATATTCCCTGGTATTTGAAGATGATATGGCAGTGGACCCAAGTAAAACACAGGAATTGGAAAAACCAGCCTGAAGATCATCTAGACACTTTACAGTTCCATGCTTTTGTCTCTTATAGTGAGCATGACTCTGACTGGGTAAAAAATGTCCTGATTCCACACCTGGAGAAGGAAGATGGGACCGTCCGGATTTGCCAGCATGAAAGGAACTTTGTGGCAGGGAAGAGCATTGTTGAAAACATCATAGACTGTATTGAGAAAAGTTACAAGTCAATCTTTGTGTTGTCTCCTAATTTTGTACAGAGTGAATGGTGTCATTATGAGCTCTACTTTGCCCATCACAAGTTGTTCAGGGAAGATGCTTACGGTTTAATCCTTATTCTGTTAGAACCAATCCCTCCCTATATCATTCCTGACAGGTATCACAAGCTGAAAGCCCTGATGGCCAAGAGAACCTACTTGGAGTGGCCAAAGGAGAAGAGCAAGCACGGACTTTTCTGGGCTAACCTTAGGGCAGCCATTCAGATTAAGCTTCCTAACAGTGAGGAAATGGAGGAGTTGTAGATAAGTCAGATTTTGTAATCTGACCTACTGCATGAAATAACGTTACAGTGGTTTGGTTTGGTTTTTAGTTAAAGGAAACCACCGTGTATATGCAGTGTAGAGCAGTGGTGGTGGTTCATGATTGTTCATGGACCTGTGTTGGTGCATGGACGTTGGGTGCTCGTATGTGCTGAGTTTTCAGGTAAGAAAGAAAAAGTTCTAGCCAATGGACCAAAACATAATAGCAAAAGCCTGGGGAACACTGGTGCTATTTTAAAAAGCTACAAAGATCAGATGAAAAGGTTTAAGAAATTAGCTACTTGTTAGTAATAATGATGTTAATGACATCAAGATCAATCAAAAAGTAGTTTCTTTGATCTACCTCAAAGAGTCCGTATTTAGGGAGACAGAAAATAATTCCTTGTGTTCTTATAAAACCTGCAATTTTAAAAGCATATTTGTAGCTGATTTTACTTGGATTACAGGGACAAAGCCTTGCAGGAGTGATATTCTTGGGCTGTTTCCACACTAGACTGTTATAGTGCTTTTATATAGTCTAGTGCAGAAATGGCCTTGGAAAGTGAGTATGTGTAACAATGGATGACACACCATTATAGCTAGTCAAAAAGGGAATTCTATATTTTGGGCACAATTAGTGATCTCAGATGGAGTATATAGTCGTTTAGGTTTGGAATACAGAAATCATAGGCCAATGAAGAGTAGACACAATTACTATTACAATTAAATTGGTTAAAACCTGAAATTTGTACACTGAATACATTTTTAATACTAAGAATGATTAAGGAGAAATGTGCACTTAGCATGAGTTTTGGGGCAGCAAGATCCCTGTCCCAGGCTTGTTCATTTTGATGAAACTTGAAATCTTATGAAACTCGGTCCTGGTCAAAATGGTGACATCAATTGACTTTTATGAATTTTCCAATGCTTTCACTAAAACTTTTAACATAATTTTAAACATTCCTAGAAAGAAACAAGCCTCACTGAATTCAGTGGTCTTTGCTCTTTAGTAAACACGTGTGGGATTACACCCTTTCTATTATAATTGTGCATGTGCACAATTATTAATGTGCATTCTAATTATGCAAATACAACA
The DNA here is from genome assembly GCA_948472985.1 of Iguana delicatissima. Lineage (NCBI taxonomy): Eukaryota > Metazoa > Chordata > Lepidosauria > Squamata > Iguanidae > Iguana > Iguana delicatissima. The sequence continues at coordinate 358,733 of CAOKZL010000176.1, forward strand.
CATTAATCATTGCATTATTTTACCTATTGTGTTTCAGCCTTGGTACCATTTTATAATATCTACTTTTTCTGAGAGAATCAATAGAGGGATATTTATAGTTTATAGAGTAACTTTTTGGCTTTTTTTCTTAACAATAGCAAAAAGATGCAAATCGAAAAAACAAAACAAAACAAAACAAATATCAGGATGCCCCTGAAAGTGGCTGCCATCTGATTTGAAAATGCAAATGGAAAATGCCGAGGAAAGTAAGGACAATTTTACAAACTGCAGCTCTTTCTCCTGCATTTTCCCTTACCTGGTACCTACTTCCCTTATTCTTTGTACCCTACCATTATACCTCTCTCCTTTTCTTTCTCTTGCCTCATCTCTTATCTTCACAACGCCTCCCACTCTTTCACTCTACACCTTTCTCCCTTCCTTGCCTCACCTTCACCACTTTTCCCTTTTCCTGCATCTTGCTGTATATACTGCATGCATCTCCCACCCATGCTTCTCTTCTTGCTTAAGTTTGGGCCACACTTTCTCCCTTTCCTGCACCTTCCATCACCTTATGTCTCCCTTTCTTCCTGCTTGCATTTCTGTGTTGTACCTCTCAGTTTCTCTTCCACCCCTTGCCTTTTATGGTTCATAAAACCAGATGCGGGGCATATTGACTGGATGGGTAAACTGAGCAATGCATGCGGTATATGGAACATCTAGGTGTAGTTATCAGATGATATAGAGTAGCACACTATTAATATGTTGATGACAGGCACCTCTGTATCTCCTTGTCATTTGAAGCGAATGAGGATGTGCAAATTCAGCTAGTGTTTGGAGACAGTAATAAACTGGAGTGGAGGCCACAAACTACAGCTAAGGCTAAATTATTAGGGAGCATGTTTGCAACCTCCATCATCCATGAACACAAAGTGTCATCTTTTCATGAGAAAAGATTGCATTTTAGTCTTCCTTTTTCCCCTTCTGTTACAGTAGATTGGTTGATGCTTCACATTTAGATCACATCCTACCACTAAGCTTTGCAGCAACAACGGAAACCTTTAAAAAGAAGAAGTGTTACCAGAGACTGTCAGTGATTTCTTCTAACTTGCAGATTATTTTTAGCTCCTGATAGAGTAGTAAGAACAGTAGCATGCAATCATGTTAATTTGGTCAAGAGGTAACCTTGCAGGTTTTTTTTAAAGGAAAACACAGTCTTTTTGCGGATTATGTTCTCCCAGCTGTTGAAGCCTTTACGATAAGTTCTTCAAGCTGACAGATTTCATGGCCTAGAAAGTCAGGGGCAACGTAGTGCCTTAGCCATGAGACTAAACTTTCATCCAGGTTGAGCTGTTAATGGTAGATACCATTTTTGGCCATTTCTTTGAGAGGCCTAAGATAGGCATTAAGATTTCCCATATGCAGAACTACACTATGAAAGAAGAAAGCTTAAATACATTTTGCCAAGAGTGCCTCTTTTGCTTATAAATGTCTATATCAAATATGATTTCCATAGTTGATTGTAAAAAGATTGTACTTGCTTTCCCTTCCTTTGGGGCTGAATTCTAAGGAGGACAGGGACCTGACAAATCTGGTGAACTGTTGTCGTCATCTGAGTATTATGAATATCTCTACTGTGCTGTTCTGTACTCAAGTCTACTATGAGCTACTAACTTTGCCATACAGTCTGTTATGTCTTTAGTAAAGAGAAGGCATACAAACCTAGTCTCAAAATAAGCCTTGCCAAAACATACTGGCTGTTATTCCACATCAGCTACTTAGCATCTAAGTAGCACCTTCCAACTTGATCCCCTCAATACTTACCAGGCAGTTGCTGCTGCAAGTGACAGGGATCTGTTCTCCTGTTGACTCAGATGCAGCAGAGTAACATCTCCTCTCCCCTCCTTCCAGCACTATCTGGTGTGACAATCAGAAGCAGCATGCCTGTTGGAAGATTGCTGGAGGGAAGGGAATAGGAATATCTGTCTGCTACATCCTGGTCAGCAAGGGAACAGATCTGGTTTCCATAGCAGCTGCTGCCTGGAAAGTCAGGACTTGGGGGATTTTTATGATCTCTCTATGTTCCCTACACTATTGAATATGTAGGTATCTTGGATATGAATCAGTTACAAATACGTAACTCTAGAATATGCATTCGTAACTGCAGTCATGAACTACAATCCTCATATTTTTTTAATTTCTTGTTTTCCTTTAGGGTGCCATTTTGTTGTTCTCAAACAATGTGCTACATGATTCTATGAATGAAAAAAGTATTGTGTGTGTAGAGCCACTACAGCCATTGACGAGAAATGCAGGGAGATGCAGTCCAACATCAGGAAGGCTAGATGATTCCCAGGAGAAGGAATTACTTGGACCTCATTTTATCTATACCTGGGGAAATTCCCTTTTCTTTTTCTTTTTTGCATCTGACTATCATAATCTAACCAAGGAAGTTAAGAAATAAATAACTGAATCGGCTCCATGTTTTATAAGAGTTCATTGGTGCTGATTTCAAAAACCAGTCTCCACATGCAGTTTCTCCAGATTAAATTGTGCAGCCTGCCCTCTCCAAATATTTGTCTGTACGAGAAAACATCGTTGTTGTGTGCCTTCAAGTCATTTCCAACCTATGGCAACCCAAAGGTGAACCTATCAGTGGATTTTCTTGGCCAGATTTTATCAGAGGGGGTCTGCCTCTACTTTCCTTTGAAGCTGAGAGAGTGTCACTTTCCTAAGGTCAGCCAGTGAGTTTCCATGGCTGAGTCTAGATTTGAACCCTGGTCTCTGATAGCCAATGCGGTGTAGTGGTTTGACCATTGGACTACGACCCTGGAAACCAGGATTCAATTGCTTGCTTAGCCATGGAAACCCACTGGGTGACCTTGGGTGCATCACACACCCAGAAAACCTATTGATAGAGTCACCATAAGTTGTAAGCAACTTGAAGGTAAACAACAACAAGAAAAACAGCTCCAGAGTCATAGTTCACTCTCAAACCACTACACCATGCTGGCTCTAGGAAAAACATGTAGGAAACTTATGGTAAGCTCTTCAAAGAGAATCTGATAAAATGTTCCTAAGAACTTACAAGCAAAAGGAACAGTACTGGATTTTTGGTGTCTTCCCAAACTGTAGGCATTCTGTTTCACAGCCTGATCAGAGGGCTTAACTTCAGTGTCTTCCAATGCAATAAAGAGTTAAAAGTATCTAGATCTATCCCACAACAGCTTTGGCCCTTTCCGCACCTTTGTTCCAGCGCTGGGGTGTGGGGATCGCGCAAGCAGCCTCTGGCAAGAGGCTCTTGCATCCGGGGTCCTTCGGCTCTCCACAAGTTGTCTGCTCATGTGAGAGCCCTGCCTCTTCCTTCTGCAGCACAGCCTGGGAGTTTCCCAGGCTGTGCTGAGGCAGGAAGCGTGACTAGCGCGACTTCGGAGGCTCTGCACGCCAGGTAAGTGCGCGCGGGGCCCAAGAGCAAGGCGTGATCATTCACCATTTTTGGCTTCTAGCCGAAAATGAAAAGGTGTGCTATCGGCGCCTGCAGACCCTTGGAGCATCGCGAGATTGTGAGTGCATTCTGCAGATTGCTCCTCACAATCGCGTGATGCTCCAGGCCCTCTTTTGTATGGAAAATGCCATGTGAAAAGGGCATTAGTTTCTGGTCATCTTTAGTTTCTGGTCATCAATAAGTCTCAGACATTATTATCTCAGACATGTGTTTTATAATAATGACATAAATGTGGCTATGTGTTTAGACTCTAGCATAACGTGAAAACTGGGATATCTAGGCCTCAAAGAAGAATACAGAAATCAGATTTCTGTGTTCTTGCTCATTTACAAGTAGGACCTCTGTTTTTGAACTTAGAAGACCTCTCAGAACATCATCCTGGTATTTTTCAAGCATTCAACATGTACAATCTTTAGTCTGTATTTTCCCCCAGAAAAAAAGATTTCCCATTCTCTTGGATGTAGGCCTTGGTGTTAACAGAAAGTTCAGAACTTTCAGATATCCAAATTGGCCATGTCAAGCACCTGATAATGTTTCTGTCAAAACTTAAAAAAAGAAAATGGAAAACTGCTAAATCTCTCTGAATATCTCCTTAGAATTCTTCTGGTATGCATCATGAAGAATCTTAAAACTGCTTCCCTGAAACATTCCCTATTTTTTTGGATCTATATCTCAATGTTTCAGTATTTATAGAACTTTCAAGTGTCTGATGTGACCAAATCAAACACTGGATAATGTTTCAGCCAAAAGACTGCTAAATTTAACACTGATGTGCAAATCCGTTGGAGATAGTCATATTGCCAACAAACCAGAGATGTGAAAATGTATTTAAAGAGTTCCTTTTATATATGCTGGGAATATTTTGAGGTTTTCTTTCTTTCTTTTTTTCTTATTGCATTTTTTAATTCAGAAAATTTGGCTGTTGTGTATGTTTCAATATTTCGTTGTTGTACTTTACAGTATTCTACAGTGGTTTCCTTGACTTCAAATTATAGATAGGCAGTGTGTATTTTTTGTAAATAAACAAATAAACAAGGTATTCAAAGTTGCCCCTTCTATCATTCATCTGAAAGAAACTTATCTTACCACACAAACCTATACCCTTTTACTGAGAAGTAAGGCTTTTGGACTTTCATAGAACTTGGTTTCAAATAGGACTCACAGAGTTCCAATTCATATATTACAGTGACAATAGAATAGCCACTGAAAAACAGTCTGTAGTTCGTCTTATTGTTTCTTAGTGTACATAAAGTCTGCATACTGATTATAGGGTCAGTCATCCAATTAGAATTCAAGCCTGCAACTAGAACTGACCCTCAGACCGAACTGACTCTAGATTAAAGTCAATAGGTGAAGAGGAGGTATATGGGCTAATTGACTTGAAGAATCTTTATTTTGTTTGAGTAATGGACTGAAATTACCTGACTGGGTCATCTGTTTGAGCATATTTTTCATGACTTGATGAGAATGTCCTCGATTACCAGTGTTCATGCAGAGTTCTCATCTACAACTTATATCGATCACAATTGTAGAAATAAGCAGTACATGTCCAGTATTGCTTTGTTTAACACACATCTGAGGATGTGGGCTCTGTGGCCACAAAAGCTCATGTTTTAATAAATCTGTTAAGTGTTAAGGGGTATCAGTCTATATTGTTTTGTTGCAGCAGACTTACTGGCTCGCTTTGAACAGTGATTTCAATGGAATGTTGATGCATCTAGTGGTTCTTGGTAAACTGACCAAGAAAGGTACAGTATTGATAACTTTTGCTGACAAGGAAATTTTGAGAAATAGATTGGAAAAGGTACTTTTATTAAACTGTTGATGCAAAATTATATTGGTAATAGAAAATGTCAAATAAAACCCATAACTAGGAAGGTGGTTTTTTTCCGCTTATTATGACTCCAAGAACCCTTTGCTGTCTAGGGCACTCTGGGAGTTGTAGTCCTAAAAAGTAACAACTTTGATGCCTAGTATGGTTAGTTTGACTCTACTGAACAAATTGTATCAGCTTCCATCTCCAGAAGCCTAGCTTCTTCCTGGCATAAATAAACAAAGACGACAAGGGACACAAAGAGAGCCTGGTGTTACAGCATTGCATTCCACATGAGTTCCATCCAGGCTCAAGATACATACCCCCCGCCAAAAAAGAAAAAAAGAAGAAAGAAAAAAGAAAAAAAGATGGCCGAGTCAAATATTTGGGAAATGATACATAGAGGCAGCATCTTCAAAAAGGTGTTCCTGGTTCTGTTACAGAGAACTTCACCTGCCAGCAGAAAGAAAACAGGGAAGGGACCAACCGGATCTCACGTGGAAGGGAATTCCATAGATTGGGAGCAGCCACAGGGGAGGATCTCTCCCGAGTCCTGACCAACCACACCTGCAAAGGTGGTGGGACTGAAGGAAAGCCCTCCCCTGCAAATCTTAATGCTTGTCTAGGCCTCTAGAAGGAGATATGGTCTTTCAGACAAGGCTTTAAAGGTCAAAAACAGCACTTTGAATTCCGCTGATGAATGAACTGCTAGATAATGTAGTTGTTTTAACAAAGGAATCACATGTTCTCTGTAGCCAACTTCTGGTCAACAGCCTGGCTGCAGCATTTTGGACCCGCTGAAGTTTCTGAACAATTTGCAAAGGTAACCGATGTAGATCACATTACAGTGGTCCATCCAGGTTGCAGTCAAGGCATGTGTCACTGTAGCCAGATCTATCGTCTCAATGTATAGGTGCAGCTGGCACACTAGTTTTAGCTATGCAAATACACTGCCAAAATCTGGGCATCAGGCTCAGAGCTGAGCATAGAAGAACACCCAAGCTGTGAGCCTGAGATTTCAGGGGGAGTGGAGTCCCTATTCCTGATCTGGCTTCCAACTCTAGATGATCCCTCCCAGCAGTTTCACGTAGATGTTACACAGCATGGGGGACAAAAACAGAGCCCTGAGGGGACCCCACAGGCCAATGGCCAGACCACCAAACAGGAGTCCCGCAGCACCACCACCTAAGTTCTCCCCTCCAGAAAGGGCCAGAACTGCTGCAGAACATGCCCCCAAGTCACATCCCAAAGGGGTGACCCAGAGGAGTACTGTGGTCCATGATATTAAAAGCTACTGTGAGGTCCAGGAGAACCAACAAAGACACTGTCCAGTTGTCCAGTCCCCTGCCTAGGTGCAGTCCCCTACCAAGCTGACCAAAGCGGCCTCTGTAGCATAGCCAGGCCTCTTTTAGGCAAGATCGAAACCTACCTTGCTGTAGATGGAAGATGGAAACCTGCCTTGACAAGATATGTTCAGAAGGGATTTGCTGTTGCCTTCCCCTAAGGCTGCAAGAGTGTAGCTTGCCTAAGGCAATCCAGTGAGTTTCCATGGCTGAGAAGGAATTCAAAAGCTTCGTTTTCTTCCTCTTTCCTTTTGTGTCATGTCTTTCAACTGTCAACCAGAGGGCAGGAAGTGTAGCAAACATTGTTCCAGGAACCTTTTCAAGGTAAAAAGCAGAGTCAAAACAAATTAATTAAATGTGGCCATAGAAGGTGGTGCAAGCCTTTCCTATGCTATGTATATAAAACTGCAGCCAAACCGAAATGACAATTTATTCATGGCAGAAAAGAATACCTGCACACACCTTCCAGACTTGTATCTGGGCGCATTATCATAGAATCATAGAATCATAGAAATGTAGAGTTGGAAGAGACCACACGGGCCATCCAGTCCAACCCCCTGCCATGCAGGAACACTCTCAAAGCACTCCCGACAGATGGCCACCCAGCCTCTGCTTAAAAACCTCCAAGAAAGGAGACTCCACTACACTCCGAGGCAGCTATTCCACTGCTGGACAGCCCTGACCATCAGGAAGTTCTTCCTGAGGTTCAGATGGAATCTCCTTTCCTGCAGCTTGAATCCATTGCTCCTTGTCCTGGTCTCTGGAGCAGCAGAAAAACAAGCCCACTCCTTCCTCTACATGGCATTCCTTCAAATATCTAAACATGGCTATCATGTCCCTTCTTAACCTTCTCTTCTGCAGACTAAACATACCCAGCTCTCTAAGTCTGTCCTCATCAGGCATGGCTTCCAGGCCCCTCACCATTTTGGTTGCCCTCCTCTGGACTTGCTCCAGCTTGACCATGTCCTTCTTGAATTGGGGTGCCCAGAAGTGGACACAGGATTCAAGATGAGGTCTAACCAAAGCAGAGTAGAGTGGCACCAGTACCTCCGTCGATCTAGACACCATGCTCCTGTTGATGCAGCCGAGAATTGCATTGGCTTTCTTGGCGCTTGTTGAAATAGCCAAAAAGCTAGGTAGGTGTGTGTAACAGAAGACGTAAAAGAGAAGATGCTGAAGTAAAGAAACAGGGCCATTTCTGCACTAGACTGTTATAGCACTATTATTCCACTTTCAACACCCTATGGAATCCTGGGGTTTGCAGTTTTGGGAGGGGTCTCAAAGGCGCTATAACAATCTAGTGCGGAAGTGGCCAGGAACTGCGGGGATTTTTAAAAGACACGGAGTCACACCACTGCCCCCGCGCTGGGTTTCTCACTGGAAGGGAAGCAGGCTATACTGTAAACGAAACGAGCTGGTGTTACTGGAAGGGAGACCACATCCGCCTTTCTTAAGGACGGGCCGGGGCAGCGCTCTCTCCCGCTCCGGGCTCCGCTCCCGCCGGGCGTTTCTCTTCCCCTTGGCGGCTTCTCACAACCGGGAGGGAGGCGGCCCTGCCTCCTGCGGGCCTGCGTGCTCGTGGGTGTCTGCGAGACAGAGCAGGTGAGGCTACACGAAGCCGGGAAAATGGAGCGCGGTTTATCTAGCTGTGAAACTTTTCGCCTCAGGGAATACTTGGGCTCTGTGCGCCGTTTCCCTCTTTCCCGACCCCCTCGCCCCCTCCTCGCCCGCTTTATAAACAATACTGGCGTTAGAATGGTATTGGGCATCATTTGGTACTTCGGAAATTTAGGGGAACTCCAGTTTTCCTCGGACTTTCCAGCTCGTTTCTGAGAGCTATCCGTTTATCCACAGACTCCTTTGCCCGTCCGTGTAAAAAAGCAGAATCGCCACAGATGCGTCTCAAGAGCGCATGCGCTCCTTAGACAGCAAACACGCCAGAGTCCTGCGTGGCTTGTTTTGTCCCGTTGCTGCCCGCGCGACTCCTTGTGCAATTAAAATTCCAGATCTCCTTTCCGAGTGGCATCCATCGACATGGGTTGGGAGTTGGGATTTTATCTAGGGAGGTCTGAATGGGTTCTCTTTTCCTGTCCTTTTGTCGGTTTTATTCCAAATGCTTTTAGAACTGAAGGATTTTTAAGGAAAGGGCTTTTAAAAACGGGCTCTGTTGTTATAGCTTGTACTGTTTTAACTTTTAAAAATCATTTTTTTTAAAGTATAGAGTTTACATTGTCTTAATATTAATGGTTTGATTCTGTCTTAAAGCTCAGTATGTTTTTAACAATATTGTAATCATTTCAGATTGCAATGCAGGCTGAGTCCCCAGCTGAAAAAGCAGGGTATAAATAAAGTTCATCATCATCTCTGTGCCAGCAGCTTCTATGCACTTAATCTGGGATTATGTCTCATTGTATTCAGTGGGGTTTAATTCAGAGTAGACATGAATAGGGTGAATAGTTGTGGGAGGAGAAACCACTGAGGTGTGGAGGGTTGATGCCAAACTTCAAATATCCAAAAAACAGCAAAAGGGCAGGGAGCCCCAGTTTGGATATCATCGTGGGAGAGGAAATGTTAATATCTGTCATTTAAGAGTTGAGAGAAAGTGTACTAATTGAGGTTTTCTTCCCTTTCTTCCACACAGCTGTTAAATGTACAGAAAATAAGTTCTCCATTGCGTCTTGTCCAGCCACCCTGGGACAGTTTTCAAGGTGAGGAATACATCAGTGGGAGGCTGGTTGTAATCAGTTTTGCCTACTTATAGGTGGTTCTTCCCCTTCTTCTTCTTCCTCCTCCTCCTTCTTCTACAAAAAAATAAAAATAAAAGCACAAAATACATTCCATTAAAAGAATGTCCCCCAGCTTAAGCAGGAAACAATCTGACAATCATCAGAACAATGAGAAAATAATCAATGGATGTTACAGAACTGAGTAAATGTAAAACAATTGGGATATCAAGCAAAGGGAAATAATACATGTAAGACCCTATTAAGTGAATACAAAGGTACCTATAAATTGTCCTATCACATCTGCCCCTCTACTTCACTGCCTTATCTATTTATTTTAAAAGCACATGCTGTGCAGCCGTGGTGGAGGATGTTGAATTATATGCATGATACTCTGAAAAGAAAATCCAAAAACAAGTGCATCTACCAAGCTGGAGGTATAGAGCATCAAGCGTAGGGCACAGTATGTGGGGGAGGCTAATTACTTCTCCCTTTCACTGTCATTCAGTCATTCATAAATATGAAGACTGCTGCAAGCACAGTGTACTAAAAATCCTCTTCAGGTATTCAAGTATGCGTGCATACAGTAAATTTCAGGCAACCTTTGCCATTCATGAAAGGGCTCAGTAACGATAGCTGTCCTAAAATTTGTTCCTGTGTGTTCTTCATTTAGCATATTTCTGACTAATAATTTCTGACGGGGCTCAGCTACAGTCTTGGTGGTCCAGTTTGCCCGATCACTTCAGGGTAGGCTCAGTCACACCAGCCTAATCTTGGGTGGGGGGGAGGATTGAGCTCCTTGCCCCCTCTTCCATACTCATACCCAAGATCACCCAGTGGGTTTCCATGACCAAGTGGGGAATCGAACCCTTTTCTCCAGGGTTGTAGTCCAATGCTGAAATCACTACACCATGTTGGCTCTCTTACTGAGACCATTTTTACAACTGGTTGTAGTGACATACTTCACTGAACAAATTGTTTTTAAAGGTTTAGTTAAGCAAATCAATAACAATTGTGGTGTTCCCCTTTCCATAAGCTCCCTGAATTTCAAGGGAATTTTCTATACGCTACTAATGGCAATTTTTGGATGGATGGACATCTGGCCAAGGTGGTTGCAACTGACAAAAGTTTTATGGATAGGGGAATTTGTTGACTGGATGAAGGAGTGCAGTTGACTTTGGATGAGGTTGCACTCCCCCTGAAGAGCCCTGCCCACACTTGGGGAGTTCTCCTGGACTAGATGCTTCCTGTGGAGATCCAAGCAAGATGGCCAAGAGTAGTATTGTAGCTGAAGCCTTATCTGGTGAAGACTGACTTGGCCATGGTAATACATGGCCTGTTTACACCCAGGCTTTTTCTATTGTAATGTGCTTTATGTGAGGCACTGCTTAAAGGGCTGGAAACTACAGCCAGTGCTCATAGCAACTAGGCTATGGAATCATATTACAGTAGCAGGTTTTGCACCTGCTACTGATGTGGGGTAGCAATTTAAGCATAGGACTAGGACTCTGGAGACCAGAGTTTGAATCCCTACTCAGCCATGGGAAACAACTGGGTGACCTTGGGCAAGGTACACAGACTCAAAGAAAGGCAAACGCAACCCCTTCTGAACCAATCTTGCCAAGAAAACCTGTAATAGGTTTGCCTTCAGGTTCCTGTAAGTCAGAAATGATTTGAAGGCACAACAATTGCCTGTTCATTTCTGGATCTATTATAAGGATTCTGTATTAGCTTTTCAGGTTCTAAATCTAAACATGTTGGCCTATAGTTTTTTTACATGGTAACCCTGAGTAGTGCATGCATTCGTACAGGCCACACTTTCCACACTTGTGATACGAAACATCATTTGGATTGCAGAAAAATAATCTGGATTGCTTATCCTTGCCCCCACTTTTAAAAAATAATGTACACTTTCAGTGTGTTGCTTCTTTGAAGGAAGGTATAACAACATCCCAATATACTGAAGACTGCATCTGTAATTCTGGAGAGGAGGAGTTGTTGTTATATTTATTTGTATCCTTCCTTTTTCACAGTCTGGGACTCAAGGTGGCTTACAAACGTTAAAACAAATATAGCTACATTTTTTACATTGTGTGAGAAAGCTAAAAATATTAAGTTATCAATAAAATTGAGAGCCAACATGGTATAATGTTCTGAGTGTTGACTCTAGAGACCATGGCCATTTCTGCACTAGACTGTTATAGCACTCTTATTCCACTTGCAACATCTATGGAATCCTGGGGTTTGCAGTTTCGAGAGGGGCTGGCAGTCTAGTCTAGTGCAGAAATGGCCCAGGATTCAGATCTCCACTTGGCCGTGGAAACCTGCTGGGTGACCTTAGGGAAGCCACACATTCTGAACCTCAGAGGGAGGCAAATCTTGCCAAGAAAATCTCATTCAGAAACTACTGAAGGCAGAAACTACTTGAAGGCTCACAAGAATGATTAATAAATTTAAAAGCAGTTAAAAGAAACCCATTCAAAAGAACAACAGATATAAACAGCACAGCACAGCACATTTTTCTCTAGGGCAGTCAGCCCTCAATGGCCTGCTGAAACCAAAAGCAATTCATTTGCTTAAGAGAGTATAGCGAGGAGGGTGCTAGTAGAATGTCTCTAGGAAAGGAGTTGCATAGCTGGAAGCAACCATTGTGAAGTCCCTCTCCAGTGATGTAGGTTTGAGTTGATTGACTTGGACTCAAGTCAGACTTCAGTTGCTTCAATGATTGAAGTTGGACTTGACTCCTCAATGCACTGACTTGACTCAACATGTGACTTGTATATTTTTAGTGGCCGACTTTTTGTCCTTGGTTCAGTAACATCACACATTCATCCAGAAACCTTACAACTTTGAACAATGCATCCACCTCTTTTTGCTTACTAGTCACATGATGATCTGCCCCAAGGCCAAAGCATGCATTTCTTGAAGGGGAACAGCCAATGCATTAGGCAATGGGCTTAAGGTAGGTTGCGGTCTGCTTGGCAGCCTGTCCCTGCTGCATATTGGAGGAACCTTCTAAAACTTTTTCTAAGAGCAGAAAGCAAGACTCACCCCCAGAGCACAAGGTTCATTTCTCTGAAGGGAACAGAAAATGTGTTAGGTAATGGGCTTGAGGAGAAAGGATCCTTCCTTCTAAAGCTTTTGGAGCTTCAGTAATGGGGAGTAAGAAGGATCATATTCCCCACTTTCATGAAAGCCTCCAGTTTCAGAAATGGGAAGTAAGAAGGATCCTGTTCCCCATTTCAGAAGTTGCAGATTCTTTTTTGCCCATTGACACAAAAGCCTCCAGCTTGGGGAACAGGGATCCTACTCCCTACTTCCAAAGCTGCAGGTGGAAACTTGCAAATGCAGAGGGCTGATTCCACTTAAATTGTGAAAACTGACTTTATTTGACGCTGTCCAGGAATTCTGGAATATAGGTTAGGGGATATAAAGTTGGGTCCCAGAACTGAGAGTTAACTTGAAAGTATCTTGCAAAGACTTGAGACTTGACTTGAGACTTTGAGTAAAAGACTTAAATACATCACTGGCCCTCTCCCATGTTCCTACCAGATGTACCTGTGAGGATGGTGGGATGGAGAGAACGGCCTCCTTAGAAGATATGAGACACTATGAGGACCATATAGGGAGCTACTGTCCCTCAGGTGACCTGGAACTGACTTGCTGATGTTTCTCATTATTTATTCAGTTGTTCTTTGTATGACATACTAAAGATCAATTTCTTGATCTTTCTTGAACAGACTCCCCTTCCACCCCTCAGCTAAGATATATATGTTGCTTGTGAGACATGACGTATTTGTCACTACTCAATTAATCAGCTCTGTCCCAGCAGCAAAGAAAATACACTTTTAACTTTTAAGTGCCAGGAGACTTACGAGAAGGTGATGTCTTGTTATGTCACCAACTGTGTATGCAAAATATGTTTATTCTTTATTATTTTATATGGATCTTTGCAGGGGCACAGTGGGATGTAGGCCCCTCCAGGGTCTCCTGGGTGCCCAGTTCCTGATAGTTGCCCACCCCTGTTTTATATATATATGGATACCAGAAGGAGCAAGGTGTTCATGAAATTGAATATAAATGCAATAATCTGAATGAAGATAGTTTCTTTTCTTTAAGCAACTACTTAATTCTGTTGGAAGCAAGAGACAGAAAAGGATCAGTTTCAGTCCTGCAAGCATGGTTAATGGTGCCACAGCAGAGAAGCCCCTTTCCTATGCCCCTATGTGATGTATTGCTCTCACTATTGGGGCACAGAAGAGGGCCCAAGCAGAACTCTGTTCTTGGGTGGGCATATATAGGTGCTCCTTCAGATATTGAGGTCTTAAGGTGTTTAGGGTTTGGATGTCCTCACTGCTTTCTTGAATGCTCAGTGACATGGATAGATGATTTCAGCTTGGTTGTATTCAAATATTGTTTCTGTTAAAGTTGGACATCAAAGCAAAAAACCTCTAAAATTACTGAACTGTTTAGAAAGATTATTATCCAGCTTCCACATGTGGGGATTTTCCTCTTCATTTCCAAAGCTACATTCTTAGCGTAATTAATACGTTTTCTTTTCATTGAATTCCAAAGAATGTAAAGCAAATTTCACAGTGTTATCTGCATGTAAAAGAACTGAGGGCATAACATACTGTGTTGAAGATGGAAAAAATTCCAAACCATTCACTTCTCCTAAGTGTTTTGAATATAAAAGTTACAAAGAAAGGATGTCTAATGGATCCCTCTATTTAATGTTTTTTTTAAACAATCTATTTGTCCCAAGTTTTACCACAAGAATAGTGTAGGAATGGAGAGTTCAAATTAAGAGTAAGGCCCTTTTTGCATGGCATTTGCCATGCGAAAGGGCCTCTGGAGTGCTGTGCGATTGCGAGGAGTGTTTCAGACGATGTCCTCACAACCGCATGATGCTGCCGGGGCCGGCACGTGCCGATCGCGTGCTATTTCATTTTCGGCTTGTAGCCGAAAATGGTGCGTGATCGCGCATTGCTCAGGGGCCTGATGCACAATTGCCGTGCGTGCGGAGCCTCTGGAGTTGCAGCACTCGTGCTTCCTCCCCCAGCACATTCTGGGAAAACGCCCAGCTGTGCTGTGGAAGGAAGAGGTGGAGCCCTTACGCTGCCTGCCAGCCAGCAGGCAGCAGCTGTGGAGCCGAAGCAGCGGGGACACGAGAGCCTTCTCGCAAGAGGCTGCTCGCATGATTCCCGTGCCCCTGCACTGGAAAGAGGCGGAAAGGGCCAAAGTGTTTTCAGTTGGTGTTGGTGGCAGAATGTTTTAGCCACAAATGATCTCTGCCTACAAGACCAAAAGCTGAACCAAAAATGCACAATAATAACATAACAGTTCCTTTTTGTGAACTGGGGAATATTTTTAACCAAATAATGAAAAACAAAACATTCCTCTATTGTTTCATCTGATTCCCCTTTAGAAAATGTTCCCACTCTTCAGAAGTCAGTGACTTCTCAGCAGATACAGATACAGTACATAGAATACAGCTTAGAGACTGCACTAAGGAGACTGGTGTTTAGGGTCTTCTTAACAGGCTTTTTGATGATTTACAACAATGCTTGCTACCCAGCTGTATCATGTTTTCCCATGATGGCTCTATATGTAAAGATTGTTTCAACACCACCAGGCAAGATTAGATTTAAACACTTCTCCTGGGACTGCAGCAATTCTGGGGTCCCTTTTAATAGTCAAAGAGGCAATCAAAATACTTATTTCATAAGGGGCTGGAGGGTCCCAAGGCATAACGAGAGAGCCCTTGGAGCCATACTGAAAAGAAGTTGAGAACTAGTTCCAGTGGCAGGTTGTCTAAAAGAACACGAAAGTAGATATACCACTGCAAGAAAGTGATTTAATTGTCCAAAATCCTGGCACTCCTTCTTGTCCCCTGTATTGCCAATAACGAGAATGTAGATGAATCTAATTCTATGGTGGCTAAGCCTAAATCTATCAAAGATTTTCTTACATATGCGGTCTTTTTCTGTTCTAATGTTTTTAAAATATTCTATATTGTTGAATATAAAAAATGTAATTTTTGAGTGAATTCTCTTGACTCAGTCTTTTTACTATTCCTTCTTAAAGAGATTTCTGGTTGACCTAGTAGACACCAAATCAATCCTGGGTGGAATACTGGATGTCAGACGGACTCTAGCCAAACCAGATGTAATGTCAGGAAAAAGCATGATTTGGATCTGTTGCATTTTCTGGAGAGTATGTTTATGGGAGATGGTTAGTGGCAGGAAAAGATTTTAAAGAGAGTCCTTTCCTATCATTTCACCAAATTAAATTTGTTCCCTGCAAGCTTATGTTTGCCCTGTTGGGGACAACATATAGACACCTTATGGTAGGGTTGGGGAAGGGGCAGCTTATCAGTCCTGTGCAAAGGCCCAAGGTTCTTTTTGAGTACCCCAGGGCTCCCAGGCACACGGACACCCAGAATTTTCCCCCTCAATTTATTTTGGCTAAGAATAACTTGCCGGGCCTCCCCTGGACCTGAAATTGTCCGTACACTCTTGGGGCACAGGGGACAATTTTACAACATTTTTGCTCCACTGCAGTCATTTTAGGCCTTTTTTTAAAATGTGAAGTGAACCAAAATGTGGTTGTGGTTTCTGTAATAAAAAGGTCTAAATCAGTACGGAGGGATAGTGAAATTACCTCCGTGACTCTTCTGGGTCTGGGAAATTATTTGTCCCTTGCCTGAATTTTCCCAAAAGGTAAAAAAAGCCAGGAGTGGGAATGGCGATGCAATGTCATTGTGCAGTGTCCTAAGCCCCTTTGGTGGGATGATGATGATAGTAATGATGATGATTGCTGCCATTATTATTATTACGAGTATCATCATTATCATCATCATCATCAACATCATCATCATTATTATTACTATTGCTATTATTTTTATTATTATTAGATGAAAGCTTTCAGAATTCCCAATGATTCTGAGAGCTGATTTTATCTTACATAATTTTTCCAACCTCTGGAAAAAATGTAAATATTACTGTTACCTCTTCCAGCTTTATCATGGAATATACTTTTTACAAACTCCTAATGAAAATGTTTTGGGGCCTCGTTGTACAGAAAGGGATTTCAGTGTCTTAAACAATAAGACATAGATGCCTGGCATGAAATCTCTTGAAGTGTATACAGTCATCCCTCCACATTCGCCAGGGTTAGGGGCACAGGATCCCTGTGAAAGTGAAAAAAACATGAATAACTCTAGGCCCTTCCAAACCATATTTAACACACAAAAAAGTACGATCACCATATTCAACCCACAGTGGATTCTTCTGAGGCATCAGGGTTCCTTCACAAGGCAGAAGTGGGGGGCTAGTGGGGCTTACTGCCACCTCCACTGCTGCCCCACACCATTTTTAATAGGGACTTACAAGCGTCGTTCACAGTTTCTCAGTCTCATGAGATTTGCAGTCGCTATTAAAAATGGCATAGGGAGGCAGCAGAGGGGGCAGCATATAATCTGTGAATAATCAAATCTGCAAGAGTGAAACCCACAAACGTGGAGAGCTGACTCTATTTTTCGATAAATATCTAATTCTGTTAAATAACTGCTACTGACATTCACATAAAATAACATGTTATGGGAGGCTAACATTTAAATTTGCGTGATTAATATCCCATTGTGAATTGTTTTTCAGGAGCCTGTGGCCACTATAGAAAAACAAGCATCCTAAAAGCATTTTAAAGAACCTTCATACTCTATGGCTGAAAGAAAATATTCAGGCACCAGCAGTTTCCTCTCTGTTTGTATATTTACAGTATCTTGTAATATCATCTGTGTCTCTGGGGAAGATGGATTTATAGCAAACTATTCTATGAGAATCCGATACACTGTTCCGAAGAACCTGCCAGCAGAAACAACAATACTGGATTTGTCCCAAAACCAAATTTCTGAAATTCGGATTTCTGATTTCCATTCTCTTCCCAAACTGCAGGTGTTAATTCTGTCCCACAACCTGATCAGAAAGCTTAATTTCAGTGTTTTCCAATACAATGAAAACTTAGAGTATCTAGATCTATCCCACAACAACTTGCAGACTCTTTCTTGTCTTCCAGTAACAAGTCTCAGGCATTTAGATCTCTCTTATAATAATGATGTAAATATGACTTTGTGCTCTGACGCTGGCATAACATGGAAGCTGGATTATTTAGGCCTCAGTACTAGAAGAATACAGAAATCAAATTTTGATGTTTTTGATCATTTACAACTAGCAACTCTGTTCTTGGGCTTAGAAGAGGTCTCAGAATATCACCCTGGTATTCTTCCAGTGTTCAATGTGAAGAATCTTCGGATTGTACTCCCCCAGAAAAGAACACCCGGCATTCTCTTGGATCTAGATCTCAGTGTTACAGAAAGTTTAGAGCTTTCAGATATCCAGGATGACCAGGTTGAACACTTGAAAACCTTTCTGTCAAAACTTAACAAAAACGGAAGGCTGGTAAATTTAACATTGACTGGCATACAACTTGTCTGGGAAGATATCTTGGACATTTATACGTTTGTGTGGACATCTACCATTAGATATTTCAGTATCTATGATCTGACTGTTTTAGAAATTGGTGATAGAGTTTTCAGTAGTAGTGATACCTCTCTAGAAGCTTTGACCATTGAACGTACCAAACTTGGCACAGTGTCTTTCAATCAAAACATTGTGTATAGAAGTTTTTCAGAAATTAACATTCCATCCCTGACAATTTCTAGTTCTGGTATATTATTCATGCTTTGCCCTTCAAAACCCAGTCGTTTTACCTACTTACGTTTTTCAGATAACACATTGACTGACACAGTTTTTCAGAGTTGCAATAACCTGTCTCTCCTAGAAACACTTATTTTGGAAAGAAATTACCTTAAAGATCTTATCAAAGTGAGTTCAATGACAAGTCCCATGAAGTCTTTGAAATATTTGGATGTGAGTCATAATTTTTTGCAATATGAGGGTGAGAATGAGTGCCACTGGGTTGGAAATATTGTTGAACTGAATTTGTCATTTAACATGTTGTCTGAGTCAGTCTTTAAATGCTTACCACTTAACGTTCAAATTTTGAATTTGCAAAAGAACCATATTTCAAGGGTTCCTAAAGTGATGTTTAAACTGAACAATTTAGAAGAGCTGAATTTGGCTTTTAATAAGCTAATTGCATTGCCTGGATGTGGTTCTTTTAGCAGTCTCAGATTACTGAACATAGAAAATAATTCTGTTCTTTCTCAGTCTTCTGAATTCTTTGAAAGCTGCCCCTATGTCCAGAGATTAAAAGGGGGGAAAAATCCATTCAAGTGCTCCTGCGAACTAAGAAAGTTCATTAATCTCGGAAAACAAGGATCTGTGGAATTGGTTGGATGGCCTGACTCTTACATGTGTGAAAAACCTGAATATATAAGGGGAACTCTTTTAGCAAATTTTCACATTTCTGAACTTGTTTGTAACAGGACTCTTTTGATTGCTGTAGTTCTGATTATTACAGTGGTCTTTGGGGTAGCTATTTCTGTCCTCTGTGTCCATTTTGATATTCCATGGTATTTGAAGATGATATGGCAGTGGACCCAAGTAAAACACAGGAACTGGAAGAGCCAACCTGAAGGACAACTGAGCCCTTTTCAGTTCCATGCCTTCATTTCCTATAGTGAACATGATTCTAACTGGGTAAAATCTGTCCTGATTCCAAACTTGGAGAAAGAAGATGGATCTATTCGGATCTGCCAACATGAAAGGAACTTTGTGGCAGGGAAGAGTATTGTTGAGAACATCATAGACTGCATTGAGAAAAGTTACAAGTCAATCTTTGTGTTGTCTCCTAATTTTGTGCAGAGTGAATGGTGTCATTATGAGCTCTACTTTGCCCATCACAAGTTGTTCAGTGAAGATGCTTACGGTTTAATCCTTATTCTGTTAGAACCAATCCCTCCCTATATCATTCCTGACAGGTATCACAAGCTGAAAGCCCTGATGGCCAAGAGAACCTACTTGGAGTGGCCAAAGGAGAAGAGCAAGCATGGATTTTTCTGGGCTAACCTTAGGGCAGCCATTCAGATTAAGCTTCCTAACAGTGAGGAAATGGAGGAGTTGTAGGTAAAAAAATCAATGTAAACTTACTTAGCCAGACAAAATTTTCATTCTATCAGTGAAGTATAAAAATTTAGTGCTCACAGTAAGGAACATTATTTACTAAATGCAGGGAAGATTTGAAAATACTGAAAGGTTTGTAAATAAAATGAAGGACAAAATTATTAATGGTGTAATTGTTGTTGTGTGCCTTCAAGTCCTTTCTGATGTATAGCAACCCTAACATGAACCTATCACATGGTTTTCTTGGAAAGATTTGCTCTGAGTGGGTTTGTGTTTGCCTTCCTCTGAAGCTGAAAGTGTGTGATTTGCCCAAGGTAATCCAGGGGATTTCCGTGGCCAAGCAAGGATTTAAACCATAGTCTTCAGAGTTGTCGTCCAACACAAACTATTACACCACACTGGATCTCTCATGATGTAATGTTTATGAAGCAATGCTTCAGTTTAGTATATCTAGGAAAAAGACTGACTATAGTTCAAAACCACTTATGACACATGAAGCATGAACATTTGAAATGTTCATTTGAAATGAAGGCAAGTAGGATTTAGGCCCTTTTCGCACCTTACCTCCGTCCAGCATGGTCAACATGGGGATCACGCTAGCAACCTCTTCCATGAGGCTCTCGCGTCCCCGCTGCTTCTGCTCTGCAGGAGCTGCCTGCCAGCTGGCCGGCCAGCAACATGAGGGCTCTGTTTCTTCCTTCCGCAGCACAGCCAGGTGTTTTCCCAGACTGTGCTGGGGCAGGAAGCGCAGGGGCCGCGGCTCTGGAGCTCTGCACAGATGTGGTAAATATGTGTGGGGCCCCAGAGCAATGTGCAGTTGTGCACCATTTTCGGCTAAAAGCCAAAAATGATATAGTGCACGATTAGCGCCTGCCAGCCCCAGCAGCATCGCATGATTGTGAGGATGTTGTCTGAAATGCTCTTCGCAGTTGTGCAACGCTCTGGAGGCCCTTTCGCATGAGAAATACCATGTGAAAAGGGCCTTAGTATTTTCTTGTTTGGGGGGGTCAGGTACTGAGTGGATAGATATGATGGAGTTGGAGTGATGTGTGTAGCCCAGTACACATTAACCCAAAGAACAGTGTGGAGAAAACTACTGCTTGCTAGGATTGATTGGAAGGTGCTACCTTCCTTTTTGAATAATACAATGACCATGGTAAGTTGCAATACCTAAGAACATTTTTGGGGCAGAAGCCAAAGGGAGCCAAAAAACGACTCTTTCTTTTTTGTGTTTTTGGTATATTTGATTTATTTCTCACTCTGTCTTTCTGGATACTGTGCTTGCCAATGTGTACATGCTGAGGTAGACAACAACATTCCTGGTCCTAATGCATGTCCAGTATACTTAGCTCTCATTTCTCAGTCCCAGCTTGACTGCAACACTTAAAATTGTTTTTTTTTTTCATTTCCTCAACTCCTTCCCAGAATTTCAACTTTCTAGTCACAATCCTTTCTTTGCTCATCCTTGGGGAATTAGAGACCCTGGGAAACCCCTTGAAAAGCTTTTAATTTTGAAGTGGCATTTAACTACTGTATGGAGTTCATTCTTGGAAGCTAGTCATCCCAGATCAACAAGACATGTTCACATTACTAATCTGAGTCATTAGATTAAAAAAAATCACATTCACAATCTTTCTCTTTTTCTTTTATAACTAGTTTTACAGTGTGATAAAATACATTTCCCCACTACACGGTTACAGTGCTATTATTCCACTTCCAACATCCTATGAAATCCTGGGGTTTGCAGTTTAGGGAGGGGCATTTATAATTCTCAGCCAAAGAGCTCTTTGGCCTCAGGAATCTACAAACTCCAGAATTCCACAGGATGTTGCAAATGGAATAATGGCACTATAATAGTGTAGTGTGGAAATGGCTCTAGATTCCTTCTGCAACTGAGGAAAATCTGCAAATTGGAAAAAGAGCAAAATCACCACCACCACCACCACCACCACCACAGGAAAAGGGTCTGCTCTCTGCTGTCTTGCTTGCTGCCTGCTTGCTTGTTGCTTTGTCTCCTAGTGGACTACTGCCTGCTACAGAGACTGGCACTCCCTGCAGAACCAAACCCTAGGTATTCAGCCAGCTACTGACTAACATGTCAGAGAACTACCTACCCTCTCTGGAAGGGAATAAAACCAGGGTGCCTGTGTAACCCTGACTTTTGGGGGTTCCTGGGAGACACCTGGATTTGCTCCAAAAATACTGTTGCAAAATAGGAAAGAAAAAACCTGTGAAAAATGAAACCCGCTTCAGGAATTCTTGCCTGCACTAAGGGAGTTAAGGAAAACAAACACTCCAGAAGCCAGCTAGCAATTTAACTGCGTTTATTGCGGATAAGAAATCAAGCTGACTAGGTTACAGCAGAGCTAGCCATCTCTTACAAAACAGAGAAGGAGGTGAAAATCAGAAGTGAAGTAAAACCTTTCAGGGACTGTTGTTAAGTAGCATGTACAGAGACATGAGAACACGAAAAACAAGTGTGAACAACAACGCGGAGACATAACAAAGCTGTGTCTCAAAATAAACACGGAACACAGCTGCATGTTCCGGAAGACTAGATAACACATAGCAGTACACAGCATTACAGATTAACATTCGCATGAGAACTGGCTTTAGCGTGCTAGTCTAAACAATTCTACAAGCAGTTTACTTTCTCATACACTGGAACTGTGAAATTGTGAAGCAAGGAGTCCACTACATGTTTCATATATTGTGACAAATACAAAGGGGAAATTAGTGGGGTACTGCTTGGCAAAGTGGAGGGCAGACCAATACAGCGAGATCTTGAACCCCATGTCTACGGAGTCGGACCACACAAGAACCAACTCAAATGTCCAGTTATGAGTAGTTTATTTAGTGGAATTGGCAAAATATCCACACAGACCGTGAAGCAGTCACTTACACAACCACGAAAGGACTAATGAGCTGGAAAGATATGATGATTGGCGAGGGTGGAGGGAAAGAGAACAGTTTATACTGCACCTGGTCCTGTAGATGGCAGCGTGGGAAAAAGCAAGGTGAAAATGGCTCAGCAGGGAAAGAATGCTGAGGGGAGCTCTCGACTAGCAGAATGCTGGGACTCTAGCCAAGAGAGGGAGTTATCCAAAGGGAGCCCCAAAAGGGGACTCAATTATAGTGCAAATTATGCCCCGGGGATAAACCTTATCCTGGAAAAGGACAATGGCTGAATCATGCAGATGGACCTCATTTTTGCATTTCTCATTATTTCAACAGAACCTCATCTGATGGACACATAGTTCTCATCAAGGTGTCGTTGTTAATGGCCTACTGTGTGTATATGTGCCTTCTGAGGTTTCCCTCCTGGAGATGTGACTGGGAGATCGTTGGCCTGACCTTACTAACTGTGCTTCGGTTTTAGACCCAGATGCCTACTTTTCTGTCCAGTGAAACTCTGGCTTGATAATTTTTTGATATTAAATATTATACCCCCCAGGGACGGGGTCTGCCAGCAGGGGTTACACCTGCTCCATCAAGAGAAGTCACCCCTTTGGAGGAGTAGGAGTTTTAGGGGTGTTTTAAGTATGTATTCCTGCATGGCAGGGGGTTAGACTTGATGACCGTTGTGGTCTCTTCCAACTTTATGATTCTAAGAGTGAGGGTAATGGCCAGTACACTGTAGGAGGAGAAGAGTATGGATTTTGCAGCTTTTAAAAAAATATCTGAAGCTGTGGGGTTTTTTTTTAAAAAATTAGCCTGCTGATAAAAGAAGAAATGTATTACAGTAGGGTGCCAGTTATCTGACGTGTGGTTATCCGACCTTCCGGATTAACCGACGTCACAGCGGCCTGGGGCGTGACCGTAGGCATTTCCACGCCCCAGACATGCCCAGGCATGCCCCCAGGCATGCCCAGACACACCCCCAGACACCCCCCAAAATGGCGGCTGCCACGGGCCTCCGTGCCATCCGACATTTTGGTTATCCGACCCTGCGCCCGCCCGTTTAGGTCGGATAACTGGGACTCTACTGTACATAGAGAGCACAAGAGGGAAAGCAGCATGGAGAGCAGCTATCATGACAATCATGAACAGAGGGAGATGTAGAACAAGGAGACAGTCCTGTTATCATGGCAGAAGGGAGAACCACAGGGTGTTGGTAATCTCCAAGCTGTCCCCCACTTGAAATAGCCTGGACAACCTTGTCAACAGGCCCCTGGGTTGAAAATGCTGCTGATCAATGCCAGGTCAGTGAGTGGAAAACATCTTTGATCTATAACTTGATCTTGAATGAATATGCTGACTTTGCTTGTATTTTAGAGACCTGACTGGATGAAGCTGTGAGGGGTATTAACCTGTAGATGAGGTGAGGCCTGGAGTGTGGTAGACAGAGTTGCAGAGGTCTATCAGGATTCCGTCTCCCCAACCCTGTTATTCAGTCTGCTGGGTTCAAGTGTGTGTTTTTGAAGGTGCATGGCTGGGATAGATTACAGATTCTGTTGGTGTACTGTCCACCTTGCTGTTCAACAGTCTCCTTTGCTGAGTTGGCTGAGTTGCTCTTGGTGGTGGTGTTGGAATCCTCTCGCCTCGATTTACTGGGGGACATCAACATCCATGAGGAGACTGCTCTGTCAAGAGCAGCTCAGGACTTCATGTCTACTATGACAACCATGGGTCTGTCCCAAGAAATATCTGATGGTGCCCATGCTGCAGGATACAGTCTGGACCTGCTTTTCTGTGCTTAGTGGGCTGACAGTGATCTAGATGTAGATGATAGTCTGTGATTGTCTGTCTGTCTTTAGTCTTTGTGATAGTCTCATCATTACCCAATGAAGTTTAGACTCACTGGGACTTGGAGCCTTTGCAGGAATGGGAAGTTGATTAAGATACCCTACCTTGTCCGGGAGATTTATGGATACGATGGATTCTTGATGGCTTTGGAAGATTTCCCTGTTGCCTTGGCAGGAGATCCAGTCAAAGCCCTGGCTGATCTCTGGAATAGGGAAATACCCAGGGAGGTGGACATAATCACTTCTAAGTGTCCCCTCTCATGGAGTGGAGTGAAGGGAAACCACTGGTTCTCTAGGGAGCTGGTGATGATGAAATGGAGACTAGAGCGACAGCAGAAGAGGATTCACAGTAAGTCTGATTGAACATGGGCTGGAGCTCACTGGAAGGCCCATACTGTGGTGATGGTGGGAGTGAAGAAATTATACGTCTCTGCCACCTGCACAGCATCATCCAGCATAGCTGTGATGATTGGTCAGAGACCTTTTAGACTCTGGCCCCAAGGAGAAAGCAAAGACCACTCAACAGCCTACTGTGAAGAATTTACAAGACGCTTTGCAAACACAATTACTGGAATCTGCTGTGACGTGGATTCTGTAGTTGAGACAGGTCTAATGAATGTAATCTTGGCACCTGCTTGTTCTCAGTGACAGAATCAATTTCAATGTGTCAGCCTGAGGATATAGACAGGATTCTTGGAGAGGTGAGAGCCACCACATGTGTACTGGATCCTTGCCCTTCCTGGCTCCTGACAGCAGCTAGAGTATGACTAGTCATGTGGATAAGGAGGCTGGTAAATGTCTCACTGCAGCAAGGGAAATTTCCATCCTGCCTAAAAGAGGCTGTGGTGGAGCTGTTACTAAAACACATGAGCAAACAAAACAGAAACTCATTCTGCTTGAGAATTATAAGCCAGTCTCAAATACTCCCTTCTTGAGCAAATTCCTAGAATGTGTGGTGGCTCCCCAGATCCAGGGACTGGATCAAATGGATTATCTAGATCAATTTAAATCTGGCTTCAGGCCTGGTTACAGGACAGAATCACGTTGGTGATTCTGCTTGACCGCTCACTAGCTTTCAGTATCATTGGCTGCAGTATCTCTCTGGGCCACCACTTGGAGATGTGACTCGGGGGCACTGTTCTGCAATGGTTCTGGTGCTTGCTGGAGGAATGAGCTCAGAAGGTGGTGGTGTGGGATTTCTGTTTGATTCTCTGGCCATTGACCTGTGGGGTCCCTTAGGGATCAGTTTCATCCTTCATGCTATTTAACATCTACATGAAACTACTGGGAGAGATCATCTGGAATTCTGGGATACAGTGTCACCAATATGTTGATAACATCCAACTATATCTCTCCTTTTCATCTGATTCCAAGAAAGCTGTTTCCAGAAAGAACCAATGTTTGTTGTTTGTAATGGACTGGTTGAGGACAAACAAATTGAAACTTAATCCAGATCAGGAATAGGTGCTCCTGGTCAGTTGGAAGGCAGATCAAGAAATAAAGACTTTGCCTGTGCTGGATGGGGTTACACTCCCCCTGAAATCTCAGGTTCACAGCTTGGATGTTCTCCTGTACTCAACTCTGAACCTAATGTCCAGATTTTGGCAGTAACCAGGTGTGTACTTGCACAGCTAAAACTAGTGTGCCAACTACATTCATTCCTTGTGGAATCAGATCTGGCTACAGAGACACATGCCTTGATTACATCTCATTTGGATTACTGTAACACACTCTATATGGGTTTGGAAACTGTTTTGAAACTTCAGCAGGGCCAAAATTTTGTGGCCAGAATGCTGATGGGGCCAGTTACAGGCAGTATGTAATTTTCTTATTAAAGCAGTTTGACCAGCTACTGGTTCATTTCCAGGTACAATTCAAAGTGCTGGCCATGACTTATAAAGCCTTATTTGGCTTAGGTCCAAACTGTCTGAAAGACTGTATCTCCCTGTATGAACCTGCCAGAAACATAAGATCTACAGGGGAGGATGTTGTCTCATCTATCAGTGTCACAGGCTTGTTTGGTGAGGACACAAGAGAGTCTTCTCAGTGACTGTTAAAGCAAGTTTTTAATATGTCATCACTTACAGGGATTCTTCTTATTGGGGTTTATTCTTTATTCTCTATTTTTCAACTATTGTAAGCTTTTTAAATAATTTTATACTGTTTTAATGTGATAATTTTAAAATTTTATTATTGGGGGTTTTTTTGGTTCCTTTTTTGAGTTGTTTTGGTCCCACTCCAGGAGAAAGGTGGTATATCAGTGAAATAAATAAATTTGCACATGATATTGAAACTGCTGGACAATCATCTCTAGGCATCTATTTTAAGAAAATGTTAAGTGTAAAACAGTATTTTATAATCCTGCCTTTAAAAAGCATTTGCTCAGTATTCAAAAATTAAAAATTGATTGTAAGATTGTAATTTCAAAATTTCTATATGAAAAAAATCTGGATGTCCAGGACAGAGAACCCTACCTGCACGTCTTTCCAGTATTGGCTTTCAGGCTTTACCCTGTCTTGAGAATGCTGCAGCTATGCCACTGATGGGGTTGGACTCGGGGTCAAATTAGGTCAGTGATGCCTCCCTAGGCAGATATATTTGGTACCATAGATGCTGTCATTTAGATAACCTTCCTGTGTCAAGACCTTTTTGTAGATGTTTGGTTTAAGTTGTTTTTTGAAGATGGCCATACAATCTCTGGATTATTGTTTTTGTAGATCTGTTATTTTATTCTGCATATTTTAATTGATTGCCATGTATTTTGTAATTTTGAATGTTTTGTCGTTGTTGCTGGACTGTTGTATTTTCTTATATTCTTTTAGTGATCATTTTCTTCAGTACAGTTTAAAGAAATACAGGCTTTCAAAATAAGCAAGTAAAAAAGTTTTCAAGCTTGACCTCCCGTTGTTCATCTGTAATAAATGTGTCTCATGGTTCAATCCTATAAAATGTTTGCTCAGAAGTGAGCCCATTTGAGTGTGCAGTTTCAGGTGTAAGGACTTAACGGACAGGAAGCTCACATTTAACAATGGCACAATGGGTTGCTGCTGAAAAATTCTGCAGAATCAAGAATGCAGCAGGACCTGAACTTCATTCTCAAGGAATTCCAGATCAAGTTATTTGGTAAAGAGGAAGCATATGGATCAATACCAAACATTCACTTGTATTCTACATTGGATGGGTAGTATCTGAAATTTGCTGCTTGAGAATCTTTTTCCTTTCTGGATAAGAATGTGCGCAATTGCTGGTGTTTGTGATAAATTAGGCACAACAGTAGAAATAAACAGACTGCTAGGAGGATAAGGCACACGTTTGCAGTATTGTTCTGCTCTGTGTAACACGAATACAGCGGGCCTTCCACGTTTGCTAGGATTAGGGGTGCACGACCCTTGCAAAAGTGGAAAAATAGCAAATGCCAAAATGCATGTGTGTGTGGAGAGAAGGGGGCTGGGGCATGGTGGCAAGAATGGGCACGAAGGTCGCAAACCAAATCAGGGAATGAGTGGGTAGTGGCCCTGTGCTTCCTTTCTCTTGCCTGTCTCCTTCCCTGGGTGGGTGGGAACATTGGGAGAGGGTTTGTGGTGCTGAGAAACTGAGCTGTGCGCCATCCTTAGCTGGCCAGGTAGCTACTGGTAGTGAAGGAGGAGAACCAGAAGTGATTTTTAAAGGGTTGCACAGGCTCATCGGAGTTCCCAAGAGGAAAGGTTCCTCTGAAAAGAAGTGCTTGGGGTGGGGGGAACAGTTTGAAGAAACTAGCCAATAATCAAATCTGTGAAAGTCAAGCCTGAAGATGTGGAGGGCCAACTAATCTTTTTTTTAATGGAAAGTTCCTGCCATTTAGTACAGTGTTACTGCAGGTTAGGCCTCCTTGGAGATAGCGTAAAGATGTCATTTTGATATCAATAATTTGACTCTCTTCCACCACCCCTCTCCACATGTTTGTGAGGCCCCTGGACAAGCCCAGAACTAGGCTCGGCCATCAAATGCTGCAATATCCCAAGACAATACAGGCAGGCCAGAAATAGCGAGATCACCGCTTTAGGAGACCTCTCTGCAAACACACACATTATGTATGCACACTGTTTACAACGGACTCCCTGTCCTGAGCAGGTAACTTGGCAAGCTAGAAGCTTAAAGGCCAAGCACTGAACATTTGCATACAGTCTACCTCTTTGTCAGTTCGGACTTAATTCAATCATGCTAAATTGTGACCTTTCAGAGACATTGTCTTGCACCCAAAACTCATTGTTATCCCTGAGTAAGGCAGAGCCTGCAGTCCCAATTCACCCTATAAAAACCCTTGATTCCGAGACCTTCCTCGGATCGCTCTGAACTTCCATCAAGCCTTGCTGCCGCTTTATCCAGCGAGCCTTCCCCTCAGCTTTAATAGCTGAGACCACAGCAACCTCAGATCGCTCCTGAGTTTCATCCTGTCTTGCTGTTGCTGAGCTTGGCGAGCTCCCCTCAGCTAATCGAGCTGAGTTTCTTCTCTGCGCCCCCGGATTTCCCGCAAGATCCAGGACGACGAGACAGGTGTCGTATCACCCATTTTCCCTGAAGATCTCTATTCTTAACTCAAGCTCTATCTTCTTAACTAGCTGTGTGATTGTGGTGTCTTTAATATTTGTCTGTCTGCAATAAAGCATCATTTTCATTACTGTACATCTGTGTGGCTGTTTGGCTGACCTGACCCCGTAGACGCTGGGTTGCAAGATCCTGCTAAGTTACCCTGCCTCTTGCTAGCTTAAATGAGTGCTCCAGCTAATTTCCCCAAATATTGTGTGTTGTTGTTTGGTTGCTCAGGTGTCCCTCCTGGGACCCCCAGAGAACAGGGTAACAACAGCTTGGGATACTGACCAGGAAAGAGGATCTTGATGCTAAGGCAGAAATTAACTATTTTTTTGGTAAAGAAATGAGGAAAGCTAATTTAACTTAATATGGACACAGGTTGACAATGCACAACTGTTCTTGCAAGGTGATCTTTGGTGTTGGATGGGACAAGTAAGGGTAGTTTGACTGTACCGAAGACACAGTCCCAGTTTCCCCCATTCCAAAGCCTGGCTTTTTCCTGATGTATGTGGTCAAAGACTACAAGGGACATTACCAGAGCTTGGATGTAAAGCATTGCTTTAAATATGAGCTCTATCAGTAAAGATAATGCCAATGATTTGGGGTGAGTGAGTGACTCAGGTATTTTAAAAATATCACAAGTGATGGGCAGTATCTTAGAAAAGTCAGTCCTAATTCAATTATATAAGAAGTATTTCTTAACTTTTTTTATATAACAAAAATAGTATCCTTCCTCCAATGAGTTTAACTAGCATATGTGACTCTTCATTTTCACAACTATCCTGTTCTGTTTGATATAATGCTGTCACCCAAGGAGATGCATAGATCAATGGAATCTGGATTTCCCAAATCCTCTTCCAGCTGTAGTGGTTACAGTTTAACCATCACTCTAGTGATTTCAGTCTCTTTCTTTCTTTCTTCCTCCCTCTCTCTTTCTTTGGCCACTTGTTGTCCTCTCAGTGAACCATGAGTTAAAAGACAGAGATACAAAAAATATTCAAAAATATGTTCTTCAAGTGCTGGTAAAACCCTGATAAGGAGTATTTTAGACTAACTGGAATCTTCACGGTTTGGAACTTACTTTGTGTGAAATTTTGATTGCAAATTACAAAAGTTAGAAGATTAACCTTTGTAAGCTACCTTGAATCTCAGATAGGGAAAATGATGGGGTAGAAATAAATGAGATGGACGTAATAGTAAATAATGTTATACAATGAATATGTTATTGTAAGTCATATAATGCACATATATGCTTGTGTGTTTGTGTTAAAATGCATGTTATATTTAGGTTTGTATTTATTTACGTATTTATTACAATATTAGAATCATAGAATCATAGAGTTGGAAGAGACTCCAGGGGCCATTGAGTCCAACCCCCTGCTATGCAGGAACACCCATCAAAGCATTCCCAACAGATGGTCATCCAGCCTCTGCTTAAAAACCTCCAAAGAAGGAGACTCCACCACACTCCAAGGCAGCATATTCCACTGCCAGACAGCTCTGACCATCAGGAAGTTCTTCCTGAGGTTCAAGTGGAATCTCCTTTCCTGCAGCTTGAATCCATTGCTCCTTGTCCTAGTCTCTGGAGCGGCAGAGAACAAGCCCGCTCCCTCCTCAACGTGACGTCCCTTCAGATATTTAAACATAGCTATCATGTCCCCTCTTAACCTTCTCTTCTGCAGACTAAACATACCCAGCTCCCTAAGCTGCTCTTCATAGCACATAGCTTCCAGAACCTTTGCCATTTTGGTTGCCCTCCTCTGGACATGTTCCAGCTTGTCAACATACTTCTTGAATTGAGGTGCCCAGAACTGTACACATGAGGCTGAACCAATGCAGAATAGAGTGGTACCATTACCTCCCTCGATCTAGACACCATACTCCTATTGATGCAACCAAGAATCGCATTGGCTTTCTTGGCTGCCACATCACACTGCTGACTCATGTTCAGCTTGTGATCTACCAAGATTCCTAGATCCCTTTCACTCGTACTGCTATCTAGCCACATGTACCCCCTCCTATATTTGTGCCTTCCATTTTTTCTGCCTGAGTGCAGGACCTTACATTTCTCTCTGTTGAAATTCATTTTGTTAGCTTTGGCCCAGCTGTCCAATCTGTCAAGGTCATTTTGAAATTTGACCCTGATATTACATTAAACCTTCCAACCCTCCATTACACAGATATTCTGTTGCAGCAGTACATAATGGCATTATAGATTCACCTTCTTTACATAATATATTTTAGATTGTAAACCACTTCTGTACTAGCATCTGCTCTTGTTCCTATCAACACAAAATCCCACAGAATCATTTTCTCTCCTCTTATTGACCAATGCTCACTCTTAACTCACTAATTCTGTCTCTTCCTTGCTCAACTTTTTGACATCATTTTCAATCATGAGACTGTTCCACACTTTCCAATTATAGCACTATGATTTCACTATGTAATTCTGGAGTCTGTAGTTTGGATGTGGCACTAAAGCTCTCCAGCTAAGAATTCTAAATTCCCCTCCCTATATAG
The DNA here is from genome assembly GCA_948472985.1 of Iguana delicatissima. Classification (NCBI taxonomy): domain Eukaryota; kingdom Metazoa; phylum Chordata; class Lepidosauria; order Squamata; family Iguanidae; genus Iguana; species Iguana delicatissima. The sequence goes on from CAOKZL010000176.1 coordinate 390,012, forward strand.
CAAATCCAGGATTCCATAGGAAGTTTCCATGGCAGTTAAAATGGAATGATAGTACTATAATTGCATAGTGTGAAAGCGCCTTGTTCCTCTCTCCTCTCTTCTCAGGTAATCCCTTTTCATATTCAAAGCCACACTTTCTGTCAGCCTCTCCACACTTGTCTGGAATCCCTATTCCTACTTATATGAACTGATGACTGCTTTAAAAATCCCATGGTACATTACTGGTATCCTTCCTTACTGTTACAATGAAATGTTGACAGACAAAGGAATTTATTACAACTAGCAAGTGATTTCCAAATTCTGGCTGGTGCTTTGTCTAGTGTTACCACAGAAATTTAAAACCTGTATGGAGAATTGAGATCTATCACTTGTCTTCTTGGCCCTTCCTACCTCTAGCTGATAAAATCAGTCAGGGTTGACCTGTGTATTTGGACACCATGGGTAGGGCCTCCTTGAGTGATGATCCAGATCCTGCTGTTTTTAAGGAAGCAGTGGTGAGATCTTTATTGCAAACTTCACAACAAAACCTCAGAGGCATTGGTTTGGGTCAACTACTGACCAGTGTCTGATTTGCTATCCTTGGGCAAAGTGCTGAGATGTGGAACAGCTTCACAACTCGCAGTGCTGGGTTATGCTAATAATGTAGGTCTCTTCTCTTTCAGGCTTTGCTTTGGAATGAAAAGAGCCTTGGCCATCCTGGTGGATTACTTACACTAGAGAAGAAGGGTGGGAGGGAATCTGCAGATGTTAAAATAAAACTCCATGAGCCAGAAGGGTAGAAAAGCTTGATTCTTCATTTTTGAAAATGTGGAGACAGTTTCGAATAACAGCTAGATTTCATATTTTAAGATATTTTTGTTTTGTTTTTGCTCCAAAGTAGTTTCAGTGAAACCTGAAACAATTGCATCAGTGAGTTTCCAGATCAGCTCTATCTGAGGGCCTGAGATTTCAGGGACAAAACCTGAGCCAGCTGTGGTGTCACAGAAGGAAGTCCTAGGATGTTATAAAAGTGATATTGCAAGGAGCAGGCCCTGATGATGCCATTAAGCATGATACGTTAAAGCATCCACCAAATATGCTATTCAAATAAAATCACTAAGTGAGGAAGACACAGATATCCACACAGCTGTTTTGTCCTGATATTCTTTCTCTTGTTTTGAGACTCCAGGCCAAACACTGAGATCTGCCAAACCCTATACATCCATCACCTTCAATGTTGGAGCATTATTTGAATGTTTGCAGGCCTTTTCTCACCCCCAGCATTCCTTGTCAAGACTGTGATCGCACGGACACATGACTTTATCCTAACATAGCCCTCCCCACCTTTTTGTATCATGTTGCCTTCTGAAGAGATCTAGGTCTCAAAAGCTTGCACATTTCTGGGATGCTTTGGTTGAACTAATAAAGGCATTACATCAATATGGACATGGGAATGTGCATGTATGTCAGTTTTATAAGGAAACCCTTAATTCAACAATGAGAAAGAACTTATTTGCATGATGGGTGGAGCTTTGTGGTGTGAACAGGTGGTGCAGATCTGGTCAAAAGAGTTTGAGGCAAGGAATGGCTCTTTTTCTTTACAGAACATTAGAACATGTATGGGCTGTAGAAGAGCTCCAAGAAGTATGGGAAGCATGTGGGTACAGACGCTGTTAAACTGCAGTGCGCAGCATCCCCTGGCATTGGTTATACTGATGGAAGTTGCAGCAACACTTGGAAGGACACACATTCCCCACAATATGGTCTCTAAGAATGGATTGGTCCTCATGCTAAATGGTTGAAACAGGAAATTGCTTAATCTTGCTGTATTACATCTGCTCTTGCTCTTGGCTGAAATCTCAAATATGCTCACCATTCCTGGCTGAAATAATTGCCATGCTGGGAAGTTTTGAGTTACACTAGTAACTTCTGTTCAGTATAGCAACTCCTAGTCTTTTCAAGTTGCACAGACTAAATAAAATTATAGCCATTCTTCTTCTACCATCTGCTGGTTCATGTTTGCATTGCAGTGCCTTCAATTCATTGCTGCTTGCTTGGGATAGGATAGAAATCCCTGAACAAATTGGTAGGATACCTGAATTATTTGCATGACTAGAGGACATAGACTTCCACTCATACACAGTCATGGAAAACTGTGGCAAGTTTTGCACTTAAGATGTATCCATGCAGTTCTGTCTCTGTGGATAATTTTGTCTAGATACATTGTGCCCTTGAATAGCTACTGTTGCTTGGGAATCTCTTAGGTTCCTAAGTATATATGTATTGTGGTGGGGGGAAGAAAGGCAGGCAGGGGGAGGATGCTTGTATTCAGACACCAACACTGGATTCATGTTTTCCTGGCTAAGGGCTCAAGCCAGAATTCCGTATGAAAGAGAGTAACATCCAGAAACTAGACATTGAATCCAGCCCTGGATGTTGCCAAAATGTTACACATGTATGACATGGTTGGGAGGAACGTGTGTGTGTGTGTGCGCACACGCCTTCTATTCAGCTGTTGATGTATGGTGAATTTCATAGGCTTTTCTTAGGCAAGGAATTCTCAGAGGTAATTTTGCGACTTCCTTCCTCTGAATTACAGCCTACAGCACCTGGTATTCGTTGGCCATCTCCCATCCAAGTACCAGGGCTGACCTTGCTTAGCTTCCAAGATCAAGTGGGATCTACTGCTATTAGGGTATTTCTGCCCTTAGGAAGGGCAGCTTCAGTGAAATGTACAAGTTAAGAGGACATATGTGGTATCAAAGAGGCACTGAAGTTGACTGCTGCAAAGTCAGGAATTTTTTGTTATGTACCAGAACAATGATGGTAAAGTGTACTATGAGAAGGAGGGGCCTGTAGGGATTTTTTTTTTTGGTATTGTTTTAATAACTGAAAAATAATAGATATAATTGCCCTGATCAAACTTTTCTTGTTTATAAAATAGTATTTATATGGGACTAGCTGTGTCAGAATAGGGATGGGAATATGTCTCATGTTGAAAGCAATAAAATACAGATAGACATTTATCATGTACATCTGAGTTTAAGACCATCATTCCTGATCTATCCAGTAATCAGTGTTTTGAAATTATTCTTAAGCAAGTGGAATAAATAAGCTTCTCTTATGCTACTTTCAGCTATCCTAAAAATGATTGTATTTAAAACTGAGGTCAACCATAAACCCAATACAGTCTTCAATTTTTTTTAAAAAAGTTTTGAGTTCTGAGGGATAGTTTTAACTACATATTTACATTTAGTATTTGTCTTGTTTTATTAACAATACATATAGCATAGTATATATAACATATGAGGACTGTACAGTACAAATTTATGTTCACAGTTTGACATGACAAAATGTCATTACTGAATTCCCATTGGACTACCAAAGTAGAAACAGTGAAGGTACATAAAAACATTCACATCTTTAGTGAGAAAGATTACCAAAATGTTTCAGTATCTGCAAATGATAGGAATGCATGCTAGAATCCATTAATTACCCAATTATTATTAGCTTATAAAATATATTACATTTTATTTTAAAAATTCTGCATAGTTTTATACAAGTATTAAAAGTAAATGTAATATTCCTGCTACACTTGCAGGTGAAGCTGTAGGGAAATGCTAAGCAGGAAGATTATTTTGACTGTATAACATTTAAAATATATAAATAGCAAGAAAGTGCTAGTATTTGTAAAACAGACTGGGAATTATAGCCCTTTTCAAATAAGATGTATAAAATACTCGGTATTGTTGTTGCAATTCTGTTTGAAGGGACGTATCTTGCTAAGCTTGGAAACAAAATAGAAACAAGATTCTGCCACAGGAGAGTTTTGTTCTCTCTCTCTCCCTGTTTTAACAGAACTGCTGTGCATAATTAAAACATTACAAAAATGTCAGCTTCACTCTTTATCATATAAATTGGAAAGGAATACTCCATTGGGGAATGCTTTTTATTGGGACATTATCAACAAAGCGGTATCCTTAAGCTTGCATCATATGCAGTGCAAAACTGTATGTGTACATGACTTGGTGACAAACAGAACCATTATAAGATTACAATAATTATGGACTGCATATTGTTCTTCCAATTGCAAAGGATCCTTCTCACTTGGCAAAAGGTTAATTCCACTTCCAACAGTGAAGTTGGACTGCTAGCAGCAACTATGTGGCAGATGTATTGTCCTGAAAGCTGTACTAAGTGGGTGTGGAGTAGAGACACCAGCACAGAAGATGCACAAGCATCCTGTGTGGCAGTTATTGTAATGGGATTCCATTCAGTTTTCTGTAACATTTGAAGACACGTGCTGGAATCTTGGCTAGATTTCAGGGAAGAGACTGCTTCTGGCAGACCTACCACCTATTGCACTGGAATGATTCTGTCTCCCCTCCCGAAAGGATTAATAAAAAAAGATAGCAGAGCCACTTGCCAAGTAGCTGAGAGATGCTGCTACATGCTGTGAAAGCCATCACTACCACGTTAAGTACTGCTCCTGCAGAACCTTACTAGGAGACTGAACTTTTCACTCTTCTCAGAGCATGTACTGTTATCTTTCTTTATTTAAGCAGACATATTCCAACAGAAGGGGATTTAGGAGTGCAATTTACATCCTTAGTTTCACGCAGATATAGGGCTGGACACAAAGTTTCCTTTCCTAACTTGGAAGAGAGACTTCTTGCATCCAAAGAATGATCCCATAGTTTTGTGGCCAAGGCTCAAAGTACATTTGTTGCTGTTGTGTGCCTGGCAACAAGTCATTGCTGACTTATGGCAATCCTAAGCCTAATCTATCACAGGGTTTTCTGGGGCTGAAAGAGTGTGATGCATCCAAGGTCACTAAGTGGGTTTCCATGGCTGAGAAGGGAACCAACCCTGGTCTCCAGAGTCCATAGTCCAATGCCCAAACCACTACATCACACTGGACTAGTACTGTATAGCCTGGGCGATTTTGTACCTGTTTCTTTTTTTTTCTCAATAGAAACCCTTTCCCATCCCAAGCACACATAAAAGCATTTCTGAAGTTAATAGGTATTACAGAAATAGTCTAGGTTGCAATGGTTCAGTATTCCTGGTTTACAGATTAATGCTAGACAACAGGACAAAAAGTCAAAAGTCTCACCACCTCCACACCAATACTTTTGCCATGCTTAAGTAGTTCCTTGAATTCTAACCATGCCTGTTTTTCAGTATATGATGCAGCTTCATATCTGAGAACAACGTTGCTCTAAAACAGGAGAACAGGGCATCAACATCTGCGAGGATACTTGAAAATAATCTATCCTATGTTCTTAGGTTGGTAATACAAATTTGTGGATCAATAAATCATTCTAAAGGGGCATTGCCATTTGGACTGTCTATTAGTTGAACTTTCTTACTTTGCTCAGGTTTCAAAACCTAACTGTAGATGGAACATTACTAGCAATTTCAAATTTGGAGGTCAAGTCACCTTCTGGCACTTTATGGCATTAATTCAAATGCTGCTATACTGTTAAACTATTGATCCTCATATGCCCTCTGAGAAAAAAAAAATAGACGCCCTTCAAAAATATTTTAAAAAAGAAATTTTTTAAGAAAGAATTTTTCCTCAAAATTCAAATATGTATTTAAAGCAATATTTACAGTGCTGCTATAAACACATATCTGAATTTTGAAAAAATCTGAAGCACTCTTTAAAGTGATAGCTCTCACTGTGTAATTCCAATTAAAGGCACTGTAAGCCAAATACAGTTACACACATGCTACATAATGGGAAACAATCCATTCAGCTCTTTTAGACATTGCAGATATTAAGGATAGGTAGGTTATGTTTCTTGGGGCCTTGTTTTGTTTCAGTCAGTAAACATCAGCTGGATTTTTTTCTTTCATCAGCTAGGTTTTATGTTTTAAAATAATTTCTTATTTAATTTTAGAGGGATTCAAAGGAATCAGGTTAGTGTCCTGGCATGATTCTCTCTATTTCCCAATCCTGAGCTGCTGACACTTAGAAAGCTCATTAAATTTCCCCATTCTGATTTTTTCCATGTTAGCAACATAGCACAAGTGTATCAACACAACATAAAATAATGTCTTTTCCAGATTTACTTGGCAATGCTAGAAGAAGTAAAACAAATTTTTGCTCCTTTTACAGTGCTATAGAATGTGTTCTGGATGCTTTTTGTGTAAATTGGTATTAGAAAGGCAAGGTATGTCAGAATTTTGATAAGATTGCTTTTAGGATTTAAGGCTGGTTTTGAAAATCCCTCTTTCAAAATTTGATTGTGAAATAATCACATGTACATACTTAATTTACTTACTAGGCTGAACTATGCAAAAGTTCCTTTATCAGTTTAATTTTTAGAGCAGAGAAAACAAAAAACAATTAAATATCCAACCAGGTGAAGTTTTGATGTTTTATAGTGTAATTTTTAAACAGAACTGAAAAAAGCATTATTTTGCTGATTTCATACAAAAATTACTGGGAAGAAGTGTTACCTTCATTCTTTCCCTGGTACCAACTTATCAAGCAACCTAGCTCAATTCCATAGCTATCTGCAGAATACTGCATAGTAAAATAAATGTATTTAAGAGACCCAACAGCCAACTCTGGAATGCTTCAGATTAAGTGTCAATTAAGTGGCAATTTATCCATGCTAATCTTTTGATATCACTGTGAGTTTTTTTCCTTTCAGAAGAGCTAAACTTAAGTACTTTCTTGAAGGGAAGGTAATTTAAATAATTTCAAACTTGCCTTGATTTAATTTTTCAAAATTGTACTAGGCCACACCTGAGTAATGTTTGGTAGCGGAATCAGGCTGGTTCCAACCAAAGTTAAGGAGTTCTGTGTTGCTGTGATTTTCATAGGACAAGTTAAGCAGTACCTCAAACAGAAAATAACTGCGTGTTTGTGTGTGTGTGTGTATGTGTGTTTGTGTGGGTGTACATATGGGTAGGAGAGGAGACAGGAGTACAAAAAGTGCTAGAAAATGATTTATAAATATGAACTACTAAAGTTCTACACATTTTATGGAACAATGTTAACAGACACTACTTTAGAAACTGAGAATAAACCAAGTTGCTCCTGCAGACTTATCTACCTGAAATGTATGCGATGATAGTAGCTGATTACAATGAAGTGTTTCCTAGCACATTCTGATATCCTTTCCTTTCTTGTTTATTCCCATTATTCTTGCTGCTTCCATTTCTTTAGTTCTTCCTATTTAAAAATAGGAAAACTCAAAATCCCAGCATTTTAAAAAGACCCCAAAGCCTACAAAGGAAAGCATGATGGTGAGCAGTGTAGCTGTTCCTTCCACTGGGCACCAATCGCTTCAGTTAATAAGAATAATATCAACAATGTTTGAAATTTTAATCATATATTTCTTAGTGTTTTTTCTAATATTGTGATTGAAGACATTGCATTACAAAATATTCATAGAACTTCATGAAGCTTTCTTGTTGGGTTTGACCAGCAAAACTTGGGGCGGGGGGATGCACCTTTTCTATTTGTGGTATTTTGTACAGAAGTGCTTCAGTTAAGAGTTTTTCTTCCTTATGTCATTTATCGTATGTATACAGTAGGATCTCTGATGGAATTTCCAGCAGTGAGCTGTCTGATTTCATTTTGCTGAAATGGTTGCTGTTTCTATACCACGACAGGCAAGGGACAGAAGCTTTCTAGTCAACAAGAAATGCAGAGGAGTGATGAGAGAATATACCTACCACACCTCCTCAGTGAGGTAGATCATTGCATGTATCATTGAATGCCACATCATAGCAGTACCATGTATGTTCCATTCACACAGTTGCACACAAAACACTACAATATGTGAAGGTGTTTTCTTAATGAAACCACTGAGGCACTATATCCAGGCAAACACAAGCTAGCATTGTACACATCACAAAAAACAAGAGGCAATGCTGGTTAGAATGTATAACATTACACATCGACAAAATTTCTGCCAATAACAGCCACCCATCAGTCAAGAATTTTTCACTCACTCTCACGTTGAGGATTTTCTTTTTAACATCCAAAAAGTGTCTTGTGGAACATGCTTCTATCAACACCCACATTGGAAAGGATCCATTTATTGCATTGCTGAGCATAAAAAAGGAGACGTGCATCCTTTAAAGGGTACACAAAGTCTCTGGCAAGGACTAGCACGCTGGATTTCCAACAACAGTAACTATATGATCAATATATACTGGCTGATTGAATGGCAAAATTAACCAGCTTGATCACAGAAATTTAATCTATTTGCTGGCACATAGGGTTTGCTTAGCATCCCCAGGGAAAAAAAATGTTCACATTCTTTAGGTCTGACCCGTGGCAAGGGCAAAAAAGGGTCCAGCAAATACCTTTTACTGACCATTGGGACAATTTTGTGGCTATAAAAACCACAGATTCAGGCCAGCTGAATCTAAATAAAATGAACAGGTTAAAAATAAAAAGAAAGGAAATAGGAAGAAAATTGGATGAAGAGGGGATCAGACTAGCATGTGGCGTTTCCTATGAAGGGCAAGATGGTCTGAGCGAGAGAAGCTACGATCACAGTCTGGGCACTGGAATGGTTTGACTCCAGTATGTTTCCGGAAATGCCGTGTCAGTTCATCAGATCGAGCAAATTTCCATGTGCAACCTTCCCAAGTGCATTTGTAAGGCTTTTCTCCTGTGGACAAAACAAAAAAGACATTTTCTTTTTAAAAATGGCAAGCACAACACTTATTTTTCATTACATGCATCAACATATAATTGATTGAGAGCCAGAGTGGTGTAGTGGTTTGAGCATTGGATTATGACTCTGAAGAGTCATGTGTCTGCATATGCCTGTTTACAAACACCATGGTTTTTCCCCTTTTGGAATAAAGGGTTTAATGGTATTCTGGGGGATGTTTATAATTTTGAATATTTTTTATTAGGAGGATATTTTCTATATATATATTTATAAGCCAATCCCTATCAGTATGTTGCACAACTTTATCCTGGACTTGTTTTGATAGTTTTGATAGTTTCTTGGTCTTCCTATGTTTTTTTGCGTAGATATGCTCTCCAACAACAAACTCATGGCCTTCCCAGAGACAAGAGTTTTTACTCTGAGGTCATGTGGCATTGGAATTGCTTGTTTTTGTTTACTTAACTCTTGTGCCACAATAAAAATATTTTGCACCTTCAAAGTGTTGGGAATCTTATATGCATCAAGCTGTTACAATGTCAATTAAATTCTCTTCAGTTCCAAGTTGTACTGCAAGAAAATGTGGAAAAGTTAAAGGAAGAGGACAATACTTAGCAGTGCCCTATAGAAGTGGCACCTACTAGTAATTCCCAATTTTGCTAACTTTTAGTATTTTGAGTAATTTTGATAATTTTTAAAAAGCGTATCTTTCCTCCCTTAAAATAACACCTGTCATGCATAACTGAAAAATGTCACATTAATATGTGCACCTGTGGTTTGAACATAATTTGAAATAGGATATAATAGAGTAGATTAAGACTATGGAAGGAAAAGAAAGCTCTTCATTCCTCCACCCCAGCCTTTTAATAAAACTCTATCTCATTTAAAAGGAACACTCAGGAACAAAGTTTGAAATCTTTATATATATATATCGTAGGAAATATGGGACAAATTTAGTGATGATGTAGAAGGGTGCGGTAGGGCAAACTTCACTGACTCACCAGGCTGCAGGCAAGCAAAATAAACAAAATAAATCAGAAAGGCCAAAGTTTGCACTGAAGAAAATAAATAACTCAAGCTGCAGCCCTACAAAACACTAATGGAAAGTAAGCACTGAAAACAGAGAGATTTACTTCCAGAGAAAGATGCACAGGATTGCATCATCTACTATATAAAAGTGAATGTTTGTCTGCACATTTGTCTGTTTGTCCGCGTCAGCATATGATTGGCTGTGTGAGGTGAAAAGACCTCCTGTGATTGGCTGGCTGTGAAGATGTCATGGAATCCTGAGGTTGGCAGTTTAGGGAGGGGCCTTCAGAATTCTCAGTCCAGAGCTCTTGGGCCTCAGGCTGGTTGCTATGGGGATGAGGCGGACCCTTAATAAGGATGCCAGAAAACTTTTTGGAGGCACGTGTGAGAAAAATTAAAGTGACATACACAACATAGTTACAAGGTCTGCTTTAGGTTAGCATCTTGGGCAGATGCAGTTGTCTAGCTGTCCAGCTCATCCTTAAATCTTACAGTTACAAGTAGCTCATGTATTTATGTTCATGTTTTCAGCTTAAAGAATGTCCCTTTACAATGGACCCACTCTGTCCCTTCTCTCCTCTTTCAGGGATGCACTACACTTCATAAGATGCCACTGTCTACAAGGAAAGTGGCAATGTAATAGCTCCAGCATTCAGGCTGGAGTTAAGTTCCAACCTAATTCTATGTGCCAATCAACCAAACTTATATAACAGAGATGCTCTTTTGATGAGGCCCAATTAAGGTTCCTAAAAGAAAAACACTATTTTGATTTGTTTCATACCTGTATGTGTTCTTCTGTGTGCTTTCAGATGGGAGCTTTTAGTGTAAACTTTGTTGCAGCCCTCATAATCACATCGGTGTATTCTGCGCTTCCTTTGGGTATCAGGAGATTCCACAGGTAAAGGCCTCTTACCAGGCTGAACTATAACTGAAGGGTGATTCCTGCAAGAAGTTATAGTTCAAAAATTAAATCTTTTAAGCTAAATCTTTCTTAATGGTATACCACAAAACTCCTTTATTCACCACCCCTCTATATTTTGGCAACATGAACAACATTACATGCATGTGGAAAAATTCAAGCAAGCTTAGCAACTTTCATGGACTATAGTGGTAAAATTTTGGCTCTTTTCCCCATTGGGGGTTTTATTCCTTTTGTGGAGAACAATAAAGAATATTCTTTATGTGGTATGCTAGGGTTTTTTTTCCATTTATTTTTAAGGCAGGCTCTTGTTTCCCAGACAAGGATGCTTAGATTTTCCAAATTCTTAGTTATTTAAGTGAACTTCCCTTATTTCCTTGTACATATTCTTCTCCTGCTTAAAGCACAGATTTTTTTTTAAATGAACTGGTTGATAACATCTTCATGTTAGTAACTTCATTGCTTCTTTTGCCTTTCAAAGATAAACTCGAATGGCTTTATTGTTGATCCACTCCTTTACAGGCCAATTAAGAATTTCCTGTTTAGAGCTGGCAAAAGGGTGCGGCCTGCCTTCATCAATGATGTCAATTCCTAAAAGTAGTGTGTAGACTGTATGTGTGTGCATCACACCCACAGGATGTCTGAAATTGTTTCTCTGGCTTCCATAAATAAAAGTTTTCTTGCCAGTATCCTGAAAGGTACCATGCAGGTGAAATGCTCAAAATAAGACACCAAGAATACACTGAAATCTATTTAGAACATGACCAAGGACACAAAACACTCCACTATTAACAAACAGTAATTGTCTGTATACATAATTTACACTTCCAGAAATGTTTGTAAACCTATGTGAACCAAAAGTCTCATGTAACAATCCTGAGACACCAGATGACACTTTCATAAGATATAGACTAGAATTCTGTTAGGGACATACATTTGTGTTATGTTTCCCTTATGCACATGGACGTTGCCAAACACGCAGGGAAAAAAACCCGCCTGTCAGTGCCGAGTGTGAAAGGTGCACCCAAGCCTTGCACTCAAGGCCTGCCCAGCCTGACATCTCTTTGTGATCAGAACTGAACAGCCAGGGAGATCTCTGAATCAAGCCAGGGCCAGGACAAACAGGTCTGCCTCAGTTCTCCCTCTCTGAGAATGCAGTCCCTTCCTCACTCTTGTCTCCCCTTGGCTTCTTCCTTTCAGGACTCTCCCCCTTTACTAAATCTGCCCTTCTCCCAGAGGTAAGAGTCAGCAGTGATTTATATTTTCCAAGACCGTGGTACTGTTGGCACTAAGGTCAAGATGATATTATTGGTAGCGTATATATTCCAGGATTAAAAATAAGACTCTGTGACACTGTTTTAAGGAACACAGACCTTCAAACATTTATTGTAACACTGTTGCTTTAAATGTGCTTTGTATCTAAGGCCCTTTCCACAAGGGGAAAAACACGGGGTAACATGGGGTAAGACGACCTCACCCGGAGGTCGTCTACACCGTGGGGTGCGCTAGGGTGGTTAGAAATGTGGAGGTTCCCCACCTCAAACTGCCCTCGCACGGCCGCGGGGGTGGCGCTGCGTGTTTTATAAAACTGCGTGTTTTATGAAACACGCGCGCGCTAGCCCATTGCAGCGCCCCGTGGGAATTGCAGGGGCGTGCAAGCGCGTTCCTGAAGAGCTGCCTAGGGAGGGCTTCTGGCTGGCGTGCTTCTCCGATTGGCGGAGAGCTGCCGGAAGCCGCCAGCCGCCATTTTGGGCACCGCCGCCGTGTAGAGTGGCGAATGCGCGCTGCTCCCCACGGCGACGGATCGAGGTAGCTCCGTTCCCGCGTGCACTGCCCCGTTTCCCCACGTTTCACGCCCCCCTGGTGTGGAAAGGGCCTATATGTGTATAAACAGCATACCATTCTTCTCTTTCCCTCTCTCTCTTTCATTTCATTCACTATCTCTCATACACCCAATTTCTCAGTTCTCTCTCCCACAGAGCTCTTCAAATCTCCAACTTTTCCCAAACACACAACAAATCACACTCTTCTTTTCAAACACACACTAGATAGCTAAAATCCGTTATTTTCCTCTTTCCACCAGCCCCTCCCCTGGGCTGTCCAAGGTTCCATTTCACCAGCCAATCAGTTTAAACACTCTCAGTTGCCAAGGTGGCTCTGTTGTCAAGACCTCCTCCCATCAGGTTCATCACAATGTCCCTTTTCAGGCACTGTGGGGGTTAGCATTCTCTTCCTGCCTCCACATTGCCCAAAGCCTCTCCTCACTGGTAAGTCCCTGAAACTGACCTACACTGGAGCAATTCCATGGTTTTTAGTGAGCAGCCAGGCTTGGAGAAGCCACTGGCTACTTTCCCATAGCCAGATGCAAAATGGTGACATCAGCACTGAGACCAGCTGGGTTCTTCCAGGGGTCTCAGTGCTGCTGTAATCATTTTGCATCTGGATATGGGGAAGCCAGACGGTTTTCTGAGCCCATTTGCTCACTATGTGGAGTAGCTTCAGAGGCTTTTCAATAAGTCAGGGGCAGGCTATAGGGCTCAGCATAGCGTAGGTTCACATGGACGTTTATACTATGCTGCATAGACGATGAATTGAAGTCATGACATTTGTATTTTAGCTCTGCGCTATATAGAAATGAAGTCTGATTTTCACAAGTGCTTAGGAATTTCATTATTTATTCATACAGCACTATCAGCATAGTTTAGAATTGTTAATTTAACAGTTCCTTGCCCTCAGGCTTCCAACATGAAAAGATATGACACCCAAGGAAATGGGGGTGGCAGTGGGGAAGGGGATTAAGTCCAGCAGATGCTGGCCACTGTCCTCTTCCGCCAAGGCCAGAGCAACTGAAGTTGGCATGGAGGGAGCATCTTTCCTCAGCTGATGGGCCTAGGCAGGGTGGAGCTGTGTCTCCTGATCTTGTCTCTCTTTGGGGCCAGAGTAGTAGTAGTTACATTTAACTAATGTTTAACAGATAATGACATCATTGATATTACTAGCAACTTTTTTGTATTTATTTGCTTGCAATCAAAAGAAAACTCTAAGTTTGCAAGATGTCTTAGGAATCTATATCTATTTGCTGAAGTTACAGCTACATTACATTAAATAAGCTGCAGTGATAAAAAGATTTATTGCTCAAAGTAATAAGGAATGCATTCTGTGGAAGATTGTTCCAGCTTACATATCTCTTTATGACTAGAAGTTAACACATGGAGGTCTTTTTGAAATATATAAAATTATCTTCCATAAAATCGTTTTGTTGTGGTTTATTTAACCACTCTTATGCTCCCACACAAAAAGTGCATGCTGATGGTGTTAAACTCTGTTTCCTGTAAAACAAGAACAAAGGATTCCAACCTGGGCTGAATGTTTCAGGTTTCAATAGCTCGGTTATATTTTGCAAGAATATATTTTAGGGATTAATGGAAATTCAAGGTATAGGGCCTACCAAAACATAACTGTGAATAGCCTTCATTCTTGGCTGGCATTGATATCCATGTAGCCTCTGCCTGTGTAACAAATTAGCTGTGGAATTAGGAATCTGTGGCCCTCCAGATGTTGCTGAACTCCAATTCCCATCAGTTATGCCAGCCTGGCCAATGGTGAAGGATGATAGGAGTAGGAGTATATTAACACTAGAAAGCCTGGCAGATGGGAATTCTATCACTGAATCATCCATTACATAAGTCTAGATGTTTCCAACTCAAAGAGTCTGAAATAGTACTTGAATCCGTGCTTGTTTTAAAGACACTTCAACCTCTTTGAAAGAAAACATATATACAACAGTATACAGATGGTACTTTATTCCCACTTTACTGTCATTAATCAATAAGAATGTATCTTTTTTCTGTAGGAGATGAAATGAACACAGAGGAACTTGGATTCACGTGTGGCTAAACTTCCCCAAAATAAGTGTCTTCTAAAGAACATATATTGAACCTAATAAAAGTGTCCCCCACTTCTCAACACCTCACTTTTTGACACCCACTCTTTCAACCATTCTAAATTACTACTCAGTACCATATATTCGAAGCATGGTCTGCTCTTTCAACTACACATCTAATTAATGGGTTCCAGTTAAGTATCATTTAAAAGGATTGAAAGAGTGTTTCAGTGGCTGCAGCTACTACGGTACTGTACTCAGACTGAATGAAAAGAGGGCACTTTGCACAATGCTTTTGCAACCACATGCATTTTGTCTTGGTGCCATCTTTCATTCAGGCTGTGTTCTGTACAGTACACCTTGCTGCTGTCACTTTGTTCTGCTCTGATGCCAGGGAAGATAGTTGGGACATATATTTGGCTGCATTTGGAGGCTCTCAAGAAAATTTAGAAGCAGCTTTAAAGGAGCAAGTGGAGTGCCCTGGCTTGTTTTGCTAAGAAGCATGTGGAAGGAAGAAGAAAAGCAAGGCAAGGAAGAAAGCCAGCTGTGGAGCACATACTATATGCTATCACATTTGTTTTCCAGGGCTCTGGAAGGCGGGGGACAACTGAGATGAGAGGGAAGAATTGCTTGTAGGAGGGGGTACATGCCCTCCCCATTGCCACTGCTGCCTTATCCACTTCTCTTTCACCTGATGTTGTGGCTGCCACTACCACTTCTGTCTCCTCTGCCAAGCCATGCGATAAGTGACTGGCTGGTTTTCCTGCTGCACTGCACGCTCAGAATAGTGTGCCATGTTTGCAAGGGATGCACCATCTGGTTTGGATGCTCTTCCTCTGGAGGGTGGGAAGCAATGGAAGAGGGGAGAAGCTCTGGGTGCTCATTGCCTCTTCAACCCTGCTGCTTGCTCCTCACCTTTGGAAGGTAGAGAAGCCAAGAACCCTCTGTGATTTGGTGAAAGCTCTTTACTAAGGATGGGGAGGAGGGGTGAAGATGCAAAGAGTGCCCATGCCTTGCATGCAAAACTCTCAAGGGATTCTCCCCTCACTTCCTGCTTCCTGTCCTCCAGACAAAGAACGTCCAAACCAGGCGGCGCATTTCTTTGCAAATACAGTGCACCATTTTGAACAAGAAGTGCCGGGAATGCAGCAGGAAAGCTCACCCAGTCACCTACCTCATGGCTTGGCACACGGGGCAAGGGAGAAGTAGTAGCAGAAGCAGCAATTATCAGGTAAAGGAGAAGTGGAGGACGAGGCAGTAGTGGTTGTGGCGGTGGAAAGTAGGTACCCTCTCCCACCTCAATCATCCTCTGCCTTCTAGAGCCACGGAGAACAAATGTGCTCGCGTAAAGTGACTATTCCTGCTTTCTTCCTCACCTCATTTTTTTTCTCTCCTTCTGCATTCTCCTCAGCAGAGCAGGTTGGGACTTGTTCCTTTTAAGCTGCTTCTAAACTTTCCTGATGCAGTCAAATAAGGCGTCGCCCACTTGTTGACTGGTTAGGAACCAGAGCACTATAGGTTCTGCATTTTGACATTGCCCTGGTCCCTAACCTGTCGAATAAGTGAGAGATTTCTGTAGGCAGAATCATATTTCAGCATATTAACAATGATGGTACATTAATATTACTGTTAATTTTTACAAATAATAATAAATACTTTGTGTTATGAATATCTTATTCTATTTTATTATCAGTGGAGAGAACTGTCATAGCTAGTGGATCTTCTCACATGGTTGAAGAGGCTGTGGGATATGGCATTAAGTGAAAAATTAACAACTAAGTGTAAAGTTTTCAAAGGAAAAACTGGAACAGACAAGTTTATTGAGATATGGTAGCTATTCACTGCTTTCTAAAATACTGCTTCTGATAATCTGATTCCACAGAGATTTCAGCAATACTGGAATGATTTTTTACAGGATCTCTTGACACTTATGTCTTGGAAACTGAAGGGTCAGGATTGTTTGCAAGGGAAAAGAAAAATATATATTCAGATTGTTTTGGAAAAAGATTTGTACATTGGGGATTTTTAAATTTTTTTTGACATACAGTGGTATATTTGTAATTTGTATTGTTATTTTGTTGAAGTAAATAAAAATATTTCTTTAAAATATTGTGAAGATTGTAGGATTCCCATCCTTGATTTAGTGGAAAAGCAGATAGTTATCCTACCTAATTAGTCAGCAAATATGAAGAGCCACCTCCGTTTTTTTGCACCAAGAATTACTAAAAGTAGTCAACAATATCAAGGAATTTGATTGCAAGGTAGAAATTTCTAATAGATCTTTTTCAAGGTAGAAAACATTTTAAAAATAAAGCAGTCTTTATGGTTGCTAGCACTGGCATAGAAAGGAATCAGGCAAATGATCTTTCCATGCATCAAAGCTTCCACTAGTGACTGTTATGAAATGATGGATCTCAATAGCTTAACGTTTTTTCCCCTAAACCTTTAATAACACTATGGACATGAGACACTGAGAACAATTCTCTGCCAAAAATGAGGACTACCTGTCAAAGCAAGTAGCTCTAGATGTCTGAAATGAGAAGACAGACAAACCGTGTGCTACAGAGGAAGGGGGTAGAAAGGCTCTCTACCCCATTTCATAAAAAAAAAAAACTTTCCTAACCTCCCCCATTATATCAATGAAACATGAACAAAACCCACGGGAAAAACTATGGGGGAGGGAGCTCCAAACCACACAGCATGTACCCACTCCAAAGAAGTTTTGAACAGATGAACCTTGGTACTTTCTGGGCATTTCTTTTCAACAGTGCAATGCCACAGTTGTAAAATGCGAGACATCTTGCATTTGATTGTATCAAAGTTTTTTTTTTCTTTTTTAGTGAAAGGGAGGCTTGAGTTCATAGGTGTCTTTAAAAAGGTGTTTCACCATCTCTGAAGATATTCTTGAGCACACATTATTCTATCTGAGTGTAAATGTGCTTCCAAGTGAAGCTTTCTTTATACAATCACTCTGATAGTTACATGGGATTCAAACGTTACTGTCTGTCATTTGTTAGCTTTCTGTATTTCCCCTCTGTTCTTTTTCTCTTTTTCTAACCACAAAAAAGTCTTTTCAGCTGACAGAAAGCACGCCAGGTCTTTACAAACTCAAAAAAATAGTACTCTTGCTCTCAACATTTTGGACCTACTCTGCAATGAGAAAGCAGTTAATTCTTATGACCCACTGAGAAATTTTAGAGCAGTCAGCTAATTACTTACTCTTGTAGCATTGCTTGAGGGGGTGACAATGAAGTCATCAATGGTGGGGACATTTGTTCAGCATAGTAGTCATTCCTAGGTGATTCCAGGCCTGGTTCTACCTTAATAGACTTCTTTAGTGCTGGTTTCTCATAAGACTCGATTACAGGTACTACCCCAAAAACCCCCAAACAAAACAAAAATCTGTCATAAATAAATATACACAGAGCTCTGAAAAGTTACATGCTGGCTAGGTGATTCTGGGAGTTGTAATCCAGGAAACTATGAATATAAAGAGAAATCCTTGACCCTGAAAGCATTTGAACGATGCTCATGGCAGCACGTATTTTTCTAGTTGTCTTTCCTGTCACAAAAACTGCGGGGAAGGTTGGGCATGATAATTTATTACTATATAGCACATATTCTAGTAAAAGGATAAAGAGCACTATATCTGTCATGATAAATTTAGGATAACTTTAAGTGGAAGAACATTAGATCTTCTTTCATCATTTTTAAATGGTAAGAAATGGGGGGAGGACAGTTGTAATTATAGAATTATAGACCTGGAAGAGACCACAGGGGCCATCCACTCCAACCTCCTGCTATGGAGGAACACACACTTACCTGGCACACTACTTGGATTTTCCAACTCCTCTGAAAGAACTGTAGATACCATAATAGGCTGTTGAAGGTGAGGGGCATACATAAATGGGACAGGTTGTACTACAACTGGCTGTATAACTGGAAGTATCCCAGGGCTTCGAAGTCCATGGCGTGAAAGAGCTGCCATTACTGGAGGAATAGTTAATGGCATAGTGAAAGGCTGTATTCCTGGTGGAGTCAATTTCTTCATTGGAGGGCTGGGTGAGGACAGATTTAATCCGGGTGAGGCTCTCCTATGCGCAGTCTGGAATTTCAGAGGAGAGGGAGAACTTCCAGCTGAAGGTGGCTTGTTCACTGTGAGATCAACAGGTTCAACCTGAACTCCATTACACAATTCTTCTGGAACCGGGTAGAATTTATTGTGTATCATATTTGGTGTTGAATAAATGACACTGTATTTGTTGGGTTTCATGTGATCCATGTAACTAGAACTGAATGACTACATAAAAGAAGAAGGGGAGAGAAGACAGAGAAATGATAAATGGATAGCAGTAACACAAAACAGGCTAGGATTTTTTAAAAAATGGAAAACATAGGTCTGAATCCTATTGAATAGTCCCATTTAGGATAGATTCAGCAAACCAACCACTGAATGAGTCAATATATAGGTAAATCCCACTGATTCAATGGGTCTACCCTAGTTGAGACTAACAATAGGATTTAGGCTGTTTATTATCTATGGATCATCTCCACAGTATTTTAACTTAGGTTTTACTGTATTTAAATATGAAGATAAATGGAAATCTATACAGTGCTCTTTAAGATGAGGAGGGGACTCAAATAAAAACATAATTCTGGTTATAATTCTGCTCTCGCATCAGATAGTCTAATTTGCTAGAGTTTCTAAAAATGGGTAGATGTGATTCACAGAGATTCAAAGTGGGCAATAATAACCCTAGTCCCTGTTTGAGCATCTAAATGCATTTCTGATGGTCAGCCCTCACAGTTGTTGTTTGTGCCACAACTGAGAACTGACTTTACAATAAGCCCAAACCTTCTGTTAAGAAAGTTGATCTTCTAAATAGGAATAATTTAGTGGGGTTTTTTTGGGCAGAGGGAAGTGAATACAGTGAGACTCTTGTCATGCCTGAAATGATGAACAAACTCCAGTTCCAAATGCAATGTGAATTATTCAGAAATGCGTGTAACAGGTCCACGGCACTGTATTCAGTCTCATAAAACTTCACCATCCTTTTGTGAAACAACTGGCTTAACAGGCAAGTTGTTGTAGGGTACAAGTGAGACACTCCTACAGTCTAGAAGAAAGCTGATCCTCATGCTGTCTACCTCTAGTCTATTCTAGTTTCTGCAATAAACAAAATTCTACCATCATCATTTTTTCCATTTTTAAAACCTTTTTTAATAATAATATTACACCAAACCACAACATTTTTGTAGAAGTAACATTTAATTCAACTTAAAATAGAATGTTAACACTTTTTATCACCTACAATTACTTATGTAAACTCTATAAACCATTAATACATTTTCAGGATTCAAGCCTTCACTGCATTTTGTCTCTTCTAAGATATCAAATTCATAATATTGCCCTTCTCACAGTCTAAGCCCCTATTTGGAAAATAATATATGTATTAAGGCTCTGAGTGACCAACAAGGGGTAACATTATTAAACATCTTATAGCTTTCAAAGTCTGCCAAAACCACTCAAAAGAGGTGGTGAAATCAAACAGGTACACCACTGCCAGGGATCCTGCAGCACTCCTTGTAGACTGTTCTTCTGGTGCCCCAAGCAACTGTATGGGATGCTTGTGCACTGAAACTGGCTACAGTAGTTATAGTACGGCTATGTGCACCAAACACATGCTCCAGTAAGAGCTATACTAAATCTTGTATTAGTACCTCACAAAACAAGATCTCTTGGACTTTACAATGTTGTGGTATTAAATATTTATAACTGAGCATAAGCTGATCATACAGCCATTAAGGAAGGGAAGTTGAAGAGCAAGAGGATCCGAGGAATACTTTTAATCCAGCTAGAATAATCACGTTTATATAATATAATGTCTTGAAAAGTCTGATACTATGAGCTAATACAAAAGCAAGTAAATGTTTAAAGTGATGGCACAGGTTTGATAAATGACTCCATAGTGTCATGCCAACATGGAACAGCTGAATGAAAGCCTAGCAATGACCAGTGGCAATGAATGAGACCTAAGCTGCTATGTAGCTCAGAACTGCACAAGGAGGAATGTGACTGGTGGGGCAGGAAGAGAGAGGCACACAGCATCAAAAGGCATTTCAACCATCACTAGGACTGCCAAGATTCAGGGTGCCAAGCGAAATCTCTTGAAGTTTCTATGTCTCTCTGAATCTTCAGGAAGACAGACAGATCTCAGGGCAGGCAATGTCAGAGGAAACAGCTTGTGAGGTGGCTCTCTACCTTTTCCTGCATGGCACTAGGGATCACTGGATCAGCACAAAAATGTCTGAATGTGTGTTGTGGTTATACACACACCGTCATACCAAAAGTTAAGTACATATAGGAGGAACCAGGGAGAGATCATGTGGGTACAAACACTTGGACCCATTACACCATTTGAAGCAAAAGCAGGGAGTGAAGGATCACCATCATGACTCATAATGTTCTTTTATATATATATATTTCCTTTATTTATGGTAAGTCATAGATAAAATTGAAAAAAACAGGAAAAAAATGCATCACAGAATATAAAAACAACTAAATACAACAATCGTAAAGATGGAAAAAAGAAAACAAACAACAAACCCCCCCCAGTCAAATAGTCAATATAAAATAATAATGTGTATCCATATACGGCAGCATAAGATCAGAGGGGATCATGGCATTAATGTTAAACCATTCTTTTCTAAATGTAAGTGTTTATATTTTTCTTCACTTAAGTTGTGTGCTATAACCACATGTAGTCCTAATTCCCTCTGATTTGACTCATAAGTTTTCTTGTTTCACAAGCCCTGGCAGAAGTTGTGCAGGGGCCTTGAAAAAAAATTGCCGCAGGCCGGGATTGACCTTCCATAAATCCCTGCAGCAACATAAAGCCTAGAAAAACTCCTGTACTGGGGCTGTGTGGGATTTGAGCCTATGGGAATGGCATCAACTGTTTCAGTGACTGGCTGTAGTTTGCCACCTGCCTGAAAAACACTGCCCCCACAGTTACACATGTTTGCCATATTACCTGATTATATAGGTCTTGTCAGATTCATTTACCCAGACTCCCCTCTTGCCTGTTTCCACAATCAGTTGGCCCAGAAACAATTCTGCCTCCCAAGCCTTGTCTGTCTTGGTTCTGTGACATCACAAGGACACACCCTCTGGTCTCAGGTTTTGGCCCTGAAACCTTACAGAATAAAATATTGCCAACCTGGCAAAATTAATCATCACATATGCCAGTCATATTACCTCAACTCTACACATATAATACTTAGTTTTCTTTTCTTTTCTTTTCTAGCAAGCAACATAGCAATGAGATTCTGCTGGAAAAACACAGAATACACTTTTGATCATGCCAGTACAAACCACTCACTGCACTGCTGAATGGATACATGACTACAGACTGGAATGTGAGATAACCATTTCAAATATGAGTACGCCACATGGCTATTCATCTCTGAAAGCTTTTAAATCAAATAGGATGGAAGCCAGTGTTTCTCTTTTCATAGAAGTAGCTTTTATCTGTTCATGGAGAAGCTTTCATTCATGGAATGATATTCACAAACACAGAAGTGCAACTTTCTCCATAAACAGAGCAAATACATTGGTTGTCATCCGTAATAATTTGTCCAGTTTGGAAGTTTAAAATTTACTATGTGGAGAAATGCCTTCTATAAAAATAACAGACTTCTAAATAAGAGAAAAATTACTTCTGTTACATACTTAAAGCTATTTTCTATTTTAATTGGGACTATGACTGCCAATATGCCTTCCTGAAATCAGTGGTAATTACTTCCAGTTAAATACACACAGGATCAGATTGTACACCCATCTTATCTGCTTTGGATATGATGGAAATATCTAGTTTTACAAAATAAATGTCCTACAGATGTCAAATGTACCGTAAAATCTAAAATGTACCTTATAAACAAATGCGAATTTTCCATGTTCAAAACAATCTAAAAGAATACTACCAGAAGCATTTTTGAGTTGAATTTGAGCAAGTGCTTAGAGTTAGACGTCATATAGAATTTGTGAGCTAAATACATTTTTTAAAAATTTTCCTTTAGAAATACAGGTAACTATGCTATGCCTATGGGGATGGAGTGTACAAATTGTTTAAAAGTGCCAGGGATTCAACTTTCCCAGTTTCTCAGAAAGCATAAAAGAAAAGATCTTAACTGGTTCATTTTGACAAAGTTCTCCTTTGCCCCCATTTATACCAAACAGTACATTTTCAACAGAAAATAATGAACAGTAGAAAATCATGAAAGATAAATGAAACATGTTTGAAAAAAGTAAAATGAAAAACAAAGCAAATTCTCACATCTAGCTAGATAAACATAATGCTTTTTAAAAGCATTATTTACATTCATGGCATTCAAAGAGTATCTTTGTATGTTGCAAATTACATTTTACTGTTGTTTGATTTACAGGCATTAGGGGCAGTCAGCAGATTATATGCGCAGTACAGAGAAAGAGAATAAATTTTTTGTTCCTTGTAGGGGGAAAGTTCATGAAATGTGTGAAGCAGCAGTCTATAAAGTTTTTATGCAGAGCTCAGATATGACTGGTGTAAGAAGAGAGTACCCATTCACAGCAGCAGTCACTGTATGAATACTAGTTATGCTATGCTAATTGAACAATTTAATTTAATTTAATTTAATTTTAAATTTAGCATAGCATTACTAAAATGATAGTATTATCACAGCTATTAATGTTGCAAATTTATCATCGTTCACATTTCTACACATCTGTGTTTGGCATAAGACGTTTCAAACCCACTCCTAATCTATATTTGATGGAGCTAATAAACAAAGAATAAATAAAACCCTTTATTTTACACTGCATTTTAGTCTAATTATTTACACTTTTTTTTTTTTTTGCATTTATTTCAACCTATTCCTTAACAACTAACCTGGTAGGCAAACACACACTGCATGCAGGTGAGTTAAGCAGGCTGGTGAAGGAGAACATAATTAGTCCCCCCTCCCTCCCTTCCTTTCTCTCTCTCTCACTCTCTCTGTCTCATTCTTTTTTCCAAATCACCGTATTTGCTGGTGTATAAGATGCACTGGGGTGTAAGATGCACCCCATTTTCAAAGATTATTTTTTGGGAAAATATTTTTCAGTACCGGTATGTCTTATATGCTGGTGAGGCTTCCCCCATTCCCCCTTCCCTTCCATTTCACCTCGGCAGGAGTTCTCTTCACCAAGGCAAAATGCACAGGAAAAAGAGGGGGTACTCTAGGGAAGTCTTGAGCAAGTGTTCTTTTCTCCCCCAGACCCCTCTCTTTCCTATGCATTATGCATCTGCGCGGACAACACCCGCCAAGGCAAAATAGAAGGGAAGGGAGGTGGGGGAAGTCTTGCTCGAGCACTCTTTTCATTCCCTAGACTTCCCCCTCCCTTTCCTATTCACAGGCAAAATGCATAGGAAAGGGAGGATAGGGTCTAAGGAGCAAAAGCAGCACTGGCAAGGGGCTTCCTTAGACCCTCCCCTCCCTTTAATATGCATTTTGCCCCAGTAGGGAGTTCTCCTCACTGAGGCAAAATTGAAAGGAAGAAGGGGTTGGCGAAGCCTTGTGAGAGTCACCTCCTCCCTTTCCTATGCATTTTGCCATGGCATGGATGGGGGGGGTTGAATGGAGGGCTCACAATGACGCACCTGGCATATAAGATGCACCGCATTTTCAAAGGCTATATTGGGGTAAAAAGGTGTGTCTTATATGCTGGCAAATACGGTAGCCATATTTACAGATCTGATGTTCCATCCAAATGCCAGTCAGTCTTTTAAGGTGAAACAAAACATTTTGGCCTAAATCCATTTATTACTCCCAAGTAGTGCTGGGACTACCAGTTAGACGTATGCATGTTCTATTGCCTCTAATAAAAGCAATGCCCTAACATATATGAGTAACAAATTCATCTGTTTTCAACATACAGAAAACATGATCCTTTAGACATGACTGTTGTAAATGAAGAGGATGGCAAATACGTTTACACTGGCTTAACTAATATTCAAAGGAGATCTTGTAGATCAGGAGTAGACAACTGAAAGCTGGGCAGGAACCATTTTTCCTTCCTGTGCCTGCCTGGCAGGAAGTGATGTCACTTCCAGCTGCCATTTTGGTCTTTTTTTGATAGTTTGGGGAGGTCTGGGGTAACAGGGCTAGGAATGCAAACAGTTGCATTTTTAAGCAGTTTTGGGAGATCTGTGGTGCTTTGGGACAAACAAATCACCCCAAAATCAGCCTGGTTTTTTAAAATTGTGGGATCTGGGGACGTGGAAGGGGTCCCACACCTGTTGTAGATAATGCTAAGGCACAATCAACTGTCAATGACACTCATCATAACTCCTTCAATATATTAACTGTACTGTGTCCAATAAATTTCAGCTTTTGGGATTTTTATTTTCAGCAAAAATAAAAGTTCATCACTGCTGCTAGCTCAGACAAAGATAAAAGGGGGTGGTGGTGGCAAACAGTCCATAACCTAGCATGGTGAACATTATTCTGTTTTGCTCTTTCTGAATCTTCTATGAGCAAATACTGTGATATTATAGGAAGACAATATGTATTTGGTGGAGGCTGTCAATTATATATCATCACATGTGCCAGGATTTTTTCCAAGTCTATCCTGACCAAGAATTTGTTTTCAAAGATCTGTTGAGGTGGAGAGCAACATAAGCTGAAAACATATGCACAACAAAGCCTAGCTAACAGGTGACATTCTGCACCCAGAAGTGGATGCACTTATAAAATTAATCTCAAGTAACTTGCTATTTATAATGATGTTACTGATAATGAGTTATACCACCACAAAGAACTCATATATTTTGAAAGGGCTACATCTTAAACTTTCATTCATAAGATTTCCACAACCAACTGTAAACCCTGTTTTCTTGTGACCACTTGGCATATTTATTTAACCTATGTTTATCCTGCCTTTTTAACAAACTTGGGCCTCCAAGGCAAATAATCGTACAGCTAAAACATCTAACTATAACTATTCGTGTAGCAAAATTGTTTTTCTGGCAACTTCACTGGATAAAAAAAATGGTTTGCTCACACACAGAAGTACCACATTAACTGTTTCACACTGCATATAATCAACAGGGTGGAACTCCGAGGACACCGTAATTAAATTTGCTACATACTTATCACTTGTGTGTTGAAACAGCTGCCACAACTGCCTAGTCTGACAAAATGCCCTGGGTGTGCACTCCTATTATGTGAGAATGGTAAATCTTTCAAGCTCATCCCTATGATGTACCTAAAACTCAGCACCTTGCTTCTTCTTCCTGACTTCCAACCTTTTACACCAATGGCATTGTCCCTGTCACATACCAATGGTTTGTGACAAGAAACATAAAATGTACAGTCGAATTATTTGAAACAGTGAGCACTTTTGAGAGGTTGGAAACATTTTGACCAGTTGACAGTTTAACCAACATTACGGCAGAGTTAGATCCAGTGCTGTCATCCTGCTGACACACTCCTATAATCAGAATGAGGAGGAAGGTAACTGCTTCTCCAATTCTGCTCACATTTACCTTGACTCATGATTAGCTACAGTTTAGTTAAAGATAGCTGGTTAACCCATAGAAGAATGAGATACTTTTCCTCCCAATGCCTTAATATCAGTGCTATATTATTCTGGCCATTTTGTCACACTTTTCTGACTTGTACTGTAAGAATTTGTTTTGTAAATAGCTCCAGATACAAATTTTGTCTTTAAACTGGATCCACAGTAGAAATTCATGGATCGTGTCTTGTACATTTCTACAACTTGTGCTAGTATTAGAAACCTTTTTGCATTTTTGCAGCATCATCCTCAGTATGTCAACTTAGAGTGAGAATTTCCCTTGAAAACAATGAGATATGCTTCAGTGCAAATTGTTAAAATCAGTCTGTCAACAGATCAGTTTATTAATTAATACACCATACATTTATAGAACTAAAGTGAATCCCATCAACTCCTAGAATTAGAATATAATTTCCATGTTTAAGCTCTTCAGATGCAAGCAAGTAAAACACAAACCAAGTGAAAATTGGAAGCCAAGTCCAAAACTCTTGGTAATTCATATCAATAACATCATATTTACTTTATCTGCTGGCATATAAGACTTGCTTTTTTTCTTGAATAATACTGTTTGAAAATGGGGTGTGTCTTATAAGCTGGCAAATATGGTATCATACTCCTGAATTATAAATATAAATAACATCCGAACAAGGTAGGAAATCTGTCATCTTCCAAAGGCCCTCAGGAAACTGGATAGTCACACAGAAACACTGGTGAAATTCACTGCATCACTTACATCTGTTTAGTGGATACTGCACATTTTGGCTGTAAGGCACTTTAGAATGAAACACCTTTACAGTCTTAATTACACTGATTAATTCAGAAGACATTTATTTTCATTAACCATTAGCAGCTATCAGTTTTCTTGATCAGAAAAGGAAGTGGTTATTTGTTTTTAAACTGAATTCATGAAGGTGATCAATTAATTTTTATAAAGAATATTCAGATTTTTTTTTTAAATGTGCACCACCCAAGTCTGAACACTGGCATTTGGATCCTTTCTAACAAATATTATAAATATCCATGACAACTTTGTTTTAAAGTTATGCTTACATCTTGTATAACTGCTGCTGGAAGCAATATAAACAGTCAAAAACAGAGATGATCTAATTGTATAAGTTTCTTATTACCAGCAGTCCCTCAACTACAGTCCTTTATTCATTTTTTCCTCTTTGCAACTATTTTCAAGCGCACAGAGGCAAACAAAGCAGACAGTCTCACTGCACAAGACTCTTTCTAGAACATCCTAGAGTAACCATATTTTTTTGAACAGTGCCAAAATGCTCCTTACTATACCCTCTGTCTTGGTCTGCCAGAAATACTAAAACAATAGCATGAAAAGAAAAATAAGATTAAGCTATCTGTATTCAAAGTTCTAATACATAGTCTCAGGCATTATAGTAACAACCTAAGCAACAAAGTTGTTTCTTTCTTTTCTTTATACAGAGCCCATGTCTTTAAAAAATGTACTGCAGGAAAAAATCCAAGAGGCAATTTCCTTATCACTGCACTTCCAAGCAGGGAAACCAGGCCTTTAGAATTCCTGCCTGATAAGAAACAATTAATAGTAAAGCCCCTCTCTGTTGTGAAAAAGGTGACTATGCTTAGTCAGTCTTTCTCTAATTAATATTCCTGGTCATGATGGACAGCAACACTTTTCAGAGAAATAGTGGGTCTCTTCTTGTTCCTTATGTAATCCAAAGATTAGCATCAACAGATGCTGCTTTTGACTTGCCTAGAATATAAAGCATGACAACAGAAAACTTTAATGTATATGAATACTGACCACTGGAACTGGTTCCATTGCTTCTTGTTTGATAGGGACAGGGTCAAACATTAGCATCTTCTTAGTTAACTCTATTTGTGGTAATGTTGCTCAGATCTATAAAAACATGAGAAACAAGGAACAGACTTTTAAAAAGTGTTTAAAAAAGCCTTACTAACACATATTTCAAGAACAATCTATACGATATGCCAGCATAATTCCCTTCATATTAAGAACCTGGTGTGTGTGTTTGTGTGTACTTGCACACACGCATGCACTTGCTACAGGATGAAATAATAATGACCAGTGGGTCCATTCAGTTTGAAACAGCAACACTTGTCTTTCAGCTCACACTGTGTTGTACCTGCTTTCACAATTGACTTAAAATATGGCATTCATTTGATGGCTCCAGCCTACAAGCCTAAGGACTATATCACAGAGGCAAGTAGATCACAATTGTTGTTGCTGTTGTGTGCCTTCAAGTAGTTTCCAACACTAAGCAAACCTATGACGGGGATGGAGAGTATGTGATGTGCCCCAAGGTCACCCAGTGAGTTTTCATGGTGGAGCAGGATAACAGTGGCTGCAACTTATCCCATGATGTTGCTTCTCTTTTGCTGTTCTCCTAGTAGGAAACCATTTGAAAAGTTTTTCTTTCATTAACACAAGAAGTCTGTTAACAATTGCCTTTGTAAAAGAAGGGCTTTCCAAATGGTCTCTCATTGGGAGAACAAAGGAAGATGAATGAACTAATGTGATGAGTCCGAATCAAAGACACTACTATCCTGCTGTAATTGCATGTTACTTTCCTCATGTGATAAGTGCCTAAGTATATACAGTCATTGGCATGTTGATAGACATGACAGGAAGTTAGTCCTTCACAACTGGTTGGGGAAGGCTAATTTACATTATTACATTATGAGAGTCAGCATGGTGTAGTGGTTTGAATGTTGCACTGGGACACTAGGAGACCACAGTTTGTATCCCTGCTCTGCCACAGAAGCCTACCTTGGGCAAATCATCTCTCAGCTTCAGAAGAAGACAAGGACAAACCCTCTCTAAATAAATTCTATCAAGAAAATCTCATTTGCCTTAGGGTCATCCTAAGCCAGAAATGACTTGAAGGCACACAACAACAACAAATTTACCTTATGTCTGGAAACAGTCTAAGTCAGAGGTGAGAACCATGAGCATCCCAGCCTGTATCTGAGACTCCCAAGGCAGCCCTGAAAATAGCACTGCTAAATTATGGCAGGAAATCATGCCATAGTTCAATGGCAAATAGAGAAAACCCAAATGCCAACATTCAGCAACAGACTACCACTATTTATTGAAAGAAAGTAAAAAATTCACTTTGACTTTTTTTAAAATCAAAGTGAGCTTTTTATTTTCAGCAAAGGAGAGGGAGAATGGAACAAAAGAGGGGGGAGAATGGAGGGGATCCACAAAATTGCTCCACAGTTGCAAAAACTGTCCACCCATGCTTTAAGATAGCAATCTAGGGATAAGACATATGATATCACTTTATAGTTTCAATAAAATTTGTTTACGCTTATGATGTGAACACGATTACACAGAAGTCAACAACAAGTAAGTATTTAAAATGTCAGTACAGCAAGAGAAAACATAACTGTTACAATACAGGAAACTATGGAAATACACTAGGAGAAGAGAACCTGTGCTCTTCCAAGTATTGCTGCATTACAACTCCAACAATCCCTGACCATTAATGGGAGCTGGAGACCAACAGTACAGGTGCTCTATCACTGAAATAAAAGTAAGAAACAATAAAGGCCCTCCCTGCCAAAATATCTTACACTACACCAATATCTACATCCACAGCTAATTCATATGGTTTAAATTAGCATGACAAGCAGATGCCAGAATAAGTCTTTCTTTTCTTCCTACAAAAAAGTCTTATCTGCTTTTTATACTGAAGCTACCCATGTGTTCAGTACCCATAGATTAATTTATTGGTAGATTAATTTTCCTATAACCATTCTGGTTATAGGAAAAAATATGGGGATTCAAAGTGACTTAGAGTTTCAAAAACAATAAACCTGAAACATACAAAAAGGTGAACATTAAAAAGATAAAATACTATTTAAAGGATTTTTTTAAAACCCTTTATAACAATCCAGTCTGAAACAGTAGAGCATCCTCAGGAAATTCTTTAAAAACTTTCTTTTTTAAAAAACCCCACTGGAATAAAATTACGGAAAGACACTAGAGGGGGCCATTTTGACTAGATGTAGTAAAACAAGAAATGGAACATATAAACATTGCAATACTTGGGATGAGCAAGCTAAAGTGGACATGAATGGGGCATTTTAAGTCAGATAATTACACAGTGTTTTACTTGGGAAATGAAAATCTAAGAAAAAATGGAGTGGCATTAACAGTGGTGAGAGATACAGCAAAAACAAAGGATATACAGTTGATTCTTCATATCTGCATGGATTCTGTTCCAGCCCCTCTGCACCTTATGAATGGAAAAAAAGCACAAATGCTTGTGTCCCTTAATATTAAATGGTTGGGATGTGTTTGTGGATACTTCAGCACATCTGTTTGCACATCACCATCATAGATTACTTATATGGAAGGTTCTCTGTAAGACTGTCTGTAATTGGAGGGTGGCTAGAGAACAGTCTGACTGTTCACTGTTTTGAGTGTTGGATTGAACAAGATTGAACCTCAAGATTTTTTTTTTTTAACAACAACTTCTGTTTGAGATCTGTCCTTTGAGAGATCAGGAATTTCCAGATATGATGAAGAGATCTGACACAAGACACAAGACAGGAGACTGCTGGACTTAAGACAGATACTGTTGGAATATTTAATGCAAGGGGGACAGAAATGTGAGGCTAACATGGAAACAGTGAACAGTGAAAATGTATGGATAAACAAATTCCAGTTGATTCAATGGAGGGATTAGGAGAGGGACCATGTAGTACTGGATTGTAAAATGGGAATTGTAGTGGAAGGAGGGGGGGGAAGGGTAAGCCAATCAGGAATTTATGTCTAAGGGATTTGTAATGATGGAAAATCATACTTTGAGGATTTCAGGAAATGACTAGCCTGTAATACCAAAGAGTGAAACAGTAAAAGGAAAAAAGAATATACTCTGTTTCATGATAATTCTTTTAAAGCAGAAAATTAGAAGGAGATGGGAAGGATAACAATATATAAAGATGAGAATTTGGGGAGATTGGGGGGCTGTCATGGTTAGGATGGAAGAAGAAGAAAGTGAAAGTTAAATTTAAAATGAAATACAAGAAATAATGTCTGGCTGAAATAAGGTTATGAGATTTGGGCCCTTTTCGCATGGCATTTTCCATGCGAAAGGGCGCCTGGAGCGTCGCGCGATTGTGAGGAGCAATCTGCACGATGCACTCACAATTGTGCGACGCTCCAGGGCAGGGCAGGCACCGATTGCGCACCTTTTCATTTTTGGCTAGAAGCCGAAAATGGTGCGCAATCGTGCATTGCTCGCGGGCCCTGCACGCACTTACCTGGTGTGTGGAGCCTCCGGAGCCGCGCTGGTCACACTTCCAGCCCCAGTGCAGCCTGGGAAGGTCCCAGGCTGCACTGCAGAAGGAAGAGGTGGGGCTCTTGCACGAGCAGACAGCTCGTGTGAGAGCCTCTTGCCAGAGGCTGCTCGCGCGATCCCTGCACACCAGCGCCAGAAGAAGGTAAGGTGCAGAAAGGGCGTTGGTTACAAATATAAGGCAATGAGACTGGATGCGGACATGATCTTGAAAAAGAACTTGATAAGACTGATAAAAATATTAGAGTTTAAATGCAATGGAAATTCTAGAGTTACAAATGAGCTTAAAGATAGAATGGATTTAGTGATGTTATTTAACATGTAAGAGATTTACAGGTATCTTTAGAAAGGATTCATATTATGCGATTTGGTCAGCAAGTTGTTATTACCAAAAGTGAAAAAAAATGAAATACTATTTAGCATGATGTAATATGTTGTAATAGATTAGATGTTTGATAGGATTATAGAAAGATAACGATTAATATTTTAATGCTAAATATGTCAACCTTGGGGAAAAGGAAAATATTTTTGGCTTTTGAGAAATAATATCAATAGGGGATGGTTTTTATTTAGAGAGGCATGAAATAATTCGAATGTTATATACTGCTGAAAAGAAGAACAGAAGCCATCTTTTTATTTATTCTTTAACCTCTTTTCCCTTTTCTTTGTGTATTTGTAGAATTTATTGCATCTGAAAATTTTCAGTAGAAATATTTAAAAAAACCAAATAAAAAACAATATACTGAAGAACTCTATAAAAGAGAAAAAAGAATGACAGATTCATTCAAGGAAGAGGATGGAATGGAATGGAAGAGCCATTTAAAACCTACAATTTTAGAAAGTAAAGTAGAAGCTGCACTCAGAGTACTTTGGAGAAATAAGTAACCAGAACAGATGGAATACCAATACAGCCACTTCCAGCTACAGAGACACATTGTTTCTAAAGTGAAAGGGCCCCTTAGCGTCGCGTAAATGGGAGGAGCGGTCCATACGGCGCACTCCCATTTATGCGACACTCAAGAGCCTAAAGTGGGCCGTGCACGCATTTTTTTATTTTCGGTTTAAAGCCGAAAATGCTGCGTGGTTGCACAATGCTCCTGGGGCCCGTGCTCACTTACTTGCCCTGCGGAGACTCAGGAGCCGGCCAGTCGAGCTTCCTGCCTCAGCGCCAGCCTACACTTCCCAGGTTGCGCTGCGATAGGAAGGGACGGGCCGTTCACGCAGCATTCACGCGGCCGGCAACCCAGCTGTGGTAAGGAAGGAGAAATGAAGCGAACACCTCACGCAAAAAAGTGCTCGCGCGACCACCGCCGCCCACCTCCATGAAAAGGTAAGGTGCGGAAAGAGCATGAATCTACTCTAGTTCTAATTAAATTGCCACTAGATAATTGTCTCTGGAAAAGACAGTAATGCTTGGTAAAGTAGGAGACAGTAGGAAAAGAGGAAGGCTGCATTACAGATGGACAGGCTCAGTCAAGGAAGCCACAGCCCTGAGTCTATAAGGCCTGATCTGGGCTGTTCATGATATGGTGACATGGGGGGGGGTCTCTCATTCATAGGGTTGCCATAACAGTTAACAACAACAAACTCTGGTCCTTCTAACCTGCCCCAGTTAACACACTGTCTCCTGCTCTTTGTATTAGCTGAAGTTTCTGAACACACTTTGAAGACAGCCCCATGTAGAGTGTATTAAAGTATTCAAAATGGGATATAACTAAAACATGTACTATCGTGGCCAGATCTGACGTCTCAAGGAATGAGTGCATTTGACAGAAAAATTTTGACTGTGCAAAAGCACTCCTGGCCACTGCAGAAACCTGGGCTTTCAGATTCAAAGATGAGTCTAGAAATACCACCCCTAGCTGCAAACCTGCATGAAGAATGTAACCCCATCTAACACTGGCTAAACCCCTACTCCTCAATCTGCTTTTTGATTGTCTAGGATTACCTCTATTTTGTCTGGATTAAAGCCTCAATTTGTTCACTCTCATCCAGCCCATTACTGATGATAGACTTACTGATGATGGTTTAAGATAAAGACAGTCTCCTTAGATTGAGGTGGGAATGATTAGTACAGTTGGGTTGTTTTTGCATATTTATAGCACCCCCCAAGAAAGTCTGACAACCTCTACCAGCAGTTTCATGTATACATTAAATAGCATGTAGGAAAAAACAGAATCTTGAAGGAGCCCAGAGGTCAACAGTGAAGGGATTGAACAGGAGTCTCCTGGCACCACTTTTTGGTTCACCCCTCCAGGAAGGAGCGGAGCCACCATAAGCCATGCCTACAAGTCCCATCCCACCGAGGGGACCCACAAGTATACTGTGCTTGATGGTATCAAAAGCTACTGAGACATGTGACAGAACCAACAGGGGCATACTCCCCCCAGTTCTCAGCATAGGTCATCCACCAAGGTGACCAAATCTGTCTCTGTTCCACAATCAGGCCTGCAACCATCTATCTTAGCCAGGGATGGCTGAAATGAATTCAGACCAGGTCTCACCCTTGGGGGAACCTCTGTGCTGGAGTGGCAGTAAGAATAAACAGTCTTGGAACAGACTACCCAGACTATCAACAAACAAGGTTGGGAACATGGGATCTATAAGCTCTCAGTCAAGGAAAACTGTGTTTGTGGCATTGGGCTACTTCTGGATTCCCCCCAACATTTGTTCTGAGCTCCCCCATTTCAATAGTCTGTGTATTCCCTTGAGGATCCAGGGCAGAAAATTGGCCACCAGCCCCTAGAAATTTCCCAAATTAAAGTAAGCTAGCTTTAATTTTTAGAAAAGTACACTTCTGAATCTAAGTCTTATGAACGTGCATGAAGACCTGATGGTAATAAGCATGTAGCTATAAATATGGCAACTTAAAAGGCACCAAAAGTTTAAGATCTAGAAACACACATCCTGAATTATGAAAGACAAAACCAAAGCTTTTGTTTTTTGTCTTGTTTTCACGCTAAAACTGAATTCTTCCAGAATGAATACTCCAACTATGTACAGCACATGGAACAGCAATAATCTGACCCTTTCTTCATAAAAATCACATGCATTTACATGTGCAAATTGTTCATAGTATGCTGATCTATTTTTTAAAGCCTCAAGCACCAAACAATATATACATACTGCCCTAATCCTGACCTAAACAATGTGCAACTGTTGCGAGCAACAGAGTATCCATAGATGGCGCTAAAAATATTCAAACAACATTCTACTGTATGGGTGCATTTATTTCACAAGAAATTTTACAGAAAATTTAGCAATAACATTACTTTTAAATTCATTCTTGGATTTCGCCCCCAATGAATCAGAAATGATATTTTGAACAAAATCTTTTAAAGATAAACAGGCAGATTCCAAAGTAGATTTTACTAAAGAATCGCTCTGTAAAAAAAGAAAATCAGTTTGTACTAGATTTGCATTTGATTTCTTCTAAACTAAAGAAAATGGAAGAATTGTAACTGTGGAAATACTGTGGATTAAAAGGAACAACACAAACGAATTTAAATTCCAGTAGTAATAAATTTTAAGCTGATTATTCCAAGCTCTTCCTCAAAAGACCCTTTGTCAAGCTCACAGAGAAAGGACAAGTGAAACTGTGATATGAGATACACTCCGGTATTTCTGTAGAATGAAAATAAGAATCTTTGTCATCTATCCTGTCCAATCTTGGACACTAAGCAGGATCAGACCTGGTTAGTACCTGGATGGGAGATTGCCAATGAAAACTAGGTGCTGTAGGCTTTATTACAGAGAAAGGAACTGGCAAAACTACCTCTGAGTATTCCTTGCCCAAGAAAACCCTATGAAATTCATGGAGTCCCTATAGGTCAACAGGAGGCCTAAAGACACACACAGACACAGTCAATTAACTTAGGGGTGGGAATTGTGTGTATGTGGCTGGGGTGTAAGTGCTGAGTAGACCTCAGGAGTCCACTCTTGCCCCAGGCCCTGCTATCCCTTCCAAATTTTGCCCAACCCATTTTCCCATTGAAAATGCTTTAAATTGCTCAGATATGTTGTTCTGAAACCTGGTGAAATGGTGAGGTTGTTCCTTCTACCTCCTAATTTAACTGTATTGAGCATATTCACCCTTCAATGTGTGAATAATTTTGTTCATCTCTTTAGAAAATGGTTCATATTTTCCTTATTAAATATTATTGTTGGAAATGAATAATTTGTACCTTCATCAGTAGTTCAGGAAGATAAACCTTTGGCATTTTAAAAACAAATTATATAAGCTATTTTGCCTCAAAATATTTTATATACATAAAAATATGAAGACTACATGTAATATGAAACTAAATAATTATTAATGATCCAGTGAGCAAACATTCCAACATCTATGAATGTGCAAGTGTGTTAACAAGCCACACAGTTTTATTTTACTGCCTCCTCCCAGTCACTCCACCCTGTGAATTTTTGCCAAGGCAGTGCAACTTGTCCAAACAGGACACAGCTTTGATAAGATTTTGTTCACACCCTATACTTCGGCAAGGCAAATGAAGCAATTTACTGTTGTATGCAAATAAGGATGGGTTCAAAGGTAAAGTCCAAGCAAAGTCTCAGGGTATTTCCGTAACAGTATTCTGAAGGACAGCATGAGCGTGCACAAGGAAGACAGGAGAAAGGAAGTTACAATTTCTGCTTTGATTGAAAGAAAGATTTTTCTACTTAAAGAGTCAGAACACAATCAATATAAAAATCTTTTGTTAAGTAATGGTCTTCTGGCCTTTTCACTACAGAAATCCTACTGATTTCAATGGATGCTATTCAACATGTACTTGAAGTCCCACTGGTTGACTGTATGGTTGAGTGAAATTTCATGTTACCTACAGTTCTTAAGTCCGTCAGAATGCTTTTCAGAATCTACTAATGTAAATGGCTTCTTGTCCATGACAATGCCCTTAGTGCTTCTATGGCCAAACAATTTTGAGAGGAAATTGCAGGACAGAAACATTGCTATAAGTAATTTTTTTAAAAAAAATCAAAGATAGTTTGAAAAAGGTTAAAGCTACATAAAGCTACATGAAACCACTAGCCTGCGGGCATGCAATCATTGTGATTGAAGCTTACTTATAAGCATGTTACAACTTTCATTGCACAAAGGAAAAAAAATCAGGATGACCACCAGAAGGCACAGGGTAGGGGTGTGTGTGTGAGCATGCACATGCCTTCAAGTTGCTACACATAGGAAATAACAGATATGGCCTCTAGTTTAGAACATAGAGGTGATCCACACAGCACAAAGATCCATACATTGTGTCTCTGGAGCACATTTTAGCTCCTCTTTAATACGCTCATAATTTGATCCATAATAATACATTATAGAAGGATACTGAAAGGCTACTTTTAACCTCCTTTAATGAATCAAAGAGAATATTTTGAACATCATATAGGCCATTTCTTCACTAGACTGTTATAGTGCTATTATTCCACTTTCAACATCCTGGGGTTTGCAGTTTAGGAAGGGGCCTCAAGGATTCCATAGGATGTTGAAAGTGGAATAATAGCACTACAACAGTCTAGTGCAGAAATGGCCATAGTTCTCTAACCAAACTTTTCATCAGAATTTTTACATTTGAATGGTATGGAAGGAAATGACTTTCTATGGTGAGGCATGTGAGGGCAGCTTGTTGTTTTGTAACATTTAATACGTAGTAGTATGCCTAAAGTAAAAAAAAAAGAAAGAAGAATATTTATCTTCCCGATCAGCTTAACAATTGCTGACTGTACAGTCTGCTCCTGGAACAACCATGCACTTAAACGCTCAAATCAAGTTCTTTCACTAGTATTCAGTGCAACACATGCACCCCTGTATTCTAATTATGGACCACATTAAACTGCATCTCTTCCAATATTTCACAGATGAAAATTGGAACAGATACGGCCAAGCAACATCAGAGTGCGGGCAAGACTACAAAGTTACTAATGAAGAAGAACCCATAAGCCTTAGCTTAGCTTAGATGTGACAGCAGTTTGCTTTTTCCAAGTTTACTGGGAAGGCCAAGATTCAACCCTCACTTCATCTCTCCTCTCCCCGCTGCTGAGTTCACTGAACGTAAATCACTTTTGCACTCTGAACACAATTTTCAGCAACTGAAGTAAGCTGAGGACAGAAGGGGAAGTGGGAAAAGAAAATGAAACCTGGACATTTTAAAAGCAGCTGAAATGTGGAACAACAGAAGATTAATTGGGATTGTCCCTGCAAAATTGGTATAGTTGAAAGGTATACAACTGACAGTCTCAACTGTTGACTTTTCAATTTTTCATTGCTTCAGTGGGTCTACTCTAAAATTCAGGCCAAAATTAATGTTTTTCAACTAGTTCTAGGTCCCTATATTTTTAAAAGTACACTCTTAAGCAAATGTACCAGAATTAAGAGTGGTTTCAGCCTCCAATGCTACTACAGTTTCCAATGCTACTCAGTCATTACAATTTTGCATGTAATTTACAAGGAATTTATATGTAATTTAAAAG
Source organism: Iguana delicatissima (assembly GCA_948472985.1). Lineage (NCBI taxonomy): Eukaryota > Metazoa > Chordata > Lepidosauria > Squamata > Iguanidae > Iguana > Iguana delicatissima. Next base: position 427,852 of record CAOKZL010000176.1, read on the forward strand.
CATTTCTTTTAAAAAGAGAAGCCATTAATGGATTTATCTGTTCATGACCTCCTTTGTAAAAGAAATGGTTTCCAATGGTATCCTACTCGGAGAACAAAAGAAAGGAATATCACGTGATAAGTACATGCTAAAGATGCTATTGATGTTGACTGCTGTCAAGTGGACCTCAACTCATGGCGATGCTATAGATGAGAGACCTGCAAGTCACCCTACCATCAACCATCGTGCTCAGGTCTTGCAGATTCAGAGACGCATCTTTCTTGATTGATAGGTTGTTGTTGGTTTTCCGGGCTTTGAGGCCGTGTTCTATTAGTATTTTCTCCTGACGTTTTGCCCGCATCTGTGGCTGGCATCTTCAGAGGATCTGGTGGCATGGAAGAGAGACAGAGTATATATACTTGTGTAGTCCCCGGGTGGGAGGGTGCAATTTGCATGTGTTACAGTTGGCCTGTAACACATGCAAATTGCAGTACAGAAGGCCATCACACAGGCCAACTGTAACATATGCAAATTGCAGTACAGTAGGCCATCACACATCTGTCAACCTTTCATCTCCTTTATATAGTTCTTCTGGGTATTGTTTCCATCGTCTTTCAATTTCTACTTGGTCATGTAATGTGTTTCTCTGCTGGTTGTAGAGCATCCCCACTCTTAAGTTTAAATTTCCCTTTGATTTCTTGGCTCTTGTGGAAAAGGCCTCATGTTCTTCCTTTTTTTATTGTCATCTTCTACTTCTCTCCATTGATTATTATAGTAGTTCTCCTTGTGTCTGTACAAAAATCATTGAACGGTTGCATTCCGGGTTCTGACTCTGTTTCTGTCCCCTTTAACTTTTGCTTCTTGTCTGTCCTGAACTGCTTAAAGAGTTTCATTTGTCATCCACTGAGGCTTTTCTTTCTTTCTGGCTACAGACAGTGTTTTCTTGCACTTCTCTCTGACAGTGTCCCTGGCTTCAGTCCAGAGTTCTTCTGGCTTCTGGTCAATTAGGCTTAATAGGGCAGACCTATTTTTCACATTTTCTTTAAATTCTATAGAGATGTTCTTCAGGTTGCATTTCAGCATGATGGCTGGCTTAGTGTTCTTCAGTAGCTCTACCTTCATTTATGCTATTAGTAGTTTACGGCTTGTGCTACAATCTTCTCCTTTTTGCAGAGACAATGGGGCTTGTCCATCTTCTTCCCATTATGAAGTCTGTCGATTTCTATATTGGTCACCAGGCGATGTTCATATATACAGTTGCTTCTTGGGTTGCTTGAAGCATGTGCTTGCAATGAACAAACTCTTGGCCTCACAAAAGTCAGTCAGTTGGTCTCCTGCTTCATTTTTTGATCCTAGGCCAATTTTTCCTACAATCTTTGATTCTGCTCTGTTTCTTACTTTTGCATTCCAATCACCTATATTAACAACAAGTCCTATTTTGATGTGTGATCAATTTCCTCCTGGAATCCTTGCTATGAATCTTTTAATTTCTTCTTCTTCTTGTTTCTGTAGTTGGACCATAAACTTGGATTATGGCTATACTGATGGGTTTTTCCTGTAGCCTTATTGACATGATTTAATCAGACTTAACATTGTATCCTTTGACTGCTTTTGCTGTATCTCTCCTCACTATAAATGGGACCCCTTTTTTTCTTAGATTTTCATTTCCTGAGTAAAATGCTGTATAATTATCTGACTCAAAATATCCCATTACTGTCTACTTTAGCTTGCTCACCTCAAGTATTGTAATGTTAATACAATCCATTTCTGGTTTTCCATGTCTAGCTTCCCCTGATACATGCTTCTCGCATTCTGTGTTGCTACATGTTGTGCAGTTTCCAACTTTCCTTTTGCCTCTGAGCATGTCAACAACCAAACATCCATTAGCCAAACCATTACTCATAACTGTCCCCTGTTCTTCCCCAGTAGCTTGAGTGTCATCTGACCTGGAAGTCTCATCTAGTACTATCTCTTATTTCATTTTGGATTTTTTCATCATAGGGTTTTCATGGTAAAAGACAATACTAATAAGCATCAGCTATGGTGGCACTGACATCCGTCTCTAAGAGATCTTCTGCCAGTATCACCCCCCACTACTGCTACTGCCTAGTAGCTGTTGGCACATTTAGTCTGGCTCCTTGGCAAAAGCCTGTCTGACATGGGAAACCCCACCAGCAGCACTGCTGCCATCAGCATAGCCTCTTGCCTCTCAGGAGCATGCAATCCCACCACCATGGAAAGGTAGTGCCATGGTGGGAAAGATGCTATTATCCTGCTATAAATGCAATTTACCTGCCTCGTGTGATAAAGTCCTAACTGACTTTCCACTATTCAAGAAGTATAATGCCTTTCCTGAAATGCTCTATCCACAATAGTGTGCATGACAAGAGTTAGAACTTAGTAAGAACTTCTTTAGTGTAACATCTGTTCAACAGTGGAATAGACTGCTTTGGTAGGTTTTGAATTTGTCTTCTTTCAAAGTCTTTAAACAGAAATTGGATGACTATCTCTCAGGAGCACTTTAGTTGTGTATTCCTTCATAATAGGTAGCTGAACTAGATGGTCCATGTGGTGTCATTCAATTTATGCCTCTATGACCTCACTATGCATGTAAGGGAAGGAAAGACAATTCACCTAAGTATACACAGTAGCAGCATGCTTTAAATTTTATTTAAACAGTTTGTCTTCTTTTAAGAACTCTTATGCAAATCTCTTTGTATAATATTCAAGAAGCAAAACTTTACAGAACAATAATTGGAAATACTCCAGGTCCTAATACACTCAGCAGGACTTATTTTCTGAGTAAATGTTTTAACTGGGATGCTGATCTTCAGTGGTCAGAAACAATTACCTTTTCCTTCCTCTGTTGATAGATGACACCATTCTATTTGGTGTTCTGGCTCTTTACTAAATCAAAGTTAGAAAGATTACAGATCAAGAGTGGGGCAAAGATCCAAGCAGTTCTGCCTAGTCCTCCAAGATGTAAGGATATTAATAGTATGGAATCAATTGTGAAATCAAAACGCTACATCTGGACTACTGCTGTTTCTATGAACTTTCTATAACAGTGAGCATGAGTCAGTGCTTTGACTCCTACCTCTATAAACTCTAATACTGGAGTCAGCTTTGCCACAGGGGACAAAGCCATCTGAAAGTTCCCCCAGCAGACCATCCTATTCCATTCAAATAATCTATGACCTAAGTATGGTAGTGATCTCTCTCATCTGGGTCTAAATTTTTCAGCAGATCATGAAGCAAACTGCTGTTGGGTCAAGAGCCAAAACAAAGTCTTCAGCACATACTGTCTTCACTAATTATTTCATTATCTCCTTTGGCATTTCACTAAATAAAATTCCATACATGCATCACAAAGTTACTCTCCATCCCAACAACAACCATCTGTGAATATGTAATGGAAAAAAGATCTAGCAATGGCATGACTGGACACTGGGAAAAGAAAAAAAATGCATCTACAAAGAGTGATTCTAAGAGAAATAGGTTTTTAAACAAATACATGTTGAGCAGAACAATCCAATGATCAAGAGATGGAAGAAAATTATACACAGAGCTTGTGCTTTACTAAAACCCATGTACATCTGTAACCTACTGGAGAAAGTAAAATAGAGAAGCACATAAATAAAAAGACAGCACACTATAAATAAAGACAGCACTCATTGTTAAGACAGAAAACCCATTAATATTTTTTCTATCGGAAAAGATGCCTCAATACTTTGGATCTACTGATTAAATTTTGCTCCTACCTGATCAAATCAATTGAATCTTCAATTTGTTTATCTAGAGACTATAAACTGTAGGCTTAGATGAAAGCTACAAAAAATTGGAGTAAAGAAAAACTCTTCATATTATAAGTTCTAGATGACCTGGGAACAGCTGCTGATGTTTGATATGATTCTGTTAGGCAACTTGAAATGCTTGATGTAGACATCACAAGGCCAGTATTCTGTTTAATGTAGAATACATTTCAGTCTGACTTAGGATAGTAATTTTATGAATATAATACTAGTAGCTGTAAACTTGGAGTGTGATAGAGTCGGATACAAATACTAGATACTATCATTAATATAATTTAGCAGTTTAGCACAGTGTTCCATTCCCTTTAACTTCCAGTTTTATACCTTTTTAATCTCCAATTTTCCTTTTAACTCCAAATTTTATAAACTTTACTGGAAGTCTCCAGACACCTCAGTAAGACAATATGCTCCCTAATCAGCCTAGAATGTTATCTGGCTTCCTGTCTCAAGCTACTGCTTCCACAAAGAAATACAGATGCAAAGTTGAGCAAGAAGAAAGAGCAGACTTCAGAAAACAATGAAGTACGCAGAATGGCATGACAATTTTTCCTTTCCAAATGGAAGCGGAAAAGCTGTTTTTTTTTTTTAAAGAAGAATTAAATTTTGAAACTGTTAAAGAATAGCATTAAAAGTCTTGTGCAGAATTCAAGCCACCATGAAACAGGAATGGGGGAAATACATTTTAAGAGAAAGAAAAGAGTATACTTTTCTCCTGCTACCTTCCAATCTGGGCTTCACTGTTATGGAGCAGGGAGTTGGATGTTACCATACAGTAAAAAAAGGAGAAGACCTTTTCCTGCAAAGAACAGGAATGGGAAAGGAGCACTTGGTCAGGCCAACTTCTCTTTCTTCTCTTCCTCCAAATGACACCTTCAAGCTTGTAGGGATTTTTTTTCTTTTAAAGTTACAAATAAAAATATACTTCTGCAAAACCGAGGAAGTTCCCTGAGTATGCTGGAATCCTTACTGTATTGTTGGTCTCGTTTTGCTTCAAAACTTGACAGGAACATGGTCACCCAAACTCTGTATTAGATGGAACAAACAGGAACCTACAACACAACGAGGTAGTGTATGCTCAGACCCTAACAGAAGTGATACTTTCCAGGGCTCTAATTTGTCAAAAATGTCTGTTTTGCAATGCTGCTTGGGGGTTGCAGAGCTTGTCTTTCCCACTGTGCTATATAGTTTTAAAACCTCTAGTTCAGCTAGTCCTAAAATGGAATACTTATATATTGCTAATTAGAATGCGGAAAGGCAAATTGTGACATAGTAAAGAGTACCTTAATCTCATACTGTACATCTCCTGGCCTAATTGCTACTATAAGCCAGAGGTAGGAAACCCAGGAGAAGTAGAGATCTCCTTCTCGGCAAGAAGTCTTCTGTGGGCCAGATGACTCCAAGGTCCCTCCAAATAAGATTATGTCAGAGGATCTCCCTGACTTCCTAGCTCAGGGAGGCTTTATGCCTCCTTCACTCTTCTATTGAGGTAAGCCAGGGAGCAACCCTCAACCCTCAGGGCCCCCTTCACCTTCCCATAAGAAGAGAATGAAGGAGGCGCAAATTCATCCATTACTTTGAGAAGGGTGGTTAATCTTAACCTTAGGACTCAGTTGGTACTGCTTCTCCTTCATCTTCTCTGTGCAAGGAAATTGAGAAAATTTCAAAACAACTGAACTGTGGTTTCTAGGGTACAGATCAATCACTCTTTTATTCCTGAGTGTTGTTCTCTTGTTTCTGAGTGAGTTGGGCTTCAGTACGTGGCCTCATACTGAAACTTTGCATGAGGGAAAGGCCAGCCCCTTGCATATTCGTGCTTAAAGCTGTTAGAGAAACATGGAGATCTCTTTCCTGCATCCTTACTGCTTCATCCTCATTTACAAACCCACACTGTCAACATTCCATGGCTCAACTATCCTTCACTACAGATTTTGTATAGGAAATAATACCTGCATTACAGAAAGAGCTGCTATTTTTAAGTTCAGGATGCAGGTACAAAAACACTGATGACTTCCTGCATTTCTTTAAAATTAACAGTTCTCGCTAGGGATTATCAAATCTGTCAGTTTTGCTTTCCCCTATATTAAACTCAATTCAATTCATTAATGTTTTATTTCATTTATTAAAATATTAATATCCTGTCATCTTATCTAATGATCTCTAGTCAGAGTTCAATAAAATTTAACCACATTTATGAAAATTTCACCCCATTATGAAGAATTTTTTTTATCAGACATGAACATTACATAATTCTCCCCTATCTGCTCAAATCAAGTTCAGTAGATAATTGTTTCCAGCAGAAAAAGCCATTTCTATTGCTGTTACAGAATAGGAGCCTGTCAGAAAAGAAATGTCTATCAGTATTATGAAACTAGTTCCATACGCAGGGATTTAAACCCAAACTTTTAACATCTAAACACTCAAAGCCATGTGCTGAGATGGTTTCACTTTCTCCCACATTCAAATTTTTAAAAACCTCAATTACTTTCTATTGTGTTAAAAAAATCTTGTGAATTTTGCAAAGTTATTACCAACAAATTGAACAAAATTTTCACCATTCCTGGTTCTCATTTCTTCCCTGGAGGAACAAAACTGGGAAATCAAAAATTACTTTTTTGCATAACTAGATGAGCTAACTTAAATGTTTTTCCTTCATACCTATGTCCTGAAACACTCAGGCCCTTCCACATGATAATGGTATCCTGGCATGGGGGTGTGAGAGGACCGTGACCATGATGATGCTTCCACAAGATATCATGGTCCCATCCTCCTCACGTCACCAGCCAGTGCAATCTCAGGGTATATCATTGACAGAAAAACTCTGTCAATGACCCCCGATTGCTCGAAGCTCCCGTCCTTCCTGGCCATGCAGAAGGGGGAGATGCTTCCTTCCACAGCACAGCACGGGAAAGAGCCCGGCTTCACCGCAGAAGGAACGCACGTATTGTTTGCGTTCCCTTCTGCAGAGAGCCAGTCAGGTGCAGAGGGGAGCATTCCCATTGTCCTCCCTCTTCAGCAAAGGTGCTGCTGGGATCATGACAGGAGGACAGCTGAATCAGGTAAGGTAAGGAAATGACCTCAAGTTTTTAGAACCTCACAGTTCCATTTTGGGAGATTTTTTTTTAAAACTTAATTTACAAATTTAAACATCTTGGGCATTTTGAGTCTTTCAAACATGACTCAATAAACTATTTTGGATTTTTTGTACCTACCAAATTCCACCACCCAATTTCACTACTAGAGAAAATCAGACTATTGGGAGAGATTTAAGCACACACTTAATTCTTCCTATGGTAAAAACAGTTATTTCTGGCTTTATTATAACTAATTCATTTTTCATAGTAAATAAGATACCACTTGCTTAAAAAAAAATAAAGAAGCTTGAATGGTAAATAGCAAGCCAATGGAGAACTGCTTAACCTTTTCTCCTGAAGTAGTGTTTCCAGACAAAATCTCTCTAAATTCTTTTTCAGCGTAGTACTCACATATCTTGGCCCAGAGTCAGTGGGAAGCAATAAGCCATGTGCAGGGTGTATGTGTGATATTTTAAACATTAAAAAAATGTGCTTTTTGTCAGCAAGCTCTTGTTTCAAATCTGTAGCCTCTGCAACTTTTTTCTTTTTTTTAATATTCAGGTACTGGTGCAAGGAGGAGACTGGAAACTTTCATTGTTGATTAATCATAGTTTAGTGTTATAGCTAATCTTAACTACAGTTTGCCATGAAATCCCAGTGGGTGACCTTGGGCAAGTCATACTCTCTCAGCCTCAGAAGAAGGCAAGGCAAACCTTCTCTGAACAAATCTTGCCAAGAAAACCCTGTGACAGCTTGGACTTAGGGTTACCATAAGTCAGAAATGACTTGAAGGCAAAAAAGAACAGTAGTTTGCTGAAATTAGGGAGCTTCAAAATACATGGTTTGAATCATAATTACTGAATCCAAGCACTGTATCATAATTTTTGTTTTCACATACGTGACCCTCTCCTTTCTCAATTGTTGACAATTTTTAATATCAACAAACATTTGAAACTAAGATTTGAAGTCAGTTTCAAATCCTGTTTAAAAGTAACTTCTGTTTTAGGTCAACTCTGGTTCCCACTAGTGACAATACAATTTACGACTAAAGTTAAGAGAGCAAGAGGAACAACTTCCTAGAGCGAAGGGCCTAGCTATTAAATAAATCTATTACTATTTACATTCTCTTAAGAGAGGTTAAAAGCATGTCTCCATTGACAGAAATGGGGAAACAGAAAGAAATAAGAATTCTGTTGTTAGATCTAAATGAGATGTAAAAATTAGGGGGAAAGATGAGTAAGATAAAAAATCAGCATGGATATACACGAATCAGGAAAAAATTAAACCAGAGAATAAGAACAGGAAATATGATGAGTATGGAAAAATGATTAAATAAACTTGGATTTTTCTTTCACCCTAGAAATGCCATTTGGTCATTTCCTCACATGCCAAGTCTTTTAAACTGCACGTTGACCACATGTACCAGACAGACAAAAACCATTTTTTTCCATTTTGGACAGCCTTAGAATTTAAAATCTATAGTAGATTTCTGTTTAAGATACATTTCTGCTTCCCCTTAAAACAAATCAATAATGATTATTAGGAGCTTTATAAGGAATCTTAGGCATTACACAAAGCCTTAATTAGGGAAAAGTTAAAATTGTTCCTTAGAATAACCCTGCCAAATGTCAGATTATGGACCAGAAGCAACCAGCCTTGGAATGAAAACACGAAACTTCAGTGCTGGCTGACAGGGACATTTTCTGTTTTGTTTTGAAGAGTCTCCCATGGGTTAGCTGTGTTGGTTAATGTTACTGTCTCTGCAGAATGCAAGCTTTAACTTTTATACAAATTTATCTTTCAGACACCGTAATTTTTTTTAACTGCTGAAAGTTGTGAACATAAGAATCTACAATATTTATAAAATTGCTCCTGATTTCATTTTATTGTCAATTATAATAAGCAGTAAACCCCCATTGCCACCATCAATGAAACACAAAACTTTATATTGACATGAGCAGAATATAATCCATTATAAAGGTTGAGCAAGTGGCCTCAGATATTGAACCAAGCCAATAATCTTCAAATTCTTGCTCAAGGCCCTTTGCTCACTGCCATCACGCGGGGATCGTGTGAAAAGCCTCCTCCAGGAGGGAATTGCATCCCCTGCGCTTCCCTCTGCACCAGCTCCGTGCTGAATGGAAGGAAGCGTGATAGCTCCACCCCTTCCTTCTGGAGCGCAGCCAGGTACTTTCCCAGGCTGCGCTGGGGGAGGAAGCGTGGCCATCACACTTCCTGAGGTTCCTCACACCAGGTAAGTGCAGGAGGGACGTGGGAGGAATGCGCAATCATGGGTCATTTTCGGCAAAGAGCCAAAAATGATATAATCCACGATTGCTGCAGGATCGCTACAGGAATGCCGCAGCAATTGCGAGAACGTCATGTGGAACCGTCCTCATGATTCCGCGGTGTCATTTCGCATGGGAAATGGTGTGTGAAAACAGCCCAAGACTAGTTTAGCCAACTTAAGTTTGAATTGGTTTTACACCTCTTAGATTTAAACTGCAGGACTGTCCTTGTCAGAATACGGATACGTCATCTGTGCTCATCTACATCAAAACTCTGCCTGTAGAAAGCTAGTACATCTGGAAAAGATTTCAGCATATCCTTCTCTGTCACATATACACAAATGTAGCAGTTTTTTTTAAAAAAAGAAATAACCATATGAATGTAGATGCAGTCCTTATCTTTACAAACTAATACAATTTCAAGATTCATACATGCTAGGTTTTGGCATTATGTACATGAACCCCAACAACCCAAACAAGGCTTAACACTCACAGTATTTCCCTGGCCTTCCTTTTCTTCCTTGAGGCATAGAAAAAATCCTGTCTAGGGATGTATTTTTCTTATCTTAAAGAGGATGCCTACACATACAATTTTCTGTGCAAATTTTTGGATAATTTTTCACATGTCACAACATTTTTCATGTCACATGTTCTTTTTCTCACAAGATACAATCATCTTCTGTGCAAACAAATTTTTTTGCAAACAGACAAACAAAAAAAGAAGTCCTGAAATGCAAAAAAGCTATTGTGATCTTACATGGTGGAGAGAGAAGCAAATAAGCAAATATTTACATTCCTGAGGAGTTTACTTTTATTTTCCATGCAAGCTGGCTTGTCTGTATGTTCAGAAATAGTGGTTAAAAATAAATTCTGGTCCATTTCAATCAAACAAGCTCAAAACATGGTTTTGTTTTGTTTTTGTTGTTCGTTTGTTAAATAACTAATCAGTTTTGAACCACAGTCTCTGGGAAACGAAAAACTCAGCTTTTGTGGAAACTGAAAATAAACTCAAAAGAAGCCCTGTTTTGGACATGAGAAAGCAGAAGAAAGAACTTGAGTCCAGGGCTTTATTCAGGCTTATAACATCCTGTGTACACAGTGCTAAATCCTGGCTTAGTGTTACATATGAACCAGGCCCCTCACACACGGTATATGTTACAACCTAACAATCCAGCGCTCAACAGAAACAAAGTTTATCTTATTACAATAATAATCCAAATGGTGGTGGGCACCCAGTATTCCTGTACTTTGTCCTCCAAAAAGCAGACTTTGAGAAACCCACACACTGACAATGCCTCCTGGTTAGAGACAGATGTACAGCCTGATATGGAGCTCCTACATATGTGGACCATCTCATTAAATGAATAAAAGACAATGGTATTCCCATGCTAATGTCTCTTTTCTGTGTTTGGAGCTGAACCTTATACTAAAGTTACTGAAGAAGTCCTATTTGGCAGTGGGAGCACCATCTGTGCCTCAAAACTCTCTTTTCTTAACACAGATCACTGAGACTGGAATAGATCTCTTTTGAATATGGGATTTAATCCCATAAGCAATAATCTAAAATTGGACAGGGTTTCTGTACACATGTGTAAATTTAAGGTACTAGTAAGAACACATAAGCAGCATCTATAGGAGCCATCCAATGCACTGAGGTCTTTATCTGGGTATCCATACCATAATCAAGATACAGCAGGAGACAACTGAGTTTCAGGCCTTTTAGTCATGTTGTGTTGTTGATGTGTGCCTTCAAACAGTTTCTCACTTAAGATAACCCAAAGGTGAGCCTACTATGGGGTTTTCTGGGGCTGAGAATGTTTCCATGGCTGAGCAGGGAATTGAATCTTGGTCTCCAGGGTTGTAGTCCAACATTCAAACCACTATACCATGTTGGTTCATAGCATCCCAAAAACCCTCTTTACTACTTGGCATCACTTTTTTTTTAAATCCCAGTTATTTTAAGTATCCCTTTTATCATTCTGTCACTGCCCTTTCTATTTATATAAATTGCTTTTACCTGTATACTTTTATTTTTCTATGTTGTATAAAACCTGTAAAGTTTTTCAAGAGAAATAAGTCCCTAAAACATATTTTAAAAACAGTCCACCATTCTATTCTGATGGTACATAAATTAAGGTATAGCTAACAGTGGCCACATTAGCATGTCATGTTAAGTCACACTTTTATGCAACAGGCAGCAATTTTCAGGTTCATGTGCTTCTCACTTCTCCTCCTACGTAGCCAACAATATGAGTTTAGAAGCTTTTGCTTAAGTGCAGCCAGTTGTGTCCTCACTCCTGAGCAGTGCTTAATACTAAGGCCTTTTTCGCACCTTATCTTGTCCTGGAGACAACTGGTGTGGGTCTTGGTGTCGGCCCTGATGGGAGGGGAGCATAACATCACCTGCCTCTGGGATCCAGGAAGTGTAATGGCCACACCTATTCCTGCTGCTGCACAGCCAGGTACTGTCCCGGGCTGTGCTGGGGCAGGAAGCACAGTCATTGCACTTCTAGGGCCTCCACAGGGAAGGTAAGTGTGGGCACGCAGCAGGATGGTGGCACAACCACCAGTCATTGATGAGGAAAACCTGTCAATGATTTATGGCGCAGTCGCATTGGCTGGGGATGGGAGAAGGATGGGACTGCAACGTTGTGCATAAGTGTTCTTGTGGTCCCGTTCTTCTCTTGTTCCTACGGCGGGTTGGGAGAGTGCAGTGGAAAGCGCCTAACTTTGCTTAGTTTAACAAGTCATCTTCAGAAATTGTGATCTGAAGTTGCATTGGTTTATGCTAATGATAAACAAGAGAAACAAGAGTTATAGACACTCGATGAGCTATGGCAAAACAGTGTTAAAAAAAGGTAAGAAGGAAAAAGTTCTGGATTCTTCCTTTCGACCACAAGGAAGATGAACAGGGAAGAAAGAGAATATGAGACTTAGGCCCTTTCTGCATGGCATTTGCCATGCGAAAGGGCGCCTGGAGCGTTGTGCGATTGTGAGGAGTGATCTGCATGATGCACTCACAATCGTGCAATGCTCCAGGGGCTGGCAGGTGCCAATCGCGCACTTTTTCATTTTCAGCTTGAAGCCGAAAATGGTGCGCAATCATGCATTGCTCCCGGGCCCCGCGTGCACTTACCTGGTGTGCGGAGCCTCCAGAGCCGTGCTGGTCGTGCTTCCTGCCCCAGCGCAGCCTGGGAAGGTCCCAGGCTGCACTGCTGAAGGAAGAGGCAGGGCTCTTGTGTGAGCAGGCAGCTCGTGCGGAACCGAACGACCCTGGACGTGAGAGCCTCTCGCCAGAGGCTGCTTGCATGATCCCTGCACCTCAGTGCTGGAAGAAGGTAAGGTGCGGAAAGGGCATTAGGGCCCTTCTGTACTACACAACTATTGTACTATGATTTCACTTTAACTGCCACCATTCTGTTCCATGGAGTCATAGGATTAACAGTTTAGGGAAGGATACTTCTCAGCCAGAGGGCTCCACTACTTCCCAAAACAACAAATCCCAGGATTCCAAAGGTGGCAGCCATGATAGTTAAAATGGAATTATAGTGCAATAACTGTGTAGTGCAGAAGGGCACTGAGGCTGGCTGCAGAGCCATGGTTTCAGCATGTCATACAAACAAGACTGCTGTGTAAGGTACACTTTCATGTACATAATGCACAATCTTGTGAATCAAAATATCACTTTAGGGAAAGAATGAATATTTTAAAATAAAACTTACCAAACAGATTACCTTGTATTTTACACGCAAGTATTTTCTTGATAATTGTACTTCTGAGGAGGAAAAACAAAAACAAAGCAAAATATCATAAGTGTATGCATAACCCAAGTGGATGTATCAAGTGGATGTTTAACCAAAGTTAAATATGTTCAAGATAACATTTTTACAAGAGAGAGAGGATAGAACTTGGTTGAAATCAATGTATACAAGTGGTTGTCCTAGCAAATGTTAAGACATGCAGATACCCACTTCCATGGACAAGCTTCTTGGTCTAGACTGTGGCTGTACACTATAACAACCATCAGCGCAGACAATGTTAGGTACCATTTCAGATACAGTTTGTAGCAGTCCATCTATTATAGAAGAATCAACAACATTGTTCAGTACAGATTTTTTGTGGAAGTGGTTCTAAGCTTCCTTTGAGTATGCATAACAAACAGAAAAGTTGAAAGAATGTCTTCCCCATCATCAGATCGTTCACCTTGGCTCCCAGCTAACACTAAATGCTGAAATTGGCAGTGTTCTTTTAACTGACCTCAGATTCATAATGTATCCCTCCTTCTCACTTATTTATAAATAATCACATAATCGTCTACTTTAAAATTTGGTATCTGCAAAATGCATTTTAGCTCAGTCAGTAGCAAAACTAAGAACATCCTCTACTTTCTGCCTACCTACTCTTATTGTGAATGTGTCCCTGCTTCCCTCAATGTGCTACCATATCAGAGGAATGCAGAATGTTTTCCATAGTATAGAGAAATGGTATTTGTTCCAAATGAAGATTACAAAGCACTTCTTACTGAATTTTCTGTTACTGTGTGTTTTAAATAAGAACACTGGAAAAGTGGTTTACAAAAGTGGTTTAGGAATATGACATTCTGCCTCATGGTAGAAGTTGAATCCACGGAAATTGGAAATATCTTCCAATTCCAAAACTATCAATGTCCCATTTTGAGTAGAATTTGTTTGGGTAGAGATTTTTAAAAACTTCTATCATTATTGAAATAACAAATGGAAATGCATTTCAAATATTCTAAATATTATCACATTTCCACAAAAAGGTAAACTTAACCAAAAATACACTGAAAAGTGATTCCTGTAAAATCACTCAGATATGAATATGCTTTAACATACGCTGGTGAGTAGCCTAATTAAAGAACTTCCCTTTACCAACAGATATGCAGGGTTTGGTAGCATTATTTCCAATTCAAACTAATGCAAGTTATTTTTTTAAAGAAGTCAAAATTGTTTTTTTTTAATTTTAAAAATCAAATTCAGAACACAATCCTTAACCAAGAATCCTATACCACAGCACAGAACAGTGTGAGTTAATAGGTGAATGCAGATTTTTGTGCTGACATAACTCAGGCGTCTTAGGCAATCGTGAGTGTGTAGAGACATGATAATTCACTGGGTGGGGATAGGGAGTTGCAGGGCAGTGACAAGCGGCCGGGTCTGGACTACTGATCTACCAGAAAACAGCCTCAAACAGGAAAGAGCACACATATGCTACTTGGAATGTATGACGCAAACCCCAGCCTTGAAACAAAGAACAGGAAACAGCTCTGCTGGCTGGGCTGGAAAGAAAGCACAGAGAAACGTTTAGGTGGCCCTCTCTGACCCCTGTATTCATGTGCAGCTGGATTCAGAACAAAACAAAACAGGACAAGCAAGCAAACAAACAAGCAGGGTGTAAGCATTTAGTCAGGGAGGGGTGTGAATATAAACTACTGTCCCTATAGAGGCGACCTGCCCTTGAAAAGTACCAGGCTAATATCTGTACTAGACAACATGATCCAAAAGATGCACTGGGGAGTATGAGTAGGGAAGGGTTCTTCAACATAGCTCAAATTAATTAATTCTGCATTACCTGCCCTTTTTAAACTTCTGAAATTTTGAACAAGCATGAGCTTTGTTCTCGTGACACTCTATTAATTTTTTTCCCCAAAAAGAGAATAAACAGCCAATTATGAGAGTATTATTTCATGGTACTTTTCAGCCTTCAGTCACACAGGATCTCCTTAATATGAGGTGTCAGTCCAAAGAAGCTAGTGCTCTGATGACAGTACACAGATAGAACAGATCACATGCCAGAACAGTTTACTTGAAAGAAAACTTTATCCATCATTAAGAAGTATTATAGGAAGAAAATCCCAAGACAGAGGATGAGCTGGTGGTTCAGATGTCATGACAAAGCATGGTTTACCGTGCTATAAGGAAGCTTCAGCAAACCTGTGTCCCCACCTCCATGTCATCTTCCCGCAAAGAGTTCAGAGAAGCTTTTGCATCCGATTTTGATTAACCACAGCTTGTCAATGAACTGTGGCTCATCTTAACTACTGATTGTTTGGAGCATTGTGTGACATTGTTGGCTCTTTTCAAACAAATCATAGTTAAAATTAATACAGTTTAGCATTCAGATGCCATATTAATTAAAAACAGAAGCAATAGTTTTTCAGATCTTGACACTCATCACCATAATGATAAATCATCATTAGTTATGAAGCCTAAACTGACCCACAGAGAGATCCCTATTTCCTCCAGGAAGCTCACTTTCAAAGTTCATTTTATATCTGTTTTTATTTATATTTAATGCATTAATTTTTATGGCATTTGTTTTTAAATACAACATATAATAACTTAATAAGATTTATTGTGCCTGATGAGAGGAATATACGGATTCCATCTTTTGTAGTGAAATGTGTGAGGCTTAAAAGTGTTTAGGTTACAGTGGGCCCGCACTTCTAAATGACATGTGTTTTCTAACAAGAGCTCCAATTTAAAGTACAAAATCTGCTGTGTAATTCTATACATGTTTACTCAGAATGCAGTCCCACAGAGTTTAATGGGGCTTATTACAAAATAAATGTCCACAAAAGACTACTGACTTTGATCGCTACATGCTTGCTTCTTTGGCCAAAGAGACAGCATTTGTGATGGTTTTTGTAATCCAAACTTCCCCAGTATAGTGCTCTCCAGATGTACTGATCAACCCCACCATCCAAAACTAGCACTGTTTGCTAATGCTAGCTGAGGATGATGGACACTGTCATATAATATATCTGGAGGGCATATGGTTGTAGAATGCCAAATCCCCTTCTTTACTTGTTAGATTATAACTTCAGTTTTGGGAGATTACTTTTGTAACCATAAAACCTAAGACATGCTGCTTTCACAATGTAAACAACTTTCATTATTATAAACCACTGTCATTCCATAAGGCTTTATTTTTCATATTTCCTCTGTTTACCGGTACAAAATTCAGTGAAAGAAACACCTGGACCTCTGCCTGGATAAAAAGAAATAGTCCCTTTGCTTTGATTGGGAGAGAGAAAGAGGCAATTTAAAAGCCTTAGTGCAACAAAACAACGCAATTGTCTTAAAGCCTATAGAACAAAATTAAGTTAAGGTATGTTATCTGTAGATCAAACTGGTGACATAATCTAGATCTGACTCCTATTCTATAAACAAACTATAAGAACAGTTTGGGAAATCATTCCAAGGAAAAAACAATTACAGAACTTTTGGGGGAGAGGCTTTCAGTGCAGATAATAAAAACTTTATAGAGTTAAAACCATCAGTTTAAAGCACCAAAGGGCCTCATCATCAAGGAAGTTTAGATTTTCCCAGCAAATAAAACAAATTCAGCCCTGTCCACAGTGGCACTTCCTGCCTTTTCAAAAACACAACCGTCCAACCGTCCAAGAGATACTGCTCAAATGACAGCCCACATGCAGCCCCTCTGCACTATGAGAACAGACAGTGTGACTAATTTTGTCTATGAATTTCTGCTTTAAGAAGAAAGGTAAGTGTTAATCTAATTGAAAGTATGCAGACTGGAGGATTCAAGTACAATCTCCTCAAGACGAAGTACTATTCTTACATCCCACATGTATGCTATTTAAGCACAAAGCCTGTATCTGACAAACATCCAAGATAAGTAAGGCTACAAATGTCTTTAAGCACAAGGAAAACAACTTTCAGAGAAGTAGGAAGCCAAAGTGTCAATATCCTTTCCAACTACTTATGTTTAAAGTCATGTGGGAGAGATGACCCATTTTCCCCAACAGAACTGGATTCCGACAGATTGTTGTGTTCTGAAAACTGGGACTACATTGATCTCCATTGAAGCCAGTGAGGATAAAACTGCTGTAATACTATTGTTGCTACTATAACTTCTACTGGAAACATGACATTGCCATCTAAAAACAAATATGTACTCTGACAGAAACAAAGTATCTCGGATACAAATAGAATTTTTGTTTTGTTCTTTAACCCTAGAACTGTTTTCTTCTCCCAAACAGCAGGTGTGCTGAGGGACAGTGAAAAAAATGACATTAGTCATAGAACACAGTACATCTTGTATTCCATTTCAACAGACATATTAGTTGAGGTGTGACTGAGGATAGTCTTAAGTATGTGTGCGCCCGTGTGTGAGTATCAACGCTAGGGCTTCCTTGGGTTTCCTTCTCCAGAGTAGCATTATTGACATCTTAATGATTTAAATGGGACTTCTCCAAGGATGTTATGATGCAAGCAGTTTGAGGATCGCTGCCACTTAGAAGAAAAAAAAGAGCATCCTTTGCACTGCAGTGTCAAATCAACACAAGGAACACAAATGTACATGGCAATTTTCCTTCCCATCTGAAGGGAGGAATGTGTCTCAAGAGTTAGCAGCAAAGTCTTGTCAAATTCAACATTCCAGTGACTCCAGGTGCCTATATATCCTCAACGGAGTAGTGGTACCCTAGGGTTTTGGTAAACGCTTCTCATTTCACATCCCCACACCTGCAAATGACAGGATGGACGGTGCTCCCTCCCCGCGAGAGAAGTTTAAAAAACCCAAAGGAACAAAAGCGACATCCCGCAATCACCTCCCCCAGGTCTACACAGATAGATCCACGTGGACGCGACGTTGCGAAGGGCGTCCCTCGAGCCATGAAAACCGGCACCTGGTTAATCCAAGAGGCAAATCTCTCTTCCCCCGCGCCCCGCCACTCCCCGGGGCGCTAAGGAGCGAGAAAAAAAAGGAAAGAATCTTCCCACTTCCCAAATTTCGCAGCTGTAAAAACAACGACGCTTTTTGCCTAAGTGGCGAAAAGCCGCTATGTCCAGGCGGGTTGCGTGTGCTGTCGTGTCCTCAAAGCACCGATACCTCCCCAGAGGGGGGAAACAAGCGCTGAACAGACTCCAGTTGTCGCTCCCTCGCTGTGCCCAGAGGAGCACCTTCTCCCTCCCCCCACCCGCGCCATACCGTCCTTCCTGCCCCCCCGGCCCCGCTTCCAGGACTCTCCCCGCGCCTCTCCTCCCTCCTCCCCACACCAGACACGTCGCGTCCCTACTGGAGTCGTCGCCGCCGCCGCCTTCCTTCTCCTCCTCCTCCTCCCCCTTCTCCGAGGGACTTACTTTGAAAACTTTCTCAAAACGAGGCAAAATGAAGCACAAAGTTGTTATTAGAGTCTCTCTCTCTCTCTCTCTCTTTCCCTTTTGCGAGAGGTGTGCGTGTCGTGGTGGTGGGGACGTTGCTTATTTTCCTCTGTGAAAACCTGAGGGCTTTCTCTCTCTTTCCCTTCTGTCCCCTTCTGGGGTGCCTGCGAAGGCAGCGACGGGCCGGGGAACCCTTTGTTTTTTAAATCTGCTGTGGCGGACCCCGTCGGTCTCCTCTCTTTTTCTCTGCCTCTGCCCCCGCCTCCCCCAGCAGCGCCTCGGTTCGTCCCCGTCGGCCAGAGCGCCTCTTCGTTCTCCCCCGCTCCGCTCCGCTCCGCTCCGCTCCGCTCGGGCAAGGAAGGCTCCTGGCACTAGGCAGCGCTGTCACATGACGCCGGCGCCGCTCGCTCTGCCAGGCTCCCTTGGCCGACGGGGTAACTAGGAGGGCGGGAGGGAGGGGAGGGGAGGGGAGGGAGGGAGGGAGGCTGGGTCGGGTCAGGGAGGGGCGCGCGGATCACTCGGCCGGCGGGCGGGCAAGCAGGCAGGGCGTCTCCCCCGCTTGGCTTGGGCGGAGGCCTCTCGACACGCCACAATCCGAGCCAGGGGTCGGGGCGAGGCGAGGCGCTCTTTGGCTCCCGCCCTACTTGAAGAGCGCGCGCGCGCACACACGCACACACACACACCCGCGCGCTCACTCGCTCACACACAAACAAGTCGGGCACGCACTGACTCTTCCCTTCCCCGGGAGGCAGACAGAAGCAGACGGCGACGACTCCTCACACTCAAGTTAGCTACTAATTACCCCCAGCACCCGAGGAGATGAGGTGGAGCCGCCCCGCTGACAAACTGGCCCTTCCAGCTGCTGAGCGCCTCAGTCTCCCTCCTTCTCTCTTGTCAGGAAAAGAGGTGTGTGCACCTGGCACCCGCCTCGGAATTACACACACACACACACACACACACAGAGAGAGACAGACACACACCCTCCCTGGAAGCAAAGCTGCGGCGGGGAAAAACAACAGCGGCAGCAGCGCCAACGCACCACCCCCTCCCCCAAAACAAAGCTCAAAGGAGAGGAAGGGAGGCGTTCGCTGAGAGAGGCGAGAGGAGGCTCCTGCCTCGGCCGGGCAAATAGGTTCGTCACCACAAAGGCGCAAAAGGGAGACGACGCCTGTAGTCCCTGTCAGTGTAGGTGGCGTCCCCTTTGTTGTTGTGTGTCATCCAGTCATTTCGGACTTGGGGCGTCCCTAAGGCAAACTTATCAGAGTTTTCTGAGGCTGAGAGTGTGTGACCTGTCCAGGGTCGCCCAGTGGAGTTTCCATGGCCGAATGGGGAATGGAACTCTGGTCCCCAAGGCCCTCAAAGCACTACACTACGCTGGCATCCCCCTTACCTATAGAAAATCTTTTCCTGCTCTTAAAATGTGTTGTTAGTATCCTATGACATAGACTGGTTTTAGTGGGGAAATACCTCATGCACACTGACATGTACGGTATTGTGTATACTACACAAAAGGGTGGCACATGTAAATCCAGTGGCATTCTGTCTGCCACGGGCTGTCTGTTCATGGTAACTTTCAGGGAAATTATGTAGATACAATAATAATTTAGGGCACAAATATGGTACCCATTCCTGGTGCACTGGAGGAAATAAATGTGCCACATCAGAGAGTTTGAGAAGCATTGATCTACATCTTACTGTAAAAGAATTTGCTGACGGTTTACTTTTTCCTCTAACAACCATGTCGGAGCGGCCCCTGCGAGGCAGCCCTGCTGTCATGGAAAATGCACTTAACATGCTCTTCTCAACACTTTTTAAAAATATAATAAATGGCTGCTATCCTTTTAATAGCACCCAGAAATCTGCGCTCTGCACTCTGCAGCACCTGTAGGTGTGGTAGCTTCAGACTCTTCACAGTTCTTCACTTGGAACACATTATAGGCTGCTTGAAAAAGTCTATACAGCATAGCTCTTAACGTGTGGCGAGCCCACTGACTTTCTGTGGCCTCAATATGACTTTACCTGGTTGCGTATATGAAAGTCCTCAAATTATCTGTCTATTGTGCTGATTTGTTATGATGGTTGAACTAAATAAATATATATATAAAAAATTATGTTTCCGAGCTACCAGATCCTAATAAGTCACACAGGAAGTGACTGAGTGCCGTCTTCTACATGTGAGAGATAGTACTTTCTAAATCACAATTTGTGAAGAGGACTGTTCCAGAAGCCTTGCCAATGCAAGGATAGCCTGCTGAATGTATTTGGCCCATAACTAACTTCAGCCAATGTTATGGATTATGGAATGTGCAATCCAAAAGCGTCTGGAAGACCACTGCTACCCGGCATGTGCTAAGTCATGCTAGATATGTGGTTTTAAAATTATTGTAAGATACTTTCAGGTATACATTGAATGAATGAATGCGTGAATGAATAAAATTGTTTGAAAAGACACCAGAATGTCTATACTAATGACCAGAGAATAAGTGTTCAAATTCCTCCAACACTTTGGAGATACCTGTCCTCAGTCTGAGTTCTAATTCCACTATCACTCAACTCTATAGTAATAGAAAACATGATAAAGACTGGAGACTTGGCATTTGATACTCTGAACCGTGTATACTTCTCAGCTGCCTGCTGAGATGAGATTAGGGGTCATGGCATTTTGATGTTTGTGATGTTTTTGTTGATACACAAAATCCTGGGGCCTGTGGCTTGCAGAGTTCTCCAAACTTCCATCCTGTCTCCTGTCTGTGAAACTACTCGGTGAGATCCTGTTTGTTCTTCTGCAGGGTTATTAATCTAATTCAGTGGTTCTCAACCTGTGGGTCCCCAGATGTTTGTGGACTTCAGCTCCCAGAAGCCCCAGCCACTATGGTCAATGCTCAGGGCTTCTGGGAGCTGAAGTCCAAAAACATCTGGGGACTCACAGGTTGAGAACCACTGATCTAATTGTTCCAAATTCCATATGGAAGTTATGCAAAAGGTGTTGGGGAACTGTGACTGTGCCATCTATAAGCACTGTGCAAGGCATAGGAGCAGTTATTATGGTGACTGAAAGAAAATTCTGTTACAAGTGTCTTTCCCCCCTCTTTTAGGATGGGATGGGCAGTGGCTGTGGCTCACTCAGGTGCTCTTCTATCATCAGGGCCAAGGGTCTAAAAATTTTGGCAAGACAGAGATTGAAATTGTCATCTTTCCCACAACTTTTCTCCCCCATTGTATTTCCCAGCAAGGAAGTCCAGTGGAAAGCAGATGTCAGCCCAATACTGGTCAGAGGCACCCTGATTAATATCATAGAACACCCTCTCTCCAGTGTTTTAGGAAAGGTGGGCAAGAGCATAACCATTTGGGATTAGCTATGGAGGGCAAAATGAAGACACTGCCCCCCAAGTAAGTATTCTCTCTCCATAAAATTTTCTTCCATTCCCCAAATTTCTAGCATTGCAAAGAGTGAGACACTGAAAATCATTTACACCTACTACTCTTATATTAGCTGTGTTCGCATTCTGTTGGTAATTTTGCCAACACATGTTCTTTAGATGCCCAAACTGTATACTCAACTGAACTTTTAAGTTACTGCAATGCTAGAAATTTGAGGAGTAAAGGAAAATTCCATTGCGAGCATAACTTTATTTGGAAGGGAAATGCCCTCATCACACGTACATCTGTGGCTACACCCCAGTCTTCCATAACATGTTTCTCAGGTGCCCACCTTCCTCTGTGTGAAAGGTTGGCAGGATGATTTATAGTGCTCACAGCTTACAGAAGTATTTATCCCTGGCTGTGCCTTTCTTCCTCTCAGATTTTCCTAGTGAGACCCCCAAGGCCACACATCTTCTCCAGCAGCATGGTACTACAGTTGTCATGATGAGCACGCTAGTAGATTTACTGAAGATTGGTAAAGGGAGCAGATCTCTTAGGGGGCACAGATGGAATGAGTGCTGCTACCAAGCTATAGAAGCTGATCTTTGGGAGAAGGAAGGATGCTTATCCTTCTGGAATGGTACCCACTACCAGGCAAAATGACAAGGGATGGTTGTGTAGACTGTGCCCAGGGCAATGCACTGGTTGGCCCCTGCAGTACCTGTCCATTGGTCAGTGCAACACCCTTTATTAGCTTACCTTTCCCAGTATGAAGCTTTATCTTTGACTGGAACATGAGACAGAGGCCCATGTAACTATGTCCTTGTTCCACCTGCTAAGGCCCTTCTTAAAGCCCTGTGTTCCTGAGTGCATGTGTGGGGTTTTAGGCTGTGGCTAAAGGAAGGTAAATGGCCTTATATATCTGATGACTCTCTGCTGCTGTAACTGAGTATTCAGTGAAGTAATCTGTGGAAATGGTAATTTGCATTCAGGGAGCTGTTTTTCCCCACCCCCAGAAATGCAAAACAATCATGGAGCCATATTATACCTTTTCATGCTCCCATTGCCAGCATCCTAGGCCCATGCCTGTGAAAACTCTACTCAGCTATCAAACACACTAGGTGAAGTTGACCTCACAGTGTTTCTGTAAGAATAAAACTGAGCCTTGAGCTCTGCGGAGGAAAGATGGGATATACATGTAATCACTATGAATAAATAATGTTATTTATAATCTTGTTCTTAGATTTTGTGAACCAAAAGACTGGATAGATTTTTTAAAACATTAAATTCATATATAGGAGCCTGATTTGAAAGCTTATGTGCATGGGACTGGCTATTTCAGTTACTTCCAAAGAAGGACAAATAATTGGCTTTGGTAATCTGTTTTTAATCTTAGTTCAGGGGTAAGCCATTTGTGGTGCTCCTAATGTTGCTGGATTGCAACTACCATCATTCCTTGCCACTGACTGTTGTTTGACCTAGCAAGAATTTCAGGACAGCAATAGGGAGGGTCACAAGTGGCCCATTTCATCTTAGTTTTATAAGAAGTGTGGCTTTATTTTTTGTGTTTTGAGGATATTCCTGAAGCCCACAGTGACTAGTATAGTGTCAAGAATAAAAGCTTAAATATCTTGGTTGAAGAGAATTTGTTTTTCTATTTTGGATTAACCAGTGTTTCTGTCTGACTGAGGCAGCTTGATGCTCCAGTTCATATGTTGCAGCACCATAGCCTGCATTATCATGCTGTATGTGGGACTAATTGTGAACAAGGAGCATTCCAAGAAGACCAAAGCTCTTGGAATGTGTTGGCCAAGTGATGTGGCATATTGTGGTGTGGCAGCCAACCCAGGATAGCAATGATTTGGTTCACGTGCTGCTTGTTGTTATGTGAAACAGGAGATGTGGTAAGCAATCTGAGAATCCAGTCTCACTACACGTGACAGCTAAACCTGGGAACTACAGTGCATGCAAATCTGAGATCAGCCTATTGGTTTGCTTTGGTGAATTTCTGGATATCAAGATCACATCAGGGTTCTATATTCCTTATGGGCTTAAATATGGTAACTATATAGCCAAAGCAGTCGTTAGCCATAACCAGTGATTTAGTTTTTTTAAAAAATATTGCAAAATATCTTGTAACAAGTGGAGACTCTCTCTGCCCCCAAAACCGACTGTGCTCACAAATTTCATTGGAGATTATAAGAAAATTCATTGATTTCAGATCCCGGCTATTATTTTGTTGCAAACTTTTTTTGTAGACACATCATTATTTATGTGGGAGAGGTGGGTGGTGACATCTTACTTTTGACTTGATAGAGCAGTAAAAATGTAGATAGGTGCCCAGTATTGTTTGGACTCTATATAATAAAATGTAACTGCAGGAGTAGGGAACTTTGGTTTTCCCAGATGCTGTGGACTACACAGTCTCTTACATTGTTCATGCTGGTTGGGAGTCCAAGTCCAAAATATCTGGGTGTGCCAAAGATATTTTCCCTGATTTGATCATCAAATCATCTACCTGATTTGAAAACTGCTTAAGTTATAAACATGCATCCTCCAGGCTAAGTACTTCAGAATCCCATACAAACTTAGTTCCTGTCCTATAGCAGTATTACTCTGTATGAGGATGGGTGACCTCTACTTTGGTGATGGAACTGCATCGGAAAAAGTACAATATCTGAAAGAAAGCTGAGAAGACCTGGCACTGCTTCACCTTAGGTGAGTCACAAAGACCATAGGCAAGTCATTCTTCCTAGATGTAGTTTAATGTTGGGTTTCATGTGATCCTGTTGCACCAATTGAACCACTGATAAGCTGGCTGTGGGTTCATATTAGCTGTGGCTTTACATCAGAGTCAAGAAAATCCTATGAAATTCATGGAGTTGCCTTAAGTTGGCAGTCAACTCAAACGCATGTGTGTGCATGCATACACACACAGACACACACATACATACCTCTTTTTCATTTTTTGTCCTTCAGAAAAATAAAAATAAAGCTGTATCTCACAAGGTTGCTGAGAAGATGAGTAAGATGAAGTTTGCAAAGTGTATTGAAAGCATGGTAACTAACAACATAAGAAATGGCTTTCTTGGCAGTGGCACCCTGACTATGGAATGCCCTCTTGAAAGAGGTTCACTCAGTGAATCTATGTTGAAATACTTTTGGCACCAGGTAAAAACATTCTTATTCATCCCGACATCTACACTTGTTCTGTATGTTTTAACTGTTAAGGATTTTATCTGCTGTTTTATTGGTTTGTGATATAATCAATTGTTTACTTCCCTGAAATCCTGATAGGATGAAAGGCAGTATATAAATGTTTTATATAAATAAATCAGGTGATATCCATGCATGCATGTAGTTCCTGATAGTTTTTCCATATGTGAAAGGCATATAACAACAACAGTGACGGCAACAACAAAACAATAACTGCATGTATAACAATAACAGCAACAACACATGAAAGAACTATCTTGATCTTTGCATAATGAGAATGCTGTCTAAATAATACCTTGGTTTCTTTTGTGTCTCCTTTCTATTCCCAGCTACAAATATGAAGGCATGGTGGAGAGAACAGAAAATTGGGGGAGAAGCGTAAAGGGATCCGACAAACATTTTTTAAGGGGGAGCTCAGTGTTGGCAGGCAGGTTGTTACGAATTATGCCAATTTGCATGTATTTGCAGGGAGAGGGTAAATGCCTTTTCTTATCAATTATCACTGAAACATCCTTAAATGTAAAGACTCCTAGAAGCACAGTGTGTATCCATGAGTTCAGTATCACTAAGGCCATTTCTGCACTATACTGTTATAGTGCTATTATTCCACTTTCAACATCCTATGGAATCCTGGGGTTTGCAATTTAGGGAGGGGGCCCTCCCTAAACTTCAAACCCTAGGATTCCATAGGATGTTGAAAGTGGAATAATAGCACTATAACAGTCTAGGGCAGAAATGGCCTTAGTTCCAAGTAAATGTGTATAGGATACGTTGTTGTTGTTGTCATGGTAGTGGTGTACCTTCAAGCCATCTCTGATTTATGGCAACCCTAGAGTGAACCTGTCATGGGGTTTTCTTGGCAAGATTTGTTCAGAGAGGAGTTGCCTTTCCCTTTCTTTGAGGCCAAGAGAGTGTTCCTTGCCCAAAGTCACCCAGTGGGTTTCCATGGCCAGCCCTGATTTCCAGAGTTGTAGTCCAACATCCAAACCACTACACCATGCTGGCTCCCTGGATACACTGTAGCCTGTCCTTATTATTCCTTGGAGGACTTAGTGACAATGCTTATTTAATATTTCTTAGCGCATGATCATTTTAGTATACTTCTAGTTGATAAAGGAGTCTTAACTACATAGAAATCTTGGTTGGCCAGTTTTGCCAGAACATTTCAGAGGTGGCATTCAAGTTCCTCTTGACTCAAGAGGAACCCCGTTTCAGGTTCATGGAAGCTTTTCTGTACCCCTTGCAAAAATATTATGTTATTCCATTGGAAAGTTTGGAAATGTCAGGAAACAGAAAAAAACGTTTCTCTTTTGAAATTACTGAAATGCCTTTTTAAGAGAAAGTTCCACTTGCTTAAAATGTTAACGATTGGGTTGTATGATGATTTGTATGGTAAAACAGTATGCAATATTGAAATAATTCCTGTGCATACACCTCTGACTGTTACTACACATGTTAATAAAGCATTCCTGTGAACTATGAGTTGTGTGTAATACTACTTCCTTTCATCTGTTTGGAATCTATTGCCTATCCATTTGATTAGATGATGCTGAGATCTAGTATTAGAGGATGAATTAAAATCATACCATTGTATAAGAGCAAACAGGCCAACAGTTCATTTATTTTATCTGTAGACAAATTCCTGGAGTCTTATGTATCTATTCTGTCTCAGACATGTTTAATACAGCCCTTATCTTACTTCACCTCTAGCCATTCTGCAGACATCACAGTGCTGCGAAATCTGACCTATAACTGTGGAAAATATCACACATGCATTCTGGCCTAGTTGTAAAAATGAGTTGTAACACAAGATGTCTGGCTAAGCAATTATACATCATGCCATTAAGAGTTGCTATTGAAATATGGTCATGTAACTCTTAAAAGTAAGCATTATTTTATGTTACAAGGCTATAAAAGTATTTCAAAAAATAAATGCAGAAATTAACCTGCCCATTTAGTGTCTGCAGAACGCTCAGAATATATTTTGTTAGGATGTTGCGTTGGAGAGGCTGTGCTGTTGCCACATATGTATGCGTAGATATAAGATGTAATAAATGTAATACCACTAATTATAGCTCTGATACTGCTTCTCTTTTACACAGGTAACCTCCCACATGTTGTGCTGATAGTTAACCAGTGAAACTGAGGACAGGATTGTCAGGTCATGCAAAATTGCCAAAAAACGTATTAGATATTCCTGTTGAAGTTTTTTCAAAAACAAGAATTTTGCAGCACCTTAAAGACTAACAACATTTATTTGTTATAAGCTTTTTCTAGGAATCCATTCCATTCAAAAATGTGTGTGGCATAGTATTAGTTGGCAAATATTTCCTTTTTTGCTCTATTTTAATAAACAATTATGCGCGCGTGCGCGCGCACGCACACACACACACACCTATAAAGAAAGAAAGTTGCTTCTGGTTTCTCATGCAGGTCTTTTGTCCCCTTTCATTATTATTCAATATATGTTGGTACATACCTAAGGCTTCATTAGATTTACTAATAAGAATTACTAAGAAGAACTGTGACTTGATTCTTTCTTTTAATAAAACTATGATCAAAGATGGAAAATCTGATAAATGCCAAATGTAAGTCGAATACTTATATTGACTCTTAATGTTATCCTAATGCTAAGGACACTGAAGTGATACTTTGTATGCAATATTGCTGCCTGTGGTGAGTTCCAGGTCTCTTAAAAGGCAGTAGTACAGTCATTGAATATTAGATGGTCACTCTCAGCACTCACAGTGGTATGCTACAATCAATGGTGGCATATACCATTAGCATGATTTGCTCTCTTGCATTACATTAATTGCTTTAGAATTTGGGGTGCACATTTACTATCACAGGGAACTTGGTCATGAAAATCATCCTAGTTTGGTCCCAACTGTCTAAAATTTTACTTGATTTTAAAATGTCTCTATTTCTTGTGGTTCCGAACAGGTATGCTACCTAAAATGAAATGCAATGGATTGCTAAGGGCTTGTACCAAAATTATAAGGGGTGCTGCATTTTAATTTATTTTGCTACTGTTCAGCTTAATGTGATTAATTTTTTTTAGGTAGTTCTCAAACAAATAATAATTCCACAAGTGTCAATATTAGAATAACAAAAAAGGCCTTGTCTGGAACCAGCAAAGCTGTGTTAAAATCAATGCAGAATTTGTTTGAGTGACAAGACTGTCTATATGCCAGAGGTAAGTAAAGAACTGGTACTTATGCTACCTACTCAGCCAACTTTTAGAAACAAAAAACCTTCCCATACCATTAAAGTGTTTATAGTTTTTTCCCTAAGTGACTCATTCAATTTGGAAGATGTCTTGGGTTTGCAGATGTATATGTGTGCAGCAAGGCTTGGGATTGTCTTCTGTTTCTGTCCTCTTGCCATA
The DNA here is from genome assembly GCA_948472985.1 of Iguana delicatissima. Classification (NCBI taxonomy): domain Eukaryota; kingdom Metazoa; phylum Chordata; class Lepidosauria; order Squamata; family Iguanidae; genus Iguana; species Iguana delicatissima. The sequence continues at coordinate 456,118 of CAOKZL010000176.1, forward strand.
CCCATCTTCCATGCAACTAAGGTGAAATAGACATGGGTTCTGTCCTTGCATGGCTACTTAACAACACACATAGGCTTGTGTGGAGGTTCAGTGTGATGGGGTGATTCTGAGTTTCCTCTCCAAAAGTACCTCTATGTACCATGGAACAGCTTCAACGACTTGCTGTTATCCAGATGTTTTACACTGCTTCTTATCACATCCAACAAGCATGGCTAGGCACGGCAGGCATAATCTAACACATCTGGAGGGAATCAGGGTAGAGGGTTCTAAGCATCTGCACAAGGCTATTGCAGTGTGTTTCAGGGTGTGTTCTTATGAGGTTTTTACTGTTGTTGTTGCTGGATGTGAATAAATTATATGAGCAATGTATCAAATATGAAACATACCTGTATATATTATTATTCCACTTTCTCTTTAAAGCACACTTCTATGAAACCCAGTGGTAGGAACCACAACTTGGAGATATATCATTATGTGTTTCATTCTCTTACTCTGCATGTCTGTATGCAGACATATGAACAGACACACATGCACTTATAAGGCTCTATGAATTTCAAAAACTATTATGTTGCATTTTCAATACTGATGCAAGTTGCTATTTAACTGAAATCAGTGTCTTTGTGTTGTTTCAAATTGTATTGAGGTTTTAAATGCTGTTTTAAGTGTTAAATGTTTTAATATGCTTTTAGTCTTTTACAGTTATTCTTACTCCTTTAAAATTGTTCTAACTTGATTTATTGTACACTGCCATGAGATCCTTGTATATAGATCGGGATATAAATATTTCTATAAATAAATAAATAAATATTCAGTATGTATTTTCACAATTCTACTTCTGCTTGTCATAAAGACAGGTAAGGAACAAGCCAATGAAGTGAAACCACAAACTAATGGGAATAAAACATGAAAATAAAACAAAGTCACCTGCTTTTCCTGAAATTTTTAATTACACACTATATAGAGATGAGTAGTAGAGGTGCATAGTATTTTGCAGTCTTAACCAATTAAAGGAGTTATCCTAAGACATCAGAGAGGGCAGCTGATGGGCAAATAGATGTTGTGCCCCCCCTTCATCACCAGACAAGGACACCCATAACTGAAGAAGGGCATTGGTATCTGAGGTGTCCTTGCTGTGATAATGAAAACTTCTGCCATCATCATTCTTTTGCTGTACCATTTGCAATGGCATTAGATAGAAAAAATGGGGAAACATGTTGGGAAGGATTGGCTCATCCTGAAATTTGAGATGTTTCTGGTTTTAAATTGAGCTCATATTGAACTTTGAGGCTTTTTTTAAAAAATGTATATAATGTATGTGCCTTTTGAACAGACTTCTCCTTAATACAATTTTGCCTATTATGTAATGATTTCAAGCAATGTTACTGATATTTAAGGTCAGTTTTACTAATACACATATTTTGGTACTCATGTTTTAATTGGAAAATTCCATTCCCAAAGTAAAAGAAGCGCAGACTCAAAGGATAACCGAGTTTTGGTTTATATATTTATTTGAAAGTCCAAGAGTAGGTAATGATAAAAACAAATTCCTCTTCTCTGCCTTGAAGCCATCCATTCTTTTGCTTGAGCTGACATGACCCCAGTAGACCTAGGTCCTTTCCGCAGCTTACCGGATCCTGGTGGTGTCCCGTGGGGATCTCAGTACAGCCTCTTCCAGGAGGGAAGCATGACAGAAACACTCCCCTCCACTTTGGCTGCCTCAGTGAATGGAGGAAGTGCGATGGCTCTGTCTCTTCCTTCCGCAGTGCAGCCAGGTACTGGCCGAGCTATTGCACTTCCAGGACCTCCGCACAGCAGGTAAGTGCAAGAGGGCAGCAGGGTGGGGGGGCTGCATGATTGCCTGTCATTGACAGGGAAAACCCGCCATTGATTTACTGCATGATTGCACTGCCTGGGGAGAGGAGGAAGGGATCTGGACAACATCATGCACAACTGTCATCTGAGTCCTGTTCTTCTCCTATCCCGAATGCAGGATGACCACATCTTGCTGATAAGACCCTAGAAGAGACTCTGCCACAGACTTTCCCACTGAGCTATGCAGCATTGCTGCAACAACTTTCAATTGACTAAAAGGGCCCCCAGTTGATTGAGTAGTATTCTTTTCTTTTAAACGTATTGTATTTGACCCATGATATAATTCTGCCTATGGAACTATTCCATCAGCCAGAGAGGGTAGTCCCGCCTCCACGCCTGCCAACTTTTCCTGCCTGCCCTCAAAATCTGCTCTGATGTGAATAAATCCTCTGGAGCAGATTTTGTGGGGCACAGAGGTCTGCTAGAAGAAGAGGTAGAAACTTCTGTTGTGCTAGTGGACTTCAGCTAGTGCTATGTTGGACTCAACTCATTCTTTATACTGCAAGTGTTCAAAAAATGTCAAATGGCAAACTCCATCTTAACAGAGAGGAGTTGAAGCTTCTCTAATAAGATTATGCTTGCTTTGACAAATGCATATATTGCTTTGGATCCTAAAATGTCCTAATTTAAGGGACTTATTGGAAGAGAGGTTTCCTGTCCGCTCTTTCCCACTACAATCACCCCACCCACTAGTTTCACCCTCTATTCCCTTCCACAATTTTAGGGGAAAATCACCAGCATTCTCTAATGATGGTGGAAACTTTTTTTTTAATAAATTCTTTGAGTTAGTTTGCATTAGAATCCAAGTCATTACCTAAAAATAAAATGTGCTTCTTGCTTCAGAGTTATTGTGTGACCCCTATGAAAATTTATGCAGGTCTAACTGATAGCTTGATTAATCATCTAAAATTTATGTAATCAAGCTACTAAACTGTCTGCTGTAATACAGACAAATTTAGCATGTGTTATCATTTATCAAAAAAGTTAGCAGGAACGCTTTTGATTAACAAAATGCATTGAAAACATAGTATATGGCATAAACAGTAAAGTGAAGGGCAGATAAAACTGCTTCACCAGCTCCTCCCAGCATGTTAAAGAAGCATCAATTTGTAAGTTTGGCCACTGAAATGGAAATCATATGAAAACTGGAGGCTGCTGAAAGATGCATTTTTAAGCAACTTTCCAGGGGGTTTGTAGAAAGTTCAAAATGTTTCTGTTTACTTACACAAGGCTTACCTGACCTGCATGTTTCTTATCACGTGTATATGTCGTTAGCATTGGATAAAATGTTTACTGAAACATGTTGAACTGCTCTTCTTTTTTGTGGTGTAGGAACCTATCCCTACTCTTTTCATATTATTTCTACCAGATTTTCTGTTAAAGAAGTAATACCCAGGAACATAACTTCATTAACTGATGTATACCTGTATCTGCAAACTTCAGAATCAATGATATTCACAATGCAAATGGAAACAATTTGGAAATGTAACTCCCCCAATTAATTTTCTCACTCTATACTTTGCCTCTTATTCCCCCCATGTGCATTTCAAGATATGTTTATTTTGTGTGAGTTAGTAGAGAATTATGGCTCAGCGGGCAGGAGACACTAGAATAATGATCATTGTTGTATAGAATTCTGTGCTCTTCTCAGATTGTGGTCTTCCTCCCTTCTAGCTCATTTGTTTGCTTGTGCACATGCACATACATGCATGAGTATACAATAACACAAATTAATATTTGCTATTATGCATGCTTCCTGAAAAAATGCTTTAGATTAATTCAATCAGCTCTGCCCTTCCATGATAGCAATATAATTCCTACAACTCAACAATTCCAGTTGTGTTCCTAGGAATAAGATGATTTGTAATGATGGACAAGTTTTCCTGACAGGAAATGCAATTGCTATCAATGCAATTTCAAGAGAATTTTAGTTAACATTCTACAGTAGGAATAAGGAACTTGTGGCCTTCTGTTTGCTGTCATTGGACTCCTGCTCCCGCTGGCCACAATCAGTGAAACCATTAGGCACAGATGATAGGACTTGTAGTCTAATGACATCTGTAGGTCACCAGGTTCCCCACCCGTTCTCATGGGATATTTGAAATAAATGTGCACAACAAATGCCTGATAGAGTTTTTTTTTCAATGAAAAGCTGTTGTCACGGGTTGTACTTTTGAGTGAAATGTGTTGGAAGGGAGCCAAGTTAACCCATTCAATACTATTTTCAATTCAAAAATTATCTGGCTCCTTTCCCTAACAGGGTCCCTTGTATTTCGAATCCATTAGGGAGAGCAAGAGAGGCAGCTGGCATGAAAAGAGTCTGGTAGCTCTTCAGCTGAAAATTATAGTCTCCAAATGTTGGTTTTCCATCCTTATCTATCAGTCTATCCATCAACTCAAGTTTAATTACACAGGCCCTTTCTGCAATGTCCTCCCATCTCAGCATGGGGATGGGAGAGGAGCGGGACTGTGACAACGCTTCTGCGTGATGTCGTTGTGGTCCCGATCCTTTCCTATTCCCAGGCAGCACGATCATGCATTAAATAATTGACAGGTTTTCCCTGTCAATGACCTGCAATCGTGCCACCATCCCACACTTACTTGTCCAGCTCAGTCTGAGAAAGTGCCCAGCTGTGCTTTGGAACGAAGAGGCATGTCCCTTGCACTCTCTTCTGCAGGGAGCCGGTCCGGTGTGGAGGGGACCACTCTCATTGTGCTCCCTTCCCAGCAGAGCCACTGCTGAGAACGTCACCAGGGGACGACACAAGAAGGTAGAGTCCCAAAAGGGCCACAGACTTTGTTGTAGTTTATCATTTCTCTTGTACGCTGTTTGTTTATATGAGGTAAGTGTGAAGGTCTACACATGTGCCTGATGCCAACACAGAACGCATCTTGGAAACACTGAAAAATACTCTATTTCAGGATTCTCTAGGGAAATGCAGATTATTTTTCCCCCAGCAACTATATACAGTTGGCCCTTCATATTTGTGGGTTTGACTTTCATAGATTTGATTATTTGCAACTCCAATCCCTGCCCCCCCTCCACTTCAGGCACTCCTTTCCCAGGGGAACCTTCCCTCTTGATGGCTCTGATCAGGCCACACAGGTCTTTAAAACCTCCCTCTGGTCCTCGCGCTCCTCCACCAGCTGATGCCTGGCCAGCTAAGGACGCATCACAACCCGATTTCTCACCAGCACAAACCCTCTTCCGATGCCCCCACACACCTAAGGAATGAGATGGGAAGTATAAGGCTAAGATGCCAGTCTACTCCTTTCTTTCTTCTTTCTCTGACCTGGTTTGGACCCTGGGTGTCTGTTCTCCCCACCATGCCTCAGCCCCCTTTCCACACACAAACACACATTTTGATATTAGTGATTTTTCCACTTTGCAGTGGTCCTGCATGCCTAACCCTAGTGCATGTGGAGGGGGGGACTGTAAATGAGGAATGGGCAACATGTAGCCCATCCATTTTTGCAGCTCCTGCCACCCAATTTGTGACCCTCCTGTCACATTTTGGCAATGCAGCAGGGCCTCTCCATGTGACTTGTCTTAAGGTGAATTTGCAATGGAGTGAGGTTGATGATGCTACACTGACCCGGAGTAATGAATAAAGAAAATCCCTTTACCATTTCATTTAGATAGAATGAATATTGTTGTTGTATGCCTTCAATTCTTTTCCAACTTATGGTGACCCTAAGGCAACTCTATTGTGAGTTTTTCTTTGCAAGCTTTGTTCAGAGGCGGTTTGCCTTTTATCTTCCTCTAAGGCCAGGAGAATGTGACTTGCCCAAGGTCACCCAGTGGGTTTCCATGGCTGACTGGGGATTTGAACCCTGGCCTCTAGAGTCATAGTCCAATGCTCAGACCACTATTTCACACTGGATCTTAAAAATGAATGAGTTCAGGTCAACTCAACTGAAACACCCCTGTTGTGTGTAATGTGCAGCAGGATTCTCATCTGTCACAGAGGGGTGTCTTAATATTATTCCTTCCAGCATTTCCCAACTTGATATGGTTAACCATGTTATATTTCCAGTGAAGAAAAAGCAGGACTGAGCAGATTTTAAGCAAATTGAGTAAGAAAATAAATAATAAAATTTAAAGGGGGGAAAGGCATTAAAAAGGCACTTGCCTTTCATGGGATCTTTCACTATAGATTGAAGCCATCATGGTTGCATCTGTATCAGAAGACGAGAGGAAAGTAATCTCATGCAACAGAGCCATCCAAAGAAGCTTTCTTAATTTTCTGTGATTTTAACACAGACCTGTGCTGGAGTAAAGTTTTCAGAAATGAGACTGGCTTAGTTAGCTGACCTGAACTATTTTCGGGTTAAGAAAAAATGTATTGTTAGAGTTTCATATGTTAGAATATGCACAACTGTTTAGTGACACTGCAAGCACCTGAAATGTGAGAAGAGAATTATCCTGTAAGGCTGGTTTTTCGTCCTAGAGAGGGTGTGGTATCACTTTAATAAGTAAACTAAATAATTACTTATTTACAGATTCAGCAAACAGGGAAATCACACTGGCTTTTGAAATACATGAGGGCCTTTTGAGGGAGCAGAGAAGGTGGTGGATCTGGATTTGAGACATCAAATATTGCCTATAGCTTATTTGAGTGGCCTTAGGCCAGTGGGTATGTTTCATTCTGATGAGCTTCAGAGATCTATGGTAACATAAGTGAGACTCATAAAGCACTTTATGTGTTTTTTTAAAAAGGCTAATTCAGTGATAAATAATATTTGTTTCTCTGGAACAGGAACACTATTGACATTGTTCTGCTGAAAAGGTCAGACTACGAAGTTTTCCTTCCTCTTACAAAGGACAAATCAGCTTACCTGCCATATTATGAATATGGAGGCTGACCAGTTGAATCTAACACTGATGATAGATCAATGTTCTATGTGGCACCTCAAAGCAGCAGCCTGGCATAAAGAGAGAAGGATAGGCAGTGTAACATGCACAGCTGTGTTCTCTTTGCTGTTCATTTCTGTCTCTTAATTTCTCCTGTTTCAGACAGATACTTCACCCTACCTCGTGGTAAAACCAACCTTGAGCTTTGGCTTTGGTATTCTATTTTGTATAATTGCACTGCTGAGAATCTAGATTATTATTATATCGTCATCACTGCCATCTTTATCTCCAGGTGCCCAAAGTAGCAACAATAACGTAATACCAGAACCCAGAAACGACATGAAATGTCCAAGACATGTACCAATACCCATCAACATTTCACAGAAGAAGGTGTGTTACCCTGATTTCTGGGGTCCCTTGGGAGACACCTTAATGTGCTCCACGTGATGGGGAATGGAAACTAGCCAGAGCATGAGCAATAGCAATGTGAGAGGCAGGGTAACCTAGTGGGGTGTTTTTACCCAGTTTTTACAGGGTCAGGCCAAGCCAAAAACCAAATGAAGACGTCAAATAAATGGTTTTATTGAATGAAAGTCTCACACACCAACACAATCACTCACACACTCACTCAAGACCTATTAAGAGGCAAAAGAGAGGAAACTGGATAGGGGAAATATTGAAGGGACTGTAGCTGGGGTAATACTGTACTTTTTCCTGAAGTCCTTGGTCTGGGAAAAACAGCGAAGAAGTAGAGCTCAGCATGGAGAGGGCTGAGGGGATTACTCAACAGATGGAGAAACGGTCTGCTGGGATAACTGGGAGTGATCCAAAGAACCGCTCAAAAACTGGGACTATTTGTAGGAGAAAGAGTGCCTGGAGGGCTAATCCTTTCCGTGGGAGAACAATGAGTGTCGCAACGAGAAAGAAGCTCCACAGTGGCAACTTCCTTTGCATGATGGGATTACGAGGTGTTGCCAAAGTTTCAGGATCTTCAGTTGCATTGGGTGGTAGTGTGAATTTATGCAGATGGTCCTTGCCTAATATGATCTTACGGTTATCAATGCTCAACTTGGGGCAAGCACACTAATCCCCACAAGTCAGCTTCTCAGGGGCTGAGGATCCTTTGTCTACTATGGGTTTGCACAACTTGAGGTCTCCTGGGGCTACATGACGGGGGAGTGGACAGGCCTGACCTGGTTTTCGATCATTTGACCATGGCTGCCTACATGCTCATCCAGGTGACCTCTCAGGTACATTGAATCATATTTTAATATCAAAATTGTAGACCCTGGGACAGGGTTTTCCAGTGAGGCAACAGGTGTGTGTATAAGTTATTAATGAGGAAGAACGCCCAAACTAAGTGAGGCTGCAGCAGTTTCTTTTTGCATGAGCATACTGGGAAAGACAACATTCTCCCCAAAACCTTACCACCCTGCTGAGTTCAGTGCAAATTACTTTTGCACTTTGAACTCAGTTTGCAGCATTTTGAAGTAAGCTGAAGACAAAGGGAGAAAGTGGAAAGAAGAAACAGAAAGGCCCTTTCTACACGGGGGACGGGGAAATGGGGTAGCGCACGCAGGGACGGATCTTACCTGAAAACGGGTTGCTCTGTCCCTGCGGGGAGCGCGCGTTCGCCGCTCCACACGCTGGAGAATTTCGGCGGTGTTCGGCGGCGCCCAAAATGGCGGCTGGCGACTTCCGGCAGCGCTCCACCAATTAGGGCAGCGTGCCAGCCGGAAGCCCGCCCCCTGGGCAGCTCTGCAGGGATGCGCTAGCGCGTCCCTGCAGTTTCAAACGGGGCGCTGCAACGGGTTAGCGCGCTCGCGTTTTTAAAAACCACATGAAATGTGGTTTTTAAAAAACGCGCCACGCAACCCCTTGTGGCTGCGCTAGGGCGGTTTAAGGTGTGGAACCTCCACTTTTCAAACTGCCCTAGTGCACCCCACGGTGTGGATGACCTCCGGATGAGGTCGCCCTAAGCCGTTTTTTTTTTACCCTGTGTGAAAAGGGCCAAAGTGAGACTGTGCAAGCACAGACTTCCTTCAGCAAGATTGAAAACACTGATCTGTACCGCTAAAAAATAAATAGTGTTAGTGAAGCAGGGGACAATGCTTTTGAAAGATTTCTGAAAATATAATGCTAAAATGTTTGTTTTTCAGGGATCCCAAAAAAGTATAACAGGCCTCAGACCTGTCCTAAATAAACAATGTGAATCAGAAGAACTCTGCGTACTATAAGAACTTCAGTATTGTTGAACTCATGTAGTCTAAACCAGAGGTACCTAGACACATCTAAGACTCGTTAAATTCAATGGGACTTGAGTTAGTCCTAGGTGACTTTATCAGGACTGAGACCATTAGCCGCTTTCACTGATCCATATGGGATTTTCACATTAAAATGGCTCAGTGTGGGACGTTCTTCACTACTTTCAGATACCCCATTTACCTCATGACAAAGCAGTAAGTTGCTTTTGTTTTTTCTTCCCAGTGACATTGCACATTTATTTCTGATATGCCATACAGCTGATAACTAGTAAAAAAGGTTAGGTGCAGTTATGATCGTTGCAATAGTGTCACAGTTGTGATTAAGTAGTGATTACAAATATAAAGCAGTTATGTACTAGTAAATATAGATAACTGTTCTGTATTCATGATTGCTAGTTAGTCATGATTATGAGACTATTGCCACAATTGTACCTCCCTCCCCACACTTGTTTCACTGGGCATCGGATGCATGGAGAGAAGGAAGTCCATTCTGTGGGTGAATGATATCTCCATCAGGTTTACTGGGGTCAGGCCAAGAGAAGTTACTTAGTTACATATGCTTAACTAAGTGGCTGACATGGAATACTGGCCATGGTATTTTGAAAAGTTGTAGGCCTAATTGTCAGAGAAAATTTGTACGCTAAATATTGATGAACTGTACCTTATTTTCTATGTAATAGAATGGACATTGCGTTCTTTCCCTTGCATCCTTAAGTTCAAGTGATGTAGTTTTGAATTTTAATATCTAGATGCCATGGGTGTGATTATCATATCATTAGGGTGTGACAGATATAATTTAGAGCTTCACAACATTGATTTTTGGGAGGAGCAATTTAAACATCTTCTAGACACTAATGCAGGTTAAATAGTATAAGAAGCCACCCTCCCTATGTAAATATTAATTTCATTACAGATTAACAGCCAAACTCTCAAATTATACTGTGAGGAACTAAATGGGTCACATAATCATGTCTTTTAGCAACAGCTAACTTAATTTGCAAAGATTTTTGGTCTAGCTGTTGCTTTTCTAGGCTGCACAGATGTATGATAAACTGGATCACCAAGGTGTCTTCAGACACCTCACTTGCCACCCATCAGATTCTATGCCCTCTCTCTTTTAAAATTCATCTGGAAGCCTGGCGTGATAGAAGACTGATGCACCCATTTCCAGCAGCGTTGTTGTTTCCAGGAATTTTTCTGAGCCGTATGTGAAGTGCAGTGCTATCTGTAAAAAATAAAAATGGCAGCTGTATGTACACCCAGTCACCTAGGGGGAAAAATAATGTGTGGTATATGTGAGTCCTTTGCCTGCATGTGTGTGTTTTACTGAGCATCATGTTTGCCTTCTGTGAAATTGTGTTTTGTGGTGTTCTCTGTTGGCTTCAGGACTCCAGCACTACCACTTCCTTGTATTCAGTTTCTTGGCTAAGTAATTTGTATCTGAGTTGTAACCTGTTTAAATTCTGTGAATGGGTTTTGGAGTTCAAATCTTGGCTTTGAACATGTAGGTTCAAAAGCCAAGATTTGAACTCCAAAACCTTTTTGAACCTGTAGGTTCAAAAGACTGATTGTATGTTTAGGAACTTATATCCTAGCTCTGCCTTTTATATATGTCAATTTAGCTTTCTATTGCCCTTATCAGTTTGCTTCCAGAAAAAAATGAATGCTTTGTGGCTAGTGTTACCTACCATGGCAGCTTTTTTTTTTTGGTCTATGGCACCCTCCCATGGCTGCCATTTTGTGATAGTACTCTCAACAGACACTGAAAATTTCAAATGTCCTCATTACCTCCCCAAGCTTGGGACCAGTGTTTCAAGGAGCCTGCCTCAGTCTTAAGATCGTCAGAGGAAGGCTTCTCTGACTCCCACCATAGTACCATCCAGTGAGGACATGTAAGGTGGCTGCTCTCAGGCTCTTGAATTCTTTTCTACAGAAGGCTAGGTTGGCTCTCCCTATGCTCTCCTTCTGTTGGCAGCTATAAAGACATTGGGTGGCATCTTATAGAACAGTTACAAATGTGTAAGCTAGACATACTCATTTGTTTCTTTTCAGTATTCATGTTTACAATCATGACACTATGGCCACGATCACAGATACTACCCTCAATCTACCTTAGCAGCGAGTAGCCACACCAAATGGCAGAGGTCTGTTCTGCTGTTGTTCCAACCTCTCCTGCCAGTGATCGTCCTCCTTCTGATTGTTGTACCACAGATTTCTGAGAGAAGGGACTGGAAGCATCATCCTGTTGTGTCCTAATTGCCAGGAGAACAGTGCTGTCTTGATTGGTGTGACTGCTATTGTAAACTCCATGAGTAGTGGCTGTTCCAGCGGGTGGGGAAAAATGAAGGAAGGGGATGTTTAGAAGGGGAGAGAGAGGTGGAGCTGGAGAGGAGCTGCAGTTACCAGGGGTAAGGAGTAGTCCCCTTTCACTTTGAGTAAAGTGGTGGTATTTTCAGTTGTTTATTTAGGAGCAAAGAAAAGGGTAAATTCTTTGCAGTGTAATTTCCATATTGCATTTGCTTCTCTTTTGTATTTTTTATTTAGAGCTTTATGGTTGCACCACATTTTGTAGAAATACTGAGCAGGACAGTCAGAAGAATCCCACAATCAAGTCCTGCATTGGCACTTCATTGGATGCATGGAACTTTTGGAACAGTGCATATGTGTCCAATTCAATATATAATTTTCATTGTTATTCAAAATAAATTGTGGTTGTTGCTGCTGTTATGTGCCTTCAAATTGCTTCCAACTTACAGCAACCTTAAGGTGAACCTACCATGTGGTTTTCTTGGCAAGACTTGTTTGGGTATGGTAATATACATGCCTGGGTAAAATAACAGAGGATAATAACCATGCCTTGTTTTTTGTAAATTCACATTACAGATGATGGCCGTCTCTGTCCAACAAGAAGGAATATATAGAAGAAGAGATGAAATCCAATATGAATACTCCTGCAGAAAGGAGCAGTTGAAAACGATTTTCCCCTCTATATTGGCAAAATGTGTGAAGCTTACTTGTTCTAGGTTCAACACGGGACATTCACATAGTCTCAGGAATAAATACACATTAATCGAAACAATAATTGCATTTCAAAATGAAGTTAGATGGAAAAAATGGCAAATTTCTCTTTCGTAACTCACACACTAATATCAACAGTTGAAGTATGGGAGCCTCCCAAAGAAGAAAAAAGGACTTTCATTTTTTTTTCTGTTGTAATTTCAAAATGCTAAGGAGATAGTTAGTAAGCAGGCTAACCAAAAGGTTATGCACAGGAACACATTAATCAGGGTGGACATCTTTGAGACATGAGCAAGTTATTATATACTGCTTAAAACAAGACATTTCTTGAACACTGTACTTTAGCCAGGCACACAGATTATTCATTTCAGTGATGTGTTACAGCTATAATTCCTTATAGTAGTCAAGTAGGCATGCTGTATAGAACATTGAGCAGGAAAATAGGTGGACAGTAGAGCCAGTGTGGTATAGTGGTTTGAGCATTGGACTGTGTCTCTGGACACCAGGGTTGGAATCCCTGTCTGAACCATGGAAACCCACTGGGTGACTTGGGCAAGTCATCTTCTCTCAACCTCAGAGGAAGGCAAAGACAAATTCCCACTCGAACAAATCTTGCCAAGAAAGTCCTAGGATAGAAATGACTTGTAGGCACACAGCAATAACAAAGGCCAGGACAAGTTTGCTAGCGACAAGAGAAGCTGCTGAGACATGCAGGGAAATCTTGGATTTTTGAGGGAATTCTCACTTCTCCCTGTAGCGTGCGTTTCTGTGTGCATACCTGTATGAAGGTGCACTGCTCTTGTGCCGTCTCTGACCACTGACCACTGACAACATGGAGCAACATGTGAGTTTTCAGCTGCCTGGGAATAAGACTGAAAGGAAGGAGATTTGCTCTTCTGGCACTTCTTCATGGGATTTGCAAGGGAGAAGAACATACTGCATACTGTTGGGTGTGCAGTCTCTCATCCCAATCTGAACACACTGGATCATTTGATATGCCAGAGAAAATTCTCCCCTTTAAGGTGGGTAGTGGGTGGTGGGTGGGGAGCTCTTGGCTTTCTAGATGTAGTTTTCATCAGTCTCCATGCAGTATGACCAATGGCAAGGGATTGTGGGTTGTGTAATCCAACATACTTGGAATCCAAAAGATCCCCACTCTTGCAAGGACTGAAGCAGAAATGGGCATCAGCAAGACACCTCATCTGAGAAGAATTCCTGTCTATCCCCAACTGTAGTTTTATTTTGTATAGACATTGCATTTCAAGTGCATTTTACTGTCAGATCTCAACTGAGTTTCCTCTCTAGTTTGTTTAAATTGATCATATTATAAGGCAAAGCCCAAATTCTATCACAGAGTGGCATGGGCCTAAGCCTCACTAATTTCCATATGATTTATGTGGATATTTACTACATGCTGAAGTAGCTTATAGACATAATAAGCATAAAAACATGCATGAAAATTTGGTTTAGAGAGTCATGTCAACTGAAAGAATCACTAGAATACTCTTTGAGTTGCCTCAGGAATGCTAGCCCCCCATATTCAAATTGTCCAGTTTAGACTATGAATATTGGCTTCCTTCAATTAAGTGTTGTTGTGTATTTGGCAGGATTTCACACCCAACCCTCCCATCTGCAGCTTGCACCTGCTCTGCACAATTTTTTAAAAGTCAGATAGCTCTGAACTTCCTGGACTACCACAGTTCCTGTAGGCAGACAGCTTGAAGACAAGCCTATTAGTTATCATAAGATGTAGGGGGTGGGGTGGGGGTGAAGTAGTTATGTGCAGAAAATAGTTTTCACTTTTAGTTTCCACAATTTTGTTTTTGTTCTTTAGAAAGTAGATCCTTTCTTTGCTGTCCCGAGACACAAACTGTGGGAAGCTAAGGAGGAGACAGAACAGAATTTACCATAGGATGGTTGCTAACACAAAGCCAAAAAAGAGGAATATATTGCTAAAAGGGACAAAAATGGCAATTGTGCTCAAGGAGCAGGCAGATACCATTTTAGGGGTTACAAATATTGGGGCATAACATTATTTATTACAAACATAGAAAATCAGGTTGGGATGAGTTTTTTTTTCAGCCACACTGCGTTTCACTCCCCAGCTGCCTGAAGCTTATGCCTGACTCTGCTACTACGGTAAGAACATGGTATGGCCATATTGCTAGGTTTGGCGTGTTTGCCTTATAGCTGGCGAAATCTGCTGCTCAGTCACCTTTTAAGCCATTTCTGCCCTAGACTATTACAGCGCTATGATTCCACTTTCAACCTCCTATGGAATCCTGGAGTTTGCAGTTTTGGGAGGGGCCTGCTGACCCCTCCCGAAACTGCAAACCCCAGGATTCCATAGGAAGTTGAAAGTGGAATCATAGCACTATAATAGTCTAGTGCAGAAATGTGCCTTAGTCTCAGTTATGATTATTTCCCTAGTTATTCTTAGTTTGTCTACAATTATTAATTGAGAACCCTTTACTTTCCACTTGCGCTACAAATGCTATGAGAAAGATATACGAGAAAACATGAAGGGCAGAAACAGGCATATACATTTCTGAAGGTGATTGCTCATGGCAGGTTAAAAAAAAAAAGGTCAAGCCCTAATAACCAGGATCAGCAGCATTTGCCTGAGATCACAGAATGGTGGGATGGGTCAAGTTCTTTTTCTGGCTACAGCAAGGCTGATCTACATGTTGGAATTTTCAACCTTTGCCTGCCTATTCTCACTGGCCGTTAGCATGTCATTCTCTAGGACAGAGCTTTGCAAACTGTGTGTCATGACACATTAGCATGTCGCCTGTAGTGTGTGGGTGTGTCACGTGAATGTAATGGATGGAGGGGCTGCCTCTCCCGCCGCCACAGTGGGCCAGGCCCAGGTGAAGAGGTTGCCTCTCCTGCCACCCTGGGCTGAGGAAGACCCTGGAAAGGGCGGTAGGCCAGGCTCGGGTGAAGGGGCTGCCTCCACTTACTGAATTACTGTGTTGCAAAATGATGCATGTCTAAACAGTGTGTCACCAACATGAAAAGTTTGGAAAGCTCTGCTCTAGGAGTTTAGGCACAGCATGTTTATGGTTACTTCCTGTTTATTTATGTGTTTGTTCACACCCACTCCTTTCCTGTACCACATAGGCTTCCCTTTGTTTTCTGTGGTCTCTTCTCTCACACCTCTCTCCCTCCCTGCCTGCCCTCCATGAAGCGTGTGTTATGCCAACTCTCTCTAGGTGAGATGCTCCAACTCTCCTGATACCATGTAGTACTCTTTCTTTTTCCTTACTTTTCTCAGGACGATGAACCTGTATTGTTTATACACAAGCATTCATGAATAAAAATATTTTATATACCTTATGGAGAATGCTAAGTTTGATTTCTTTCTCTGCTAGATTTTGTATGTAGAGTGGAGTGGGCTGGCGAACTGTTCAGCTTCTGCCTGACATACATCAGATGCTCTGCTTGAGAGATCCACTACAATCTCTCATATTTCCCAATACTACATGGTGACAGCCCTTCTTGCCCAAATGATACCTCATGACATGCTTCCCACATGGTACAAGATTCTATCTTTCCTGAGGCCTTTCATGCTACACCATTATAGCATTATTACACCTTCCAAAAGTTCGAAGATGTAAAACAGGATACATGTGTCCAAGCAACATGAAAGTGATGTTAAGATGGCAAAAGTTATTAATGAGGAAGAACACACAGACTAAAACAAGCTGCAGCAGTTTGCTTTTGCCTGTGTCTACAGGGAGGGGGAAGATTTCATCCACTTCCCTTCTTTACCCCTTGTTGAGTCAATTGAAGGCAAACTGCTTGTGCACTTTGAACTCAGTTTGCAGCAATGAAGTAAGCTGAGAACAAAGGGGGAAGTGGAAGGAGGAGAGAGAATCTGAGGCATTTTAAAATCAGCTGAAAAAATGGGACAACACAGAATTAATCAGGACTATCCCCACCTAATCGAAAGGATATGCACTATAATTCTACTTTAACTGCCATGAGCCCTTTCCGCAGCATACCTTTTTGCAGAGCTGGGGTGCGGGGATTGCACGAGCAGCCTGCTCCTGAGCAATCCCCGCTGCTTCAGCTCTGCACGAGCAGCCTGCTCCTGAGCAGGCAGCATGAGAGCCCCGCCTCTTCCTTCTGCAGTGCAGCCTGGGAGGTTCCAGGCTGGGCTGGGGCAGGAAGTGCGGCTGCTGTGGCTCCAGAGGCTCTGCACGCACGGCAAGTGCGTGCGGGGCCCTGGAGGAATGCGCGATCATGCACCATTTTCAGCTGAAAGCTGAAAATGAAAAAGTGCGCAAGCGGTGCCTGCCCTACCCTGAAGTGTCGTGTGATTGTGAGTGCGTCATGCAGATCACTCCTCACAATCGCACAACGCTCCAGGAACTCTTTCGCATGGCAAATGCCGTGCAAAAAGGGCCATGATTGCAAACTGTGGGATCCTAGATTTTGTCCATCCTTGAGACACCAGAGAATTCTAAATACCCCTCCCTAAACTGCAAATTCCAGGATTCCATAGGATGGAACCACAGTAGTTAAAGTGGAATCATAGTGCTATAACTGTGTAGTGTGAAAGACCCCAAGTTTTGCAACAAACAGGATTTCCAGCTGCTGCATGATCACACTCTTCTCCCAGTGGACCATAGCATTAGCCAGCCCCCTTTCCCACCACTGCCCTTCCACTCCCTTCCACTCCCCACAACTCCAGCAGCTAATTTACACAGTTTGCATATGCTAGTTTACATTTATAGAAGCAAAGGAACACTGGAGTAGACCCATGAATCAATGGGAACGTGGTAAGTTAGCACAAACGCAAATCCCATTGAATTAATAGATCTCCTCTGTTTGGGACTAACTATTGGATTTAGCCCACTGTGACCAAGTGGGCTGTGTGACTGCTCAGTCTATTGTCCAAATGCTATGCGTTGATAGACAGCTTCAAGTCTCCTCAGTACCCTTCTTCCTCTTGTTTTTTGATGTGAAAGCCAGGCTTCAACTAGACAGCCCTCTAAACATGCATTATCATGTCCTCTGTAAAGTGGGACACATGGACACTGAATTCACCATAAAGTTTACCTAAATTCAGTAAACAGTTGAGAGATTTGTTTATTGCACAAAATTATTTTGTGCTGTGGGAGCAAGATTTAAATCAGGGGTGGGAAACATTTGCCTTCCAGATACTGACAAACTGTAACTCCCAGCATTCCTCACTGGCTATGTTAGCTAGGGATGCTAGGAATTGTAGTTCAACATCTGGAGAGTTTCTTGATTCCCATCCCAATGTAAATGTTTAAAAATTAAATAGTTAAGACTAGTTTATTTTGTTCAGTAGTTTTGTGGTGTTTTAAAAATATTTCATGACAACTTTGAAGCAGTGAAGCTTTGAAATCTTGTACAATGGATTTTCTGCATTTTGGTTGGGTCAATAATGGTATTACTGTTTTATGGATTTTGTATTCTGTTGTAGTTTGGTCATAGTACCCCATGCCTTAGCAATATCTTGAATTGATTAACACAATGTATGCTATGTGTTGCTGGGCTTAATGCAAAATATGATGGCTGGATTTCTTAGTGGAATATCCTGCCATGCACGGAAGGAACTCTGTTGACTGCCTCCTTTTTCACCAAACTGAGTTTAAGATTCTGTTGTTATCTTATAAGGGCCTGAACAGATTCAGATCTGGCAGAGACAATGCCCATTTCCCTAGAGACCAACCCATTCACACTGAGCCAGTTTCAGGCCTTCTAGATCTGCCACATTTAGTGAAGTTAGATCTTGGGGTAGCTTGAAGGGAGCTTCTCTGTGATGAACACTATTTTGTGGAATGACCTCTCCTTAGAACTATGATTGGAAAATGCAGGTGTCCTAGCAGTTGATAAAAATATTTTTGCCCATCTGGGCCCATCTGGACTTCTATTATCAGATCTACTTAACCTTGGGATTTTTTGTTATCTGTTTTATTGTGTTTCTTATAGTTTTATCTCCTAAGCTTCCTTATCTTATATTATGAAATGCATAAAATTTTGTTATGAAAAACAAAGAAAGAAATACTAACAATAATCACTCCATCTAAAAGTTGGAGTTGACTAGAATTGTAGGTACCAGCAAGGGATGCGGTCTAACATACATACAAGGCTGGATCCATTATTTGGCATTCCAAATGGGTCACCAATAATACAGTTGGCCCTCCACATTTGCATGTTTGGCTTTCACAGATTTGACTATCTGCAAGTTTCTCCAAACCCTGTCTCCCCATCTCAAATGCTTCTTTTTGAGATTAACTTTCCCTTTTGACAGCTCTGATTAGGCTGTGTAGCTCTTTAACCCCCACTGATCCTCCTCCCCCCAGCAGCAGCTTCCTGGCCAGCTAAAAATGGCTCACAGTATGATTCTCAGCACCACAAACCCACCACAAACCCTCTCCTCCCCCACACCCAAGGAAGGAAATGGGTGACAGAGAGGAAGTATAGGGCCACTGTGCTGACCTACCCCTTTTCCCTCTCCTTTCTCTGACCTGGTTTGGACCCTAGGTGTCTGTCCCTTCCACCGTGCCTCAGCCTCTTTCCCACAGACACACAACCACACATTTTGATATTTGTGATTTTTTTCCCACTTTTGCAGGGGTCCTGTGCCCCTTTCCCTAGCAAATGTAGAGGGCTAACTGTATACCCTGTGACTAATCTAGGCAGCTTCTGCAGGTGGAATTGGGAGGAGCAACATTTTTATCCTTCACCTAAAGGAATAAAATATCTTGGGCTGCCTTTGAATACTCTTCTGTCTATCTGTCTGTCTGTCTATCTATCCATCCATCCATCTCTCTGTATCTCACTGTACTACTGCCCATGTTCCAATGTATATTCATTGCTGTGAGATGGAAACATAAGAATACAAACTGGATTGTTTTTAGTTTTGCTATTGTTTGCTTTCGTTAATATATTAATGCAATTTTTATATGTTTCGTTTTCATTGTATTTAACGTGAGCCGCTTTGATTGCTCTGTGGAAAGCTGGGGAAAAAGTCCTGAAAATACCGATGTTGTCAATAAATTCCAGGATGTCTGGATATTCTAAGCAGTAGATAAAGAAAGGGATGCATCATGCCCCTCTACTTGGGATAAACTCTTAGTACTAAACTCTATTATACTCTGACTAATTAATGTAAAAATACACTATTATGTCTGAGGACTCGTGCATAGGATTGCAGTATAAAACTATAAAACGAAAGTTAGGCTGTGGAGGGTGTTAGGCAAACATTAAATAATTATTTCAATAACTGTCAGTATATCACATTACATATCACCTTGTATTCCTATTTAACTGTCTTGTTCAGTATGTTGCCCCCTGAAAGTGCTGTAGCCCCCACCATCCATCCATCCATCCATCCATCCATCCATCCATCCATCCATCCATCCATCCATCCAAGAACACTGAGGAGACCCTACCAGCAAGAATAATCTGGCAGAAAAAATTCTATTCAGTTTTCTCCCAGTATTGTGCTTTATGAAATATGACAGGGAATTATTCTGCACAGAAATACACACTTTTTCTACACAGGAAGCATTTTTGGTGCAAAATATGGTTTCCTGCACAGAAAACCTGCATGTACTTCTGTGCCAAATAATTCCTTGGAATATTTTGCAAGGTAAAAATATGGAGGTGGGGGAAGGACACACTGAAACCTGCACTCTCTCCTTCTGTGGGAAAATTCCTATGGGAATTACGTGCATATCGAGATGAAGATTTATAACCCTAACAAATGAGTTGTGAGGTATGCTGCATTGATCGATCGAAGGATTGCACTTTAAAACTACACGACAATCTAGGAAGTGTAAAAAACATCTAAAAATTAGAAACAATTGCTGGACACTATAATAACAATAGTTAACAATAAAACCAAGAGTAAACAATTTTTAAAAAGTCCATACAGCAGGCCATATAAAACAGAAATAAAATTAGCTGCGAACTAAAAGAGTATTAACATCTGCAAAGAACCAAAATGGCTCTTAAAATGCCCAGGAGAATTAAAAAACACACCATTGATCTCTTGTTATAAAAACCATAGTGTAGGTGGATGGCATCTCTGTCTGAAGAAGGCGTTCTGAAGACAGTGTGTGATCAGTGAAATGGCCCTCTCACATAGACATTCATCTCACCTTCTCTGGCAGAGGCACTTGGAGAAGGGATTTGAATGTGATGACCCCAAGTCTGGGTTGGTTGATATGGGAAGAGACAGTCTTTCTAAAACCAGGAGTGGTGTGTTCCAGGATGACCCAGAGAGAACAACCATTCAGACTGTTTCTGCAGTACATCCCAGGCTTGTTGGGAGGTTGTGAGAGTTGTGGTCCCTCCAAAATAACACCATGAAGCTTTAGCGAATCCCATAGCTCCCAACCACTGTGGATATAATTTAAAAACAACTTGCCCCTGAGTGTATATGAGAACACATCAACATATAGCCTATGTAAAACTGCAGCGTTTTTTTCTGTTGTTGTTGTCTAAAACCTGTGAGATTATGCATGTATCTGATGACTAATCAAAGGCTACTTTATGAAAGATCAAAAATCAGCAAAATCATAAAGACACCCAAATACTAGGTCAAGAATGCTCAAGGCCTTCTCTTCAGACACTGATCTAATATTACAACAAGTCAGTCTGGCAACTCCCCCCCCCCCCAACATCGTCCTGTAGGCAGGAGTTTGGCTTCCTCTAGCCACCACCCCCTTGTTGACTCATTCTGCCACAGGCCTCAAAAGGTCTGAGTCACTGTAAAGAGCTAGAACTATCACAGCCATCTGTCACATAAGCTAAGGGAGTCGGGTGGATAAAAGAAATAAAATCTTCTGCAAGAAAGATGTAACTGCAGACTTCTGACCACTTTGCTACAAATCATGTAGAATTTGTTGCTGCTCTCTTTTTCTGCCAGTCGTGTATATTTCCAAGGACAATGCTACAGGGTCAGTTTTCTTTGAAGAAGAGAGAGCATTGGAGACCTACAGTGCCTTTGTAAGATCTGTTCTGTTTACAAATATATAGCTGAGTGTCCTGGAAGTGAACCAAGAGCCTTACAGCAGGCAGCAAATACGGTAATCCAGAATCAGATTTCCAGAAAGAGCCCATGAAACCCAAAGTATGTTACCTTCAATCACCACACAGCTTTCCTTCCCTCCCTCCCTTCTCTCCATACCCAAAATGCAAAATGTTTTTCCTGCCTCTTCTTTTAGTCGAGGGGTGTCACATTTTGACAGCAGAGGAAACACATTCCAGGCCATGCTCCAGGGACCATCAATCATTTTAACAAAAGAAGGTCTCACAGCATCCACAACAGTATCAATTCAAAAACTATTAATTCAATAAATATACATCAGTGCAAGAGACTCATTGTTAAAGCTTGCAAATGGATGTCAGAGCCAGCCAGCAGGAGATTTACAAGTGGAATGAGGACACAGATGCTTGGTGAATTTCAATCCTTTTATAGTATCAATAGATAAAGGAAATTGAGTGTGGGTGTGCAGGTCTGTAGAAAAGAGGAAGGAAATCATCCATAGATATTTATTTTCTAAGAGGATGGTCATAAATCCACTAGGTAAGGAGTCAGACTGTAAAGGAGGTGGTGGTCTAAGAATGTAGGCTCCTCTGTCAAGCGGGCCAGTGGAAAAAAAATAAGTGATCTCAGCTGCTGGAGGCAAAGAGCCAGCTGTATTACTAATGCAGACTTCTCTGCCAGCTGATCTCTTTGGCAGGAATGGTGTTTAAGCTCAGTCAGACCAAGCTTAATAAGAACGGATGCCAAACAGAGGGGGAGACTTGGTTTAGGTAACAGCAGACCACTTTTCTTCAGTTGAACAGGCAGCAGCCACTGTTTCTTAGACCTCCTGAGGTTCAAAAGAGCTGCAGATGAGGTCAAAAGGTTACAGATTCTGGCTGGGAATGGAGAGAAAATGAGCCATTTAACAGAAAGGGTGGCCCAGCCCATCCTGAAAACCAGCTGCAGTGTGTGTGTATCTTTTAACATTTCACAGATGAAAGTCAGCACACATGTGGCCAAGGAACACCACACTATGGCCAAGAGGGCAAACACTATTAATGAGGAAGAACATGTAAGCTAAGTGAGGCTGC
Organism: Iguana delicatissima; assembly: GCA_948472985.1. Taxonomy (NCBI): domain Eukaryota; kingdom Metazoa; phylum Chordata; class Lepidosauria; order Squamata; family Iguanidae; genus Iguana; species Iguana delicatissima. The sequence continues at coordinate 478,234 of CAOKZL010000176.1, forward strand.
AACAGTTTCCTTTTGCCCGAGTCTACTGGAAGGGGAAAGATTCTACCTGCTCCTTTCTTCTCTCGCCTGTTGAGTTAATGGGGTACAAACTACTTCTGCACTTTAAACTCATTTTGGAGTAACTGAAGTAAGCTGTGGACCAAAGGGGAAGGTAGGAGAAGAGAGAAAATGGAACATTTTAAAAGCATCTGAAAAAGCTGGACAACAGATGATTAACTTGGAGAGTCGCTGCCAAATCAGGACAGTTGGAGGGTATGGTACAGGTTTAACTTCAGGTAGTTGGTATAATTATTTGTGGAATGTTCTTCTAGCTGAGAAATTGATGAACCAGGAAAGAGTTCATAGAATCATAAAGCTGGAAGAGACCACAAGGGCCATTGAATCCATGCAGAATACACAATCAAAGCATTCCCCACAGATGGCCATCCAACCTCTGTTAACAGATAACAGCAAGAAATAGACAGTTTTCTTTAAAAATGATACAATCGACCTTCTTCAATACATAATGTAATAATAGTAAAACTTTTTAAAATAAAGGCCCTTTTCACAAGCTACCTGTTCCTGACAGCGTCCTGTGGGCATCCCGGCACCAGCTCTGCTGGGAGGGGAGTGTGACGGGAGCACTCCCCTCTGCAGTGGCTGCCTCCAGAATTCAGGAAGTGTGATGGTTTCGCCTTTTCCTGCCACAGCGCAGCTGGGTACTGTCCGAGGCTGCACTGGAGCAGGAAATGCAGCCATTGCACTTCTGGTCCCTCTACACACCAGCTGTGGGATGGTGGCACAATCACAGATCACTGACAGGGAAAACTCATCAATGATTTAATATGTGATTATGCTGCCTGGGGATGGGAGAAGGATGGGACCGTGATGACATCGCATGTAACCTTTATTGCGGTCCTGTCCTTCTCCTGTCCTTATGGCGGGATGACAATGTCCTGTGAAAAGGGCCATAGATTCAACTGTGCTGGAGGGATTAAGTCTGTCCAGATGTTATTGAAATTTGTTGTTGTTGTTGTGTGCTTCAAAGTCATTTCTGACTTACAATGACTCTACTACAGTGTTTCCTAGCAGAATTTGTTCAGAGAAGGTTTGCCCTCTCTTGCTGAAAGTGTGTGATTTGCCCAGGATCACCCAGTGGGTTTTCATGGACAAGCAGGGATTTGAACCCTGATCTCCCAATGTCCTAGTCCAATAATCAAACCACTGGACTATACCAACTCTCTACTGTTGGCATACAGCTTCTATTATTGCTGGCCATCATACCAAATAGTAGAGCGTAATGGGGGTGTAGTTGCCTACACTTTTACTATACCATATTTCTCTTGATGAATTTGAATTTATATACTAACATAATCATTGTTGGGTTTTTTTGTTGATGTTCTTTATCATATACTACGAAATCTACATGATTTTTACTGGATAAATTGAATCCAACACCTTACTACTTCTTTCTTTTGGTACCATTAGATAATATTCCGAGTTTGGTGACAGAGTAATCAAGCATGATGATTTGTATAGCTTACCAAATAGGCAAACACATCAAATTACAGTATAGATGCATTGTTGAAATTCTGAATTAACGTTTTGCTGTCTGATGAAACTTAATAAAATATACTTTTTTAAATGATGACGGTGAGAGAGAATAACTATCTTTCAGGCTGAAGTAACCCTTTTATTTTGCAGATTTGGTTACTGTATGTATATCCCCCTTATCTTTTTTTAAAAAAACCTTCCTGAAGGATTGAACCATGGTCTGGCAAGTGCTCAGAAAAATCTAAGCATTTCAGCATGTCAGCGCTTTTGTGCTACCTCCTCATCAGTAATAACCTAGAGGTGAATGTCTGCCATATTCTGTAGCCTCATCTGATTTCTCTTATAGAACAATTGGCTGAAGAAAAAGAGAAGTCCAGCAATAACCTTGCTCTTTTAGCTCTTTAACCATCTTCCTGGCAGGTAGTTCAAGCCCTTACATCATCTGGAACCAGAAAATCTCACCCTTGTATTAGGAACACTAATAAATCCCAGAACAATTTGAATCCCTTTGTAGACCACAGATCATGTTTTGGGTTATGTAGAGCATGCCAGCAGAGATAGAAAGAAACAATATGCTTTTTTCTATTCCAGACCTGATGCCTGAAAAACTGAAATTTGCATGCTAAGTGTTACCCTGATTTCTGAGGTCCCTTGGGGGACATCTCAATGTGCTCCACGTAATGGGGAATGGAAACTAGCCAGAGCATGAGCAATAGCAATGTGAGAGGTAGGGTAACCTAGTGGGGTGTTTTTATCCAGTTTTTACAGGGTCAGGCCAAGCCAAAAACCAAACGAAGACGTCCAATAAAATGATTTTATTGAATGAAAGTCTCACACACCAACGCAATCACTCACGCACTCACTCAAGACCTATTAAGAAGCAAAAGAGAGGAAACTGGATAGGGGAAATATTGAAGGGATTGTAGCTGGGGTAATACTGCACCTTTTCCTGAAGTCCTTGGTCTGGGAAAGAGTGAAGAAGTAGAGCTCAGCAAGGGCTGAGGGGATGACTCAACGGACAGAGGAACGGTCTGCAGGGATGACTGGGAGTGATCCAAAGAACTGCTCAAAAACTGGGACTATTTGTAGGGGGAAAAGTACCTGGAGGGCTAATCCTTTCCCGGGAAGAACAATGGGTGTTGCAATGAGAAAGGAGTTCCACAATGGTAACTTCCTTTGTGTGATAAGATTACAAGGTGTTGCCAAAGTCTCAGGATCTTTGGCTGCATTGGGTTGTGGTTGACTTCTTGTAAATGGTCCTTGCCTGATAGGATATTTGCTCAACTTGGGGCAAACATGCTAATCCCCTCAAGTCGGCTTCTCAGGGGCTGAGGACCCTTTGTTTACTGTGGGTTTGCACATCTTGAGGTCTCCTGGGGCTACGTGACTGGAGATTTTACCGGCCTGACCTGGTTTTCTATCGTTTGACCATTGCTGCCTACGTGCCCATCCGGGCGACCTCTCAGGCACAGGAAATCATATTTTAATATTAAAATTGTAGACCCCGGGACAGGGTTTTCCAGTGGAGTAACATAAGTCATAATAACAGCTTTGTGGGGGAGGGCTTTTGGAAGGAGTGAGCAGTGTGGGTAGAGGGGATATTTTCACTTCTTCCCTGTAGAGTTGCTAGGTTTTTTGGACACTAGTAATACACAACCCTCTGAAGCAGGCCTTTTTGTACCCCTTAGAAGTCTTACTAGAAGAAGACCTTTCACAAGAGTTCCACACTCCTGTGAGATTTGACATCATCTGGGAGTCCAGAACTCTCCTAAGAAATCCTCCTTTCACAAGACTTGAGGTCTGCTTTACATGCTACTTTCTTGGTCACTTGTACAGCTGAGAGCAGGAAATGTAGGTCCCAAGCATGTTTGTAACAGATGACTCCTGTCTAAGTCATTTTGATGGAGGAGAAAAAGAGTGGCACCACACCAGCTGTGATCCCAGAAGGTGGATTCTGAATATTTGGCACATAAGTCCATTTTGCTGTGTACCAATGTGGAAGTTGGTCTGTTTGGAGTGTTGCTGACACCTGCTCTCAACAGGGCAAGAAGCATGGGATTTGGGTGTCTTGTATGTCCCAATACAGAACTAGACATTAAGCCCCCCCAAAATGGGAAGTCCCATATAAAGCAGGAAACCTGGAAGCCCTATCCCTGATCCACTAGTTCTTCTACTGAAATCATCCTCCAGATGCCTTTTCACCTCAAAGTTTCCAACCATATGTTTCCTTGTCTCCAAAGCTATGTTTGAAGCCCATGGTGATTAAGGAAAAGTGGAAGCAAAATAGAGCATAGCGTTTAGGTACCTTTCCCTTACCGTTTCCCCAGTTTGAGGCTTCCTCACAGGTACATCTCTATATGTTGCCCTATCACTATGTCAGGCTGGCTATGACATTTAAACAGGGCAATCATACCTGTAGGCGGTTGTGACATGGATCTGATCAGTGACCTATTAATTTATTTAGATCAGAAATAAGTGACCATCTAGAACTATTCCCTCACACCAATCCAATATAGGGTACATCAGTCACTCTGGTGAAAGAAAGTCATATCAAGTTTCTCCCAGATAGGTTTGTAGTCTAAAACAGGTATAGAAGGTTGTTTTATTCAAGAGGTGAGTCTCCTGAAGGCTCCCATAGACCTGATTCTCCATTTTGAAGGGGATTATTTTATTAAACATGTTGGGCCTGGAGGCTCCAGGGGCTGCTGAAATGCTTTATGCAGGCTCTGAAACTGGTATTCCTTCACACACACAGCTTTCTCCAAAACAGGAAGTGACTTCAGCAGGAAGTCCAATCTCTTGTTTGAAGGTAGGCATCTAGTGGTCAAAAGAGGTGAGGGCCCCCTGGAAAGTGTCCCCAAATGTGACCAAATGGCTAATCAGTGTAGGGCCGCTTTGGGCCATATTGGAAAAATCTCCTCCCTCAATTTGGTGTGTGTGGGAGGCTACGGTTACCCTTAGGACCTGAAAAACAACTTGGGGGGCTGCCTTCAGCCCATTCTATAGTTAGACAATCCCTTCTCTGATGGCATAGGTAATTGTCAAAGGACAGTGTCTTGGCTCCAATGAACTCCACATTGTCACCCAAAGCCAAGCATTTGAGAAAATATGATACAGAAGTGACAACCTTTTGTTGTCACTGCTCCTTCCTTCTGTGAGCCAGGAGTCACACATGCTGATATATATGTGGTATACAGCAACAAGTGTCTTGGGTGGAAGGAGGTACTTCTTACCTTGAGCCAGCCCTACCATTAGGCAGAGTAATACAGGTGCTCCTTGCAGGAGATGTTGGTAGCAAATTCTTAGGCCATTTCCACATGGCTTTGTTGTCCTGCGATGGGGGCATGTTGGCAGTGGTCCATGAGTCATGCTTTCGCACGATGTCATCGCGGTCCTGCTGCCAATGTTTCCCCATCTGTCACAATTGCAGGATATTCCATTAGTGGAAAAAATCCATTAATGGCCCATGATCGCGCCACACTCCTGTTGCTGGTGGCCATGTGGAATGAGGGAAGTACAATCTAAGCACTTCCTTCCTTAGTGCAGCACAGAAAAGAGGCCAGCCGCACTGTGGAAGGAAGGCGCGTGTCGCTCATGCTCCCATCCGCAGGCAGCTGGCCAGGTATGGAGGGGAGTGTTGAGGACATGCTCTCATCCCAGCAAAGGCACTGTCAGGATCGCAATGGGTTGTTGCTGAAAGGAGGTAAGGTGCAGAAATGGCCTTAGTTATTTCTTTTGTTTTGTTACATTCAATTGCTGGAGGTAGTGAGAAGTTTTCTGCCACACATGGTAAAATAATTCACTTGATTTGGAGTTCTATGTGCCTTAGGAAAATAGGAGTCACTATTCACTACTTAGCCTTAGGCAAGACAATGCTATGGTCTAGCTTTTCTATTCCCTGAGAACATCCCTGCATTTATTGTGAGAAGCCAATAATGTAGAGGAGCCTTCCATAGTCTGGTACTCTCCAGATATGCTGGACTACAATTTTCATCATTTCAATTTTTTTTTTTGTCTGACAATGATTGGAACTGTAGTTCAGTGTATCTGGAGAGCATGCCAGGTTGTGCATAGTGTACAGACCACACTGACTTTGTACTGGTCTCTGTCAGCCAAAGGGACCAGCAGGAAACTTGCCTGAGGGAATTATTATTAAATTACAAAACCAAAGTTGGCTGGTTTGAATGTATTCAGATGTTTAAGTAAGCAGCAAAAGAAGTCTTCTTGCTTGGTACAGAGCTCTGTGCTTAGGTGAAGAGCCAGGATCAAGGGCAAAATTCAGCAAGAAGCTAAATTGTTAAAGTCAAATGGCCATCCTTTATACAAGCAGTTCTGAAGTTGTTGTAACTTCCCCCTTTCATTTATAATTTAGTTGGAAACTGTGTATTTCTACAAAGTTGCTTACTTCTGGAAAAAAACCCTTTCCTCTTTCTATAAGACCTCCAAAAATAATGATGACTTTGCCTTACATGAACTCCACACCCTTTTGTACTTTACAGCTCAGCCAGTCCTTTGGTCTTGGGCACTTGTTTGATTGCACAATTAGGGCTGGAGCTCTGCTTTTGATAATCATTGATTACTTACTTTATGGTAGCTCAGGTGTTCTGTAGATAACCTTCTGAAGGCAGCTCTAAACTATTTTATAAACTGCCTGTACTTAGAATCCAGGAAGGTGCTAAGGAAGAAGAAACTAAGAACAGCCTTGCTGGCCAAGATCGAAGGCCTGCCAAGCCCAGCATCCTGTTTCCAACAATGGTTAGCCATGTGGATCTGAAAAGACCCCAAGCAGGACATGAAGGCTGCACAATTCTTTTTGAATCTATGTGTGGATGGCAGATGGTGTGTGTTTTCAGGGCCTCTTTACATTGTCTAGAAAGGTGGAGCGCAGTGAGGTGGGAAAGGAATTCCGTGCCTCTTTTCATTCCATTTATTGCAATACTCAAAAGGGGACCCTAAACCTTTTTTATATGCTGTATCTTTTCCCTCTTCTTCCTCACTAACTTTTATATTTATTCTTTTGTATCTGCTTTGCTAAATGTTTGTTTTTCCATTATGCACTGATGGAGTGGATTTGAATGGATTTATGGAGGTTGGGTATCTCCCCTATTCTTTAAAGGGTACCCCCCTTTCTTTTTATAGTTACTGCCTTTGTTTGTATAAGGAATTTTAAAAAGTAAAGAAAAGAAGAAGAAGAAGAAGAAGAACACACAAAGATGGCTTACAGGGGCCAGGAAGGTTCTGTTCCTTCCTTTCTGTTTTTATATCTTTTTCTTTTATGAAAAGTGCAACATCAACAGGAGGGATGCACTTGTTTTAAAAAGCAGAATTCAGACTTCTGTCATCTAATGTTTACACTCTTTCACTATGTGCTGGTCAGTTCCACACATGTATTAAAATGCCTAAAGAAGGCATCTTAGCCACACCTCTGTAGAAATGCAACCTAACTGTGTCACAAGAGAAGCCACAAATGTCTCACTAGAAATATGTTACCAATGCTCAGGTCATACAATAGATATCTTCACATGGCAGATGAGCAAAGATGCACCTGCTTCTCTAGCATGTCCACAGTGTACAATGTAAGGGCAACACTGTGTGCAAAGCTTGAATTCATATAGTTATTTTAAAAGGGGAAGATGAGAAAAAACAAATAAGGAAAGAGATGATATATCTCTAGAATGTCATTGATTAATTGATTGATTGATTGTCAGGATTCTGGCAAGTTATGCCTGCCCTTGCCTACTTTTCTAAGCCAAAGAACCACAAAGGTTGTAACTTTTCCTCAGCATGAGTTGCTCCTGTCCCTTGATAATTTTGATTATACTTCTTGGCACCTTTTCCAGCATTACAGTACCTTTTTGCAGGTGATCAGAACTATACATAGTATTCCAGATGTGGTCACACTATGTATGCTCAGTTGGATTTATATGCAGGCAGTCTTATTTTCAGTTTCTTTTAAAATTAATACCAATATGGAATTCACCCCTCAGGAGCATCACATCATGCCTACATTTTCATCAAGCTATCTACCACAAACCAAAAATTCATTTTTTGGTCAGTGATTGCCAGTTGAGATCCTCTTTCTCTGTGTGTGTGTGTGTGTGTGTGTGTGTGTGTGTGTGGAGAGTAGGGATTTCCTCTGACCCAAAGTATTAATCAGCTTGTAAATGTTCACACTGAGTATCATTTACAGTTTTAATGCTTGCTTTCCCAGTTGGGAGAGACCCTTTGGCTTTCCACAATCCATTTTTGTTCTTACTCTCTGAAGTAATTCAGTGTCACTTCACTATTCATCCTAATGCCAGATAATTTATACAGATACAGCTCCAGATCCCTGAAGACCACCCCAGTGCTCATGTCGCCCCACCAAGAAGGCTTCATTTATTCTTAGGATGCTGGTCATGTTTAGCCTGGAGAAGAGCAGGTTAAGAGGTGGCATGATAGCTATAATTAAATATTTGAAGGGATGTCATATGGAAGATGGAACAAATTTGTTTTCTGCTGCTCTAAAGACTATGACACAGAGCAATGGCTTCAAATTTCAGGAAAAGAGATTTCATCTAAACATTAGGAAGATCTTCTTGATAGTAAGAGCAGTTGTACAATAGAATACACTCCCTTGGAATGTGGTGGGGTCTTCTTCTTTGGAGGTTTTTAAACAGAGGTTGGGTAGCCATCTTTCAGGAATGCTTTGATTGTGTATTCCTGCATGGCAGGAGGTGAACTTGTGGTCTCTTCTAGCAATATGATTCTATGCTTCTTACTCTCTGCTTCCTTTAAAAAACAAAGCAAAACTAAATTTCAATACAAAATAAATTCTATCCTTATATGCCTGCAGGGTCTTTGGTGAGGGACTTATCAAAAATCTTTTGGAAGTTCAATGTCTACCAGATCACTCTTGTCCTTATGCTTATGAACACTTTCAAAGAGCTCTAAATAGTTAATGAGACAAGACTTATCTTTGCAGAAGCCATGCTGGTTCTCCTCCAGCAGGGCTTATCCTTCCCTATGTTCAATAATATTATCCTTAATAAAACTCTCCAGCAATTACACTGGAATGATAACTATTCACATAATTTAGCCAACAGGATGAAAGGGGTAAGGATTCTGGAGGTGTCTGGCTACATGGCAGACTTCAGCTCACAAAGGCAATGACGTGTGTTTGCATATACCTCTCCCACCCCAGCAAACAAGTTTGGCAGAACAGGCCAGTTTCATTGATTTAACTTTAAAAATCTAGGTGATTTCCTTCATGCCTACAAGCATATGGTAAAGATTATTGAGATAATCATATTAGTGAAATGCTTGGAGCACTCCAGAGTGCCAGTTGTAAGTATACATGCATAGGCTCTTGCTACATGTGTGAAATTCATAGATTTAATATGTTGTTTCCTCTGAGAGGATTATTGCTCAGTATAATCAGCAAGGTTGTTATTTGGGAAAAGTGGGTGAGGTGTTGATAGCCATCAACTCTACTGGTTACACCCTGATGAGAGAAAACATCCATTACCTGGCACTCTGTTGAGAAGCAACTAGTTTGCTTCTCCTGACCACAGAAGTATTATGTGTCAGGAAGTTCAGAAAATTGGCCTGGGCAAAAAAGAAATATGGCCAGGTTCTCAGGTTTCCCTTTGTCCAATCTTTACATTCCACTTACTTAACACAATAAGATGATGTGTCTCACCGTCAGTTAGTTCACTTTAATCTTTCTTTGTGTTTGGAAAGCAAGGATGGCTTTGCTGTTTTCCTGAGAATAAGCAACAAAGGAGAAATTATGCTTCAAGGCAACTCCATGTATGGCATAAGACTCTTTGAAAGGTTCAGTCCCAACAAAAAGGAGAGGGAAAAAAAATAGGACTTGTGGCGAGGCCATTTCAAACATTCATATGATTCCTTTTGCTTACTGGTGCTTAGGGGTGGAAAGGCTGTTCCCACCTTGAAAAATAGGTACCCCTTTAAGGAGAATAATACAACAGCCCCTTTAAGGGGAATAATACTGAATTGTTGCATTGAAATCTTTCCACAGATAAAAACATGTGAGTTTTTTGCACAGAAAACACAGTTTCTTGTGCAGGAAACATGTTTTCTGCATAGAACATTTTTTTGTGGAAGAAAAAGAAGAAGGAGGAGGAGGTTGCTTCACGGAATGATTCCTATGCAACACTTTGGAACATTCAATATATAGGGAGAATACTGCAGAGGTGTATTCGTTTTCTCCCACAACAAGGAGAAAGCCACTTTAATTATTTGTCTGTGTGAAAGAGGATTAAATAATTGAGGATTTGCATCCCTAAATTACTCTCATTTTGGATGTAACAATTTTTTCTCTGCTGTTTGTATAACTATAATCTGCTCTGAAGGAAGGGCTAAGCTGTGTGATACATCAAACATGTAGTGCATAAATGTATAAATCTGTATACTAAGATATGTGAAATATTACCAGAGTCTACTTAGTGACTGCTCCCAGGCTGGGGAATTCTCTCCCATGGGAGGCTAGCCTGTCCTCTTCCCTGCTCTCCTTCCATTGTAGATAAAGACCTTTGTATTTGAACAGGCATTTGGTGACTTCATAGCAGAAAGGTCTTTAAGGGGCTGTGTGTGCTGCACTTTTATTCTTATTGTCATGTTTTTTGAATGATTTTATATTGCTTTAAAGTTTGATGTTTTAATATGGTTGCTTATTTAATTTTTAAAACTTTTTTTATTATTATTAGGATTTAATTCATGGACTTTGTTTTCAGCAATGTTATGAATCACCTTTGATCCCTTTTGGGAGAAAGGAGGGATAAATGTTACATATAAGCATACCTCAGTTAATAAAACCTCTGAAAAAGAAGCTTCTTTTTACAAAGTCTTTGTTTGTGTCCACCCAGCTTCGCTTTTACTCCTTGTCCTCTGCCCAGCTGCAAATTTTCCTCCTCCTCATCAGCAGTGGGAGGAGAATGAAAGAGGGCTGGAGAAACAAAGATGTCTAGTGTTGAGTTGCAGTGCTATGTCTGCTGTAAGAAATTCAATAAAGCTTGAGTTGAGAAAGAGTAGAATTCTAGGTGATTCTACTGCAGTGGTGTTTGCCTGCCCATAACAGGCAACGTAGACAGCAGCTGTCTTCAGAATCCCCTACTGAACAAGCATGAACAATGAAACAGAGAGAAGAGGGGACAGCAGATAAGCCTGCCTCACCATCTCTCTCCAGCATGTTTAGAAAGTAGAAGTGTGTAAGTTTGGCTACTAAAATGGAAAGCATAAGCTGGTGAAAGTAAAAAAAAAAGTGTGAATGCATTTTGGAAGAAGCTTTCAAGAGGTCTCTGAAAAATGTTTTCGATGAAAAGTTTGCTGAAACACATTGAATTCCTCTTCCTTTTTGTGGTGGAGGAACCTATCTCTGTTCTCTCCATGTTATTTCTGCTTCTGGTACCAAATTTTTCTCTTAAAGAAGTAATGCCCAGGAACACAGCTCATTCATTAACTGAGGCGTACTTCTTAGTACTTAAGTAAGTAAATAAATATGTACTACCCAGCTCAACTACTCTCTCTCTCTCTCTCTCTTTTTAACTGACAAACAGTCATATATTTTGAAATGTAGCTGCTCATCTCAACAGGTCCTGTAGCCACACCTCCAAGGAAAAACCAACAATTCAGGTAGCTGCGTCATTCCATATCAGCAAAACATTTCTGGCAGCTGCCAGCTTTGCTAGGAGAAGTATTTTTTTTTAAAGCTAATACGTTTTAATTGCCCATCCAGACCAAGCCACACTCCACCTCAATCCAAGGTGGCAGTCCTAGTCCTAAACCTGTGTTTGCCATCAGTAATGGGCTAGATAAGGGCAAACAACTTAATCCAGACAAGACAGAGGTGCTCCTGGGTCACTTGGAAGGCAGACCAGGGAGTAGGGATTCAGCTGGTGTTAGATGGGTTATATTCCCTCTGATAACATAGGTTTGCAGTTTGTGTGTACTCCTGGACTCAGCTTTGAACTGGGAGGTTCAAGTTTCTGCGTTAGCCAGGAGTGCTTTTCCACGTTTAAAGCTTGTGCACCAACTCTGACCGTTTCTTGAGATCTTGCCACAGTGGTACATCCCATTTGGACTACTATAACATGCTGTATGTGAGTCTGCCTTCGAAGCATGTTTGGTCCTAAAAGCTGCAGCCAGACTGTTAGCTGGGGCAGGTTACAGAGACCATACTATACCCCTGTTGAAACAGCTCTACTGGGTGACAGTTTGTTTCTGGGCACAATTCAAAGTGCTAGTTATGACCTATAAAGCCATGTATGATTCAAGTCCAGTCTATTTGGCAAACTGTATCTTCCTGTATGAGCTAGCCAGGCTCTGAGATCGTCAGGCAGGCCCTTCTCTCAGTTCCACCACCATCGCAAGCACAGTTGGTGGGGCTGTGAGAGAGGGCCTTCTCAGTGGCTACCCCTAGGCACTGGAACTCCCCGGGGAGGCTAGAATGGCCCCTTCCTTGTTGTCCTTCCATCAGCAGGCTAAAACCTTTTTATTCAGATCAGCTTTTAAAACAGAAAATTTTTAAGAAATGGACTAGATGGTGCTGTATTGTTTTAATTGTTGTTTTAAGTTTTTAATCCTTTTTATTGCATTTTTTTTTACTGAAGTATAAGTGTTCTAATACTGTAAATAGTTTAATTATGTTTTAAAATTCACTTTTTGTAGGTTTTTAATTGTTTTGTCTTTTAAATTGCATACTGCTTTGAGTCCCAAACTTGGGAAAAATTGGTATATAAATAAATATAATAGCAATAACAATAATTAGTGCATAAGATTCCATGTTTATTGAAAGCCTTACTCTGGTGCTGTACGAGAAGGGGAAAGTATCCTCTCGGAATAGATTCTTATGTGAAGTCTAACTATATTCCAAATTAGTGTTATCAGATTATCAGTTCTAAGGATTTCTGCCATTATGAATATGCTTCTGAATGTTAAGAAATGTAACAATAGGCACCAAGGCATATACACACAAAAGGAAAATGTACAATGTGTTGAAGTGGTACACATAAACCCTACAATCACATGGCACAAAAAACTTGCCTTAGAGGAATGCGGGAGGGGGCAACTGCAGTACATTTTCTGGGTGCACCACTGTAGCAAGATAAGTAAAATTCCATCCTCACATCTCTGTTCTTCGGGTTGACTTTAGTCTTCAAGAGAGAGTTGACCTTTGATGTGTTCACTGTTTTCTTGGCATTTAGTAGAATGAATTGTTTCTGGGTTCTGACGCTGGTGGATTGGAAATGTATGGGATCTAAAATCTATCTTCCTGGAGGTTTGCTCTCAGTATGACTGCTATTATTAGGCATGTCACTATGCTGAATAAGTCATCCTGTTTGTCATGTTTTCAGCTCTAATAATTAGCCTACGTGATCATTGTTGAATTGCGAAATGCCCATATTGAAATAAGAGAAGATTTTCACCTAGCGAACAACCAGGAGTGGTTTACTCTTACATTTTTGACAAAGGTTCACTTGCAGTTTTGGTTCTGATTAAGGACAACTTCTCAATTATTATTTACCATAAGATTCTTCTAGAATTTCTGTATCTGCCATAGAAGCTTCAATTAATTAAGAACTTTTTTTCAACTAAAATTATTTCAGTAAATCCCTGTGATAATGGGCTCTCTGCATTATCCAGACAACATAGCTGTAGGGGGATAGTTTCCTCTCCAGGTAAACAAGGGGTTAATGAGGTAATGAATTTAAGTTACATTTATTGGGGTCAGTGTCACAAGCAGCAACAGAGATCACCAGAGACAATTGCCCAATGAGCAATACCAGCTGGGGGACAAGGCGAGAAGAACAGAGATCCTTCCAAAGAAGGGATCATAAAAACCTCTGGGAACCATGAGGGAAAGAGAGACAAAGAACAAGGGACAGTTGCAGGATGGACAAGGTGTGTCCAGTCTCCCGGTTCCCATACCATCCCAGCATCCAGATATTACATTGTGAGTTGAACAGGAATGTTTAGCTAGTCACATTAGGGACTTATGTTCTTTTGGACCTTGGCTGAATATAACTTAAGTTTTGTTGCAACTTTGCAATAGTTTCTTAGTAATGTCTGAAGGAAGGTGCCTTCATGTATAGGATACTCTCTTGCCAATATAGATTGCTTGCTCAGAATAAAAGCTTTCCCTTTTAAAGATCTTGTCTGTTCCCTCTCTCTTCATGTGCCTTGCTTGGTGCAAGAGTGTGCATACAGGTAGAATTCTCATCTCCCACAGGGGTGTGTGGGAAGGGAAAGCCTCTGCAGACTCAGAGGCCGAAGTCTTTGTTAACTCCCCAGTAACTTCTCACTGAATTACTGAGCCACAGGGATTAAATTAGTGGGTGTTGGTGGCCTAGATGATCTTCATGGGTCCCATCTCCTACCTGAGAACAGAAGACAGGATCTTGTAATATCCCTCAGAATTCTGACACTTTCCCAAACATTAGTGACTTCTAACACTGTGAATTTATTTAGCAATTTATTTTAAAAGTATATTAATCAATTCTTTAACCTATTCTGGGAAAAATGTAGACTATAAATTAAATTAAATTAAATTAAATTAAATTAAATTAAATTAAATTAAATTAAATTAAATAATTAAATTAAAACATTCCCAGCATGGAGAGGATAATTTTGGACTAGTCTACCTGTGTGTGTGTGTGTGTGTGTGTCGTATTTTGTAGACTCCAACTCACTACTTCAGCTGCAGTCCCTGAAAGATTCTTCCAAATAAATTTTGCTGGTCTTTGAATGAATCACCAAACCTTTTGCTGTTGTTTTTGCTACAACACACAAACACAGCTACCACCTGAAAATATACAATTCAGCATTGACATGGTTGGATAAGCAGGGATAAGCAGATTTTTCAGAATTAAATACTTAAAGCCCTGGATATAGATGGATGCATCCATGTTGGGTTTTCCTCTGTGCATTCTTGAAAAAATGTTTCAGGTGTTGTCCATCCTGAAGAAATCTGTGAATTCTTATGTAAAATAAACTACATTGGTTTCCAGTGCCTAATCTTTACCCATATGATCATTGATTAGCTGTAAAATGGAAGTTTACCTATTGCTGTAATTTCAAGCAGCTATGTGGATTCTGTCTCCCACACCTTTCATTTTGTGCTTATGATGTTAAAGTCACTTGAATTTCTGTGCAATGGGTGTACTTGTTGGAACAAGCAAATGCGGGTTGAAAGTGTGTTTTTGTGTGTCTCTGTGGATCCTGCCCCCCCATTTTGCATTCCTGATTTAAAGTTTGGATGTCTCTGTTTCTTCTTTCCATAAAGTATGGTTGGCTGGGGTTCAAAAGATGGCTCCAGCTCTGATAACTGCTTGACTCCATTCTGATAATTCATTGGTGTTGCCTCTGGGAATCCCACTTCCCACCCAATGGTCCCATTGGGCTCAAATTACTACTGGTGAAGCCACATGGTCAAAATAATGAAAAATGTGAATTGTTTGGGGAGCAGAGTGCTGATCCAATGTGAATGAACAAAGATGAGATGAGAGAAAACCTGTCACTAATACAATGAACAAGACTTTTCACAGAAGGGAATATTATAGAAAGAGAAATGACTAGATTTGCTACTAGGCTGAATTGGGGAAGTAAAAAAGGCAGACGAGTCAAAAAGAAACCCAAGGTTTTGTGGCTGTGATCAGTAGGAGGGTGATGTCATTGGGATATGTGAATTGAACACTTGGGGAGAAAGAGAAGTTTGGTCTTGGAAAAGCTTCCCATAGTGCTTTCACCTGAGCTCTCAGAGAACATCACCATCCTGATGTCATTTGGCCCACCCAGGGCTAGAACAGAAACCAATCTCCTGTAGGAAATGGCTCCACATGCATTCTACACAAGTGTACTCAGAACTAAATCCCCCTGCTAGATAGGTATAAGATTGCAGCCCAGATCTTATTTCCTGACATGTAAATTGGCTGCTTTGAGCTCAGCCAAATACATTATTTGTATGACTAATACAATCATGAGGCACACTCACATTTAGAGCAACACTATATGATGTTACCTTTAAGACAAGCAGTCATTTCTAAGGGTGATAACTCCATTATGTGAAAACAGTCAGGGGAAGGAGGAGAATAGATATGCTGACAGATAATGGGGCATGCCTGCACAATCAGAATCATGATTTGCAAGACAACAAGATATCAGTTTCCATATCTAGTTTAGTGAGCTCCTGATCATCACTTATGAATGCTGCTGTAAAGTCTGAATCACACTGATAAGGATTTCACCGAAAGAACTTCAGGCAGTATAAAAGCAGAATCCTGTGTATTTTGAGATGATGAGCAGCAGGGCTGGAAGATGAGAACAAATGGAAGCAGAAACTGAGTATTTTATGTACATTTGAAGAGTTATGAGTGAACTTTAAAAAAGAAAAAAATGCCTTTAATTTCACTACATTATGGCCATTTCCACACTAGACTGTTATAGTGCAATGATTCCACTTTCAACATCCTATGGAATCCTGGGGTTTGCAGTTTCAGGAGAGGCCGTCTGGCCCCTCCCGAAACTGCAAACCCCAGGATTCCATAGGATGTTGAAAGTGAATGTTACCCTGTTTGCTGGGGGTCCTGGGAGGGGCTCCCAAATAACCAAAACACAAATAGTGCAAAGATGGGGAAATTAACTGGAGTACTCACTTAAGCTAGCAAGAGGCAGGGTAACTTTGCAGGATCTTGCAATCCAATGTATACGGGGTGAGGTCAGTCAAGCAGTCAGACAGTTTTAAAATAGCAAAAATGATGTTTTTATTGAGAACAGACAAACACTTAAGACAACACAGCCACACAGCTAACTAAGAAATAGGAAATAAAGGTTTTTCGGGGGAAATGGGTGATACGACACCTTTCTCGTAGTCCTGAAGAAGTTGCAGATGGAGAGAAGAAGCTCAGCATGGTTCGCTGAGGGAAGCTTGCTGGGCAAAACAGCGGCAAGGTGATCTGGAACTTGGGAGCGATCCGAGGAAGCTCTCAGAACTGGGGGTTTTTATAGGGAAAATATGACCGTGGGCTAGTCTGAACTTGGGAGAGAACAATGAGGTTTGGGCGCGAGACAATGTCTCCAAAAGGTCAGAATTTAGCATGATGGGATTAAGTCCAAATCGACAATGGAATGGTCAGTATGCAGATGCAGCTCGCTTGGGTAGTTACGCATTTAGCTCGTCAAGTTACCTGCTTGGGGCAGGGGGCTCTTTGTAGTAGCGTGCATCTTTAATGAGGTGTTTGTCTAGGGAGGTCTCCTAAAGCAAGATCTGGCTGAGTCTGGCTTGCCTAAGTGGAGAAGGAAATGTTCAGCAATTCAGGGCCATGCCTAGTTCTGCGCTTGTTCGGGGGCCTCACAAACACTTGGCAGAGGGTGGCAAAATGGGGCTGAACTGTGATATCAAAGGACATCTAATATCTTCTGAAGCCAGGCCAGTTCACGGTGATAACAGAATCATAGTACTTTTACAGTCTAGTGCAGAAATGGCCTATGAAAGGAACCTATAAATGAATCAATGATTATATAGACACATGATTATCAACACAATGGTACATTAAACACAGCCACCCCTATTATTAGAGAATGAGGGAGCCACTGAAGGTAACAGATTTTGCATATCATAAAAAAGGCTGCAAATTGTTATTAACTGATTATTATTGTATTTTTTACTGCCAGGAAGATGAAAACAAGTAGTATGGCTTTTTGTCCCTGAGGTGCTGAAATCGGAGCTTGAAAAGCTTACTCTTTTGGACTACAAATCCCAGAATACCACTCTTAGCAGATAATGGAGTATACTTTTAGAATTAGAGATTATGAAGTTTCTGGAAACTGTACTCCAAAAAGTAACTTTACCAAGCTTTCATCAGAATAAGATGGTTTTCTTTGAGCACTGTGTATCATGAATTTGGGAGGAGGTGTTTCATTTGCTGCTGTGTCTGAGACAGCAAAATGTTTTGGGCCCTGATACCAGTATATGATGGTGGATTAAGGTCACCAGTGGCTTCGGTAGCAGAGATAACTGATCCTGACCTAGGCCAAGATCCTGTGATGTCCAGCATAGCATAAGAGTCAGAGGTGGATCTAGGGTGGGGCAAGCAGGGTATGTGCCCTGGGCATCAAAACCAGGGGGACGCAAAAAAGCCATATGGAAATAGCAGGCAGCAGAGGACAAAAAAGAAGAAGCAGCCCCAGAGGAGGAGGAGGAAAAGCAGTAGCAGCAGCAGCAGCAGCAGCAGCAGCAGCAGACAGCTCGGAGCCCACCTGTTCTACTTGCTGAGAGAGCATGTGCCTTATCCTACATATCCCAGAGTGGGGAAGAACACTGTCCTATTGTTACTGCGGTGAACTAGCCCTCTACTGGGGTCTACAATTTATAAACATTAAAACATCTCCATGTGCCTGAGAGGGTCCCCCGGATGAGCACACAGGCAGGCATGGCCGAACGGCTGCAATTAGGAAAAACCTGGTCTGGCCAGTAAACAATCTGTCACGTAGCCCAGGAGCCCTCCAGACATGCACGCTTAAAATGAAACAAAGAATCCTCTGCCCCAAGAAGCCATCTTGACAGGATTAGCGATCCTGACAAACAGCCCGTCAAGCAAGGGCAATTTGCATATAGCCGTGGCTTTTGACAAGCCAGCAGAAACCAATCATGCTAAGAACTTTGACATTTTAGAGCTTTGTTCTCCCAATCATGCAGAAGACTTGCACATTTTGGAGCTTTGTTTTAGCTCCTCAACCCATTGTTCTCCCCGGGAAAGGATTAGCCCCCAAGGTACGTTTTCCCATATAAAAAGACCCGATTTTCAAGCGGTTCCTCGGATCGCTCCGGTTTCCTCTCAGCTCTGCGCCACTCTGTCCGGCAGTCCCCTCAGCCCTCCACATGCTGAGTTTCTTCTCTTGCTCCGCTGCTGTCTCCGACTTCAGTCTTCAGGACCAGGTGCAGTATATCCCGAAAATACCTCTTCAAAATCCCCTATCAATTTTCCTCTCTTTTATTTCTAATTAGCTCTGAGTGAGTGAGAACATGCACAAGGATTTATTTTTAAATAAAAATAATTAAATTAGTAATTTGGTGTGGTTTTTGGCTTGGCTTGACCCCATAAACATTGGGTTGAAAAGATCTTGCTAGGTTACCCTGCCTCTTCTAGTGCTACAGCTGGTGCTCTGACTAATTTTAATTCCCCATTGATCTAAGCATATTAAGGTGTCCCTCCAGGGACCCCCGAAATCAGGGTAACACTATCCTAGTTAATCAGCAGATAGAATTCAGTCAGTTTACTGGAGGAAGAAGTACATACAAAAAGAGTTCATGAATAATATATTGTAAAAGAAAAAGGGAGGAGAGAAGCATTTTCTTGCCGACTGCAAGAAGGGGGGGTGGGGGTTTCCCAGGTGGTTGCCTCCAAAATCCCATTCATTCTTTGCCTTCTAAATGCTGGAGAAGAGGTGTTGTGGGCGGGGGGTGGAGTATGTGTGTAAACGGGCTAGGAGAGCGATCTCCATCTCACATTGTTCAAACAGATCCCATTGAATTGTATGGCTTCTAAATGCTGGGCAAATAGTGTGTATTTCTGCAAAGGTGTGTAAAGAGGTTAGGAGATGGATCTGCATAAAAGATGTGAGATGGAGGGAAGGCAAGGAGGAGAAGGAGTGGGGGTCTCCAGGATCCCCATTTAAACCATGGGAGATGGAGGAAGGCTAGAAGGGTAAGGGCATAGAGTTTTCAGCCAGCGGCTGAATATTTTGAATAATGAAGTTTTGTTTTGTTTTTCACCAGAGTCATACTTATGTTTAACAAACAAGTAGAAAATAAAAGATGAAATTGGAATGATATGCATGTAGTGGTGGGGGCAGGGATAAGAAGGAGGGATGCAATTTCCATACTTGCCTTAGGCACTGTTTAGGCTAGATACGGCACTGGTAAGCGGTATGGAATTCCCTTCTGGCTCCCTGCTCCCAGAACTCATGGTTTCCACGTGCTAGCCATTCTGTGGCTGTTGGAGAGTGTGTGCAGGGGATGGTGGTAGCACTGGAGATGAGTTTGGCTATGTCCTATACTCAGATGAGGATGAATGACATCTTCCACCAAGGTCTGCTGATTTCTGAGGGCAATGCCATCAATTTGCATCTGGTTATGGGAAATAACCAGAGACATCTCTGAAACCCTATGCTTTCTGCCAACCAAAAAATGGCCATTTGGGAGGACTATCAGAGCACATCCATGAGTCCTAGGGGAGAGCTTTGATCACTATGGAGGGCAGAAGAGAATGCCATCCTTTACAAAGACCACCCTCCTTCCCAAAAAACATACACACTCACAAGGTGGACTTAGCTTATATATGTCATTAACAGGGTGCTGGCCCTTCTCTGGGCATCATGGTGTTAAACATTACACTGGCCCCTCCACATTTGTGGGGGTTTAGGGAACAGAACCCTTGCAAAAGTGGAAAAACCACAAATGATTTCCCCACCGTGCGACCCTCCTCCTAATCCCCTTCAGAGCTCCCCTCCCATTCCCTTGCTTCTGGCCCTGGCACTCCTGGGGGGAAATAAAAAGACAAAATAAAGGGCTTACTAGTACTTTCCCCTTAGACAGAGAAGAGCAGAGTGCTGAGTTCTGGTGTTCCAGCTATATCCAGTTGCCATCTTGAGAAAAGAGATTTCTCACAGAGGGGAGGGATAGGAGCAAAGAGAGGGCCTGACCAGTCAGCAGCCATTACACAGCAGAAAGTGCAGCCACATGGCAGAGAGGACACGCATCCAGCAGTTGGGGGGGGGCTTTGCTCTCCCCAAAGGAAAAAATGTCCATTTTAAATACAACCCTCACAAGGTTGGGGTTAGGAATGCAAGGGAATGGGAGGAAGAGAAAGTGGGGAAAGCAAGCATGTGCCTTGTGAATAATCAAATTTGTGAAGGTCAAACCTGTGAACGTGTAGGGACGACTGTAATGCCCTTTTTCTCTCACAAAAGCCTTAAAACTGTAAAATAGACACAGGTAGAACAGTGGACCTTTCCGCATGTGGTTATTACGGCGGGCCAATGTGTCTTGCCACGGAGGTCTTCTACATGTTGGAGCAGACTAGGTTCGGTTTATTTACCTTCATTCTGCACGTAATTCTGACTAAATGTGCTGCCATGTGGTGGTAAAGCGCACTATTTGAAAACCAGAAGAAATCGGTTTTCCAGTTTTCCAGATCGATCCGATTCGTACTTTCACAGTGGTGCAGACATGTACATTCACACCAATGCAAATTAGTGGTCAGGGGAGGGCTCATGGGAGGGGCCAGGGGGTAGTATGGACTTTTACATGTATGCAGTGACGTGCTAAACCATGCCCCCCAAAAAGGGCCAATCACAACTGATGGGGGGTTGAGGGAAGTAGTGGGAGTAGTAGTATGTTCAGACTGGAACATACGCAGTAGCTGTGTGGAAGGAAACGCAGGAAAGTCCACCTTGTTTCGAACCCAGAAAATCCAGTAAGAAATGGCATGAACTGATTCACCAGCCTCATGCAGAAAGGGCCTGAAACAGCAGCAAATCACTGATAGCATAAAAATAGTATAAAAAATAAAAAGATACAGAAAAAATACAAGTCAGAATGTATTAGGAGAAATTGATATTGCTGATAACTCTTATGTTCCATTTTGGCCTTTTGAAATTTATCTATATTACATGCTTTGACAAACTTTGATACTAACCATTAAGATTTCCGGTCTTCATGAATATTATTAGATTACTTTAGATCTCATTATTCTACCATCATCCCACTCAGTACTAAAATAAATGATATCACAGCATCCAATATGAACTCAGGAAATTCATTGCAATGCCAAACATCAAAAACGTCAAAAAATTGGATCCAGTGCTCATTGAATCATCAGTGCCATGCAGGATGTACTTTAATTATTGAGTTATTATTTCAATCTATAGATTGTTTTTAATTATATTATGTCTTTGAGGATATTTTTCCAGCTTTCTATAGCAGAATGAATGTTTCATTTAAACAGTACCTAATTTATTGAGAAAGAGTGTCTGAGAATGTCTGGTCTGGAATGTTCTCTTTGACCTTGAAGCCTTTGCCCTTAATCTGGCTAAAATAATGGGGATGCCACAAAATATTTAGAAATGATGCCCCTTGCCTGCTGTGCATATACCTAATGTGTAGCAGAGGACAAGATCTATGCTTTCTGCCTCTGTCCCTAAAACTTGGGATATTCCACTCCATGCATTCAGTGCAACATCAGGAAGAGATGTCTGCATATGTGTAACTGTATTCAGGCATTCCAATTATAGGTTAGAAGGGGGGAGGAGTGTGTTAGTTATGCCCATTCCACTGGGGTAAAATAAGGGCTCTAGATCACAAGGAGAGCCTCTGTGGATAGAGGAGGCTCTCCTCTTCAAACTATCACTCTTCAGATAAGGAGAATGGCATGAATAGAGAGAATGGGGTTAACATAGTCTTCCTTCCTATTTTTTTGTTTAACTCAGGAGTGGAATGCGTAAATAGAACTTGTGTTTGCGTGTTCTATGTATGAATAGAACATGTGTGTCTCTGGGAATGCATGCATGTGTGTATGTTTAAGCACCATTTCTCTCAATTTAAATAGCTGTAAAACAAAGAAGTGCACTCAAACCTGTTCAGGGCCTTTCAAAAACCATCCTTCTTTTATATGTCCCAAACTCTTAAGTCTCAACTAGCAGAACTGACCCTGGTTATTGGCATCATCAGGTGCTTGCTTGTTGCACATGAAAACATCAGTGCTATAGCAAGTTGAGAATAAAAGTCAAACAGCCAAGCGGAGGACTTGGGCATCTTGCAACCTCTTTTTATAGTGTCTACTTTTTATGCAAATAGCAATCTTCCTACTTCTTCCAGGAAGCAGGAGTTTATTGTTTCCCTTTATTAGGGAAAGGTCTCCACACAGAACTATCAGCATCCCTCCATATTTAGCATCCAGCTTTATGGGCTTCTCATGCTACCAAATTTTAGCACTTTGTTGATACTCCTTTAAATGTCATGGCTCCATCCCATGGAATCCTGGGATCTGTGGTTTAGATTTAGAATTCCCTACCAGAGAACACTAGTCCTCAGCAAATTCTAGGATTCCATAGAATGCAGCCAAGGCAGTTAGAGGGGGATATATGTGTGTGTGTGTGTGTGTGTGTGTGTGTGTGTGTGTATGCGTATGTATATGTATATGTATGCTATAATTGTATAGTATGAAATCTCTGTAAGTCTAGGGATTTATCTCCTGCTGTGTCTTGAAGGGAACATCTTGAAACAATAAATATAAGCTTTCTCCCCCTTGCTACCTTGCTACAATATCTGAAGTTGTTACTCTTGTTTTATAGCCATAAAGATCATAGGAGTAGCCTGCTGTATGCTACTCCTATATCAAGTGTACTTAAAATGCTGAGGTCCATCCACAGGGAGATGCCCCACTGCCAGTCTATGGAGCCTATTGGTCCAACTGTTCCACCTTCCAATTGGTTGCTTGTTCTTTTTACTCCAGGAGCCAGAGGAGCCACGATAACCCCTTTGTACCTCTTGTCTTCCTCTTCTACTGGAAGATGAAGCAAATTAGGCTCAGAAAGAATAGCACCGGCTTCAGTGAAATGGAAGAGAAGATAGGTGCTCTCAGTGAGGGATTCTTTCAGAAATAAAATTGTAAAGCTCCCGTTCCCACTTAGACTTGGCACTGATATGTAACAGTGAAAACAGACCCCCTGCCAACCCTTGGCAAAAATTAAATAAGTAAGCCCTTTATATGTATGAAGAAAAAGATGGAGAACTGATCTGTCTATTAAGAACCATATTGTTGTTAGATAGAAGAATTTAATTTAGTGGCTGGGATTCAAAGAGGACCATGTGTACAAACAAGTCCTTCTGGATGTACAGTGGAGGATGGCTGAGATTTTCTTTCTGACAGTGCCCCTTAAACGTCCAGGGGATACAGCTCCAGAGGCTCCTTGATAGTTGTGCCTGGTGGCTTTTGTGTCAGGGTACAGCAAATCCACTCTGAGTTTTATTCAGTACTTATAGGAGCTATCCAAGATGCTGAGCTCTAACTCACAAATAGGTTCAGCACCTTGGACGGTTCCTTTAAAGTCCTAAATGAAACCCATGGTGGATTCACTGTACCCACAACATGGAAGTCACCAGCCATCATGGTTCCTAACTTCCAGAGCAACATGGTGGAGGAAGACAGGTGAAGGATAAGTTACTGCCACAAGAAGGGAGGAGTAAAAACTTACCATGGGCATGTGAAACATAGCCTTATGGAGCCTGGCCAATCTGCAGAAGTTGAACCATAGATATTTTTAAGGCTGCTTTGAGGTTTTGAGTAGCATATGTTTTCTCATAGTAGAATGAATGGACTTGTAAACCATGACTCATTTATCTCATCTGACAGGAGGAGAAAAGGAGCAAAAGAGGCTTACAGCAAGCTTTTCATATTTTGTATTACCAGCATGTGCTGACTGATAATATACTTGAAAGATGGAAAAAGTCAGTCATACCACAAAACCAGAAGATGAAAAATGGCAGGTGGAATGGGGAGGTAAACATCAGGTTGCCCTAAGTGAAAGAATAAAGAATAAATGGGACCATTTGCCAAAATGTCATTATAATTATTTGGTTTGTCAGCAAATGTTTTGTTCCTAAGACCTTCATTATCACAGGGTATCTAGTATCTGTACATAAGCTGCATTAATACCATACTTATTTGTAACATTTATGTACTATTATAAGTGAAGTAATGCAAAGGTTGTTGTCAACTATTTGCAGTACACAGTTCAACCTTTGCATAATGGGACACTTTGCCCAACCTCATAGTTGTGTGTATAGATGCTGCACTAGAAGAAGATGCATTGTATTTAGAAAGCTTTCACTTCTTGCCACGTGGATATGTTCTATAAGATTCACAAAGCAGCAACACCTTTATTGGGTTAACTTCTAAATGTAAAATACATAATTCAAGCTTTTGAAGCTTCACTGCCTTCTTCTTCAGACAAAGATGTTAAAATCTGTCATGTCAGCTGACATGTCTCATGGATATGTACTGTCATCATTAGCAATTTCACATAAGAAAATGAAATTTGATGGATAATAATTTATGAAATTAAAATGACAGACCAATAACACCACCTCTGTCAAGTAAATTAATCAACATGTCTTGAACTGATAAAACTAGGGCCTATACTGATATCATTTTCATCCTAATTTAATGTAGTCTTGCTTCAGAAGCAATTTCCTTTAAAATTTTAGATTAAAATTAAAACAGTATGGCTAGATGCCCATGATGATATAAGACTTACAATATTCTTTCACACACTACCCATTGAGATGAATCACTGGACTGAGAGGGTCTCAAAGGTAAAATGAAGTAAGATAGGAAGAACATTCATCTAAGTTTTTGAAGAATTTACCAAAACCCACAAATTTCTTCATGTTTGGGATGGAAAGTACCTGAGATCTGAAAAGTTTGAATGTGGGAAAAGCAAAAAATTTCTCCATTCTTTGTTCCAAGTCATCATTGCTGCTCAAAAATTGTTATATCTACCTTCATTCTTAGAAGTGTTCTTCTCAATTCAGCTGAGAAGTTATCTGTATCACACTGGAAACCTCTGGCCCAAATCAAGTATCTGGGTGAAGATATACTCAAGACATGTTATATTAATTTGTCTGGAATGCATAATATATTAATCAAAATGTACACCCCTATGACATCTTCATATGGCTAGCTGCCTGGTAACTCATTGTTTATGAACAACTGCTTGGGTTTTATTTGATATCATCATGTTTATCTGTAATAATAAAAGTGTGCATATGTTTGTCTTTCTGTGTCTGTCTCTCTCTATGCCATAGCTCCAAGACCATGAAACCTAAACGCTTTACACTTGGCATGGAAACTAAAGGGACCCAGAGGGTATAAACCAAGGTTATTTTGTTTTAAAAATGAATGAATTATAAATAATTACATATCATTTATAGCTTGCAGTCCCATATTAAGTCTGCCACTAAGTGGCAGACACTAGTCTCCTTGGAAGTAAGAGAGTTCCTAAGGAGAACCTTCTCTTTTTCAAGAGAAAGAAGTTTTAATGTTTGGTCCAAATATTTTTAACTGGGTACTTAATCTATCCTCTCTATTGCTAGAACAGCACAGATCCTATTGCTCCTGTAAAACCTGGCATCCCTGTGGATTTGCCAGTTCTTGATTCTCTGTTTTTATGTTAGAACTTTGAAAAATGACAGGTCTGATATTCAGTAATAATAGAAACTGCTCCTAAACTGTTAAACTTAAACACCTGGAACATGTTATATGAACGAAAGGGACTCTGAGGGTGTGCATCTCAGGGTTCTTTTAAAAAAATGCTGATTTGCATCAGTGCAAATGTGTTTGTAACTTTCTGTACCATGCTGAGTTACTAATTGGCAGATACCAGGTCCTCTGGTAATAAGAGGGCAATTGAAGAGCAGGAAACCTTGTGATTTGCCTCAGATGTTTGCAGGTGGCATTCTGGAAGAGCAAGCTACTTTGGTTCTGGCCTTTCCACTCTTAGAACAGCAGAAAGCTCTGTGCATTTCAGCTGTTGGGTAACTTGTGCCTGCCCCTGACTCTCTCTCTTATTCTCTCTCTCCTGTTCTGTGTGTCTATATATCGTGTATTTTGTCTCCTTCTCTCTGTGAAGTGGGGCTGTGAGTTATTCAAGAGCAGCCATGTTGCAGCAAAATATAACAAAATCCAAAATCCACTTCTTTTTGGCCCACTCCAAAGTATAAAATACATTATGCAAGCTTTCGAAGCTTCACTGGCTTCTTCATCAGTCAAAGATGTCAAAAATCACACAGGAGAAAAATAGTGATGATGTTAGAGTCACAGGCCATAATTCTGCCTGAAATGTTTTCAGTTAAAATGGTATTGAGGGATCTCAATGCAGGTAGAGGCCACTCCCTGTATTGGCCTTGTTAGGACTAGGGACAAAGAGCAGTAAAAGGTAGGTAATATTTCAGCTCCATTGGCAACAGAAATCTAACTTCTCTTGAGATCCAGCTGTCTTTGCCCTAAACAAAGCTAAGTGCTCCTTTCTTCAGCAGAAAATAATGAATTTCTCTGAACTATCATATCTAGAAACCTTTTTAGATGCTGTATGGGTAAAATGTGCCAAATAGTAGTCCCTTGTTGGAGGTAGAAAACCTCAAAGAGCTAAGTCCCAGTCCTGTAGTTCCCTCTTGCTTAGAATTCCCCTATTGTAGATAAATTTGGTGCTCTGAAATCCAGGAAAAAATATTCAGAGGGGAAGACAGAAGATGAGCAAGGCTGGTTAGAACCAGCCAATCACAGTTCAGGGAATGCTGTAATAATGGGGGAAGACTATGGTGCGGAGAAAGATACAAACTAGAGGCTTGTCTGTAAAAGAGTCAGATAGGACTCTGATAGGGAAATGATATAGCAGAATTAGGCCAGTCAGAGACTGTGAAGATCTGAATAGGGTTTGGGGATCTGTGAATGAGGAAACAGTTCAGGGATTTCCCATTTATTTAACTCTGTTAAATAATGAATTTTTACTCATTTTATTTTCTGCAACTGTGCCTGATTGTTCTGTTTAAGAACTGATAAAGGAGACTAATCCTGCTTACCACAATGAAACCACTAAACAACACAGTCTCTTGTCCATAATAGGGATCACCTTGAGACCCACATATCAGATCCAATGGGGGGATCTTAAAGGTTAAAAAGGCATCATGAGTGACAGAAGCCTAAGAATTGGAATGGTGGGGCCAACTTGCACAAGGATTCTGTCACAAGAGTCTTCTAATGTAATAAAAGTAGGATTCTTCTCTCCGTTAAGGATAATGAAATATACCTATAATTAACTACAGCCCATCTGTTATCATGGTGAATTAGCCCTCTCCCAGGCTCTACAATTTATTAATATCAAATATCAAAACTATTTCCACGTGGTTGAGAGGTCCCCTGGACAAGCACGCAGGCAGGCGTAGCCGAACGGCCACAATCAGGAAAAACCCAGTCTGGCCAGTAAACCATCTGTCACATAGCCCCAGGAGCCCTCCAGACATGCACACATTAAAATATACATAGGGTCCTCTGCCCCGAGAAGCCAGCTTGACAGGATTAGCGCTCCTGACAACCAACCCATCAAGCGAGAGCAATTTGTATACTGCCGTGGCTTTCGACAACCCCAGCAGAAACCAATCAAACTAAGAACCTTGACATTTTAGAGCTTTGTTCTCCTAATCATGCAGAAGACGTGAATATTCTGGAGCTTTGTTTTAGCTCCTCAACTCATTGTGCTCCCCGGGAAAGGATTAGCCCTCCAGGTACATTTTCCCCTATAAAAAGATCCAGTTTTTAAGCAGTTCCTCGGATCGCTCTGGTTTACTCTCGGCTCCATGTCATTCCATCCAGGAGTCCCCTCAGCCCTCCATGTGCTGAGTCTCTTCTCTCGCTCTGCTGCTGTCTCTGACTTCAGTCTTCAAGACCAAGTGCAGTATATCCTGATAATACCCTTCCAAAATCCCCTATCAGTTTTCCTCTTTTATTTGTAATTAGCTCTGAGTGAGTGAGTGCGTAAATGTGAACGTGCACAAAGACTTATTTTTAAATAAAAATAATTTAATTAGCAATTTGGTGTGGTTTTTGGCTTGGCTTGACCCCATAAAAATTGGGTTGAAAGATCTCGCTAGGTTACCCTGCCTCTTGTAGTGCTACAGCTTGTACTCGGGCTAATTTTAATTCCTGTTACTGCGGTTATCTGGCCCAAGCCCGAGGTCTACAATTTCATATTGGTTATGGTTAATATTTCCACGTGGCACTCCATAAGATGAACTCCACGTGTCTGAAAGGGTCACGGAGAGCCTGTGTAGGCAAGCACAGCCACACAGCCTCAATTATGCAAGCTAGGTCTAGGCCAGTAAACAACTATCTGTCGCACAGTCAGTAGTGCCCTCCAGGCACAGCTGACCATTAAGCAAATGCAAGGGCACTCAGCCCCGAACTGCCTGCATCACGGGATTAGCGCGTCCATCTATACAATCTCCGAGTGCTCCTCATCTGCATACTGTTCTAACAATTGGCAGTGCTGGCTAAATCTCATCAATTCTGATTCTGACCTTTTGGAGGCGTTCTCTCCACTCAAATCCCTATTGTTCTCCTTGGGAGAGGGCTAGCCTCCAGATACAATCTTCCCTATAAAAAACCCAAGTTTGAGCTTCTTGTCGGAATGCTTGTGCCTTGCATCCCGAAGTGCTGCTGCTCTGTTTGGCGAGCCTCTCCTCAGCCTCCACGTGCTGGGAAACCATGAACCCAAGCTTTGAACTCTATTTCTCTTCCCCCAGACTGCAGGATCAGGTGGAGTATCACCCCAGAAATCCGCTTAAAACCCCTATCAATTTTCCTCTCTTTCTACTTCTATAGTTCTTGTACGAGTGCGTGAGTGCGTGTGTCTGTGTGTGCCGAATTGTGGACATTACAATAAAATCTTTTAATTCAACAACTTGCCTAGTTCTTGTCGCGGCCCGACCCCGTAAACATAGGGTTAAAGATCCCGCTACATTACCCTGCCTCTCATATTGCTAGCCTGCGCTCCTTGGTAATTCCCCCAACTTAGTAAGATTTGGAGCGCACTTAGGCGTCCCTCCCGGGACCCCCAGAAATCAGGCTAACATTCCCCATTGATCAAGACATATTTAGATGTCCCCCACAGCACCCCCAGAAATCAGGGTAACACATCCCTTTTGTTCTGCTCAAAGTGAGATGAAGAAAGACAAAGAAGAGCTGGATTTGGCCTCTGTAGAGTAGCAGCATTTTAGAGAGTTTGTTTCTTTTCTCTAGAGCAGGGATCTTCAACTTTCCAAAAAATTACAATCATTACAATCTGTCTGAGGTCTGCCATAACCTCATGGGCCACTAGGACCACACATTCCCCAGCCAGGAAAGACAGGACTGGAGACAGACTCAGGAGATTCATTTCCCTTCAGGGTCGCTTAGCAGCCCTAATGAGGCTTCTCTCTCCAGGGCTTCATAACTCTTCAAACAGTTTAAAGATACAGAGTTGTGAACTAGGAATGGGTGAAGGGAGGAGAATAAGCAAAAAAAAAAAGGCTGAATTATTGAGTGGGAGAGAGAGAAAGGGACAAGAAAATGAGGAGGCAGGTAGGAGAAGAGGAACAACATTAACCTTTCATATCTATCAGGTTGGGGAACTTCTGTCGCTTCAGATGCTTTGATTCACATCTTCCATAATTTCTTCTGTTGGCCATGCTGGAAATAGTCCAAAATAGCTGTAGTGTAAAAGGTTTCACCACCTTTGTTTCAGCCCACAGGAGAATGGTGGGATATATAATATGACATAGGAACCAGAGTGCTGCCCTAGGAGCGGTGAGATCCAAGTTCAAAACTTGACCACTCACATTTCTAGCCTAAATCACCACTCAGCATTTTGGAAAGGTGACCTACAGAAGAGAACCAGAAAAACTACTGTATGTTCTCTGGAGGAAGGATGGATGCATATTTGTAATTAAATGAATAAGTGATAACATTAAAAAAGAAACTACCGTAGAATAAATGTATATATTATGTACTTCTTCTTTATGAAGAACTGCAGGAGAACAGCTTATCTGGGAGTAATTCCATAGTTAAAGGCAAGTGGAAACAGATCTGATGCTGTTAAGAAGGATTAAGAAATAAAGGCACACCCAGAATTTAGGGATAGATGAATCTGTCAGTTTTGCTTTCTCCCACATATGTGAATTTTTTAAAAAAAATTAAAAAGACACAGTGCTTCCTTTTGTGAAGAAATGCTTAATTTTTGATAAGTTGTTATCAGGCAGTCACTGAACAAAATTCCCATGCACCTGCATTAGCTAAACTCAATTAGTACAGCTAAACTCAGCATGGAAAAAAACTGTATTCTGCTTTCCTGCCATGTCATTAATGGTGTGATATGGATGAGAAAAGAAGCTTCTCAGACAAAAGAAGATACTGGCAATGCTAATTTAGCTCCATGAACACAGTAAAATATACAGGGATACAATGCCAGACTATAATTGCTAAGCACATAAAGGCCCTCTGCCTCAGTGGGAGAATTTTTTAGTTTCACTTTCTCATAGAATCTGTTACTTTTTTAAAAAATTTTTTTATTTTAATCCCACCTTCCTCTGGGCATCCAACCCAAGGCAGCTTACAGCAAGGGTAAAACAAGATAGAGCTAAAAACTTGATGATAAAAAAATTAAAAACTAATTAAACAAGTTATTATATCAATAAGTCAGTTACTTAAAAAGTTTAAATCATTTTAAAGCATAACAATAAATGCAAAAATATAGCACACTCCCCATAAAAAATACTCTTCTGCAACCAAGTAATCCTCAAAAGCCCATTTAAATAAAAAGTTATTTATCTACAGGAAAAAGGAGAAAAGAGGTTCAGTCTAGCTTTCTGTGGAAGGGAATTCTATCTGTCTCAAGTATTCACACTCTCAGATTCTTCCTTCATGTTTATGAATTCTAAATCTGTGAATTTTGGAAAGTTTATAAAATAAAGCAAGGTGAAAGAATGTCTTACCCGCTCCTATAGGAATTCGTTCCAACTTTGATCGTCTGTGCCAGGAAGATATTTTTTTTCCTGTTGTTGTTGTTGTTGTTGTTGTGTACCTTCAAGTCACTTCTGACTCTAAGGAAACTTAGGGTTTTCCAAGGCTGAGAATGTGTGAGGTGCCCAGGTTCACCCAGTGGGTTTCTGTGGTTGAATGGGGAATTGAACCTGGCCACCACGGTTGTAGTCCAGTGTTGAAACCACTAAACCACACTGCCTCTTTTAAGTCTATAGTTCTCATGAATTCTAGACAAAGTAGCTAATGGTTAAAGATTATATGAATTGCAGTCCCAAAACAGCCAAAGAGCCATAATTGTGTATGCCTGGGCTATGTGATTAGGAGGAAAGATGTTTCTAGGTCCAACTGTTTTGCGGGGAATGACATTCTGTATAATCCAGCTTTGTCCATATACACATACGATTCCCATCAATTACATATAATCTCATGACTCATGAAAGAGAATTTTGAAATTAATACAATATGAACAATTTTCCTTTGGTTTTTGCCCTTCTCCCACTTTTGCAATGCAGTTTTTGACTGGAAAAAAAGAACCAAAATGTATTTAAAATGTGTATTTTAAATTAAAAAGTATGCAAACTTCCATAGTTTTGTCAATTAAATAGAATTCTTACAATTCTCAACAACTTTCATCTTTTTTAAAACATGCAGAACTGGGACAGGGAATAGAGTGAGAAGGTCACCCCCAATATAGCCTTTGTCCTCTTGCTTTGGGGTCTACTTCTCCTTGATATCTGAACTTCAGTAAACTGTAAGCTTTTGCAGAGATGCTCCCAGTTATTTTTTTTTAATCCAGCATTATTAGCATTTACACAAAACAGAAAACAAGCCACTCAGAAATATTTCCCTGTGTAGAAAGATAGATGTGCCTAAGAAATATATTTTAAGCCTCCGCCATCCTGCTGGACCAACCTCCAAACTGTCAGGCCTTCATTAAAATAAACTTCTTTACCCCATGAAGATCTCCTCTGATCTTAGAACTCCATTTACAAACCCTGTGACCTTGAGATGATGCTGGCATAAGCATCGTCTATGCTGGTTGAAAAAAGACAGCAGACACCTTGAAAGTGTTACTTCTGTTGCCCAACAGGTCTAGGAACATGCTGAACCAGTATTTTTTTGAGATAGCACATCCTATCACCAATCATCTTTTCCTTCTTGTTTTTATCACACTTCCCCATTCCTTTTAGTGTTCTCT
Organism: Iguana delicatissima; assembly: GCA_948472985.1. Lineage (NCBI taxonomy): Eukaryota > Metazoa > Chordata > Lepidosauria > Squamata > Iguanidae > Iguana > Iguana delicatissima. Next base: position 510,598 of record CAOKZL010000176.1, read on the forward strand.
TTGTCCATATTCCTCTCTTCAGATATTCTGTTTAGCATACAAAGGAATATTAACTTCTTTTCCATGCACATCTGGACTTCCCAATAACTTTCTGCAACCATTGTTCAACAGAGCTGCTGTCCCAAAAACAAATTATTATGAATTATAAAAAAATATTCTATTCTATAAAAATATTGAAAGGGTCTTAATGCAAACACAACTATCTTCTTATAATGTGCTAAAGGGATGTAATATTGTAGCCAAAAGATTTGCTGGTGGAGACTGGTGAAACTTTTGGTATTAAATAGCTGATCTTATTTCTCATACTGTAGTAAACAGAGGCCATTTCCACACTACGGCCCCATCCTGGAGTGGGAACACGTTGAAGCTGGTCTGCGACACATGCTATTGCACAACAGTGTCATAGTCCTGCTCTGTCATGTCTCCAGCTGTCGCGATCATGTGTTATACTATTACCAGAAAAAATCCAGTAATAGGCCCCTTTCATGCGATGATCACATCAGCTGGGGCTGTGCGGGAAGGGCAGAAGTGCTATCAAGGCTCTTCCTTCCTCAATGCAGCACAGAAAGAGGCCAGGAAGGTGTGTGTCTCGACTGCTACCATCCACTGGCAGCTGTCCAGATGCAGAGGTGAGCTTTCAGTACACACTTCCATCCTGGCAAAGGCACTCCCGGGATGACACCAGGACATTGCAGGATGCAGGTAAGGTGCAGAAAGGGCCAGAATCAGCCCTACCTTTCAGCAGAGTGAGGTGGCTGCTTAAGGCACCGAATGCTTGGAGTGAGGACTATTAACCCTCTCTTGCAGGGCAGACATACTCTATTTTTGAAAGCCAGTTTGAGGTAGATAGTACAGGCTACTGAGTTTTCAGGGCAATGTGCCATGAAGATGCTTTTTAAAAAAAGTGGTAGCTCTTAAGGTCCCTGCTGGAGTGACTGCAGTTAAAGGTGGAGGGCTTCAGATACGTTTACTTTAAAATATTTTAATTGTCTTAGTCCTAACAAAATGTGTCTGTCTGTGGTAGAAGCCAGGAAACAGCCCTGAATCTTGACTACAATGTTACCCTTTCAGGCATGAGAAGAAGAAAGTAGAGAGATAATAAGATGGTCACTTATGAAAAGAGGAAATGCATTGCCAAATAAATATGAATCTGGAGATAAAAATTCAAAAATGATTACTACTATTTAAAGGGAGACAGGACCACATCTTGCCATACTTTGTCTTTCCCTACTTTGTCTTGCTGTACTGGAGAGATTGTGACTAAGGCCATTTCTGCACGGGGTAAGTAAAACGGTGCAGTGCATCCTCCACGGGGGACGTCTGCACCTTGGAGCGGACTGGGTCCGGACTACTTACTGTAGATCCGCACCTCAGTCTGCTCCGGAATGACCCCAAGTGGTCTTCCAGCATGTTTATGAAAGGCCTGATTTTTCCAGTCTTTCAAAATGCCAGTGTGCGCCATTGCGTGCCTGCTCTCTGGTGCAGATTCGCAGGCTCGCACCAATGCGAGCCTGTGATCTGCAGAGGGTGGGCTTCAGCAGTTGGTCAAGACCCACGACCAACCGGAAGCCTCCATTTTGGACACTGGAGCAGTGCAGATCTATGACCATGCACTGCTCTGACTCACCCTGGACCAGACCGGACCTCCAGAAGATCCAGTGAGTAGCAGCAGGGAGCGATTCCCTCGCCGTGTGTGGAAACGGCTTAAGTCTCTCCCAACTGCATGCTCATTTTGCTCTTCAAAGTCTACTGCTGGTGGGCATGTTCAAGGTCTCTGCTTTCTGCTCTGTTGTTGTTGTTGTTGTTGTTGTTGTTGTGTGCCTTCAGGTTGTGCCCAACTTATGGTACCCCCAAAGTCAACTTATCCAGAGTTTTCTTGGCAAGATTTGTTCAGAGCGGGTTTGCCACTGCTCTGCTCTAAGGCTGAGGGAGTGTGACTTGCCTGAGGTCACCCACTGGTCTCCATGGCTGAGTAGAAATTCAAATCCTGGTTTCCCACAGTCCTAGTCCAACAATCAAACCACTACACCACTACACCACTCTGTGTGTTCTAGGGAATATTTAAACAGATGTAAACTGGACTGTCCTTCAAACAGAGGACTGTCTGCTGCAAAATAGCCACTCTAAGAAATGAGTCTGAAGAAAGTTGAAAACCAAGGGTACTGTGAATCCCAAAAAGGCTATGAGTGACTTTTATTGAATTACGTTAATTAGAGCTTGACAGACTTTTCCTGAGTGTGATTATGCAAATATACCTTTGCTATCAGCCTGTCTTATCATCTCTGTTCCCTAACTCCTTAGGATGTGGTGTTTGCTTAAGATGTTGACTGGTCTGCTTTTACCAGAGATTGAACTCTATTTCCTGGTCCCTGGTTATTCCTTCAGAATGGTAGCAGAGGCCATAACAAAGTGCTCTGTTCACTACTGTTTTCCCTCTGAGTCAGCTCTTCTTTCAATGAGGTTAATAAATACACTGCCCTAAATAACACACTAGGAATTTCGTCTCTCGTTTAGTGAGGGAACAAGAAGATTTGGAGATCTGTATGTATGTTTCAAGGAAGAATTTGCAGATGGTACTACAGTACCAAACAGGTGTAATTCTTGGATTGTCCCACTGCAATGAACACAGAGAGACTACAGCCTTAGCAGCAGATACAACAACAGCAACCTTTCACTTGGGGTCCTTTCACACACTACATAATTTTAGCATTGGGATTCCACTTTAACCACCAGAATTTGTAGTTTGGTGAAATGCTAAGAGCTCTCTAGCTGGGCATTCTAAGTAGCCCTGCTTAAACTGCAAATCCCAGAATTCCACAGAATGCTGCCATGGCAGTTAAAATGGAGCCATAGGCTATTCTGCACTACACTGTTATAGTGCTATTATTCCACTTTCAATATCCTGTGGAATTCTGGGGTTTGTAGTTTACTGAAGCCAAAGAGCTCTCTGGCTGAGAATTCTAAATGCCTCTCTCCAAACTGCAAACCCCAGAATTCCACAGAATGTGGATAGTGGAATAATAGCACTATAACAGTGTAGTGCGGAAATAGCCATAGTGCTATAAGTGTACGGTGTGAAAGGGTCCCCAGAGGACTCAGCTTTTACCATCTTCTTGTCACAATTTGTAAGTCAAAATATGGTGGGACATGCTGCAAAAGAACTTCAGAGAAATGGGAATACCATTTCTTACAGTTCATTCAGGTCTACCTCCATAAACAGATGTGAACTGTTCTTACTTGTGCAGAGTTCATCTATCCTTTCCTTATTCCTGTCAAATTATGAGTTGTGTGACAGTTGCTACCTTTTCTCACCGATGATGTTGCTCTGCTAAAATGTATTAATAGAAAGCAATATGCTTTTTTCATTTAAACAAATCCTGATAAAATTTAATCTTACCTAAATTTGTCCAGACTAATGAATGTTTTTACTTGAAATAAAGGCAAGGCAAATGCAATAAACTGTTTCATTTGATAGGCAGAAGCCAACTGGTACTGTGTTTTGCCCTTGCTCTGGCAATGGCAATAGGACAATGCATTTAAAGGCAAGAGGCTTGTGTAAGGGCATAGAGCAGCTTGTGGGAAATAACCAGTCCCGCCCTCCAACTCTTTCCAGCTTTTCCTAACTTCCAGCAATGGTTGCCTGAGCAGACGCCTTACGCTGTTCAATGCTATTTCCTCCAACTCTTATTTTCCTGCATGATGCTTTTTCTTTCTTTTTTTTTAATTGTACATCTTAGACAAGGAATTCATTTTGGTGCTTGCTCAGCAGTTTTGTGTCTACAAATGATCTGGTGCCAAATCTATGCTTGGTGTTAAGTAAATGATAACAGCTACAGATAGAGCTGTTCCCAGTTATGTCTGGCTGAAGTCTATCTTTCTCCCCCACCCCACCCCACCTCCTGGATGTATTTCATTGCTTTCAAAATATCTTGCAGGGAAATTGTGAATTATCCAAAAAGAATTGCAACACATTTTTGAGCTTATCATCTTCACATGCTGTTAGGATATCTCATATGATACAAAACAGAGTAACACAACAGCAACAATACTTATCAATTCCAGTGAAATATATCTGTGCAAGGTTTTGTCACAAATTGTCACACAGAACATGTCATTCAGTTAATGACCAGTAGCATGCACACTGTGCCATTTCTACAATATTTGAAGTATTCTTTACTCAAGAAATATATGTAAGCAAGCATGTGCCTCTCTCCATTAATTTAAACGGGAGATAAGAACTTCTATACATCTTTCCCATTTAAATTATTAGGTGAGTTAGAAAGGCCCACATCTGATTGGGCTGCACCTGAATTTTGTAAAGTAGGAAAGTAGCCTTCTGGTGATCTCAACTTGAGGTCCTAAGAACAATCTTGTAAGATAAGTGAGCACTGAATGACAATCAAATAGGAGCTACTAAGAACAAAAGCAGATGTATTGTTGACTAGGGATGGACAACCTTTCTTCTGTTGTGGGTCATGTGTCCATGAAGGTAATCTGCAGATGTTCGTATGCTGGTAATAATTAGGACAGAAGCTAGTGGTGACTAAGGCCAGAACCAAAAGTAAACAAACCTCTGTCCTCCCTCTTTCATTTCCTTCCCACCTAGCAGACCTCTCGGGAAGGGATAGCTCATTCTTGCTGAGACCTGACTTGCTGCAGACTTTTGAAATAAGGCAAGCACTTTATGTGGGAGTCACCCTGACTATAATTACTTAGCTGGGAGATAGGGAGATAGGTCCCACTGAACTCAGTGGGGTCTATTTCTGAGTAGACATGTGTGGGATCACACTGTAAGGCTGCAATCTCAAGTCTACTTACTAGGAAGTAAGACACATAGTGCAATTTATTTCAGAGTAAACAAGCATAGGATTGGGCTGTAGAAGTGTCCTGTGAAATTGTACACATCTTCTCCTTTCCCATAATTCTTCACGTCTTTTTTGATATTAACTTTTGTCCAGCAGTGCAGGATCATGTCTGCCCAGTCCCTAACTGTATAGACTGAGCAGCAAGGTCTAAAGGTCCAAGGTCAGCACTGGTAAGGTCATACAGCATAAACAGATCAGCCAGACAAGAAGAATCCAGAACTGAAGACAGAGAACAAGGCTGAGATAAAAACAAACAGACAAGAGTCAGGTAAATCCAAAGCCAAATCAAGCAGCAGTTGAGGATCTAAACAGTCCAGGACAGCAAGCAAGGGAAAATTTTCCAACAGGCAAAGTCAATAGATTAGCCACTGGCAGATGGAAGCAATACAGGACCAGATGACAAGGTTCAGCTACAGACATTATCCTCAACAACTTGATAGAGCCACAGCTAAGGTCTTTTATGGCTAATTGCTCAAAGCCCACCTAAAGCTCCCATGTCAGCAATCTTTCATTAAGTCTCCTTGGGAGAAGGGACCTGCCTCAAATGACATCTTAATCCAAAGGAGCCCCCTATAGCTGAGCAGCCTCTCCGGCATCCAATAAACTCCTCACATCCTGCCTTATGTCACGTCAACCAGGAATAGGGAAAAAAAACCCTGTCCTCTCCTCTGAATTCCAAAAGTCATAGCTGGTCCTGGAAACTCATGAGAAATAGGCATGGTGATATGTCATATGGATATTTTTTTAAAAATTCTGACAAGTACAGGTACAACTCCCACCAAGTTTGGAGGCTTTGGGCCAGTCTAGATGACCCCTAAGATAGTTTAAGAACATGCAGGGGTATTCTTTGCTGCTGAATTTAAACTTACTTTTTCAGCCAGTCTTCCTGGAACTACTCTGGATTGTCCAGGAGTCATCCTGGGGCAGGACTCAATTATCTAGGGAAGTGAATTTTCACCCATTCTGTCCTCACATGCATGTGGTTTTCTTTTTCTTACAGGAGAAAATGAATGTGTCTGTACCATATTATCCCTATATGAGGTGTTGGGGAAAAACAAATCTGCAAAAATGCATATGGTTTTTCTGAACAAAACCTGAAGCTTTGGCACAGAAGAACCATGTGTATTACTGCATAGAATTAAGGAACAATTTAGGATATGCAAACATCAGCAGAAAATGGTGCAAATATCTTGCTGCTGTGTTATTCATCCTAGTAGGTCCTCTTAAGTGTTAGGAAAACCCCGCTGGGAAACATAGACCATTTACACCCTACACTGTTATAGTGCTATTATTCCACTTTCAATATCCTGTGGAATTCTGGGGTTTGTAGTTTACTGAAGCCAAAGAGCTCTCTGGCTGAGAATTCTAAATGTCCTTCCCTAAACTACAAACCCCAGGATTCCATAGGATGTTGAAAGTGGAATAATAGCACTATAACAACATAGTGCAGAAATGGCCATATTGCAAGGAATATTCTTTCCATTCCTGTTCCCCAACAGAGCTTCTGCAGCAGGAAACCTCCCATACAGCCTGGAGCAGCTGAAGGAGGAGCTGCTGGATGGATTTGCCACCCCTGAGAACATGCATAGACAGAGCAAGTTTCCTTTATTAAGGGGTGAGCATAGTGAACTCCCAAACATCATGACCAAGACAAAAATACTGACAGTTAGGTATCAGCTATAAAGCTCAAATGTTTTTGGAAAGATCATTCAGATCTAAGGCCATTTCCACATGGGGCGAGGGAATTGCCCCGTGCTGCTACTTACTGTATTTTTTGGCTCCCCGGTCTGATCCACGCCACTCTGGAGCAGTGTGTGCTCATCGATACGCAACGCTCTGGTGTCCCAAATGGCGGCTTCCGGTTGGTCAAGGGTCTCGACCAACTGCTGAAGCTCGCCAGCCTAAAGCCCGCCCCCGGCAGATTGCAGGCTCGCATTGGGGCGAGCCTGCGAATCTGCCTAAGGAAGCAGGCTCACAATGGTGCACTCCGTGCTTTTGAAAGACCTGATTTTTCCGGTCTTTCAAAAGCACGCTGTACGACCACTTGGGATCATTCTGGAGCGGGCTGAGGTGCGGATCTACGTTAAGTAGGTCCGACCCAGTCCGCTCTCAGGTGCAGACATCCTCCGTGGAGGATGGACTGCACTGTTTTAAAAACCTTGTGTGGAAATGGCCTTAGTGTAAGGAAGTGGTCCTTTCCTACTCAAACATAACATCCTGCTTCTTCTTCATTATTTCTGAAAAATCTATTTTATGAAATACAATGGTAAAAAAATAGAAAAACAGACAAGCTTATAATTAGTCTTTGAGATTCATTACTGCTGAATTATTATTAAATCAGTTTACTACCTGTAAACAGTATTCGGCCTTGTGACTCATTATTAATATTTTAATTTCAAAACCTTGGAACTTCCACGGGCATCCCCCTTTTCCCCTTCAGTCAGGGTGTGGAAGATGAGAATTGCATCTGAAAAGTAAGAGATAGGAAGACCTGTCACAGATAAGCAAGAGTGATAATAATAGTGTATTCTGACAGGATGTGATACACTCAATAACTTCCTTTCCCAATACAGCATTGCAATCACTGCTCTTATCTGGATTTTATCCAATGTAATCCTCCTTCTTCTTTTTTTTTTAGGCCGGTGACTAATTCCACTGTATCTCTTCCAAAGTGAATTTTGGTAAACAAGTATCCTACTTTTGTTGGACGTGAATATTCAAGGTTTATTCTACAGCTGTGTGACTCTTCATTTCAGCAATATGTGTACTCCATAGTGTGAGAACATAAGGTAGGAAGTGTTAGCATGCCAAACACAGGCCTATGTCAATGATTCTGCCCTGTGTGTCACAAGAAAGTTACTAGCAAATGAAGACTTGGCCTGCTAGAACTTTCTTTTCTCCTATGTGATATACAGGTAGTAGGAAGAATTCCTGTAACCGGATAAGATTCTGTAATGTTGACTCTGACCTCTCTCTCTTTCTCTCTCTCTCTCTCTCTCAAAAAAGTCACTTTCTGCACTGTTTTTGGATGTATAACTAATAATAATTAACAATAACAATAATATTAATATTAATATTAATATTAATAATAATTTATTTTTTTACTTGCTTCTCCCCAAGGCTTGAGGCAGAGTACAACACAGATTAAAATACAGTATATAACTATAACTATAAAACCATTTAACGTATAAATCTAGATTAAAACTGGTGTAAAAATATACCAATTTAAAATTCATATCAACTGAGTAGGCCTGCCAGAAGAGTCAGGTCTTTACTGTTTTTTTAAAAGAATTCAGACCGTGTGGTTAGTTGTCGAATCTCTTCCAGAAGATCATTCCACAGCCTTGGGTTAGCTGATGAAACTGACAACTGGGTGATTGTTTCCAGTATTCCTTAGCACCCCAATTTAATTGTGTTTGGTAACTCTTTAACTAATTGTTATAGATAGTGTTGGGGGATGGGGTTAATGAACCCAGATAACATTTTCTGGTGGAGCATAATGCATGGCAGTCTGTGTGAGTCCTCCACTCTTTGTCAGGGCATGAGTGGAGTCCCACAGCTTCTGCCCAAGACAGGAGAAGAATCTAGGGCAAAAGTAGATGGTTCACCTGAAAAATGTCTGGGGTGGGAGAGAACCAGCAGTGAGTTCTCTGCTAGTGAGTAGTGAGCTCCCTCCCAGCTGAACAGTTATACAAGCACTGTCCATTAGTACACAAGGGAAAGAGTTTGTAAAAGTTGCTTGGGTCCAGGAAAACCAATGGGTTTTCAACAACAACAAACACACTGTTCATTTCACTGTCTGCCATTTCCTTTATGCTAGATTTCAAAACTGTTTGGGAAAAGGCAGTTTTAATCTTTAATCTATTTGTGGCCTGCATCTTGTTATGGACCTACACATACATAAGTTTCCCTTATGTGTACCTATGTCCTTTTTTTGGGTGCTGGTGGGGTTAGTATTCCTTTCCTTAATCCGCAATGCCCAAAGGTCTCCTCAGCCTCTATAGTCCCTCTGCCCCCAGCCATTCTCTGCCTGATGGGGAGCATACATGATTGCAGAATCATTTCCCTTTAGCCAGACACAAAATAATGACATCAGCACTGAGATCTGCCAGGGTCCTCTAGACATCTTGGTGCTGCTGCAATCTTTTCAACTCTGGCTATAGAGATATAGCTCTGATCCTACTTGCTTCCCATGACTGGCCGGTGGGAGGCTTCAAAGGTTGTTCAGGCATATCGCTCAGCCTAATATAGGCCCTCATGCAGTCTGCCTACATTACACTTAGACATACAGGATTGCAACTTGTGTGTGTGTGTGTGTGTGTGTGTGTGTGAGAGAGAGAGAGAGAGAGAGAGCATGTAAAAGTGAAGAAGTATTTATCTTGCCCAAAATTCCTGTCCTTTTTCCTCTCCCTGCAAACTTTCGCTGCTGTTTCCAGAAGTTGATGTAGGAGAAACAGAGCATAGTTATGAATAGTAAAGCATCTGCATTGCATTCAACATTTTTAGGGAGGTTCAGAAGGGAGAAATTCAGTAAACATATTGAACAGAATGTTGCCAGGTCATTTTAATATACTTATTTGCTGTAAGTAAATTTACTTACTATCTTGTTTATTTCTACTTGTTTTATTCATTAATAACATTATAAAGTACAATGATCTAAATGACATATAAAATGAAACAAGTTTTGAACAACAGAAATAGAAAACTTAAGGGTAATATCTAACTCCAACATAAAGGATGAAAAAAAAAACTGTACTAGAAAAAGTCAATCAGATAAATAGTTAAAACCAGAACATAAATAGTAAAAACTACAGTCTACAAGGACTAATAATACATTGTTAACATGAGATTTAAAAGGCCAGGGAATTAAAAAAAAACCAACAACTTCATCTGGCACTGAAATTAATTCATTAATCACTTCAGTTAATTAAATGGTAACCTGGGTTTTGAGTGGGCAGTGGGTGCCTCATGCTGCCAGACTATATATTGAAGCTTGCTGGTCCTTGATCACACATGCATGGGAACTCACATGCATGATGAAAAACGCCTGGTAACTCCAGCATACTGTGCTATATGGCTTGGATTTCAAACACCCATTTAGATGAGCAACTTGTATTCCGAGTAAAGTGAAGGGACTCATATATGCTTAGCTGGCAGAGATATTTGGGTCTTTATTAGTGATGTGATTCATGAATATAAGATTGCAGGGGAGCTCACAAATCTCAATGCAAATTTGAAATGCACAACATTTATTTTACTAGAAAGAGATTACTCCAGTGCGTACTGCTACAAGTGGACTGACAAATGATTCTCTTACCATTGTTATCAACCATGCAAGAACAAGAGAAGACAGCGGTAGAGAAAATATTACTTGGCATTGCTACAAGTGATACACTGAATGTAATATTTGTTTAGGATTACTGCAGAATTTTCCCAGATCTTCCACAGCTATTGTGGGACTACACAAAAATTAGTATCAACAAAGCAAATAACATTCTGTTGCTTTAAATAGAAACATGTCAGTTTGTAGGACCAGGCTATACTTGCTTTGTACAGCCAAGAGCAGCCAAATTGCATGAATCCCCTCAGTCACTTTGGTATTTTTTTTTTAAACTGAAAATGAGGATTTGTCATGATTATCATGATTTCAGTGCCAACAAAAACAGTCATCTTGCAGGGAAAAAATGATGCATTTTATTGGCTGTTACTCTAAACGCAGCATTTCAAAAGCCCTACACAAGATGAGAGCCAGGGGTTGGGCCTCCTGCAAGCGTCTCCCTGTCTATAGGGAGGCTTGGATTAACGTCTCTAATGCCAAAAGCAACTGTTTATTAAGTGAGCCATAGCTTCGGGGTATGCAGATTGGGAGTATTCATCATCTCAGTATTTATCATCTCAGTGTTTATAAATACAGGAGGAGGTTTGCTGAAGACAGACAGAGAAGGCAAAGCACACTAATACCTCTGAGACCTAGCTTTGTGCAATTTGTACCTCGGGAAGGCAGAGGCAATCCTTCATCTGAGAAACAGCTTGCTGCAACCAGTCCCATGCAAATTTTATTGGACTAATGAAAAAAGAGAGGCTGGGGAAACAAGATTGGTTTAAAAAACAAGGTGTGAAGATGAGAGAACTGCAGTCTGTGGGTAGCTGTAGTGCAAGGGTGGGACCATTCTTCTATCAAACAAACACTGGAAATGTTCTCCTAACTCTTCTTCCCACTGCAGTTGCCAGTTCTTAGCTTGTTGTTTTTCCCCGTTTCTATATATGGCTTTATTAAGACTGTGATTTTGTATTTAGTATTTTGGTCAGTAATAAATGCAGTACTGTTTCTTCTTAGAATAAAATCATAGAATCAAGTCTAGCCTCCCTGTTCAATGCAGGAAATCCAGCTAGAACATCTCCAGCAGGTAACTGTCCAGCCTCATCCAGAGAAAGAGATCCTCTCTAAATAATTGTTTCCATTGTTAACAGATCTTACTGACAATAAGTTCCTTCAATGTTCAATCAAAATCTGCCCTACCATAACCTCAAACCAATAAACCTGGTCCTTCCTTGTGGGGCAGCCAAAAACAAACCTGCACTCTTCTTTCTGTGACTGCCCTTTAGATATTAAAGAGTGCAGTCATGTCACCTCTCATTCTTCTTATTACCAGGCCAAACATGCCCAACTCTTCAACCTTTCCTCATATATTTTGGTGTCTATCATCATTTATCATCCTTGTTGCCCTCCTCCAAACATGCTCCAACTTGCCTATATCCTTCCCAAAATCACGTGCCCAGAAAGACCATACTCCATAGGAGGGCTAACTGGTAAAGCATATAATGGGGCTAGCCAGTGTGGTGTAGTGGTTTGAGCATTGGACTATGGTCCTGGAGACCAGGGTTCAATTCCCTGCTCAGCCAAGGAAACTCACTAGGTGACCTTAATTATTGGAAAGTACCACTCTATTACAGCAGGCTAAAATACTAACTACCTTCTTCGCTGCAGCAACATGTTGTCTTTTCTTCTTATTCTACTTCTACAAGAACTGCTACATTCCTTCTACACTTCCATTTCCTTCCTCACTGTCATAAGTTAAATTGTAACTTCCTTGAGAGGAAGGGCCTTCTCTCTTTTGTTTATGAAACCATGTGTGTCAGCTGTATTACATATATTAACAAATATAAGAACAAACTAGGTAATCAAGCATGATTGGCCCAAGATGTTTTGTTGCCTGAGACAGAAGGACATGATAGCACCCTCTTCAAATCTTATGTACAAAATTTCTGGCAATTGAAATGAACGTCAGTTCCTTCTGTGGGATCATGTTCTCCAGCAGATCTCAGAGTGCAGATGGATGTAGTGGACCAGATGGACTCTGCGGCTATGTCTTCCATCAGGAGAGAATTTTTAGGGTGTGAATACTATTGGGGAGCCCTGCACTTGATTCTCAGTGGCCCTCCACATGTTCTTGGGCCACAACTCCCAGAATTCCTCAATATCAAATGTGTTGGGAGCTGTGGTAGAGCAACGTCTGGAAGGGCTTCATGATCCCTACCCTTGATCTAAAGTATTCTGGCTTAACAGCTAGGAAACTGCCATTGCTTCCATACAGGAGCTGCTGCCTGAGATAATCACTTCACTCTGCCTGATGGTTGGGCTGTCCTTGTAACCAGGCCAATGGATTTTCTCAGAGACAGTAATAGCTGGGAATCATAAAAGGGACTGGGCAATGAGACTCAAAAATGCATCAATCCCTGTTGGGAAAAAAAGTATGTGGCGTTTATCCATCTGTCTGTCCGTCCGTCTGTCCATGCACCCTCCCTGTCCTATGTCTAAAGATCTGAGGTAAAACATTTACAGTCTAAAAGCACACTAAACTTAAAATAAAAGAAGTTTTTGAAACCATTCAAATGACAAATATATTCATTTGAATAATAATACTGTTCATATTGTTTGCAACCAATGAATAACGGCTCTTATTAATTAATTGTACCATGAAATTTGATTGTGATGAGTGACATATTGGCACCTAAGATGTACTGTGCACTGTGCCAGTTTGTCTAACATACAGGGCTTCAGGGGAAACATCTTTGACCTGTATTTGTGGAGTCAGCAGTACTGGAGCAACTCAGCGATAAAATACTGATGTCTGTTAAGTGTACACACACAGTTTGAGTGGTAGAGATAATGTCAGCAATCCTCAAAGCTTGGGAAGTTCAGATTTCACAAACTGTGTGAAACAGAATCAGCTTTAAACAAAATGGAAGCAAAAGGACCTTCAATGACATATATCCTAGCATCATCCCACTCTACATGTATGTGTGTAAGCATGCATGTGTGCTGACACACGTGTGAGGATCATATATTACAAGAAAACTATGGGAGTCACTATAGCTTCTTCTCACATTGCTGTAGCTAAATTTGGAAACCAGAAGTGGTAGCTTGAATTCTGTATCAGGAATGTGGTGAGTATAATCTAAGTTTTATTTCTGACTATAAAGGAGCTTTCTGAAATCATTATCCTGTTTTGGGGACAGAGTTCAGAACCCTGGATAGCTTCTGTAAAGCCTGGAATAAAATCTGCAGTGAATTCCCTGCGTCCCTGACATGGCACCCACCAGCAACAATTGCTACCAAAGTAAAACAGAGGTTTGGAATATTATGAAAGGGTAAACATTCATCAGAAGGTACCTGTGAAACCAACTCCACTTGCATAAATCCATGCTTTCACATACAAGAAGGGAGGAAGTATCCCTCTGTTGCTGTGGTAACATACAGAGAAACCCTCAGTAAGATTATCATCTGATCATGCCACCCATCATTCATCAAATACGTGTCTGTTTTCAGGTCTCCTTCCTTGGGTTCTGCCTGTGGTATGAAACCAGCTCTATTGTTAGCTGCCTTGACCCTTTGGAATAAGAGCCTCAGGAAGCACATGAATCGAAAGAAGCCATCAGCTGTTTGGCAGCTTACGGCACTTGATTTAGAAGTGTTCCTTCTGAAAAGAATAACCACAGTCTCTTTGTCAGTGGAGAAATTTTCACCTACAATTAGAGAGAAAAATATTTTTCCTACCACAAGAGCAGCTGTGGTTCAGTTTTTAATCCCTCAAACCTGTTGCTAGGTGTGACATCCCAACAGCTTTAATTCCATCAATACCTCCTATTAAACAACAATGTAACATGACCCTTCAAGGAATTTGATAAGTCTTTCAACAAGAAAGGCTCAGTCTAAGCTGGCATAGTTATGCAGGGTTATTATTTTTTGTATTAGGTAATACACATAGATACCAGGTGGATAATCTGTTAATGCAAACACATGTTTATTGACAAAAGACTCATATTTTGTGATGAAACAGAAAATATTTTCATTTTTTTTGTTTCTTCTTGTAAAATTCTTGATTCCTAAGGCAGATTCCAACTCTGCATACAAATTTGCATCCAGTTTCAAGGTTGGGAGGATGATGGAAGCAGGTTTAACAGAAACGGAGAAGCATAATTTTGCACAGTTTGCCTCTTTCTATATATTTTGGTGAGTGCTAGCGCCATACAAGACAGAATCCTGATGACTCATCATTCACAGAATGAACAGAAGGTATCTAGATGAAAAGAGCTGCATTACAACATTTTGAAATAAATGAAGTAATACAAACTACCCTCCTGTGTAGATATTTTTTCTATTAAACTATTACATGTATTTAAAATGTACTAATCATATTTATTTACTTATATATTTTATACCCTGCCTTTTACCCAAAGCTGTCTTGGATCCAAAGCAGCCCAAAATATTACTAAAAAGCAGACATGGTTGTGCATTCAATAAGCTATAATATGAAAACAATTAAACCAACTATTCATATTAAATCGTAGAAATCATAGAAATGTAGAGTTGGAAGAGACCACAGGGGCCATCCAGTCCAACCCCCTGCCATGCAGGAACACCCTCAAAGCACTCCTGACAGATGACCGTCCTGCCTCTGCTTAAAAACCTCCAAAGAAAGAGACCCCACTACACTTCGAGGCAGCATATTCCACTGCTGGACAGCTCTGACCTCTTTCTGAGGTTCAGGTGGAATCTCCTTTCCTGCAGCTTGAATCCACTGCTCCTTGTCTTGGTCTCTGGAGCAGCAGAAAACAAGCCCACTCCTTCCTCAACATGGCATCCCTTCAAATATTTAAACATGGCTATCATGTCCCCTCTTAGCCTTCTCTTCTGCAGACTAAACATACCCAGCTCTCTAAGTCTATCCTCATAGGGCAGTGGTTCTCAACCTGTGGGTCCCCAGATGTTTGTAGACTTCAGCTCCCAGAAGCCCCAGCCACTATGGTCAATGCTCAGGGCTTCTGGGAGCTGAAGTCCACAAACATCTGGGGACCCACAGGTTGAGAACCACTGTCATAGGGCATGGCTTCCAGGCCCCTCACCATTTTGGTCACCCTCCTCTGGACTTGCTCCAGCTTGACCATGTCCTTCTTGAATTGGGGTGCCCAGAACTGGACACAGTATTCAAGATGAGGCCTAACTAAAGCAGAGTAGAGTGGTACCAGCACCTCCCTCGATCTAGACACCATACTCCTATTGATGCAACCGAGAATTGCATTGGCTTTCTTGGCTGCCGCATCACACTGCTGACTCATGTTCAGCTTGTGGTCTATTAAGACTCCTAGATCCCTTTCACACGTACTGCTATCCAACCACATGTCCCCCATCCTATATTTCTGCATACCATTTTTTTCTACATAAGTTTAGGACCTTACACTTCTCTCTGTTGAATTTCATTTTGTTAGCCTTGGCCCAGCCCCCCAATCTGTCCAGGTTATTTTGAATTTTGATCCTGTCCTCTGGCGTATTAGCAACCCCTCCCAATTTGGTGTTGTCTGCAGATTTGATGAGTATGCCCTCTATTCCTTCATCCAAGCCATTGATGAAGATATTGAACAGCACTGGGCCCAGGACAGAACCCTGTGGCACCCCACTAGTCACTTCTCTCTAGGATGAAAAGCAGCCATTTGTGATCACTCTTTGGGTTCGGTCGGTCAACCAATTACAAATCCAACTAACAGTAGCCCTGTCCAGCCCGCCTTTTACTAGTTTCTTTGCAAGAATGTCATGGGGAGCTTTGTCAAAGGCCTTACTGAAATTGAGATATGCTACATCCACAGCATTCCCTTCATCTATCAAGCTAGTAACTCTATCATAAAATCAATCACTAAATTAAAAGCAAGTTAATATAGCATCAGAAAAAAAGGTCAGCAATTTCCTATGAAAAGCATCAGAACAACAGGTAAGTTGCCAATCTAAACTTTGTTCAGGGACTCACTTGAGTGCATGCAGAGCTAAAACTGGGGGCAGGGGTATGAGTGGCATGTGACTCTTCTCCACAACTTCCCTAAAGACCTATTAGTAAGTTAGACCTTTGTGTTCTGAGCATGAAGTTCTGAAGAGGCCTCTGTAACTGATGTTGGCTAACTGGAAACTCTGATAATGTTGGGTGACCGCTCCTGGGAACTTCATAACAATATTTGGCCTGACATGATTACGAAGCTCCATTCTGTTTGTCTCATGAGTGTGCAAATGTCTAACTTACTTTCTGGTGCTTGGGGGTATTTTATGTCCACATCTCCATTAGTAAGTTTAGCTCTGTGCAACCCTAGGCAGCATGAACAGAGATTGAGCCTCCCTTGTAAAAAAAGGCTACAACTTTTGAACCTATCCCAAGGAGGCTCTCTCACAGAAGATTTTAAAACCTGGACAGAGTCATATAGAGAAATACAGTCTTTAAGATAGCTTTTAAATTGGAGACATTAATTGACATACTTCCTTTAAACCAAATGAAACTGGTTACAATAATACTTATGAAAAACGCTATTTACATTCTTCAGTTATCAGCCCATTTTAGCCCTATATTTAGGCACATGAAATACTTTGCAGAGCATAAAAAAAGTATGACTGTTATTCAGATGTACACCAGTGTGTTAACATGCATAGTTACTTGACTAGACTGGTTGTTGCAAAAAACTTTTTCCTCATCAATCTAAGATTAAGTTTCAGATCAGTGATATATCTATAATGTGATACAACCCTCTTTCTGGATGATGGGGAATGAACTCTGTGTTTGGAGGTTGTTAAGAGAAACAAAGAGAGATAAGATCACTTGGAGTTCTACGCTTTAAACTGTCATGCCAACAGCTGAAGGGAGTGTGGGTTTTAAAAATAAACACAAAGACACTAAAGCCAACAACCCCCTTCGGAGTTTGGGGCAGGAAGGAAATGAATCTCTTTTTGATGGTAGATGTAACAGGGCTATTTTGAGCAATGTTTCACTGACAAAAGATATTGTCTAGGCCAGGGAGGAGACACACATACTTCCATCTTCTTTGCACCAGTTGGTTTGCTGCACTTGCAGATCTTCTGTACTGAGCACTGGTGAAGTATATGAATCAGGGAAAACAAAACAGGCAGAAGGAGTTGAGAGTTGCAAATTGAGGGGGACAGTGGGAGTCTTGATGATGTGTGTGTCGGGGTGTGTGTGGTACAAAAGAAACAGAATGGAGATTGCAGAGGGAACTATTATTCAACAAAGAGTTTGCAGATTTGGAGATGAATGTATGTGGAACAAGTGAGAGGAGGAATGAAGAAAGAAACCTGAAGGTTTGAGAATCTTTTCTCCTTTCACTAGAAGTCTCCAAATTTCCATACAAAAGTAGATTCTTAATTCTAGAGTCTTGTTTCTGATGAGCACACAGCCCTTTTATGTATATGCCTATTGGAAATAAGACCCTGGAGTTAAGTTGAAGAAGAAAGCTGATGTCAGTAGTTTCTAGGTAAGTTCTAGTCTAATGAGCACACATAATCTCAAAGATCACATAGGTGATCTTAAGGCCATTTTAAAAAGTGGTTTGCAGCATTCATAGAGCTGTTCATCCAGGCTTTAAACCCCATTAAGGCTTTCCGAAAGTTTATTATCTGCTATGTTTAACATATTGATTTATTCTGTTATATCTGCTGGATTCCTGCCATTATTTTATTGATCTTTGGACTTGTTTGTACCACTTTTGTTCTTTTGTGCTGAGTTCTTGTGGGCTGAAAGTACTGGATATAATTCTAATTAACTAATTAATTCAATGTTTCTCCAGTTCTGATGAAACTGAAATTCCAATATTTTACCCACACATCTGGATATAAGCCTGCTGAATTCTACAAGACTTACTTATGAGCAGGCATATATAGGATAGTGGTGCTAGGGAGTATCAGCTCTTGCTAGTCAAAGAGACAATGTGTTTTATACAATGGTTTTATAGCCTGATACAGAAATAAGCATCAGCTTGCTAGTTCTGTCCTTCTAGGTATGTTTCATTATAGTCCTAAAGCAAAAGCATCTTTTCTGGTGTGTGTGTGTGTGTGTGTGTGTGTGTGTGTGTGTGTGTGTGTGTTTCCTCAGTATTTGATTTTATGCAAATATGTGCCCTAGAGCATTCGTAAAAGCTGTGCTTAGGTGCATAAATCTGAATAATATCACATATCCTTCTTCTGGTTGCAGTTTAATCTCACTGTCTGACAAGGAGGATTGATTTAACCCCACAGCATCTCTCTTCTTTGTAGGAATGCTAGGAAGGGGGAACTCCACTCTCTAGTGTGGTATACTTCCATGTCAATACTTTTAGGGATGGACTGGCTTTGGTCTTGTGGAACATCAGGTGTGTATGTCTGTGTGTGTGTCTGTGTTTTACTAGAATCCTGAAATCCACTGACTGAAGCCTGGTCACTGTTGACGGAGCTTAGAAAAGTCCCATTATCAATGACAGTGGAAATTCTGTTAGTTGTCATTTTAAAAAAGTAACTTTCCAGAGATTACAGGAGGGCTGCCATGTTAGCCTGGTTTTCTGATACCTAAAAGATTAGCAATTGTTATTATGGCACTATTTTTTTCAGAATGAGCATGTCTCAGCAGTTAGCAGCAAGACACTGGCTCAGGTCAGGTTTACTTGTTGATGCTAGCAACACTGTGACCCATTTGGGTGGCTGTTAGTTAGCCACTGTCTTAACCACCCACAACTACTGACATTGTCTTACTGTGAGAGACATGCTTACATGGGAGCTGGGAGCTCATAGTCTCAGCCATGCAGCATGGAGTCCCAGGAGCTCTAGTGGAGCCTGAGTGGCTGCTCAAGGATGCCAGGCATCAGCACCACTCCTAATGCAGAGCGTGAGCCAGAGTGGACCAACATTTCCATTCTTTACATTTGTAACCGTATGCAGGAGTGCTGCCAGTGAAACTCCCAGTAGAGTCTTGCCATGGCATGAGTATCTTTGGGAGGTATTGACAATTTGGTGTCTGTTGGGGTGTCTGACAGTTGCTTTTCGGGGATAGGACAACTATAGGGCTGGAGGTTCAGCTGTTTCCAGGCATTTAAATCCTATATTATGCTGTTTGTGATTTATTTCCTATTCTACTATTGCCCCAGCAACAAAAGCCATAACCCAAGGGTGTTAAGGGAGGAAACATGCAGCCCTCCAGATGTTTTGGGACTGCAAATCCCACATCAGGTTGGTTTCATTTCCCTGCCATGCCATCCTAATGCCATTCCAATGACATAATAGTGTTTTGATGTTTGATATCCTATAATGCCATGTAATTCACCATGCATTCTCTGATCATGTTAGCTGTTACACGGTACTTTGTTGATTGATGCCATGTAATGCTTGGAACAAAAGTTGCTGGAAGAGGATGATGGAAAATGGATGAGAAAACAGTTTTGAGAACAGATGGATGTTATTCTAATAAACCTTAATAAGAAGAGAACAAAGGCAGTTACAAGGTTAGGACACTGGCAGTCAGGAAGTAAGCCTGGGAAAGAAGTTGTTTTAATTAGCTGCCCAATAAGGGCCATGTGTGCGCACACTTGTAATGTTACTGCTCATAAGATACTGTAAATCCAGTACAGCTTTTAGTCCTGGCAATTGCCAGAATGTGCTGCTGTTACTTTAAAGTTTTTGAATAATGCTTCTGCAGACTTCTAAGCCAAATATCTGGGACTGAAGTTATCCTGTACATGACATCACATCATGCTTAGCCAGCATGAATGATAGTGAATAATGCTGTTCAACCTTGAGAGAGCCACAGACTCTTACTCCTGCCTTAACAGGATAGTATTAGCCAGAAATGGAAAGAAACTTGCAGGGTGGGATGAGGGACTTGGGTAGGAGTAGGAGAAGTGCTGGAGGAACCTACTGAATGTTTTGTTAAAAATGGGTGATCATTTCTAAAAATGTAGTCCTGACTTTGGTATTATTAGCATATTTAGTTTTACTAGATTTGTAGCGCACATCCCTGTGAAAGATGAGAGCTAATCACACTTTTAAACATGACATCAAACTAATGTTGTCATGTAAGACTTTCCACCCTCTGTTATACTTGTCTTGCCTATACTTGTCTTGTTCTCCACAGAGAGAAGCTCAGAAGGAACTTTCTCTCATCCCCTGCTTGTCATTTTCATAGGGGAGTAGTCTGCCCCCACCCCCACTCATTTGGTGTCCAATTCTTCATTCTTATTTCTACTCTTAACTCTCCAGGGATGAGCCACTCTACTTCAGAAGCCAACAATCCAATGCATATTTATTTGTTTATTCACAATACTTGTTTAAAAGTTCCTGTGAAGAAGATTCTAGTTGATATTATTATGCAGACAAATGAACCTCTCTTGGCCTTTGTGAGCAAATCTAATGAGGGAAAGTAGTTCATTTTCAGTCATAATTGCTTACATTTGGTGCACTTTCTGATGCTCTCCATAGCTTCAACAGAATTGTGCTATTAGTATTGATTTCCTAAACATCAAAGTTCAGTTGAGTCATCTTCTTTACCACATGTTTAAAACTCTACTAGGGTAAGCTTTGAGTCTGGACAAATCCCAAATCCAGAACCAAATCAGCCTGAATTTTACAATTCAGGATATGTCTAAATGGGACTCTTCCATAGGAGACTGAATCAAAATCTAAACACCCTAGATTAGTTTGCAGTTAGGATCCTGAGGGAGACTCAGAGACAGACAATGTGTTCCAAAATGCGAGTCATTTCTCTTTCTCTCTTAAGTTACTGTCAGCCTCCTTGGGTCCTGTGGTGGGAGAAGGGTGGGGTCGAAACTGAATAAAATAAACATACAAATAAAAGCTCTCCATAAAAAGAAAGTTACCAGAGTGGGAACAGCAGTGAAGGATAAGAAGGTCTCTAATTTTGTGACTGACAGCTCAAACTTGTAATCACAGTAGAAGATTTCATCAGGGCTGTCCAATTCCACTTCTTTGTGGGGGGAATGTTGAAATAATATTTCGCAGGACTGTATGAAAACTTTTTTTGTTTCCTCATATTCATTGAATTATTCATTCGATAAGGAAGGTTTAAAAGGGCATCAAAAATATAGTCAAATATCAGCTTGGTATGTAAGGAACCCTGCTATAAAATATTGCTAGTCTTATCAAAACTGTTTTGACTTTTCATGAAAGGGATGGGCTTTTATTTGTAGGAAGGGTTGCCATTTCAAAATAATGGCAGGCCCTGAGGTTTCGGGTCAAAACCTGAGTCTTTATGATGTCATCAATTATTATACACCATGTACCAAACATGGTTGTTTATTGCTAGTCATCTGAAAATAAGCACACACACACAATATTTTCATTGATGTTCAGCATTGTGTAGTAGTTTGTGTAGTGGAGACCAGGAGTCGATTCTCTGCTCGGCCATGGAAACCCACTGGGTGACTTTGGCCATGTCACACATTCTTAGCCCCAGAACCCCCCTGAGAGGTTAGTCTTAGGGTTGCCTTAAGTTGGGAATTACTTGAAGGTAAACAACAAAAACAACAACAACAAATTAAGATGGAAACCTTAAAGAGGTTGTTTCCAGGTCTAGTTGAAATGAGGGGATTGTTCCTTTTGGCTTACTGATGGAGATAGGATAAGAAACTTTGGCCATTTCTGCATGGGGCGAGGGAATTGCCCCGTGACGCTACTTACTGGACTTCTTGGCTCCCCGGTCCGGTCCACGCAGCTCCAGTGCAGTGCGTGCTCATCGATAGCACTGCTCCGGCATCCCAAATGGCAGCTTCCGGTTGGTTGAGGGCCTCAACCAACTGCTGAAGCTCACCAGCCTAAAGCCCACTCCCTGCAGATCGCAGGCTCGCATTGGGGTGAGCCTGCGAATCTGCATAAGGGAGCATGCTCACAGTGGCACGCTCTGTGCTTTTGAAAGACCTGTTTTTAGAGGTCTTTCAAAAGCATGCTGGACGACCACTTGGGGTCGTTCCGGAGCGGGCTGAGGTGTGGATCTACGTTAAGTAGGTCTGACCCAGTCCGCTCCCAGGTGCAGATGTCCTCCCTGGAGGACACTTTGCCCCATTTTAAAAACCCCGTGTGGAAATGGTTTGTTAGTCAAGCATATTTGCTTCTAGCAATAATGTGAATAGAGCAGAGTGGAGGGTGAGAACTGGAACCACATCACCTGTGAGGGGAGGAAGCTAACCAAATAAATAGATCCCATGGAGAGACTTTGTAAGCTGCAGCTAGAAATCAATTAAGTCTTGCAAATTGTAGTAAGCTGCTATTCTCCTAGATGAGCCTCTTCCCCTTCCCTGGACCTGAGCCCACCAAAACTGGAGAATTTGCACCCTGTCACTTGTCTAGAGATGACCCATGAAAACTGGAGGCTCAGGTCCAGGCCGTGAGATCTGGCAACCCTATTTGTAGAGGACAGAACCTCCAAATACAACTTGAAATTTCATCCAATAAGGGGATGGAAAGAAAAAAGTAAGGAGGAACCCCCCCCCAGCAGTATATGTATAAGAATATTTGCTAGTTTCTGCCATTTATGAATTTTAATATTTTATCCAGAAATGAAGAATTACATTTAACAGGTACAATTATTCCCAATATGGACACGTTACAGGGGTCAATGGTGAAGAGCTCCTCAGAAAAACAGATAACAATCCTAATTTAGCATTAGTGCAGTTGAAAACACAGGGATTCAAACATAAAGTTTTAAGAATTGTATTCCAGCATCAGACATTTTAAAGGGGATTGGTATTCAAGGATATATCTTTACACTTGCAGGTTTTATATAATTCTATCATAACTGACCTCCCAATTCTTAGTTTTCTTCTGATTTCTAGACTACAATCTCCACTTTGATTAATGACTGTGCCAGGGTTTACAAAAATCTTCAACTGTTTTTGATGTTTTCATCACCCATTTTTAAGTGATATAAACATGCTGAAGTCATTTTTTTCTTTATATTTAACTGTACCCTGATTACGCATTTTTTTTCTTAACTTGCATCAGTATAAATTCCAAGTCTTTACCATTTTCTGCTAGTAAAACAGTATCCTTTGCATATCTTAAGTTGTTTATGTCCCTTTATACCAGTGGTTCTCAACCTGTGGGTCCCCAGATGTTTGTGGACTTCAGCTCCCAGAAGCCCTGAGCATTGGCCATAGTGGCTGGGGCTTCTGGGAGCTGCAGTCCACAAACATCTGGGGGACCCACAGGTTGAGAACCACTGCTTTATACACTATTAATACCTCCTTCCTCCAAATCTAATCTCACTTTCTGTGTGATATGTTCTACATCTGAATTCAAAAGATAGAGTGATAAAATGCAGCTTTGCCTAATACCCTTGCCAAGTGGAAACCATTCAATTTCACCATAAAAGTATAGGTTGTGCATTAGGAAAATCAAATTTTGTTATCAAACCCATTTCTTTTAGAGTAATCCATCCTTAACTCTTATTAAGTGCTGCAATTTATCACAATAATTCCTTTCTTCAGTTACAAATGTATAACCACATTACAAGGGAGAGCTTCACTCCTTTTGTGATATAACTAAAATGTTTTAGTTGCTTTTATAAGGTGTGTGGCCTCAGTAAATGGTGGAAGACCAACATGACATGGTTCAAATGCTGGAGTTAATAGAGTGCAAACTATTTTTCTATTTTGAATGCCATTTGCAGCAATTAAAGTAAACTGAGGATGAAGGAGAAAGGGGAGGAGAGAGAGAGAAACTGGGACATTTTAAATGCAGTTGGAAAAGTTCAAGCACAGAGGATTAATCAGGACTTTCACTGCCAAACTGAGACAGCTAGAGGGTATGCCATGGCTTGTAGCATTCAAAGTGGTTGTGGTTACATTAGAAAACAAGAAAATAAAGAACTACTTTTATAAAATTGTTCACTCCAACTGGAACTAACTAGAACTATGGGGTGGTGGCTTGGTACTAGAAGAAGTAGTAATAACTCTTAAAAATTAACTTTCTAAGCTCTGAATAAAGTCCTACCTGCCCTGGACAGACCAGATGTATTATAATGCATGGTATTTTTTTTCTGCTAGTAAGATCTAAGCACATGCAGCTTTCTACTTTGAACTGGTCCACAGATGCCAGAGGATGAGTCGAGAATCTTGTAGCAGTCTGCTAAGAAATAACAAGAGGTATATTTGTTTATACCCTTCAGCAAGATTTTCCAAATTGCTGCTACATTAGATTATAGGATTAAATCCTTTCATGTTTGCATAATTTTATAGATGTTCTCAGTCCTTGTTTGTAATCTCAGTATGCCCCTGGTCAAATATGTCACTGATCCTCACCTGGAAACTTCATCCTAGACATCAGGCTGCTGTAATCCTGCAATTATTGGTATTCCCTTGAGTTTTCTGTGGGAATTTAACAGTTTTGGAAACCTGGCCACAGATCAGTAAACCATCAGCTGGTTTCTAAACTGTATGGATTTTTTGTCAGAGTATAGCAAATCATTCTTGTGATGATATAGCTTTATCACGCAATTATATATTCATTTATGAAAACTGCCTTTTGCCCCAAGATGCTAGCATAAAAACCAAGGGCAGAAAACCCAAAATATAACATAATACAATGCAGTAGAAAGGTGAAACTGTTTTGTAATCAAAGTTGGCTTCTGGTGATAAACAAGAAAGGAACAAAGATTTTGACTTCTGAACTTACATTCAGGAAAAGGAAAGCCTTCCAATCAGTCTAGAGTGATGGACTATTTTCCAAATTGCTGCACAGCTGTTTGAAGTAAACCAGATTCTGTGGCTGAGGTACACAAATTCCTCAGGTCTCTTTTTGGTTCCATTCATGGATTGCAAAATAATGTTTGTGGGGATTTTTGTTGTTTTGGAGAATTGGAGAGTATTTCAAGATCACATAGTTCTCCTGGTTGCTATCACGACACATTGTTTCCATCTCTCCCCTATGCTCCAGAAAGGCTATGCTGAGGTGCAGTGCCATTCCAACTGCAATTCTGGAATGGAGCACAAGCAATTTTTAAAATGATTTCACAGTCATAAAGTGGTGCATGGATTACAGTTTTAAGGAATTGCTAGATTACAAAAATAAGAATTTTAAAATTTTCATATGCAAGAGAGCATTAAACTGCTTTCCTGCCCTAAGGGAATAAAATAAGTTTGCTCTTATTTCTCACATATTGTTTGTTTGTTTGTGTATATCTGCATGTGCATGCCCAAGTGATAGGGACGCTGATTTCTACTTACTACAAAATAAATATAGTTCCTTTCCCTAATCCACACAAATGCATCAAATGAAGATAATTTCTGCATTAGCCTCTTGCATGGAATAATCAGAAAAATGATGGTGCACCAGTAGTCTTTTCCATCAACACTTTGCCCAAGTTTTGCCTAGAGCTTGGACTGCAACACCCAGAATCCCTTAGCTACCATGGCCAATCTTGGCTAGTGGATTCTGGGAGCTCTAGTCCTTTCCCAGACTCTGGTTATGCCAGATTCTAGCATAAGAAGAGATTGCTCAGAATTTTTCACTGGTTAGCCCGGAGCAGCTTTAAACAGCAATCCATATTCCTACATTATTGGATTTGTCCTGGTCATATATTGGTAACAAGTATCTTCAGACAGAGGGGAAGTCTCATAGTGTTACATTTTTCAGACTGAGGAAGTGACACCCATCTGGGAGCTAAGTAAGAGGCAGGGACACTGGATTGGCTCTCTTGGGTCATCTGCTTCCAAGGACTAAGAGGATTCTGAGCTGCATCTTGGCTATAGTTCTCTTCTCTAACCTGAAGCCCTTGTGCTGCAGTGAATTTGACTTGCTCTGATCAGCCCTGCCTGAGAAGCTCTGGAGTGCCTGACATCTGCAATCATAACAACTAATTTTGGTAAAGTATCTAGAAGTCCAAAGGTCACGGAATTATAGTGTTGGGATATCAAGGGTCACCTACTCCAACCCACTGCAAGTGCAGAAGCAACTAGAGCACAGCTAAAGCATCCCAGGCAGGTGGACATCTAACACCTATTATTTTATTTAAATCTAATCTCTGTTTTAAAACATTAACAAAGGAAAGTCTACAGTGGCAGCGTATTGCATTGTCACACAGCTCTTACCATCAAGAAGTTCTTTCTCATATTTAGTTAGGATCACCTTTCTTGCAACTTGAATCCTTTGTTTTCAGTCCTAACCTCATGACTAATAAGCAACGTCTGAGCTAAAAAAAGGCTTCTTTCAGAAACTGGAGGTCTTACCCCAAATGATGGAAGTTTAACACAAAAAGAAATGCCAAGCAGAAAATTAAGGATGCAAAAAAGGATTTTCAGAAGCATATTGCTAAAAGCATCAAGGTCGACAGTAAACAATTCTTTAAATAAGTCAGGAACAAGAAATCAGCCAGGGATGCAGTTGAACTGTTCAATAACAGTGAAATTAAAAGGGTTATAAAAGATCACTGAAAAGAAGCTGAATTAATTTTTGTTTTATCTGTCTCCATTGCTGAAGATATAGTGGAAATACCTGAACTATTTCCAGAAGGAGAGAGCTGAGGCAAATAGTAGTGGCAAGAGAGGACAATTGAGTCCTCACTGACAAATTACAAGTGTGCTGCTCAAGAAGTCCAAATAGCATTCATATGGAAGTTCCTAAAGAACTCAAAAGCAAAATTGCTGATCTCCTAACAAAACATGTAACATGTTCGGTCTCTGTACTGGAAGACTGTAGAGCAGCTAGAGTTCCCGGCTGCCCCATTTTGGGTGGGACATCTCATATTTGGGGCCTTGAGGTCTGGTCCTATATCAATAGCATAGTGGATGCCTTATATCCCATACTAATTGATTTGTTTAGAGCGGATGCCAGCTGTACTCCCAGCAAACCAACCCCTGTGTAGTTGGTACACAGCAAAATGGCCTTAAGTACCAAGTGCTGGGAGTTCATTTGCTGGACTTGCAGCTAATTGGGATAGTGCTCTTCTTTGTCCCTCCCAGCTGACTATGCAGAGCAGCCCCAAATTGTGGCTTACATGCTATTCTCAATCATCTGCAGAGCTGAGAGAGGAAAATCATGTGTCAGGTATGCTGGCCACAGATAGACCCTTATCTAAGGCCACTTTGCTGTCTACCACATACTCCTGGATTGGTCTATAGTGAGCCTAGCTGATGTCTGTTCTCTTCCAAAAGTGGATGCCTGCCATGCTCATTCAGTACACAGCAAAATGGCTTCAGATGGGGATCTATCTATTGTGAATATGGCTGGTGTCTGCTCTATCTGCTCTCAGCTTTACAGGTAACTGGAGAGAGTAGCAGTGCCTACGTCAAGTCTCATGAAAGGAGGGCCTTTAATGACAGTTGCAAGCTCCAGCAAGACCTCTAATCTCATGAGTACTAACAACTGTCATGAATCTTGAGGCAGACTTTACATGGATCTTGTCCTGTTCAAGGTTGGGAAGCGCCCTGCAGGAACTTGCAGGGGAAAACTAGGTTAGTTCTACGGCTTACATAGGATTACAATTGGAAGCAGAAGCATGAGCCAGGAAATCAGAGGTCCAAATGGAAAAAGAGTTTAAAAAGCCAAAAATGGAGTCACTGAAACAGTTAGTCCAAGATACATATTGAAGATCAGAGGTCCATGAAAACCAGAGATGCTAAAGGGTGTCACACAGAAGTAAGTGTTGGAGCTGTGTGTCTGCAGCAGTGGAATGGTTTGGGATGAACTAATTTCTAGCCAGCAGCAAATCATCCCAGCTGGCCTGTATTTAAACGGGAGCAGCATGTTTCCTGATCCTTTGCTCATGACATTTTAATTTACAATGTTCTAAAGGGCAAAGTTCTCTGTACTCTCCTGATCTGCAGCTGCTGCTTGGTATGGACCAACTCTACTTCTCCCTCCACCAAGACAGGACTACTTGTCCCACTGCCAAGACAGGACTACCAGTCTCCTCTGACTCCATCTGGGGCCTGTTATCTTGGTACTCCTCTTTCCCTTCTTTCCCTGAGGAGTCCTTCTCCAAGTAGGACATGACAGGTGTACATCATATGTACTGGTAGGTCTTGAGCTGCCTTGGTGACACACAACGTTGTCCTGTATTGGTGTCTTTAAAACCCAGGCAACAGCCTTTATAAAAAGAAATTCATGGAGGATCCAGGAAACTATAGGCCAGTTAGTTTAACATCTGCTCCAGATAATAAGATAGGAGATTTTATTACACATAAAATTTTAATGTTCATAGAAGGGCAAGCCCTGCTGAAAAAGAATCAACATGGCTTCCTGTCTCACTAAACTTTTAGAGTTCCTTGAAAGTATCAATAGACACATGGATAGGAATAATCCAGTGTGCATTATCTACTTCAGGTGTGGGCAGCTGTGTTGCATCTGCAGTCCAATTTCCTGCTGATAGAACTCTCTGGAGAGGCAGACTTGTCAAAAACTGAAACATCTGGAAGTGGTCAGAAATCTACTCCTGGTTTGTAAAAGCTGGTAGTGCGCTATATAAAATGTGAATTGCCCCTCCTGGAGATTTTTAGGAAAGTCTGTTCACCCTTTGGGGAGGCTAGAAAAAAGGAGGGTTGAGGTAGTCTGGAAGATTTAAAGGCTGCCCAAACAGCCCGTGGGGCTGCACTTTGTCCAACTTTGGTCTTCTTGAACTTCCAAAAAGTTTTTGATAAAATTTTGCACTATAGACTCCTGAGGATACTTAGCAGTTACGGAAAAAGAAGAGAAGCAATCATTTTACAGACCAAAAAATGGTTGAAGAATAGGAAACAGGAGGTAGGTATAAATAGTTAATTCTTGCAATGGAGGGACGTATATTGGGGCAGATCTTCAGGGAATCTGTGTTGGGTCAGGAGCTTTTTAACTTCCTCATAAATGATCTGGGTTTAAATATAAATAATGAGGTGAGTGAAGTTAAGATCCTAGATCAACACAGCATAGTGTAAAAATAACTACCAACAGAGCTATAGTCTGTTGTATTATGTAATCCCTATACCATGGTAGTGCAACGTATGTGGATTGCTGCTAACTCTGCATAGCTGCCACTCCAATATGCAGTTGCAATGCCCTGTTATGGAATAAAAAGACGCCTATTGCAGATCATGTACACCTTACCTGATGTGCATTGGTATGTGGTGTCATGTGGACCTCTGCTTCTGACCCCATCAATTTAATATCCAGTACACAAAGTTCAAGAAAAACATTCCTCATACATTACACACTTTACACCTGCACATGTCACTAACAGGATGCTAGTCTAGGTTAGCTGATGACACTAAGGCCAAGATCCAACTTCAGAGGCTACAGTGCATAATTTTACCATGACAGAGCCATGACTATGACATGATGCACAACTGTTACCTTGAGAACTGGGGGTCCTGGGAGGGGCACCCAAATAACCAAAACAAACACAAACAAGATGGGGAAATTAACTCGATCACTCTCTTAAGCTAACGAGAGGCAGGGTAACTTAAAGAGGATCTTTTACCCAATGTATACAGTGTCGGGTCAGTGAGCAGTCAGACAGTTGAAATAGCAACAATAATATTTATTAACAAGCAGGCAGATTAATAAGAAAACACAACCTCACAGCTAACTAAGAAATGGAAAAGAGAGTTTGGGGGGAAATGGGTGATACGCCACCATTTTCGAAGTCCTGAAGAGGTCCAATTGAAGAGAAGGAAACTCGGTGTAGTGGCTGAGGGGAGCTCGCAGAATGAAGCGGCGGCAAGGTAGTCCGAATGGGTGGTCCAGCGAGAGATCCGAGGAACTGTCAGAACTGGGGGTTTTTATCAGGGAAAGAATGACCGTGGGCTAGTCTGGTCTTGGGTGAAAATAATGAGTTTTGGGCTGGAGACAATGCCTCCGAAAGGTCAGAATTTACATGATTGAGTTAGGGTCCGAATTGACAATAGTGTGGCCAATATGTAAATGCAGCTAGCTTGGCAGTTAAGCACTCAGCTTGCCAAGATGCCCGTTCGGGGTGGAGGTCTCTTTGTTTTAATGAAGGTGTTTGTTTCGGGAGGTCTCCTAAAGCAGATCTCGCAGTTTCTGGCTTGCTTAGGTGTAAACAGAAATGATTCAGCATTTAATAGCCATGCCTAGCGTCATGCTTGTTCGACGGCCTCACAAACACTTGGCTGGTGGCAGAACAGGGCCGAATTGTGATATCAAAATGATATCTAAAAATTACCAAAGGCCAGGCCAGTTCACGGTGGTAACACAACCATGTTAGTGAATTGTGATGATACAAGGGGGCACTACACACAGTGTCCCATTGTGCAATGGAACATTTTCGTTGGGATATGTTATGCATTGGGAAGTACTGCAAAAAGGGACTTGTTGTGCATTGGGACCACTGCACAGCTGCAGGACTGCTGGCTTCCAATGGTCCCAATGGTGTACCTACGTCTCTGCTCCTCTTTGGAGAATATGAGTGTTGCACAACAATGCAATTAACCTTACACAATTGGACTGTAAAGATCTCTAGATCTGTCCAAATTGAGGGTTTAAAAAGTAAATGAAATGGAATGTAAGCAAATGTAAAGTGTGGCACATACATCAAATGGAATCTGAGCCAGCAATGGCAACCAAGAGAGAAATTCTAGGATTATAGTGGATAGTCTGTTGAAAAATGTTAACCTACTATGAAGCTAATGTAAAAATGATAAAGAAAAAAAACCAAATTACATGTTGGACTTTATTAGAAAGCAAACTGAAAATAAAACTGCCTGTATCAGAGGGCCATTATACAAATCTTGTACTAAATCTTAAAAAAGATGTTGTATAGCTTGAAAAATTTCTCAAAAGGGCCACCAAAATGATCCAGGAACTAGAACAATTGCTTTGTGAAGAAAAGGATGGGACTGTTTAGCTTAGTAAAAAGACAAATAAGGGAAAATGCTATAAAAATGTATAAAAGTAAGTGTGATGTGGAGAAAGTAGAAAGGGAGATGCTTTCCTCCCTTTTCATAAGATTAAAACTACCAAATCTACTAAAGAATTTGAGGCAGATAAAAAGAAACTTTTTTTTCACACAGAGCATAGTTAAAACTGTGGAATGCACTGCAACAAGCCAGAGTTACGGTTCTTTCAAGTTGGGCTACTTTCAAAGGTGCTGGAGGGAGCAATGGAGAAAGAGCTACCAGTGGCCACTAGTTCAGGATGGCTACGTACTGTCTCCAAGATCATGACCCTGTATATCAGCTGTATATCAGCTGCCAGGCAAGATGAGATAGAGAGAATTTCCCAGAGGCAAATGATTTTCCCCTGTCTGGATAGACACACCTTTTTCTGATCCAGCATAGCTGTTTCTTATCTTCTTATGAAAAGATGATGGAATACTGTAGAAACAAAAACTGTTAGTGTGTGCTATTAAGAGATTAACTTGCCTTTAATTTTAAAAATATTTCACTTTGCATTGGGCAGAGTTTGATGGTGACAGCATTGTCAAGAGACATAGTCTTCATCCAAAGGGTAAGGTTACAGAACTGAGTCTTGGGTCTATTCATGGTCATTCTTCTCCTCATCAAGCACATTTTATTTACACTGCATGCCTCTTAACCTGAATGGTAGTTCAGCTAACGCTTAATTTCTCATTCTCCCTGCCAAAATCTTACAAAACATCTTTAAACAATGCCTTTTCTTGTATCACTTTACTCCATTAAAAATAACATATCAGAGCTTTGGAATTTTGATGGATTATCTTTTAATGAGGTTTTTTTTAAGTGAAAGAAATAAAGGGAAAAGCAAGGTATTAACATAGCTAAACTATTTCATTTGTTCATATTCATATCTTGATAGCTAGCTATGGATTGCATATTCTTTGGATAGTTTCTCTCCTCTCCACCATCTTACATTAAAATAGCTAAGGGTAAACAACTGTATGGCAAATCTGAGAACTGAGAAAAGAATAAACTAGTGCTGGATCTCATTGTTTGTCAAACAATAGGCCTGTTCAAACAGTCTGGGGTTGCCAGAGTGAAACCTGTACCTTAAATGGTTGCATAGAAAAGGTTTCAGCCAATTTTGCTTATTATTTGACAAGCAACACATTCCGAAATTCTCTTTTCTACACAGCTATTAAAGGTACACGAGTCCTTTCTGGTTTTCAGCCTGGCTACCCTAAATCCATACCTTCAAGCAGAAATATACATAACTTTCTCGTGGCAAAAGTATTAAAGCAGACTTGTGCCCAATTCTCCAATCTCTTACATCCTGTAAGTATGGCTCCTCTCTCTTTGCTTGGATCTTGGCTGCTCTGGCTTTCATTTCAGAGAAGTAGAGAAGAATTCCTCAATCTGCATCCAGATAATAATAGGATTTGGGATTCTGAAACGAAAATAAACCTTTTCCCAATTAAATTAAGGATTTTAGCCAGATGACTGACTCTTCTGATGAATTATGCTGCTGTTATATAGTTAGTTTTTTAAGTGTACATAATTCCTCCATATTGTTTCCTCAATTTGCCAAACAGGCATTTATTTCAAACCAAGGGTTAAACTTAGCAGAAACTTAGCAGGTATGGGTTTGGCTTTGAAACAAGTTACTGGAGGGCATATCTTACCTGACATGTTGCATTGTGAATTTCGAGTAAGGGTGTGGGAGGTCTAGCCTGACTTTCTTTGTGATCTACACAGGTGTGCACAGAACTTCAAAGCCAGCTACAGTAGATTTTACAGCTGGAAGAGAGAGAGAGAAACAGAGACAGAGAGATTGAGAGAGAGAGGAGAGAGGGAGAGAGAGAGAACTCAACCAGCTTCGTCAAACCACCAGAACAAAAATCTGTTCAGTATTACAAAAGAACATCCCTTTGTGTAAGACTTTAGAAACCACTTTGGAGCACCTATTTCCACATAAACGGAAGGTCTCCTTCATAGCACCTGAGAGGTAGATCAAGCTCAAACAGATTTCACTTCTCTTACCATGTTTGGCTGACTTTGGCCTATTAAATATTATCTTGCATTATCAATCTTACTTAATTTATTCCAGTAAAACACACTGTTCATGAGACCTTGCTTGAGAGACTTTGGGTTGTTTTGTGTTGCCCATCCTTGAAAATGGGAGTGATGGTTGAAAATGGTCTTTAAACATGAAGTGCAGATGGTGGCCATAATGTGTGCGTTAGCTTTTATTGCAGTGGTTTAGTCTTTAAGGGGAAATACCATGCTTTACTAGTTTATTTCTTTCTTATCTCCCCCAGAAATGGATTGTGTGTGCCCTACTACATGTGTTGCCATCAGGACAAGACTTCAGGGAAGATGTCCAGGGCTTCCCACTCAACAATATGATGGGGTGGTGGGTGGCATTAAATGCAGAAGACCTGACTCACTACACTTTGAAGTGGCACTAAGACATGTTGTCTATGGTACTAATACATGGTACCATAATGTGGTTTTAATATATATTGCCATCTAAAGCAGGGTGGGCAAAGGACTGCTTGTGGCCCTCAGGGTGGCTGCTCGTGGTCCCAGGCCACTCACTATTTTCAGAAGAAATATTGCCACCAAATGACCCCAGTATCTATAGGGTATAAGGACAATTTTGCTGCATTTTCTTCCCCAAGATACCTTTTTAACAACAGGAAGTGAACTGGAATGGACTTGGATCACTTTCTGTTGTAAAATAGGCCTCCCCTTGGAGGTGGTGAAAATGCCTCCCACACCCCCACAGGGTGGGGTGGGTGAGCGGTATTAAGATTTGTAGAGTGTAGCACCCCCAAGGTTTTTCAGGGGGGAATGTGCCACCCAATCCCTACAATTACTCACCTCTACAAAGTACCCACCCTTCAGTAAAATTACCATGTCCAAATATGTATAAGTTTACACAGTATAACATGCCAATATGAATGTGAACACCATCTTTCATTCCAATCACTCAAAGATGTTATAAGTAGTTGGAACAAGTAACAGTTAACAATGGTGTATTTCAGGGAATCTTGGCTATCATTACCGATCAACAGATCTTTGAAATACTGTTTGAAAGATTTGCTACAGTTCTGCTACATAACATGTTAAAAGTTGCAGCTGAGACCCCTTCCTTGGTTCTGATTGCAGCTCTGAATTGACTTGTTCTCTGAGTTCACCAATAGCAATTCCATGCCTGCTTTTTATGAAAAGATGAAATTCGTAGGTGTAAAGTAATAGTATATTGAGGCTGATCAGGGAATGAAGAACTTTTAGCTTTGGACAACAAGAAGAAAATTACCAAATAGCTATGTTTTATGCTATTGGGTCACCATTCCTGGAGATGTTTATAATTCAGACTATCTAGTTACATTCCACTGCCAATTGTACACTTTGGT
Source organism: Iguana delicatissima (assembly GCA_948472985.1). Taxonomy (NCBI): domain Eukaryota; kingdom Metazoa; phylum Chordata; class Lepidosauria; order Squamata; family Iguanidae; genus Iguana; species Iguana delicatissima. The sequence goes on from CAOKZL010000176.1 coordinate 545,039, forward strand.
CTGGTTGTTGTTGTTGTTGTTGTAACCTTTAAAAACTAATGCTGATATCCTACATTGCATGCTTATTGGTTATGGGTGCTTAACTAAGTAACATCTCCTGAATTGAACCTGAAAACCCACCTTAACAGCCAGCAGCCACATTGAGTGAAAGAGGTCTGTTTAGCTGGTGATTGGGGCACAGAAGGATGATGTTTCCAAACCCTTTTGCCAGTGATTGGAGCTACAATAAGGAATTGAGAGAGAGCGCAAGTCACAGGCTTGCTCATTGGCAAGAGAGGGCTGGAAAAGTCATGTTCCTATGTTCTGATTACCAGCTAAACAAGCCTCCTTTGCTTGCCGCTGCTGGCTGTTGGGTGGGTTGGGGGACGTTTATGATAGTCTCGATAGTCCCACAATCACAACTATGTAGTGTTATTGAATACAGAGCAGTTATGGAACCATAACTCTGGGTTTTGCATCTCTAACTGCAATATAGAATACCAGCCTAAGTTTATTATTGTTTATGTTTTGCATGCTACAGAGGTGAAAAACTGGAGATGAGAGAGAACAGGTATGCGTGAAGAATGCACTCATTATTTGTCTATGTACACTGTTATGAATTGAAACCAGGAGTTGAGTGTCAAGGAAAAGGACTGTCTTAGTGAAGACAATAATGTTGTCTATCACTCACCTCAGACTTCCATGTTCCCTCTGACCTTAGATGCAACTTTCACTGTAATTTGGAAGGAAAGCCAGGGGAGGGAATAGATTTTCCCAGAAAAAAACGACCATTTCTGCCCTACACTGTTATAGTGCTATTATTCCACTTTCAACATTGTATGGCATCCTGGGCGTTGCAGTTTAGGGAGGGGCATTTAGAATTCTCAGCCAGAGAGCTCTTTGGCCTCAGTAAACAACAAATCTCAGGATGTGGAAACTGGAATAATAGCACTATAACAATGTAGTGTGGAAATGGCCAATCATAGAATCATAGAATCATAGAAATGTAGAGTTGGAAGAGACTACAAGGGCCATCCAGTCCAACCCCCTGCCATGCAGGAAAACCCTCAAAGCACTCCCGACAAGTGGCCATCCAGCCTCCGCTTAAAAACCTCCAAAGAAGGAGACTCCACCACACTCTGTGGCAGCACATTCCACTGTCGGACAGCCCTGACTGTCAGGAAATTCCTCCTGAGGTTCAGGCGGAATCTCCCCTCCTGCAGCTTGCATCCATTGCTCCTTGTCCTGGTCTCAAGAGCAGGAGAAAACAAGCCCACTCCCTCCTCGACATGACACCCCTTCAAATATTTAAACATGGCTATCATGTCCCCTCTCAACCTTCTCTTCTGCAGACTAAACATACCCAGCTCTCTAAGTCTGTCCTCATAGGGCATGGCTTCCAGGCCCCTCACCATTTTGGTTGCCCTCCTCTGGACCTGCTCCAGCTTATCCATATCCTTCTTGCCCAGAACTGGACACAGTATTCAAGATGAGGTCTAACCAATGCAGAGTAAAGTGGTACCAATACCTCCCTCGATCTATAATAACAATAATAATAAAATTTATTTCTATCCCGCCTCTCCCAAATGGATCAAACATATAACATATTACAAAACATATAAATATTAAAATATCAAAATGTAGCCCACCCTCCCCACTCACCAACCCTACCATCCCCCCAACACACCAACTATTAAAACAGATTAAAATAAAATTAAAACTAAAAGTTAAAAACAAAACAATTAAAAACAAAGGGACAATTGATGAGAGGCAGTGGAACACTAGTCTGGGAAGGCCTGTCGGAAGAGAACAGTCTTGACTGCTTTTTTAAAGCAGTCAAGACTGGTAATGTGCCGGGTCTCCTCCGGCAGGCCATTCCATAACCTGGGAGCGACTGAAGAAAAGGTCCTCTGGGTAACCGCAGCCAACCTAGTTCTGATTGGCTGCAGTAGATTCCTCCCAGAGGACCTTAATGTGCGGGGCGGATTATATGGGAGAAGGCGATCCCGCAAGTAGGCTGGCCCCAAGCCATGAAGGGCTTTAAAGGTAAAAACCTACACCTTGTACTGTGCCCGGAAACTAATAGGCAGCCAGTGTAAAGACTTCAATATAGGTGTTATGTGGTCAGTTTTAGATCTTCCGGTGACCAACCTGGCTGCCATATTCTGAATTAATTGAAGTTTCCGGACTAAGCACATGGGTAGCCCTATGTAGAGCGCATTGCAGAAGTCAAGCCGTGAAGTTACCAGCGCATGTACCACTGTTTTTAGGTGTTCCAAGTCCAGGAAGGGGCGCAGCTGGCGTATCAGCCGAAGCTGATAGCAGGCGCTCCTGGCTGCCGCATCAATTTGAGCTGTCATCTGAAGCGCTGAGTCCAAGAGCACCCCCAAGCTGCAGACACAGTCTTTCAGGGGAAGTGTGACCCCGTCTAGAACTGGTTGACAAACCTCCATACCTGGGCTAGGGCCCTTGACAGCAAGTACCTCCATCTTATCTGGATTCAGCTTCAGTCTGTTTTTCCTCATCCAGTCCATTACTGCTTCAAGGCATTCATTTAGAGGCGAGATGCCACCCTTAGTCGATGCTATTATCCGAGGCATGGAGAGATATATCTGGGTGTCATCAGCGTACTGATAGCACCTTGCTCCATGCCTCCTGATGATCTCTCCCAGCGGTCTCATGTAGATGTTAAATAGCATTGGGACAGGACGGCGCTCTGAGGGACGCCAGATTTAAGCTCTTTTTTCGAGGAGCAGCTGTCCCCAAGCATCACCATCTGGTATCTACCCGAGAGATAGGACCAGAACCACTGAAGTGCAGTGCCCGCGATCCCCAGCCCTCTCAGGCGTTCCAGAAGGATACCATGGTCTATGGTATCGAAAGCCGCTGAGAGGTCCAAGAGTACCAGCAGGGTCACACTTCCCCTGTCGATACCCAGACGTAGATCATCCACTAAGGCGACCATGGCAGTCTCGACTCCATATCCTGCCCTGAAGCCAGTTTGAAATGGATCTAGATAATCTGTTTCATCCAAGACAGCTTGGAGTTGAAGGGCAACAGCCCTCTCGATCACCTTGCTTAAAAATGGAAGATGGGAAACTGGTCTGTAATTATTCATATCCAGGGGATCTAGGGAGGGCTTTTTTAGAAGCGGACGTATAATTGCTTCTTTTAAACAAGCTGGAAAATTGCCCTCCCTGAAGGATGCATTAATAACATATCTTAAGTGTGTCTTAATCGCAACTCCTCCCTGGACAACCAGCCATGAAGGGCAGGGATCAAGAGGGCAAGTTGTCCTCCTTACCTTTCCAAGGAGCTTGTCTACGTCCTCGGTACTCACTGACTGAAACTGATCCAGTATAATCCTATTCACGGAGTTGCCGGACACTTCATTTGTAACCTCTGCTATAACACCGGCATCCAAATCGGCTCTTATCTGAGAGATTTTATCTAGACATCATACTCCTATTAATGGCCTTCTTGGCTGCTGCATCACACTGCTGACTCATGTTCAGCTTGTGGTCTATGAAGACTCCTAAATCCCTTTCACACGTACTGTTAGCCAGCCACGTGTCCCCCATCCTATATTTCTGCATACCATTTTTTCTGCCTAAGTGTAGGACCTTACATTTCTCTCTGTTGAAATTCATTTTGTTAGCCTTGGCCCAGCTCTCCAATCTGTCCAGGTCCTTTTGAATTTTGATCCTGTCATCAGGCGTATTAGCAACCCCTCCCAATTTGGTGTCATCTGCAAATTTGATCAGCGTGCCCTCTATTCCTTTATCCAAGTCATTAATGAATATATTGAACAGCACCGGGCCCAGGACAGAACCCTGTGGCACCCCACTAGTCACTTCTCTCCAGGATGAGAATCTGCCATTGGAGACCACCCTTTGGGTATGGTCAGTCAACCAGTTACAAATCCACCTGACAGTAGCCCTGTCCAGTCCACATCTTACTAGCTTCTTTGCAAGAATGTCATGGGGAACTTTGTCAAAGGCCTTACTGAAATCAAGATATACTATGTCCACAGCATTCCCTTCATCTATCAAGCAAGTAACTCTATCATAAAAAGAGATAAGATTAGTCTGGCATGACCTATTTTTGAGAAATCCATGTTGACTTTTCGTAATTACGGCATTGTTTTCTAAGTAATTAGAAACTGACTGTTTGATGATCCGCTCCAGGATCCTTCCAGGTACTGATGTCAGGCTGACTGGGCGATAATTATTTGGGTCCTCTTTTTTCCCTTCTTGAAGATGGGGACAACATTTGCCCTCCTCCAGTCTGCTGGAACTTCTCCGGTCCGCCAAGAGTTTTCAAAGATTATAGCAAGAGGTTCCGCAATGACCTCTGCTAGTTCTTTTAAAATCCTAGGATGCAATTCATCTGGCCCTGGAGACTTGAATTCATCCAGTGTGGCCAGGTATTCCTGTACTACCTCTCTATCTATTCTGTGCTGCATTTCCTCCACTTCCTTACCTGCTCACCAATATATAGTTGTAAGTTACAGTTACTGTAATGTAAACTATTTGGGGGTGACTGAGTCTTCAGAGAGCAATTAAGACCAATACACATTAGAACTGATAGCATCCTGGTGAATATGAAAACTCCTAAAACTGGTTTGTTCATACAGATCAATGTTTGTTGTTGTGTGCCTTTGAGTCATTTCTGACTTGCAGTGACCCTAAGGCAAACCTATCATGGAGTTTTCTTGCAAGATTTATCCAGAGGGAGCTTTCCTTTCCCCTCCTCCGAGACTCAGAAAATGTGACTTGTCCAAGGTCACCCAGTGGGTTTCCATGGCTGAGTGGGGATTCACACTCTGGTCTCCAAATTCGTAGTCCAGTACTCAAACCATTATACTAGACTGATTCTTGGATCAAAGTAATTGCTTACATTATTTGATATTCCTTTGGGGGGGGCCTTGCTGTGGGGGCAGTCATGCTGAGCACCTGTCCTTCAGAACTGACGACACTATATGCACTTCCTTTTGAACATTTTTGATCAATTTGCCATTACCACTACATCATACCAAAAACTGTGCCACAAATTAAATTGTGTCATCAATATGAAAACATTAACCTCCAACACAGTGGGCTTAAAGTGCCAGCCAGATTTGTGAAGATCAGTGAGACTTTTTGCCACCCTGCTCAATGGGAGAAAGTTGTATTCTTAGACTATCTTTAAAATATATGGCAATAATTAACACTGGTTTATTTATTTATTTATTTTGCACCCTGGGAGTTGGAATCTTCATCATGGAATTAATGACTTTATAGGCGGCTGTGCTGGGTCAACCAAAGAGAAACAAAACCAGAACAAACTTCAGCTTTCCTGGACTCATGATGATCTCAGTCTCCCTGGAGACTTCACTGTATTGTAGTTGCAAAACATGAGCTTACATGGTGCAGATGGATTAAGCAGGGATATCTATCATTTGTGGCCTCAGCAGGGTGTGATTTTCAAGACTGTATGTGTATGCCAAAGAGATCCACTGCTTGTACATCTTATCTGCTAAAGACAGCTGCCAGTGATCAGACAGTACATGTTGCTTTTTCTAAAGAGGACAGTCACAAGATCATGGCTAGCAGAAAGAGCTTGAAAGCCTTTCTTCTTTGTCTTCTGGTAAAAAAACACTGGCCAGACTCAGGGGAAATCAGAGAAAGGGGAGGGCAGAAAAGAAATGAAGGCTGCATACTTCTATGTATATTTTTCCTGGGAGTATGTTCCACTGAAATCAGTGGGGCTTCCAAGCAGACTGGCATAGGATTGTACTCTAAGATTGAAACCCTATATATATGCTATTCTGGAAGAAAGCTCATTGGGACATTGGAGTGATCATGGATAGGATTTCTCTATGAAAGGTGACTGTTTGAAGGAATGTTCCCTCTAAGGGTTCCTCCAGACAGGACAAATGTGTTGGGAGGTTATGGTATTTTGTAGTTCCTGTGGCTTTTTTTTAAATCCATTCTGGCAATTCCCAGCACCAAATAAACATTTTATTGCCACCCTGGAATGGTTTTTGTTTTCTAATTAATACTGAGACATATTGGAACAACGACAACAAAATCTTCTGCTCCCTCTCCTTTTAATTTTTTTTATAGTATATTAATAAGTCATGCTTTAGCACTAGAACAGAAGGAAGGAAGGAAGGAAGGAAGGAAGGAAAGAAAGAAAGAAAGAAAGAAAGAAAGAAAGAAAGAAAGAAAGAAAGAAAAGAGAGGAGATATTTTGTCATACAAACCATAGGATCACCTCAGTGAACCATGTCTTGGTGTGTGAGAGAAAGAAAACATTTGGAAGAACCCTTTTGTAGATCTAAGAAATCACTAAAAGAATGGAGCGAGTGGATGTGGAAGCAATAGGCTGGAAAATCCAAGAATCAATACTGCAAGTACTCATGCTTCTTTAGACAAACCCGGAAGAGCCCTAAGTTAAATTAAAAGAGAAAGAAGCAGAAGTTGGGAGAACCAAGGGCATTGAGGTTGGCCATCAATAGTTAGCCTTATGGGGATCAAGCTAAGCAAGCAGACAGGCCGGCACTTTAGTCTTCCCATGATGGCAAGATGTATTTCAATTTCACTTATAGCAAATCTTTCTAAAATTCACATCTTTGAATATAAACCAGTATATGCAATTTTTCTGCAGATCTTGGTGATTTGTCTTCTCTTTTTTGGCACAGCGTAAGTGACAATCCTACTTAGTTGGTAAGAGAAACAATCTGCCACCATTACAACAGGTTTGAACCACCATAATTTTTCTCTGCCACATAAATAACCCTCAACACAAAGACATGCACACTTCTGTAGAGATCTTGCTCTGTCTTTACCTAATGTTGGAGTGTCTTTACCAAACAAGTGTCTTTTCTGTTGTTATGCCCTGCTTGGAAAAATCTATAAGGTCAGTCTAGTTGTTGTTGTGTGCCTTCAAGTAATTTCTGACTTATGGTGACTCAAACTTATCATGGGAGTTTCTTGGTAAGATTTGTTCAGGGGGGTTGCCTTTTCCTCTGGGGCTGAGAGAATGTGACTTATCCAAGGTCACCTAGTGGGTTTCCATGGCTGAGTGAGGAGTCATAGCCCAACCCTTAAACTACTACACCATGCTAACTTTCAAAGACAGTCTAGTACATACTGTAAACTGTGGTGTAAATTGATATGAGGACTGTATGTTAAAAGGTGTTCTATAAATGAGAATATAAATGAGAAACAGATTTCTTTTAAAACAAGAAGACAGTAACATCTGCTCTTCAGGGAAGGCTGTACCATCGTTCACAAATCTGTTGGTGCATTTTCCAGCCATGTCAATGAACAAAAGTCTCCTCCATTTGTGAGAACGAAATCATGTTGTAAAATCTTCAGCCACAACAATAGTATAATAATTATCTAGGCTTATACATACCCTTCCTGAAGTACCTGAGAGCTAAAAGGATAGGAAAGAAATCCATACACTTTGTCTGAACTTGTCAGGTAGTTTGTGGATGGCAATCTAAGGCACTTACTGAAGATTTGCTGACATGGTTAATGGCTTCACTCACTCCCACAGGTTTCTGTAAATGTAAAGGATAAAAGCAAAGTCACAATCCCCTCCCTAACTCCATAGTCAAAGCAGTCAGCTTTAGATCACTTTGTGGCCACCACTCTGACTTCAGCTTATTGAAATGGATGTCTGTGAATTTTTAGTATGCTCAGTCACTTGAGATAAAACTAGGAAGATGCTCTGGGGGGTTTCAAACCAGACACTGCAGCATGGCCCAAGTATAGAACTACACTCAGTACCCAAAGCTGGAATTAAAAGCTGGCCTCACTAGGCATTTGCTGAGGTCCACATAGCAGTAACGGAACAAATATCAGAAGATCTGACCCCATATCCTACTCTTCCTCCTTGGTCACCTGTCTTCAGCCTCCAAGCATTTCAGCAGTGGCAAGCCCAATGGAAAAAAAAGCTCCTGTCTTGCCCTGTCCTTGCAGGTTTGGTCTGTATGGAGAAAATACTACAGTTCAAGAAGGATATTGACAAGTTGGAACATGTCCAGAGAAAGGCAACCAAGATGGTGATACGTTTGGAAACTAAGGCCTGTGGGGAATGGCTTAGGGAGCTGGGTATGTTTAGGTTGGAGAAGATAAGATTGAGAGGTGATGTGATAACCATCTTTAATATCCGAAGGGGAGGCATGTAGAAGGTAGAGTAAGCTTGTTTCCGAAGGGGAGGCATGTAGAAGGTAGAGTAAGCTTGTTTTATGCTGTTCTAGAGTCTAGGGCATGAAACAATGCATTTAAATGACAAGAAAAAGATTCCACGTAACCATGACCTCTTTAAGGGTCATTAAACAGAAGTTTACAAATGATCTTGCTTGAGTGTTTCAGTTGTGTGTTCCTGCATGGCATCACTGCTTGTACCACTAGAGTAGCTGCCCTCCATTGAGTGGAGTGTGCCATATGCCTTCTTGCACAGAATTTACTGAAAAGCATTGCACTCCCTCTGTTGGAGGTCTTTGCAATATACAGGCTTTCTCTCAGTATTCATCATAATGATAAACTTTTTAGAAAAATTTTTAAAAATTTGTAAAGCATTGTTGTGACCCAAATCTGCAGTGTATCACATTTAAAAAACCCAAACAAACACAGAAAACTGGAGAGTACCACTTGCCGGATGTACCTCTTTTGGGCTCAGGCCCAATAGGGAAATTTCTTTATGCTTCTTCTGAGAATAAGCACCTGCAATTTGACATTACTGAGCAATCTATAATCTTTTCCTCCAGGTTTTCTCTCCTCAAAATAGAGAAAAAGTTCTCCAGAGGCATTATGATGGAGATGTCAGCTTACCCCAAAACAGCTGTTTTATTTTTGGTTAGATGCAAACATATAGCTATGTCTTTATCTTCCTGTTTTTTTGGTATGAGTCACAGCTATTTCTATGTTTAATCTAATGTCTCTTTTATGGAAATCTTTTTTGCCACATTTTCTTCTCTTTCTTCTAACATAAGAGGCTAGGCTATGCTTGCAAACTGACATGATGAAATAAGAATTGGTCAGGGAACAATAGAGTGAAACTGAAGAAGCACTACAATAATAGAAGTATTCTGCACATTCAGAAAAATCACAAGTTATAAGGATCCCAGGTCTTTTCAGATCCATGTTCTTGTACCTCTGTTTTCCTGCCTTTGGAGTGGTGTGGGTGAGGTGGAGGAACACGTCATGTAGAGCAGGGTGGGCAATGATGGAAGACTAGCGGCTGCATTAATCCCCAACTGCATAACTGTGAATAATAATATTTTTAAAAGTTTTTTTTTTGTCCCCAAACACCATCTAAAGGGTGTAGTTGGCATTTTTGCCATGTTTTAAGCCCCTCCCCATTTCAGGCCAAATAAAGGTCTTTTTTTACAATAGGATCTAAGAGGAAATCACATCCTGTTTGTTTCCGTTTTCAAAAAAGCCTCTCCTGTGTCAATTTACCCCAAAATTGGGCAAAATGTCCCCTAGAGGTCATATAGGGACAATTTTTGACCTGGGAATGGCATGCAGTTCTTGGGCTGTACTTTGCCTTCCCATGTTTTAGAAGGTTCCAGCCTTCTCTCTGATAAACTAGTTTTCTATATACATGGAGACCATGAATAGAATCCCATAAGTTCCATTTGCCAACAGGTACTTTAGTTATGGCACCACACATACTTTAGGGTCTGTTGCATAAAGAGTTAGCCGTTAACCTGCTTGTACAACACCCCTTGCTCTGCCTACAAAGTAGTGGGTGGGGCTTCAGGATAAGGCTTGATCTCTGCAGATACTGACTGGCTGCAGTCAAGTGCCTGGCCGTAGACTCATAAAGGTGGAAAGGAACCTAACAGCCATCTTGTGAAACTCACTGCCATGCAGGAATACACAACTGAAGCACTCTCCAAAGCTCCAGCCTCTATGGCCATTTCTGCTCTAGCCTGTTATAGCGCAATGATTCCACTTTCAACATCCTCTGGAATCCTGGGGTTTGCAGTTTCAGGAGAGACCACCTATAAATACTGGGTTCTGTGGGCTATATTTCAGAGGAAAGAACTGACAAAACCACCTCTGAACATTTCTTATCTAAGAAAACCCTATGAAATTCATGAGGTCACCATAAGTTGACAGGTGACTTGAAAGCATATACACACATATTCATATATATTCCTCTCTGGTGATTCCACTCTCCTTCCATTTCTTGAACATGTCCCTTTAAATCTCAGCTGATCTAATGGTTATTTATACATTCATTCCGGTTTCTTTAGCCACCTTGTTTCTCATTGGAATGGTTTGCAATTGTGCTTTCAGTGTCTCAGCTTTAAGAAACTTCCATCTGTTATGAAGTCCTTTCCCTTTGAGCATTTCTGACATGTTCCAGCTTGCCTGCACACCTGAAGAAGAAAAAGCAGTCTTCTCAGTGGGGGCTGCTTCATTTTCTCTTAGTGTTCAAGAGCAGCTGAAATCAGCTCAGATGCATCATCCCTGGAGCCAGCCAGTAATCTGAGGTAGAGAGCTGCATTTTGGGTACCCTGGATGAGGGTATATGTATGCTGATGGAGATTTAAATCTCACCAGGATTGCCATAAATCAATGGGTAACTTGAAGACATATATACAATATGCTTAATAGATTTAGGCCTGTATATTCATATATATACTGTAAAATATTTGGATTTACACTTTTTCCACCTGCAGTTTCAATGGTCTGGTCCTTGCATATGATTAATTCTCTATTAACACAACCTGGACTAAATGTTACGCATAGAAAATACTGATTTGGAGCGTTGTATCTGGGAGCGAAGAATCAAATTAACAAGTACAAGTGAACTGATAACTAGAAAGACAGCACCGTTTGCAAGATACAGATTAGCATTTGCATGACAAGCTACACAGGAAATGCAGGCCCTTTCTGCAGGATGTCATCATCCTGCACTGGGGAAAGAAGGATGGGACCCAGATGACACTTATGCATGATGTTGTCCTGGTCCTGTCCTCCTCTTGTCCCCAGGCAGTGCGATCATGCAGTAAACGGTTTCTCCATCAGTGACCAGCAATTGTGCCACCATTCCACTGTCCACCTGCACTTACCTGTTGTGTGGAGGTCCTGGGAGCTCAATGGCTGTTCTCTCTGCCCCAGCGCAGCCTGGGACAGTACCAGCTGTGCTGCAGAAGGAAGAGGTGGTGCCATCGCACTTCCTCCATTCACAGAGGCAACTGGTGCAGAGGAGAGCACTCTTGTCATGCTCCCCTTCTGGCAGAGACAATGCTGGGACCTGCATCAGAAGTCACCAGAACAAGGTAGGCTGTGGAAAGGGCCACAGAGCTTGGAAAACATAATCTTTGATTAACACTCCAAGAATCCCAGAGCCAACATGGCCAAGATGGCTGGGAGGAATGTCATCCAAAAAGTAACATTTCTAATCTTTAATAAGCTGATATAGTGTTTCTCATTTGCAGACAGCCAGGGTAACATAGGCCACCCAAGGGGGCAGAGCCATTGTCATTGTTTCTCATGCATAGGGGGAAGCTTACAGAATGTGGTTCTAACATTAATCTGGCAGTAAAGGAAGGAGCAGCGCTACAGTAATTCCTACAGTGCTGGCATCATGAGATCTCAGTCAGAATGTGATAATTTGTGGTGGATACCCAATGGGAGTTGAGACACCACTGTAATGCTGCAGCACATTCCCTCTCAAGAGGTTTGTTTCCAGAATTTGGGAAGTAATGACATTACTCCATTTGGAATTTAAAAGGCCACTTTCAAACTGTTGTGGACATTTCTCAATGTTATTTCTAGTAACTTCCTTTGCTTGTTATAATGCTGTCTTAGATTACAGGAATTTTATTGATATGTACATTCACTTTTTTTACATAGGTAGGTAGACTTTCCTTTGTCCTACTGTGTGAACTGACAGTGTTTCCGGATTATAAAATAGAACTTAACTGTAAAGCTTAAGGAGTTAAGATCATAGGCACAAGACCTTTACCTACATAATAATTTTTAAGATGGGAATTAATGTGGTAAATGAAGGAAATAATCAGAAAGCACACAGAATCAAGCAACACACACTTTTCTCAAGATCCAGTGTTAGGTCTTTGTTTGCTTTTTTCTGAGAATGAATTCTCCAGGTCAAGGGTAGGGAAAGTATAATCCCCTGCTCATGACTCCAAGATTTGTTTACTGAAATCATGGCTTTTTAAATAGTTATATCTATATGATATATGCAGTCTTCATAACAACTCAATACCTTTGTAGGTATCATATTTTCAAAAAGAAAAAATTGATTAAGTTTCAGTAATGATATTAAAGAGTAAATTGCCCCTCTACATAGGTGATCACCTGATTAGTATCAGAGATACAGAAAGCTCCAGATATAGAAACTGAAGTTCTGGCTTCCCAGAACAACTAACTTGAAAGAAGTTTGAGATAATAAAAGACAATACATATGTGCAGTTATAAGAACCAACAAGAGAGTTGGAGCCACGACAAGTAAGCTACCTTGGAACCCATCCTGGGAGAAAGGTAGGATACGGAAGACTGACTGACTGAATAAACAAGTAATGAATACATTTTTGAAATCATGCATCTGAAGGAGACTTTGCATGAAATTGAGCATTGATTCCTGTGATGTAATTGCATGGCAGTGCCTGTGAATTGTTCTATTTATTAATTTTATCTCTGCTTGTTTGTGCTAAATTTTACAATGCTACCTATTTTTCCAGAGTTTTTTTTCCTGGGTGTTGCATACATATACTGTGGATTTTTTTAAAATACATTTGGTGACTTATGCATTTTGTATGTGTTTCATGCTAGCTAGTTTCCACTGTGTGGTGGACACTCCATGTTTACTACTATAGTATAAGCTTGTGGCATTTGGTTGTTTTTTGTGTTTGGTAAATTTGGCTTTTTTTAATTCAACATGTATACAATGGTAAGTGTTAGCAACAGTGTTGTTATAGTTTATAATATTGTTATAGATTATAACATTTATAATATTGTCAATCACATTCATATTTATACCAGTAAAAGCCCTATGCAGTTGTTATTAAAGTGTGTTCAGTCAGAATATGAAGGGAAGGGGCTAGCCTTCCACCTCCTTTGCCATTCCTGTCATTCTTTGGTGATAAGTCTAAACAGGAGAGCTTCACCTATGCATGGAGATTTTCTACACAATCAGGAACAGAATAAAATTAAATTTAAAAAATCAGAGTACCCATTTGCATGAACAATGTCTACTATTGAGTAGGGGCAGTGATGTATTTGAGTCTTTTACTCCAAGTTTCAAGTCAAGTCTCAAGTCTCTATCTTCAAGTTTCAAGAAGTCTCAAGTCAAGTTTCAAGTCTGGAAGCCAACTTTATACCTCAACCAAATTTCTAGAATTATTGGACACAGTCAAATAAAGCCAGTTTTAAAAATTTAAGCAGAATCATCCCTTCACATTTGCAATTTTGCCATCGGTAGCTTCAGAAGAATCCTCCTTACACACCATTACTGAAGCTTCAAAAGCTTTAGAAGGAAAGATCCTTCATCCTCAAGCCTGTTGTATAAACACATTTGCTGTTCCTCTCTGAGAAATGTACTCTGCACTCTGGGAACAAGTCTTTTTTGCTCTTAGGAAATGTTTTAGAAGGCTCCTCCAATATGCAGTGAGGCAGGCTGCTGAGCAGACTTCAAGCCCCCCCCCCAAGCCTATTGCCTAACCTGTTTGCTGTTCCCCTCTGAGAAATGCACCCGCACATTGGGCTTGAGACAGATTGTCATGTGACCAGTAGGCAAAAAGAGATGAAAGTGTTGTTCAAAGTTGAAAGGTTTCTGGATGAATGTGTTCTGTTACTGAACCAAGGCCAGCAAGTCAGTTACTAAAAATATACAAGTCTCAAATCAAGTCAAGTCAGTGCATCATTTATTGCTGAGTCAAGTCCGAGTTGAGTCACTGAAGAGACTTAAGTCTGACTTGAGTCCGAGCCTATTGACTTAAGTCTACATCACTGAATAGGGGAACCTCTTCTATTCAAACTCATTGCCTGTATGTGGGACTGTGGGACTAGTCAACTTCCTTCCTCACGTGTGTATTGAACATGAATAGATAATGGCTGCACAAGGCTCAAATCTTTCCACAAAATTCTGTGCATTCAGCGAATATGTTCACTTTGAAACTGCTTAGTTGTATCTTAGTTTTACATTTGATGTGTGTTCATAGGAGAAGCAACCCACAGAATTCAAAGACCACTCTTTGTACAAGAAATTCTGTACTACTTAGTAAACAATATAATACATGTGACAGAAGTGTACTGCAGAGAATTCCGGAATATGATTAGCACTTAACTTTTGGGATGCATGTGCAGTTCACCTTCAAACAAGAAAACTTCTCTGTTATGTTCCCCTGAGTCCTCACTTGACACACAGATGGACTAATCAAGAAAACAGCTTTGGCTTGTACTGGGAAAACCTCTTTACTTAACTTCACTAGTCTGTGTTTCATTCACACAAGAAGGAAGCTGTCAAAGCCTTCCTCTCACTGTGTAGAAATTAATTGTGGTGGGGACACAGCGGAAAAGGCTGCCTCTTAGATATGTATGAGATTCTGATTTTTATCCTTTCAACTGTCTTTACTATGAAGTTACTTATGGAGTGGTAACTGGCAGAGAGAGAGAGATTTTATTTACAATGAGCAGCAGCCAATGTTAAGTCACAATAGTAAGGAGATCTATTATCTCTGAAGGAAGGTATTGATACCCACAGTAACATGAAGTCCTATCTTTTTCTAACTGGCTTTTATTACTCAAGTGGGCATATCTGTTAAGCACACTAGCTGCTAACTAATGAGAACTCTCTGAGAATGACTTGTTGAACAAGTCTAGTTTAAACTGATCCCTAGAAATGAAGTAAGCCCTAGCCTGCCTCTGGAAGAAGAATGTGGGTGGATGGGTGGTATTCCAACTTTTCATAAAAGATATGCAATAGGTAGGTCTGCTACCCACCCACTCACCCTCACACTTGCTTCTCTCTACTTTGTGACTGGGCCTCCCAGTGTTTTTCTTCTTAGCCAGCTTCAAATGCCACAAGTGAGTTTAATTGCAAAGAAACACTGGAGGATAGGTGTAGAATCTAAATGTAGTACATCCAGAAAACTTCTCAATTCCTCTCATTTCTGAGCCTAACAGATTCACAGATTCCCTCTACCAACTAGGTTCATACTCAAAGAAGACAAAGATTTAAATGAGTTGATAATGTCACAGTCACATGAATTTCTGGCCTTAATTTTAAAAACCTGACCAGTCATCTCGTAGAAACGCACTCTTTTGTGTAATTCTGAACACTTAACGTTGCAGAGATGGGGGTAGATTTTTAGTGCTTGGTTTCTACTAAACTCCCTCCAGTAAGACCACAAGACCCTCAAGACCACAAGAATTTCCTGTTCTTCAGTGTTTCGTTATTTTCATTGTGCTTTCAATAACCACGGAAGAACAGAAAACTATCCAAATTCTTTTTTCCTGCATCCCAAACGAATGAAAAGGTATGTTTTCTTTTTTAAAAATAAAATTCTGTGCACAAAAGTATATACTGTGTGTGGGGGAGAGGGTAGGTTCTTTATCTAAATTTAGGTACCTCTCTTGTCAAGCAAAGTTAGTTATGTCCTATCTATTACTTTCCCATCATCATATTCTTTATTATTCTCTTATTTTGCTCTCTGTGTTTGGGAGGAGCGAAGGTCAACCCCTGGTCTCTGTAATTTAGAAAGCTATTTTTCTTTTTGCACTACAGCTCCCAGAATCCCCTAGACAAGATGCTCAGTTAGTAAATTATTTAAAGTCCTTGCTTGAAAGGGAGACAAGTCACAGCAGACAATAGCAGGCTGGATGGAGAGATCCAACATAGGGCACTTTCACACTACACAGTTATAGTGCCATGACTCCAGTTTAATTGCCATGTCAACATCCTGTGGAATCTTGGGATTTGCAGTTTTGGGATGAGTATTTAGAATTTTCTGTCAGAGAGCTATAGCGTCTCAGCAAATTACAAACCCCAGGATTCCAGAGAATGCAGCCATGGCAGCTATAATGAAATATAGCACTGTAATTCCACAATGTTGAACAAGTCTCTTGTACAAGGCATCATTTGATGTTCTTATGTTTGTTTCTGAAGCCTTATTTTAGCTTGTTAGGTAACTAGATGATTTTAATATAAATCACCCTTCCACATCTGGATGTCTGTGAAATCCTGCATATCTGAGGAGCATCAGGTTGGGAAAGGCTGAACTAAGGGTTTTGGGGCATAGGTAGAGGAAATTTCTACCTTGACTTGGCCCAATGTGTGGAGAAAAGTGATGAGAAGCATTGAGAGGGGGCTGGTGGGAGGAAAAATAGTTAAGCACCTCCTCTAGCCTGCCAGTGGTTTCTTGCAAATCTCCAATGCTCCCTTTTGGCATTATGAAGGAAACACAAGTGCTTAGAAAAGTTACTTTTGTGGACTACAGCTCCAAGAAGCTCTCAGCCAGCATCCCCACTGGCCATTATAGTTGGGAAATTTTGTGAATTGTAGTCTCTAAAAGGAATTTTCCCATGCTCTGGGAGTTGTGAAGCTTAGATTTCCCTCTGGACACATAACTCTTAGAATCAATGGCCTGCCTACAGGATGGCCCTGACAAACAACTCTGAGTCATCAGAAGCTGCTCAGGGTAAGTTTGTTGAAGTTGTAAATACTTGCAGATCCTTCATTCCAACCCCTTTTGCTTTCCCTATTCAGTGGTTTTCGGATGATGAAATCTGCAGAAGGAGGGTCACCATGCCTGGAGTAAACTCATTGTAAGCCAGGTGACCTGGTTTGAACCTTTCCTTTCTTTTCTGGCAGCAATTTCTTCCTATCTCTCACTGTCCTCTCACTGTCCTCACTGTCCTCTGATCCATTTCTGGTTCTTCTTTGGTTTGTTCCAAAGGTTTCCAAAAGCTTCCATCTCATCCACAGCAAGAGAATGCCCTTCTTGTCTTTTTGTTTCTCAACAATCTTTCTCAACAGTCTTTTCTGGATGAGACCCAGCGTGTGATGTCAACTCCCTTAGCATCTTTTGCAACATGGACAGTTGCAACTGCAGATGTATAAGAAATTCCATACCAACCAGAATTTTAAACCCATTTCTCCCATTTGTTGCAAATTATAAAGGGATATGCATATGCATCTTTCTGTTTCCAGCCATTGGGAGGAAATTCCAAAAGTCAGATTCTGCTTTTTCCTTCAATTATAAGCAGGCAAGCAAATACAATTAAAAATTTATACATTGGTCAAAAACAAACCTGTGCACAAGGACATTTAATCAGTTGGGAAAATATATAAAAATGCATATATTTGAGAAAAGTGTGTACTGAAGAAAAGTCTGTACAGTTCTGATAAAAAACTTGGATGGAATAAGAAGCTAGCAGGATTCTGAGAAGTGAACTAAAGTGAAATGAGGACACCTTCATATCTCCAGTCAGAACCCCAGATTTCACATTTGTGCCTAGTACCAGCAAATACCAGGGTCACTGCATCATCATTATTCTCAGCTTTAGGATTCAGCAGACAACATCTTCCTTCTGCTTGTACCATTTTGGAACAATCATTATATAAATATTCCAGACAGAGATAGGAAAGTTGGGAGAAAAGGGTTAATGTGTTTAGTTAATCATTAATATGCTAAAAAACAACCCCTCTAATTCAATTAGATTTACATTAGAAATGGGAAAAAATTAACTGCTACATTTATGTTTGTCATGGAAGTTAGACGATTGTCCTATTACCTATACTGGAATGAAGCTGAAAAATGCTATCGGTGATTTTACTAAAGCCCTTCCCCTTTTGTCCCTGTCTGGACCTTAGGAGAGAAGGGAAAGTTTTTTGAGGAAAAACAACAACTCCCAAGCAATTTCTCATTCATCTCACCAAAATCCCATTTCTTGCTTTTGCTTACTCCCTCTTGTAAAATCTCATCTCCGTAATCTCCCCTTTTCTTTTGCCTCCTGATTCCCAGATGTGTTGCAGGAAAAGTTCCAGGCATAAGAGCTTCAAAATATAGTTTCCTGGAACAGATGACAAGCTTGTACGCAGCATCTGGTGCAGACTAAAGGAAGACCACTTGGGTGCAAAGAGGACCAGTACCCTCCCAAGCTACCCTTATTACTTGGTTTAAAATCTTTTAACCTTGATATTAACTAATCTACCATGCTCTAATGACAAGCCAAAATAATCAAAGACTCTTATAGCCATTTGCAGTTTTTAATAACCTCATTCTGTTATTTAATTAAGGTTGAATGTCTAATTTAAGCTAACGAAGTAAATTTTTTAAAAAATAAATCCTTAGAAATTCCAAACTTTATTGATTTTAATTAGTTGTTTCCTGTCATTGGTTTCAGCAATGTGCTTTCCCTCTTACTGCTATCTCACCTTTACCTTTTCCAACAACACTGATAGGAAGGGATGCAGCTTGCATGCTTTGGCTGGAATGGAGGAGACATGTACCTGCCAGATAAGCCAGAGAATGAATTGCATGGAATACCAACTGGTCTGCTACTGTTAAGGTTGCTCCCCAACACCATCAAGGGGGTCCAGTAACTTCCATGTGCATTAAATCTGCTCTGGTTTGTATCCTACACTTTAAAGGAGCTAGCCAGATTACCAAACTCTAACCCTAAAACAGCTTCAGGACTTTGGGTAGCTCCTTTAAAATCTGAGATAAAACCAAGAGCAGATGCATCATGCCCTTGCCCTACAGCTTATTATTGATCTGACTCCAGGTAAGACCCATGAGCTGGAAAAGTTTGGATGCATTGTAAAACTTGTGGTACCAGTTGGCAAATGCAGACTACCAGCTATATATGCTGGCCTCTCAGATCTGAGACTGTACCAGATACCAGACTGTACTCTCTGTCCAGGGAGACAATAGAACAGGTCTACTAAACTCTCAGGGATCTGTTTGTTTGCATTTGATGAATGGACTATCTTTGGCTATAAAAGGTGTATGCGTTTGTTGTTACTGAGAAGCATAAATTTCTCGTGTTTGTGCCAGCATCCTCCTTTTGAATATAAAAATTGTCCTGAGCAGGAATACTAATTCAAAGAGTAAAAAGGGTCACTTTACACATTTAGGCATCAAGTGAATTAGGGTGGTAAACCACTATGTGTGCCATATGATGGCAGACTGCATGAGCAGGCTTGCGTGACTGAATGCTGCTTTGTAGAAGAGCAAACTGGGCACCAGGGAGAAGGACTTGGCAATTTGAAGCATCAGCCCAGGCATAGATTGACCAACTTCAGCATCAATTAGGCCTTGTCTGCCCTACATGGGTACAGATAATGAGACTGAGTGATGACACAGTCCTTTCTGAGGTCAGAGTTTGTTCAGATTTTGACCTAATTATTAATCTGTGTGGACAGGTCTTGTGAAAGAGACTAGCAAAATAGCAAGATACTGGTCCTACCAGTTGGGGGATATGGATGGTACTTTAGTTGGCCTAGTTGTTAATTGGTGTGTGAGGGGAGACTGTGGTTTGAAGTGAGGGAAAAAAATGACACTATAGATTAGAAGTTAGTTTCCTATGGATAGACAGGAAGACTTTGTTTTGGTTAGGTCCCTCTTCACCAGCAAGATGTTCCACTACATATCTTGGTCATATTTTGGAAGCTTTCCATCAGGCTTGCCATAATTTCAGTCAGGGACATTTCTTGTATTTCAGCCAGCCACTTATTGTTCCTGGCCTCTCTTCTGTAGGCAGCCAAGCAAGTTTCAGTTACGTGCAGATGTCACTTTGGTGACATCAACTTTTGCACAGCTGAACCACTGTCACCAGTTCCCCAGAAGAGACTTTGACCCTTATCCCCATGGCGAAAGGTGAATGCTGCTAGTCTCACAGTCACTACATGCTTGCTAATCTCCAATAGCTTTATGCTTTGGTTTCTCTGCTTTGTTTTTTTATTCTTTTGCCAGCAGGCAAGCAGACAGTGCAAACAGTCAAGGGGCAGCTGCCTGATCAAGCTCTGAAGTTCACGTCATGTGGGCAGAACTATTACAGGAAAAGAGAAAGGGAAAGATTAGGTGAAACATTAGCCTCGTTCCCTTGGCCTTCCTCCAATGTCTTTCAATTATTTCTTTATGTGCTTTTCAGTGCTGTGCTTACTTGGCATCCAAGAGGGAGGCTTTTGGATGCTTTCACAATGGCTTTGCCATTTTTACAGTTCAAAACAGATGTGAGCTTATCACCAGTGGAAATTTATGTCTCCACAAGCCCCTTCCTCACCTCTCTTTTGGATTTTGTGGCAAGAGCTCCTCCAAGTCAATCCATCATGGCTATAGGCTAAAAATAATACAAGTTGTGTTATAGTCTGGAAGCAGTTTGGGATTTTGAGGGGGCAGGGAACACTTGGACTGCTGAATGTCAGCTTTTAGATTCATATAGTTAAATGTCCTTGTGGACTGAGTACTGAAAAACTTGGACCACATTTCTGCTGATATATAAAACAAACACATACCCTGTTTTCTATACTGCTCTATTAGCTGTGGAGAAAATCTGAATATTTCCTTACTTAAAACATTAGTTAGAGTTTCTTAACCCCCACACTAAATCCATTGGATCAGTTGCGCAGAGGATGGAAAGAAAGCTTAAGAATTCAGCTAAATATGATTTCAGGCAAAGTACTACACATTTCTACACTGAGCTTTCTGTTATGACTGGGAAGGCTCTTTGTTAAACAATGTAAGAGGGAGAAAATTCAGTTGCCCATATGGCAATGAGTTCTTTAATCTGTTCCCAAATGCTGGACATTATTTTGGAATCTACAGAATCCTCTTTTTTGTTTGGAGTTCTGATGGAAACATAATGTTCCTGTACTAGGCTATACCTGGTTGCTTCATTTTCTGTAACATTTGGATTTTTTGAAGCACAGGTTTGTTTGCAAGCATTTTTTTTTAGTAATAGCAATATATGAAAATCAGTAAGGATTTTTTTTTTGTCTGCAGTTGCCTCACGTTTCCTTATGTTGCACATCTGTCTCAGTTGCCCTTTAGAGAGCATGCCTCTCCTGATCAGCCACCAAACATGCTACTCTGTAGGAATGAAAAAATAATTGGTGTGTTCCCCAGACTCCCCAAAGTGAGTTTTGTGAATGCTATGCTGTCTGTTAAGTCAGACCGTCCTGGATATACTCTCCAAATTTGTCTGATGAAAATGTGCCCGACCTTTTATGCACGATGCACTCACAAACAGACAAAAAACTTACTTTTATTTATATAGTGCTAATAAACTTTTAAAAAGGTAAATGTTTGAACTCAAGTTGCTGAAATCTTTCAAATAATGTTCCGTGCAATTCTGTATGAAAAAATAGAATAGAATAAAAGACTCTCCCTGTCCCCTGTGAATTTCTTGTGTGCCAAAGCAACATGGTATAGTGGTATGAGAGTTGGACTACAACCCTGGAGACCAAGGTTTGATTCTTCGCTTGGCCATGAAAATGCTCTGGGTGACCTTGGGCATATCACACATTCTCAGCCCCAGAAACACCTGTGATAGGTTCACTTTAGGGTCACCATAAGTCAGAAGCACAACAAAATAGCCTATATTTTAGGTCAGGCTATTCCAAAGGTACCCTCCAAACTTTGATGAAAGTCCAATGAAAAAATAATTGGGTTAGCCTAATCTACATTGTCCCAACTGAATGTTGTGTGTACCATGCAGCCTGTATTTAATTCAGGTCATTTCACACATGCCATATAGTTTATATTTTAAATTCCTTTAGTACATGATGTAGTGTGACCTTGGGCGCATCATACACTCTCAGCCCCAGGAAATCCAATTATAGGTTTGCCTTGGGGCCACCATAAATAGGAAACAACATGACAACATGACAACAATAGTGTTACATTAGCTTTTGTTTGATTTTTGCCCCAAACTCTTTATATTAATGACTTGTGTTGTAGATTTCAAAAAAAAGCATGAGATCATTTCTGGTATTGATTAATTGGTTGATTAAGTTTATATCCTTTCCTTTTCCTGAGATGAGATTCAAGATGGCTTGGTATAGTCTTGTTGAATCAAAATCTAAGCATGTATGCATACTGCACAGTTACAGAAACTTTATAGCACTTGTCCTGTCCTGGCTCAATCCTGAGATTTGTTGGTTAGAAAGGACTACTTAGAATTCACTGCTAGAGGACTTCTTTGTACTACAGCACAGAACCCTAAGTCCCTCACCAAAATAAAACCCTAAAATTCCATACAATGGAGTCATAACAGTAAAGTGCTATCAAACTGCTATAATTGCTCTGTGTGGATACACTCTAAGGCCCTTTCTGCACCTTACCTTGTTCCAGCGCTGGGGTGTGGGGATCACGTGAGCAGCCTCTGCCGAGAGGCTCTCCCTTCCCTGCTGCTTCAGCTCGGCACGAGCTGCCTGCTCACGCGAGAGCTCTGCCTCTTCCTTCCACAGTGCAGCCTGGGACGTTCCCAGGCTGCACTGGGGCAGGAAGCGCAACCGGCCCAGCTCCAGAGGCTCCGCACACCAGGTAAGTGCGCGCGGGGCTAAGGAGCGATGTGTGATTGTACACTATGTTCAGCTTCTAGCCGAAAATGAAAAGGTGCACAATCAGCCTCTGCTGGCCCCTGGAGCATTGCACAATTGTGAGTGTGTCGTGCAGATCGCTCCTTGCAATTGCGTGACGCTCCAGGCCCTTTTTCTCATGGAAAATGCCGTGCAAAAAGGGCCTAAGTCTCTGAGTGGGAAAAAAGTGTACTTTTTCATCTTCTATTATTTCCTTGAATTTCATTCTGACCTCTCCTATTGCATTGTGTGCTCTTCCTTGTTGACAATGTTGACAATTAACAAAATACATCATTGTCATCAAATGCCTGTAGCTGTGAACAGTCTTGGATTGTTTTGTAGTCTGCTTTTTTTGTGTTGGCTCTTAGTTTGTATGGATAGTAGAAAATGCTGGCACGAGGACATGGATGGGTCCCATCTTGAGAGAAAAGGCAGCATATATAAATGAAATAAATAAATAGATAGGGGTTGCCTGACTGCCTTAATGTTGGCTGAAATCCTGCTAGTTAGTCCAAAACAGAGCATATATAGCATATAGACCCATTGGATCAGTTGCTGAACAATGAATCAACATGTAGATAAATTCTACTAATTCAGTTGGGCCAATTTGTTCTAGTGAGAACCACCATTCTGGGCAATTTCTCATTACACAATTATAGTGCTATGATCCCACTTTAATTGCTATGGCAACATCTGTGTAATCCTGGATTGGCAGTTTAGGGAGGTGTATTTAGAATTCAGAGACAGAGAGCTCTAGTATTTCACCAGACTACACATCCCAGGATTCCACAGGATGGAATTCATGTGGAATCATACTGCTATAAGTGTGTAGCAAAAAAGGGCAAAGATGAAGCTGCAACAGCTATGGCAGTCAGACTGCTCATTTTAAATTTCCTTTACGCTAGAGGAGAGAATCTTGGGCCTATAGGCCTAATCCAGGCTGTGGAAGGTCAGAATCTGGCCCAGGTCAAACTGTTTCCTCGGTCAAACTGTCCGCAAGCACCTCCTCCATGTTGATATTCTTCTGCAGACTGAGGACTTACTGATCATGCATCCAGTGTGGGCAGTTTACATCAACAGAAGCATATGCTACAATCTATTTGTTTGTCTTTATAATATCTAGGAAATATAGTATATTTGTTTGTGGCACACAGTGGCGGATGGAGAGTTAACAGCACTCAGGATAAGGGGGTGGGGTGGGGTGGGGGTCAGGTGATCAGTGGGCAGAAGTGGGTGGGGCAAGTGGGGTGGGTGGGGAGGAGCGAGAGGATGTGGATGGGGCAAGTGGTGGGTGGAAATAAGTGAGGCAAGAGGTGGAAGTGGGTGGGGTGAATGGGGGAAGTGGGTGTGGCAAGCAGAAGAAGTGGGTGGGGTGAGTGGGGGCAGGAGGGGAGGGGTGATTGGAGTTGAGTGGGGCAAACAGCAGAAGTGGGTGGGGCAAGTGGGGTGGGGGAGGGGTGGGCGGAGGTGGACTGAGCAAACGGTGGATGGAAGTAGGTGGGGCAAACAGCAGCAGGAGGGCAGGTGGGAGGATTCCTCTTTTTTGTGTCCCCCTGATATTGGTATCCAGGGCAGGCACCCTAGTTGCCCCACCCTAGATCTGCCTCAGGTAGCACAAAAAGGATGGCTCTTTGTAGTAGTATTTTTTTATTATTTTGTTTGTGCATGTAGTATATATAATTTGTATTATATGACACCTGTACTCCCCACATTCTTTTTGGAATAAGAATGATACAAAGGAAAAAAATCACTGGAATACAATCCACAGATTGTCCACAGCCTGTGTTCATGTGTGTTTTAATACCAGAAGCAGCAAAGCTCTAATTGGAACATGCTATCTGACAAAGTCAAGGTTTTTCCAGAGTCTGAACACATCCACTCTAATACCCTCTCCCAATGTACTACGAACAGTCTTGATTTTCTGCCTCCTGTGTCTGTAAAATGCTATTCTTACTGGACAAATTTAGAGCAGCTGAAAAAGGAGGACACAGGATTAATCTGGATGGTCTTTGCCAAATCAGGACCGTTGGGGGGTATGCAGTATTGTCAGCATTAACTGGCTATAGCTGTCTAAGCCTGCTCTATTTCTCCAGACAGGAATTTTCCTAGCCCTACCTGGAGATGCCAGGAATTAACCTGGAACTTTGTGCACAGGAAAGCAAGTATTCTACCACTGAGTTATAGCTTCTTCTTTTTTCCCCATGCATTCCATTTTGATTTTATGACTGTCATTCTACATCCCTCAATCTCTCAGCATGCTGAATCTTCATCGACTTATTCTTTTGTGTGGCAAGGAGTTATGCCTAAGGTGCCTAGAAGATTTTTTTGTGCTTCTGCAAACCTTGGCTTCCCCTGATGTGTTGATCCCTCCCTCTTTTTCCTCAGTGACCTCATTTTGGCTACAGTCTTGTTGGCACTCAGCACCTGAGCCTGCTGTTAGAAAGTGTTATGTTGCAGTGTGGGATTGTCAGTCCCAAACATTTAAAACAGAAATAGCTGGATGGTGCTTTGATTTAAAAACCACTGCATTTTATAAAATCACAAAATTAGGCTTTTGAAGGCTTGCTTATAGCCATACCTTCACATTGTCATCCATGCATTTAGAAACTAAAAAAAAAAAAAATGTCACTGAGTTTTTTTAAATTAAAATCCCAGTAGCATTTAGAGGGTCCTTTGAAATATTAATAGCTTTTAAATACTGGTTTACTGATATATCATTATGTTATAAGCTGCTTTGAGCTATCTGAAAGGAAGCAGAAGACATAAGTACAAAGAGATGTTTTTAACAATTATTTAAAATCTTCACCAGCATAAGGAAAGTAATTGATTACAGAGTGCTTACCTGGCTGATGGGATGGAATTTATACAAATAACACAATTTTGGCTATTATACTTGTGATTTTTGGCTGCCTAGAGAACTCTACTGGTCTTTTTTTTTTTTAAATGGAATGTGAGCCCTTTCACACTACAATTATAGCACTATGATTCCACTTGTTACCCTGTTTACTGGGGGTCCCAGGAGGGACACCAAAATGTGCTCTACTATAGGTGGGGAAAATTAGCTCAGAGCACTGCTTTAGCATTACGAGAGGCAGGGTAACTTAGCAGGATCTTGTAACCCAGTGTTTATGGGGTCAGGCCAAGTTAAGAAGCAGATTGGTTTGAAAATAATTAACAATCTTTATTAAATACAGGCACACAATGTAAGCAACACACGCACACAGATAACTAAGGAAAATAAAGGTGTGAGTAAGATAGCGGGATTTTCAGAGGGATAGTTGGTTTGAGTGATATGACACCTGTTCCTGAAGCCCGGAAGAAGATAGAGAGCGATGCTGGGGTTCGGTGTGGCTCAGCACATGGAGCTGAGGGGAAGCTTGCCAAGCAAAGTGGCGGCAAGGCGGTCTGGAACTCGGGAGCGATCCAAGGAAGGTCTTGGAATCAGGGGATTTTATAGGGAGAAGTGTGACTGCAGGCTATGCCTTACTCGGGAACAACAATGAGTTTTGGGTGCGAGACAATGTCTCCAAAAGGTCACAATTTAGCATGATTGAGTTAAGTCCGAATTGACAAAGAGGTAGACTGTATGCAAATGTTCAGTGCTTGGCCTTTAAGCTTCTAGCTTGCCAAGTTACCTGCTCGGGGCAGGGAGTCCTTAGTAAACAGCGTGCATACATAATGAGGGTGTTTGCAGAGAGGTCTCCTAAAGCGGTGATCTGGCTATTTCTGGCGTGCCTGTATTGTCTGAGAATATTTCAGCAGTTAAGTTGCGAGCCTAGTTTCATGCTTGTCCGGGGGCTTCACAAAGACGTGGAGAGGGGTGGTAGAATAAAGCTGAATTATGATATCAAAGTGATATCTAGTGCTATTGCCAGGCAGGCCTAAACTGCAGTAACACACTCTACAGCTAAAGAGCTCTAGTACTTCACCAAACCAAGACCCCAGGATTCCATAGGATGCAGCCGTGGTAGTTAAAGTAGAATTATGATACTATGATTATGCATTTCATCTGAAACTTCATCTGAAACTTTTCTGATCAATGTGTACTAAAAGGTGTGCAACTGTGGGTCCAGACCTACGCTCTGCTCCTGGTACTGCACAGAAGTAATTGAAAATTAAAAACTGGGAGTGCTCTGTGGCTTTGAAAAGGGAGTAATTTTTGATGTTAAATGATGCTGGGGGCTATTTAAGAGACAAACTGCCACTCCAGAAGGCTTCTAGGAGAGTCAATTCAGAATTTGTTTTGGCTAGAAAAATGGCAGCCCAGGGAGTGTGGAGGCGTTGAGGGCCACAAAACCACCATGGGGGTCAGGATTGGATGTTGTCCAGGTCTGACAAATAGTATCAGCTGAAATGTAACAGTAACACAGCCTACAGGGGGAAAAGGGAATTACTTTTCAAGAGATACAACATTCAGTTTCAACATTCTGGCTTATCTTGACTCAAGAGCTTCATCTCAAAGTCTCTTCCGAATAGAAAATACAGTATGTGTATCATCCCATTGTCACCAACAGCAGTGGAAGTAAATTTGTGCTTGGACAGTACCATGTCAGCATGGCTGCCCCAGGGCATTTTTGGCACTTGAGGTGGGATAGCAAATAGTGCCTCAGGTCAAGATGCATGGTATTCAAAAAACCAGCCAAGTTATTTTGGCGTATGAGGTCAAAAATCATGCAAACACCCATCCCTATGTCTGACAATAGAAATAAATCATAGGCACAAAGGAACTCACTAATCAGTCACTTTCTCTTTTGTGACATCCAAAATCTGCTGCCTGAGATGATTGCTTCACTCTGTTTAATGGTAAGACCATTCACAGTGTCAGGATTCACATGATTGATTGATTCTCTGGTACAAAATAAACATAACATTTTTTTTAAAAAATCAAGTAAATATATCAAATATTGTAAGGCAATAAAGATTATAGGCTGATTTTTCTGATGTGCTATCCCACTTACACAACTACTTTGTGCCAAATCATCTAGTCTATAAATACTCCTATCATAGAAAGAACCATCTTTATGCAGAATTGGTTGATCTGAAAGCTCCTTTTTGATGCTACTGATTGTGAGCTTTTGTGGCTCAAGCTAACTAATACCAACTCTGATCATCACCTTTTGTTTCTTATCAGAGCACTTTATTCTGATACCTCCCTGAAAATGGGATCTCTTGTGGAATCTATTCCAACAAACAAAGGGGTGAATCAAGGTTATGTATTAGCACCTTTCCTTTTTAACTTTGGCCCTTTCCGCAACGCACCTTTTCACGGAGCTGGGGTGCGGGGATTGCACAAGTAGCCTCCAGCAAGAGGCTCTCCAGTGAGAGGCTCCGGTTCCTTCAGCTCCACAGCTACCGCCTGCTCATGCGAGAGCCCCTCCTCTTCCTTCCGCAGTGCACCCTGGGACTTTCCCAGGCTGTGCTGGGGCAGGAAGTATGAGCACTGCGGCTCCAGAGCTCCGCACGCATGGCAAGCAATGCTCAATCATGCAACTTAAATTGTAAGAACTTCCAAAGCAACAGACTAAATTTTTTTAACATAACAACACCATAGAAGAGGAATGGGCAAAGTTCAGCCAGTGAGCTGCATGTGCTTCCTTGGGCCATTTTTGTTTCTCTGGATTCCCAGGGTTCCAAAATAATTTTTTGTGCCAAAAAGTCCCCCCAAAGCTCTCTCAGGGTTTGGAGGGCATTTCCACCATGTTTAGAGGCCCATGGGCAAAGATTTTTTTCTTCAAACTTCTCCAAAAATGATTTTTGCCCCCAAGTGTCATCTAAGGGGCATGGGGACCATTTCAACTAATTTTTAGACCCTCAGTCCAATTGAAAACTTTTAGAGATCTTTTTAGAGATGGGTAGTGAAAAGGAAATGACTTCTTTTTACTTCCTTTTATTAAAAAAGGGCCTCGCTGGGCTGAAATAGCCCAAGAAGGCCCTAAAACAGGGTGAAATCCCCTGTCCCTCCAAGGGCATTTGAAGGAAAAAGTTAATTTTTTTGTAGGAACGGTTACAGTGGGCGTGCAGAGTTACTGTGATTGTCTAGCCTGAGACCAAGGTCTACAATTTCATATTGGTTATGGTTAATAATTCCATGTGACTCTCCATAAGATGAAATCCACGTGTCTGAAGGGGTCATGGAGAGCCTGTGTAGGTAGGCACGGCCGTATGGCCTTAACTATACAAGCTAAGTCTAGGCCAGTAAACAACTTTTGTCACACAGTCAGTAGTGCCCTCCAGACACGGCCGATCATTAAGCCAAAGAAAAGGATTTCAGTCCCGAACCGACAGCTTGACTGGGTTAGCGCATCCGTCTATACAGCCTCTAAGCGCTCCCTCATTTACATACTGTTCCAACAATTGTCAGGGCTGGCTAAAGCCCATCAATTCTGATTTTGACCTTTTGGAAGCTTTGTCTCCACTCCAACTCCTATTGTTCTCCTTGGCAGAAGGCTAGCCCCCAGGTACACTCTTCCCTATAAAAACCCCAAGCTTGAGCTTCTTGTCGGAATGCTCGTGCCTTGCATCCCAAACTGCTGCCGCTCTGTCTGGCGAGCCTCCCCTCAGCCTCCACGTGCTGAGCTACTATGAACCCCAGCATCGCTCTCTATCTCTCTATTCCCAGACTGCAGGATCAGGTGGAGTATCACCCCAGAAATCCTCTCGAAACCCCTATCAATTTTCCTCACTTTTTGCTTCCATAGTTCTTGGATGAGTGCATGAGTGTGTGTGTCGTTGTTTGCTTAATTAAGGAAAGTTTAATAAAATCTTTAAATTGAACAATTTGCCTAGTTCTTGGCACGGCCTGACCCCGTATACATAGGGTTCCAAGATCCTGCTAAGTTACCCTGCCTTTTGCATTGCCAACCAGTGCTCTGAGCTAATTCCTCATTCCCCATATTTTGAGCACATTGAGGTGTCCCGTCCCGGGACCCCCAAAATCAGGGTAACAGCAGGCTCCAAGGTTTTGCTGGGGACTAATGTACCCTTCCACAATTGCTGACACCTGGCATAGAGCAACATACAACCAAGTAGCAATAAAAGTAGAAACAACAGGAACAAAAACAGAAATGTCAAGAAAAGAAAAGCAAAATCACAACAACAGCAACAACAACAAACAAGAACACAGCTAACAGAATAATACATGTACATTCTGTTAACAGATATGATGTATAAGATTAGTGACTTTTTGCTGTCATTAAAAAAAACACACCTATATATGTACTAACCTCTATTCTGAGAAATGAGCTGTCAGTTGTTAGAAGTGCCATTTCCACTACAGTTGAATAAATGTGTCAGTTTTCCTTTCTCCTTTGAATTTTGTGAAATTTGGTAAATTTTGATAGAGAAACAAATTGGATCAATAGTCACTCATCCCGAGGAGATGGGAACATCTAGCGGTTTCAAAACTTTCATTTTTGTAAATTCCCATAAAACAAACTAACTGAAATGATCACTTACTCCTAGTTTCCACTGAAACAATATCAAACATCATGGGTAACCAAACAGGACCTCTGATCCATGACTACTGTCTCATGTGGGATAAAAAATGTCCTCTTTCCAGGTATTCTAAATGACACCTGATACCGAAAAATACTGATAAGAAGGACTTCCAGTGTAAATTTCATCAACCAAGATCTAAAAATGATGTCATTCATGTTCTACATGATTATAAACACTCATATACACAATAGCTATTGGCTTATATGCAGAGTTGTTAGGGATAAATTTTTCCCACCGCTTGACTGGTGCTAACCAGAGCAGAAGGCTCTGTATCCAGAATCTATGAGAATTTATTTATTTATTTATTTATTTTGCATCAGTTCGGCAAAAGTGATGTGTGTGCATTGCTTGATTTATGCATAAATTTTGGAGCCTGTGAATATGGTGGCCTCTAAATAATGAAAAATGCACAGAATAAATCTCTAACAATAATATTGCATCCTTTAAAAAATCATTCTGTGGAGCTCCTTCAACCTGATGAAGTTTACAGTCTCAGCATATCTCAATCCAGTATTGATTCTGTGATTTCTAGGTCTTGAATTTCACGTTTATTCTTCTGTCTGCAGTTCTCCTCATCCCCTCCATCTCTGCTTGAGCAAGGAGGGAGCTGAGAAAGCCAGAGAGAGATTAAAATAAGTAGAGCATGGAAAAAGTAAGGCCACAGTCTAAATGCTAGTGCCATCTAAACAAGAACCATTGAATCAATTACTGAACAGTAAGTCAGTCCTTATGACATCTCATTTATTCAATGGGTCTTCCCAGGACTAGTAATTGGATTTCGTCTAAGTTAATCCAAATAACTTCCTCCTGTTTTAGACACTTTCTATTCCCAGTCACCAAATACTACCTTAGATTTAGCGAACACCATCTATATAAAATGTAGAGGCTTAGGTTTTGGTTACCGTATGAGATAAGGAAGATTCACAGCTACCTTTGTGGTACTAGGGCAAATAGGATTCAGATGATGCTATTGATCATAAAGATCTGAATAAGACATGAAGAAACAAGTGAGGTCTCTGTGCTATGTAGGCCACAATCCATTCATACACAATATTATTCAACTTGCCTGAGCTGGTTGTTGCACAATTTATTTTGCTGCAACTTGCTTCTTTCTCTCCTTTTGCCTTTTTTGCCTTAGGCTATCAAACAAAGCTGTCTTGCCTTATAACCATCTATCAACTATGAGCTATTAAGAGAGCAGCAGAAACCCTGTACGCAGGGAAGGGATGGCATGCTGGCTGCATTTCAAAACACAAGAGTCGGTGCTACAAATGTTATGCTGGCTGCTCCCCACTCTGCCCGAACCTGCTAGCAGAAGGCTACTTGAACTGAGGGAAATCTATAAAACCTCACCTGGGTGTTGCTGTAAAACTGTTAAGTCACATCAAATTGAGCACCAGAGCATGTATGGATTTAATAAAGTTTTATAAGCATTTCCCACAGGGGTTCATTCCAAATACACCAAAGGAGAAGCAAGAACATTTCTGTGTGCTGGCTCTAGCTGTGAAGGTGAGGGGCTAGTGCTGAGTAGAGACACCTTAGGATATTGTGTTTTGGGAATGTCTTCTCCATTCAAAAGAAAAGAAAAGTCTGCATTTCACGTTGTTCTGAGATGGCCTAAAATTCAGTTTTTGCGTTTCCCTTATAAACTACCAAACAAAGCAAATATATTTTCCAAGAAGATGCCATCTTTGTACATACAGTGGTATTTCAGTCAACGATTAGAGGCAAGTTATCTATTTTACTTTCCCATCTTCTGCAACAGAAATGGTCAAATCTGATTAAGGGGGAAGTGTGAGGATGATGAAAACAGAAGAACAGTTTTGGCTCACTAGCTTCATGTTAGGCCCTTGTTTATTGATCTAAGCCATCAGTTGAAATCTCACTGCAGCACACTAAAATTATATCAGGTTCCCAAGCTTTTTCCTATATAAATATGCAGTGGCTTCTGAGAAAGTTGCAGAGGCCATTTCCCCTGCATTAAGAATGTGGTTCTTCTCCAAAGCGGGGTGTGGTTCACCATTATTAAGTACCATTAAGGTTCCTTAATTATCTCCAGATACAGACAGAGTATTGTGCATTCACTGCAAGACATTCATCAGCCATATATTAGTAAGTATATGTTATATACTAGTATATTAGCAATTACTGGAGGGATTTTCAGCTTTTGAGATACATAAATAAATTCTCTGAAGCAAAAGGGAGCTTAGCTAGAATAAAGGGTTTCCAAACTTATGCCTTTTCCACACTTTGTATTAGCGATGGGTCAGAGCGCCCTCCAGTGAGGGCGTTTGCACCTGGGGGCGAACTGGGTCCAGACTACTTAATGTTTGCCCAGACTTCAGCCCGCTCCTGAATGCCCCAGTCCATCGCTGCGCTAAAGCAGTGGTTCTCAACCTGTGGGTCCCCAGATGTTTGTGGACCTCAGCTCCCAGAAGCCCTGAGCATTGACTATAGTGGCTGAGGCTTCTGGGAGCTGAAGTCCACAAACATCTGGGGACCCACAGGTTGAGAACCACTGCGCTAAAGTATAGATCTGCAGGCTCATGCCAGCGCAAGGCTGCAGATCTTCCAAGGGCAGGCTTTCGGCTGGTGAGATTCTCTGGTTGGTGGAGAGCCTCCGCCACCCAGAAGCCTCCATTTTCGTCTCCGGAGAGTGTGTAGCGCGGGTGCGCGCTGCTTCAGAGCGTCGTGAATCATCAGGGAGTAGCGTGCCAGTCCGGTGAGTAATGGACTGCCCCGTTTCCCCCACAAAGTGCGGAAAAGCCCTCAATGCCTTCCAAAAGTGTTAGACAACAAATCCCATCATCCCCAGCCAGTATGGCCAGTAATCATACTGGCTGAGCATGCTGGGAAATATGGCTCAGTACATCTGCAGAGCACCAGGTTGGTGGAGTCTGGCTCTTATGTAATTATATTGTACAGACATAGGAGAGTCAGTTAAATTATTATTAATGTTTTGTTAATTACACACATATATGAAAGAAATTTAAACCCCTTGTGTTGATTATATTTCTGTTGAAAGAAGGATGTTTGTAATACATTAATTTTATGATGGCATTCTTATCTGCATTGCATCATAACATCAAAAATCTTAACAGAATAAAAGTAAAAAAAATTGCCTGTCTGGGAGAGAAAGACACAGCTGTATGCATTTTGAAAACTGCGTTTGGTACCCATCCCCTTGAAATGGAATTCATTAAGTTACAAACATACACAGGAAAGATGGAGGAAACATTTTTAAAATCAATATGCCAGACTTCACCAACTCCCAGCAACAACTATGTCTGAAAAGAATGTCTAAATATTTTCAAAGAACGAGGACCACTCTCAAAAATATTTTAAAGAAATAGACAGCCCAGCAGCTAGTTTGTTCTTCTGAAAGCCCAGGTTTACAAATGGCTACCTCAGTGCCTCGCTTCCCAACAAAATCTGCTGCTTCTTGGTCGGGGGATATCACTCATGGGGGATATTTTCCCCTTCTCTCTCAAATGACATCCAGGAATTCTTTTAACTTTTCAGAGTGGAATTTCTAAATGAGGAAAAAGAAAAGAAAGAAAGATATTTTAAGACACAACAGGAAAGAAAGGCACTTCATATTCAAAATGCTTAAAATATGCTTCATCATGTGCGAAACAACAAATCTAGCAAAGCTGCCATTCTAAGCAGTTTGTCTTCAAACGTTATTTCTTGTTAGATGCAGAATGTATTGATGAAGTTATGTTTTTTGTAATTGGGAAGCAGTAGCTGAGAATCACAATTCAATTTTCTCTCTCCTGTTTATAAGGGTTATATTTTTCAAATCAAGAGTAAATGCTGCACCTTATTCTTTGGTGTCAATGAGGATGTTCACATCAGCTGCTTAATATGCAACTGGAAGAAGATAGAAAGCCAGTTAATTTTTCAATTTAAATAAATTTATTTCTAAAATTAATAAATTATCACAATCTAATCTTGCATTAAAATAATCTTACTTAAATTACTTTCCAAAGAAAATGCCTTCTTTGGGGAAAACATTACATTTTCCTCATTCTTCATTATCTACATTACCTCATCTTTCCTACAATATCCTTATGGGGTGGATAAAGTTCACTTCACGTTTATCTTTACAACACACATCCCCTGTCAGGTAGGTCAGCATGAAGCACAGATTGGCCCAAGGCTATTCACTGATTCTTATGTCTGACAGGTGGCTGGAATCTGGCCCTCTCAATTCCCAATACAATATTGGATTGATTTATGAATAAAATAGATCTGTAATTAAAATTGTTAGGCAGCCTGAGAGTTGTCTTCAACACATTTTCTGAGCAGAAATTCTCTTCCTTAGGAACAAAATAACTGTTTTTTCTTTCCAAATCTTAGAAGCTGAGCATATCTGTCTGGAAATCTAAAAATATACTATCCTCTCTTTTCATATGCTTTTCTCCATTTCTGGTCCAAAATGCTGTTATGTACATTCAAGCTGTTTCCAGCTTATGACTACCCTAAGGTAAACCTATCACAGGATTTTCTTGGTAAGATTTATTCAGAGGGTGTTTGCCTTTGCCTTCCTCTGAGGATAAGAGAGTGTGACTTGCTCAAGGTCACTCTGAGAGTTTCCATGGCTGAGCAGACATTTGAAATCTGGTCTCCAGTTATAGTCCAATGCTCAATGATCAAGCCCAAAATACACATATTAAAATGTTCAACATTAATTATAACAAGCACAAAATTATCCCGACTTTCATTTATCTTGTTGTTTTTGGTCAGGCCGCCTTTGAACCTCTCCTTTCCCCTATTTCCTCTGCCTCCTCAATTTCTCTCTCTATCATTTCACCTCTTTCAAATTCTTCTCAACCATCTTCACTAATTCTCCAGTTGCCCACATGTGTCGTCATTACTATTTTTCTCCAGGGTCCAGTGTCCTCTTCTCCTCAGACTTTTATCTTCTCTATATGCATTCCCTCTTAGACACTCTTCCATTTCTTGGGATGTCCACCAATCCATCTTTTTGCCTTTTTCTCCAAATGCCCCCTCTGTTTATATATGACTTGTCTTTATCCAGTTGTGCTTCTGTCTTCTTTTTCTCTCTGTATATCTGAAATATTTACCATTCTTCTTTACTATTGATATACACAGTCAAAGAGCTTCAAGACATTGTAGAGATTTTGTGGCTAGAGGGGATGTTCACAAATTAGATGGAGGTAAATACACTGTGCAGGTTGCAGAAAATATGTAAATTCAACTGTTGGGGTTCCAAGGGTTGCACTGGACCCTTCCTCAAAAGGCCACATCTCACCACTGTTTTAGATCAATGGGATAAATGTATTCAGTACTGGAGAGGATAATAATTTTTTGGGATATAAGAAAAAATCTATTCAGAGTTGTTCATCAGCTAAACACACACACAGAGCTTAAATGGGAAAATAGACATATTGAACTGAAAAAGCTTATTAAACAGAATACCTTATGTATTTTCTGATGTGCTGCATCAAGATCCCTCCTCTCCTTTTTAGGAACATTATTTGATTTTTTTCAAGTTGAAGAATGATATTTAAAAAAAGCAACAGCAAAAAGAAGTTGGATTAAGAAAAAATAAGAAAGAAACATACAGGTCAATATACTAGCCTGTTTCCAATGGTGGCCTGCCAGAATGTGGAAGGAAAGAGTCCAGTTCATTGCTTGACCTCAGCATCTGGCATTCAGAAGTATATTGGCTCTGAGCATGGATGTTCCAGTTAGTTTTTATGGCCACAGCTTGGGGCAGTTACTTTTCTGACTTACAACTGAAAGAATGCCCCAGCTAGCATGACTGCTTGCAGATTCTGTCATTCTAGAATGCCATCAAGTACATGAGCAATGCTCGTGACTAATAATTACTTGTAGACCTGTACTCCACTAATCCTCTTTTTAAATTATCCAAGTAAAAATCAAAGAGAAAATCTCTTTGACCAGCATTTAAGCAAATAAAATACATTGATTTTCTCACTGTCTATCAGAGGCTAAATACTTGACAGAACTCAAGGTGCTATTAAACTGGGATATAGTTGGCAAATTCATTAGCCATTGATTATATTTATGGTGGATTTAACAAAAATGTTCTTGGAAGTAAAAAGCAAATTACAAAAACTAAAATATATTTTAGAGCTAAGAATGTGTATACGTGTTTCTACAAAACAATAAAAGCAAAAAGCAATACCCAATGACTAAACTGATATCAGTTAAAAGAACACAACAAATGTTTAAGCAAGTCTGGAGAGCCTTGTGGGCACACCCACCTCATTTCCACAAGCCGAGGGCACACTCATCCCTTTCTGAAAATGATATTTGGGGATCCAAAGAAGGGGAAAAATAATGTTAAATGTAGGGGGAAAATAATGTTAAAATGGATAACTTCCTTGCCCCAAGTGGTTCCTGAAGAGAGCAACTGTCCAGATGTGTGGCAATTTTTCTTCCATTTATGGGATAGTTCTGAAGTCTGTGGTGGGATAGGGAGGAATGGGGGCATTTCCCCCTCCAATAAGGTCATTGCCCCTCCCAAATAAGGATTCTGCCCTTCCTTTCAGATTTTCCATTCCTCTTCAAATTTCTAGCATTGAAGAGTGAGACACTGAAAATTGCTCACACCCATCACAATCATATTTGCTATGTTTGCATTCCCTTTGTAACTTTGCCTGACCCTTTTTTCTGGATGCTAACTGTATTTCTAAATGCTTAACTGAAGTTTTAAGTTACAACCATGTTAGATATGTTAGAAATTTGAGGACTGAAGGTAAATTTCAGAGGGGAGGACAGAATTATTCAGGAGGCAATGCCTTCATTTTCCCTCTGCCCACTGCTGGGTGTACGGGACCTGTGGGCTTAAACGTTCCTAAAACAAAATTTGATCTTTTAACCTAGATTTCAGTAATATAAACTGAATTGAAACTTTATATAAAGGCAATAAGACTACCTTTTCAAGGACTATGTTTATATGTTTTGCAGCAGGAACTATGAAGCTGCATAGTACAGCAGGTGGCAGGTATTTTCCCCCCTATAGGAGAATATTTTCCTGAGCAAGTTCCCTATAAAATTGAATCAGGTTCTTAGATATTTATTGTTTTGAGAATGATGAGTAAAATAGGATTGTTGTTTTTTTTTTAAAAAAAGGTGATATTTTTAATTATGAGCATATGATTACAGCTGATTGCGCTGCAGTAAATTTCCTAAGTCCAAGATTTCAAACAAGTGATACAATGTCCATTTCTGCACTAGATGCCATTAGCACATTATACTGTTATAATGGCAGCATTGCCATTCATGTGGTGCTGTTGGGTTAGGGATGTTCTTTTCTGCACCCTTCCCCCTTAAGTGGATGGGTAGTGCTATTGCCACTGGTGTTCCTTTCGCATTACAGGGTCCTTAGCCACTCCTGCGCCTTGCCTTCACCCTGCCTCACTGTCTCTGGTTGGGCGGTGATTTTTTGGTTTTTGGGGGGCGGGGTTTGGAAGCTGTGTTAACACAGCAATGTTGTACAGCATGCCATGCCAGTACACTATTGCACTTTTGCCCTTTGCTGTTTAAAAATGTATTTAAAAAACAAAAAGTTTTGATTCAAAGGAGACATTTAAAATAAACAGGGGGAGGTGATAGAAAGTTACCATGCCATGGGAGTTGCAGATGGAGGGACAAGCTGGGCATGCCAACAGCCCACTCACTGCTACATCCACCATAACCGGAAGTGCTATCAAGTGCTATAGCTCTACCGCACTATGACAGCTGAGATTGAAGCGCTATAGGAGGCTCTTAATGGATTTTTTCTGGAAATAGAATATGGTGATTTGGTGACACTTGGTGACGGGACAGCAGCTGGATAGCAATCATGTGCAGAAAGCATGGCTCCTGGACCGGTAACAACCCGCTGCTATAGCGTTATAGCGATGTTCTGCAGAAATGGCCTAAGTGATGACAGCACTGCTACTGTGTTCATAGAGATTACTGAACAAGCAGCACTTAGGAATCAATATTGAAGATGGAATCTCAGAAGCAAAGCATCTTTTGGCAACCAGATTTGGAGTCTGCTAGATCTATTGCATGTGCGGCTTCGCAGCAATCTCCCTATTCTTTCTTCCCAGATGCCTCCATGTGCACCATAAATATATGTACTCTTTGTTCCTCCCACCCAGCCTCACCCCAGTTTTTGGAGGAATGATTTAAACTCAGCAAAACAGCACAGAGGAAAATGATCAATCCAGTCTCCCCTTACATGGCATCCTCCAGATATGTTGGACTACATCTCCATCAGTAAACCAGCATGGCTGTGTTGTCTGGGCATGATGGAAATTATGGTTCAATATGTATGGGATGTGCCTTCTTGGTGGAAACTGGGCAACTGCCCTCCCCTTTGCTCAGCCCCACTTACCCAGACACCATTGCTTTTCCAGGGGAATCACAGAATATCTCTCCAGAGCACCTGAGTTCTGATGCCAAGCCAAGGCAAAGGGGAAGTCAAAAGGAGAAAGTGCCAAATTTGAGCTCCGACCAGCATGTAGATGGTCAGGGATGATGGCATTTCAACTGTAAAAAAGGCACCTGGTTGAGGAAGCCTGCCCTGGACACCTCAGAAGTTCATGCTTAAATCCTCCTCTGTCTTTAAGTTTTCATAGTGATTTGCTGTCTCAGTGGAGCCATTAGGCGTGATAAGCTCTCTACCACTGCTTAAGGCAGATTTACATTGCAGCATTTTATTAGTGATGTACCTGCATGTAAGGGTAGCTTATGTGCTTGTAGGTTTCTTTGTCAACATGGAGCAGGGGGCTATTCTTTATCCCACTGTGCCATGTTCCAAACCTGCCTCCTGCAGCTGCCAAGTTCTGGGATAGGCTTCTGCTGCTGTTGTATACAAGTGGGGAGGGAAGTGAGGTTGGAAGCAATTCAGATTACAGAGATGCAGCTAGTCTGGGCTCCAAGGGGAAGAAAAGGGTGGGTGAGCACACCCACATTTCTCCCTCCCTCTGAACAGAGACTATCCACATCTTCATCATCTGAATTAC
The DNA here is from genome assembly GCA_948472985.1 of Iguana delicatissima. NCBI lineage: Eukaryota > Metazoa > Chordata > Lepidosauria > Squamata > Iguanidae > Iguana > Iguana delicatissima. The sequence goes on from CAOKZL010000176.1 coordinate 584,086, forward strand.
CTCCGCTTGCCTTCCCTTGCACACCACTGTACACCCGTAATTAATTGGTGGAAGACACAGAACAGCATGGTCAGAATATTACACTCCACCTGTAGGATTTTGTCTATAATGATATAAATTGTAGAAACCCTGTAGAAATAGTTTGATAGATGAGTGGCCTCTTTTTGTAGCACAGCTTCTATTAAATGGTCATTTGAGTTATTTTAAATGCCTTTAAATGCCTTTTGCTGACCAGCTAGTCAGTGTTTGTCATATTCTGCAATTAAGCAATCATTTTCTTTCCAGTAGTATTCATCTTGTAGGCAGCTAAAAAAAGGGGTGACAATAGATTTTGTTGGTCTGATAGCAGCCATCTGTATCTGGGAAGTCTGAGGAGTCATGCAAAGTATATTTGAGAGGAAAGATGAAAAATCTTTTTCTGGTTGGGGTCCGAATTCTGTTGGGAAACTAAAGGGGTGCACAGCATAAGAGAGAAAAATTTCAGGATGTGTTAAAAGTGGGTTTACAAAAATAAATTTAAAAAAAAATAGGAAAATGGGCAAAAATAGTTTCAAAATCTCCACGTAACCCCCAAGCCGGTATTTAGGATTGATTAGTAAGCATTTGATTAGACTGGTGGACATTCCTAAACTCTGGAACTCTCTCCTTAAGGAAGACCAAAATGGCCCGATCCCTGCTCTCCTTCCATCAGCAAGTTAAGATATTTCCCCCCGATGCTTTTGGAAACTGACTGAAGTGGGCTTTTAATGCTGTGAAGTGCTGTTTTTAAGGTTTTATATTGTCTTTTTATGAACTGTAATGTTTTTAGTGTATACTGTTTTTAACTTTATCAATTATGTATTTTTTTGAAAAATTATATTTACACTTTTATTGAAACTTTTGTATAGTTTTAATTTGTATTGTTGTTAGCCTCCTTGAGTTTCATTATTGAGAGAATGACAGAATAGAAATGAATATAATAGTAACAACGATGATGATGATGACGATGAAGATACTCTTTACACCAAAAATTAAGGATGTTAGAAACTATTGTGTTATTTCATAAAAATAACTTCTTATGATCACATTACCCTCCAAACTTCCATGTAACATGCAACATAGTTACTGGTAACACTTTGCTTCCAGGTTCTAGGTGGAACAAGATGGGAACCAAATAAATCTCTTTGATGTTGTTGCAGTTACCAAATGAATGGAAAGCAGGAAGAGGGGGAGAAACATAGGAAGCTGCCTTACACTATGTCAGATCATTTGTCTGTTTAGTTTAATGCTATCAACAGAGGATGGCATGGCAGCAGCTTTATAAGGTTTCAGAATGGAAGCTTTCTCATATCTCCCCTGAGACACCCAGGACTGAACTTGGGACCTCTTGCCTCTAAGCATGAGCTGTATTGTTGAGCCAGTCATACCCTGGACAAGTAAAAATGACAGCACCGCTGCCATCGCTACTACTGTTAGTCAGGGTGGTCAAAGCATGAATCAGTGCACCTAGCTAAAAGAGAAGCATTAAAACAGATGGGAGAAGATGATGGTGCCTAATTTTATCTTGCTCAGACAGCTGTACATTGCCCACATTTCTAACCACACCTCTGTAGTCAGCTAAAAGGTATCAGACTTTGAATTGTACAAGAGACTTTGGCATCTCATAGACATGAGAAAGGTGATGGCTTCCCTTCCCCCTAGGGGAAAGACTGACAATTAAATTCTACTCTTGAACTGCTCATTAATTACATGGTGACTTTGATCCAAATGAGTTAGAAATTGCCTTGATCATCTAAGACAAAACCACACCTTTCAGACAAGCAAGAAAAATGCTTTGAGGTTCTGCTCCTATGTTTTATTCCTTTTTATTCCTCTAATTATTAGTTTTGTGACATCCTATAGATTGAACACAGCCTTAGAAGCATCACTATGGGAAAGGAGAGGCAGAAGAAGTCAGTTTTGAATCATGCTCAAAAAAAGAAGGGGAAGAATTTGGGTGGATGGGTGACAAAAGGGAGAGGGAATTGGAGCAAATCCACAGCTGCTGAGATGGAGCAACTGTGTGTGCATGCACATGTATGCCTGAATATACACATGTGCAGAAGGTGATCCCCTTCCACACCTCCTAAAATCAACTACTGATATAGTCGGATGAGGACAGAGATGGGCTGAAATAAAGGTATCTCTATCTGGTGTAAACGAAAATAAAGACTAGTGGGTCACAGAGCTGGGGCAGTTCTTTTACAAGTAATTAGACATAGGCCGTTTCCACACGAGGTGAGGGAGTCGCTCCATACCGTTACTCACCAGATCTTCTGGCTCCTCGGTTTGGTCCAGGGTGAATTGGAGCAGTGCGAGGTCTTAGATCCGCACTGCTCTGGCTTCCAAAATGGCAGCTTCCGGTTGGTCATGGTTCCGACCAACCGCTGAAGCTCGCCACGCCTAAAGCCTGCCCTCCGCAGATCACAGGCTCGCATTGGTGCGAGCCTGCAAATCTGCACAAGGAACAGGTATGCGATGGTGCCCTCCAGAAAAATGAGAAACCTCTTTTTTCCGGTCTTTAAAAAGCGCTCTGCAGGACCAGTTGGGGGCGTTTCAGAGTGGACTGAGGTGCGGATCTCCGGTAAGTAGTCCGAACCTAATCCGCTCCAAGGTGCAGATGACCTCCATAGAGGACGCACTGTGCCGTTTTAATTCCCCCATGCGGAAAAGTCCATAGTTATAGTTCTAATATCCCTGACAGCTGCTGTTACAGTTAAATTTTTAACTAATAATTCTTTACTTTCCCATTTCTCAAAAACCACAACATGGTCTTTAATTACTTAGAAACACACACACATCGGAATGCTGCAAGCCACTGCCTATAGTTCTGTTCACTTTATCATTCCATCAACATTTATAACAGAGCATGGAGTCCAAGATGAACCCGTATAGGAACCATGTGAAATCTCTCCTCCATAATTCGTTATACAAGTAAAGTGTTGTTAAGTTGAAAGCAGAGTATAATGTACAGGTATCTCTGTTATTGGAAAGAGGAATTAATTACAAGGAACTTTTTGATTCTAACAAATTCTTTTCAAGCTCTGGTTTGTCAGGAGTGGGCATGGGCACAGGTTGCATAGTGAAATGACATGGGGGCACATGTGGCAGCAACACTGAACATGACTGTCTACTATCCTCCATTCTGGATTACCAGCGTCCTGTATCTTGTTGGAGATGGTTGCTTCTTCCTCTCTTTGTGCTCTCCTTGTGCAAGAGCAGCCTGTCCCACAAAGTGCTGTAATGCTGCATGTTATAACTGCTGTGGAATGGCCAAGTTGTTTACTGCACTTGCACAATGTGCAAGCTACAACAACATTCCGTTCCTGGAAATATGACTGTTGCAGAATGCCACAGTTCTAAACTGTGCAATTGTTTGTTGGTTCATGGTATTGTAAATTCCCAACAGGATGCCAGCCAAATAGCTGCTATAAAAGAGGAGTCTTGAAGCTCCCCATCCATACTTGATTACAGACTGAGGAGGCAAGCAGGTAATGTCATGGTGTTCTGAATTACAATAATTACAGTACAGTCAGTCCTCCACATTTGCAGGGTTGACTATCATGGATTTGACTTTGTGTGTGTTTCTCCAACCCCTGCCTTCCCCTGACCTCAGATGCTTCTTTTCTGGGAGAACCTTCCCTCTCAGTGGTTATGATCTGGCCATGAAAAAAATATTCTACATGGAAAATGGATCACATTTAAAGATTTGTCAAAAATTCGAGAAAATAACTTGATAATGAAGTCTCAAGAAGAAATTCATGAAGAGGATATTCCATGCCATTGGCTTTTATACAGGCAACTTAAAGGAAAGTGGAAAATTAAATGGCTTTCAGATGGAAAGTACAGATTTAGAAGCAATTATTTCTAAAGAAGGTCAAAAGAGTATTTCTAAAATTTACAAAATATTTTTGAAATGGGACACTGAAGAAAAAATAACCAAGGAACAAAGGATAAAAGGGGCTCAAAATATAGGATGCCCAATAAGTCTTGACTAGTGAGGAAGAACTTGGAATGGAAGACTGAAATATACAGCAAACCAGGATATAAAGGAGAATGTATATAAGATGCAGTTCAGATGGTACCTCTCTCCAGATAAACACTCAAAGATGTATTAAAACTGTAATAACATGTGCTGGAAATGTATTATGGAGAGGGGTACCTTTTATCATGCCTGGTAGTCTTGTCATAAAGTTAAAAAATATTGGAAAGCCATTTATTTGTTAATAGAAAAAATACTAGTTATTAATTTACAAATAGCACCCAGAAATATATCTTCTGGGTATGACAGAAGAGTTAGAAAAAGATTATGGAAAAATCTTGTTCTGTATGAGTGTGGCTGCAAGATTGTTACTTGCAAGAAATTCAAAAGAAAATACACTTCTGACAACAGATGCTTGGATATTAAAATTGATTGATATGGCTGTCATGGATAAATTGACAATTTTAATAAGAGATGGAAATATAGAGAAATTTGTCAGAGACTGGGATTTGGTAATTAAATATTTAAGAAACACATGGAGTGAGTTAGCTGTAACTAGTTTTATGAACTGAGAATAACCTGGAAGTAGACAGACTAATCTCAAACTATTGTCTCTGGTAAATTATTTTTGTTTGTTTAAATGTATCTAAGTATTTCATTAGTATTATTATTACCATTAATATTATTATTTAATATATTAAGATCAGAGGTTTTAGAATGAGTTTAAGGGCCTTTCCACACTACACTATTATAGTGCTATTATTCCACTTTCAACATCCTATGGAATCCTGGGGTTTGCAGTTTAGGGAGATTTTAAAATGTTAAAATATAATTGTAGGTAACTTATAATAAACTCATAACAGATGAGTTAGACTCAGACTTGTATAAATATTGGAAAAGCTCTACTTTATATAATTGTGCTAAAATAACAAAAGTCTTGTCAAGGGGAAGTCAATGTGTATTTTTTGGGATAAAGAATTGTATGTAGAATTTTGTTGTTTGAATGTTGACTTTTTTTTAACAATAAACTGAAAAAAAATTGAAAAAAGATATAGGGGGAATTATAGCTCAAAGGAGGCCTGAGAGAGGAGGGTAATGGCAGGATCTTTTCACCTGTGTATATCGCTACCTACTGTAGAGAGGACTCCAGTTTAAAGTTAAAAGAGTATTTTATTGGAAATTAATAGACACATACAAGAAATCAAGCAATTTCATGAACCATACAAGGCTATTGAAAGAAAAGGTGAGAAAAGTTGGATAGAGACAGATTTTGGATGGAAGGGATATTTACTGATCCTGAAGCAGAAGATCGAAGAGGAGTGCCTCAAACAAGAGCTTAAGGAATGAGATTCTGGGGGAACGCATGCCGTGTGACACTCGATGTATACAATTATAGGAGTTGGAGGTAGAGTTTTATACCTTATCTCCTGCCCCCAAAGAGGGCCAAAGTGGTAATTGCCTTAACTCGAGGTGACAAAACATAGATGGAGTCCTGACAGTCTCTTAATGTCTTAGTTCAGTAAGATAAATAGGGAAGGTTTCTATAGGATATGCTCACAACTCTTACAGTTAGCACTTCTCCAAATATGCTTTTGACCATAAATATATCTAATTTTTTTTTAAAATAGCCCACCTCTCAAAGTGGGGGTGTTGGGTGTGGTAACACTATAGATATCCTTCCTCCTCACCATACCTTGGCCTCCTTCCTACATAACACATACATTTTGATATTTGTGATTTTCTCACTTATGTAGGGGTCCTGCAGCTCTAACCCTAGCAAATATGGAGGGCTGACTGTACTTCTAAATATATAATGAATCATCATATATTTCCATTTTATTCAGATATGTTGTCCTCTTTTCTCTTTCTCTTTTTCTCCTTCTTGGCTGATGTTAAAGGTGCTATGGGCTACTACTGGAGCGCAAGCTTCTCCTTATCTTTTTTAATCAACATTTGCTTTTAGTGGCTTCACTGAGACAGTGGGTGGGACCTACCTGTCTCTTCCAGTCAGTGCATTGAAATACTATGAGCAACAATGGTCTCATCATCATCCAACTCCAGCATGTTTTAAGGGAGCATATTTGGGAATTAATGGGTAAGGAAGAAAGATTGTTACTATTTCATTTCCTGCAGCATAGGAATAAAAATGAGCCACCAGTCACAAGGTAGGAGCAGTGTGGGTGGGCCAATGTGCATTTATAGTTGTGTAGCATTGACCAGGATTGTTTGGTGGTAGTTGTCTAAACTTATTGGTTGTGGAGGCACACTATAATAACAAGCTGCAGATGTCCTATCTAGAAGCTACTTGAAAATTGCACAGCAGAAGACTTGTAATTTTATTTCTGCAACTGCCTTACAGGTACGGATGAAAATGCACTTCTACCTCATCCCTTCTTAATCTTATTAATTAGAAGCAAAAGTTGAAGTAGCCTCATTGTCTGGGAGCACATACGAAGCCTTGCCCCTGCCAGGCAGGACAGGGTGTGAAGGAATATCCCTGGATCTAATGAAGGGTGGTGCACGGCTGCGCAATCATGCTTTGCAGTCTGATAATGCAGATTCCACTCCAGAGGTTGCCCAACCTACACTACAGTCATGCTGGAGAAGCTATGATTCAGATTTGCTAATTAACACAAATAGGCCAAGAAAAAAAAATTGTCTATAATTGTCTACAAAAACCAGGAGTTAATAATGGTTAAATTAAGCTTTTGAAACTTTGTGATGCTTGAAAAAAACATTTTATTGATTAATTTTTGCAGTCAAAGAAGGCTTTATTTAATTATTCCTTAAAGCATGAGATACATTGGATGATGACTCTAATCTAAAGTCAAACAACACAAATTTTTATGAATTTCAGTTGTTTAGACAGAGGATACAGAAATGTAGAGACCTTACCTGACGTGTGGTTTCTATATTTCTGATAGCCTTGGAAATTAGAAGTAATGTAATTCTTCACTAATTTCATTTCTAAGGAAAGCATGAAATAATTTTAGCAATATTTCACAATTTGGGTTTTTTTCACCCAACCCATATGTAAATTTGGCACAGTCCTGAATTGTGAAAATTCTTATCCAGGATTCTTCTCATCAGGGTTTCCTGACACCCTGGAGACATGTTTTTCTGAATTTTTTTCCACATATTCTTTCTATCCATAAAAACTGGAGGGGACTGTTACAGAGACTTGCCTCCCTGGAACAGTGTCCTCCACCCACCTCTGCCTTGGCCCTCTTTAATGGACATTCACAGAATCATAGAGCTGGAAAAACCCACAAGGACCATTCAGTCTACCCCCTGTCATGTAAGAATACACAATCAAAGCGCTCCTGATAGGTGGCCATCCAGCATCTGTTTAAAAGCCTCCAAAGAAAGAGACTCCACCACACTCCAAGGCAGTGTATTCCACTGTCAATCTGCTCTTACTGTCAGGAAGTTCTTCCTCATGTTTAGGTGGAACCTCTTTTCCTGTAGTTTGATGCCACTGCTCCATGTTCTAATCTTTTGGAGCAGCAGAAAACAAGCTCGCTCCATTTTTCATATGATATCTCAAATAGCTATCATATTACCTCTGGATGTAGTTCATCTGGCCCTGGAGACTTGAATCTGTTTAGAGTAGCCAGGTCTTCCTGTACTACCTTCTTACCGTTTTTGTGCTGCATTTCCCATTTTGCATCATCTCCTCCATTTCCTCCATGTTGAGCACTATTTTCTTCTGGGAGGACACTGAAGCAAAGAAAGTTGAGTAGTTCTGCCTTTCTCTGTCCTCTGTTAGCATTTCACCATCATTTCATTGTTCTTCCTTTTGCTATGGACATAACCCTTTTTATCAGCTCTTTTTATTGTTTTTAACCTCTCTAGCTATTGTTTTTAACCTCAGCTCATTTGCATTTTAGCTTTTCTGATTTTGTCCCTATATGTGCTTGCTATTCATTTGAATTCCTCTGATGATTTCCTCCCTTTTCCATTTCTTATACATGTTTCTTTTAAAATCTTAGTTCAGCTGAAAATTCTCTAGAAATCCAGCCCAAGTTTTTTATGCACCTCTAATTTTTCCTCCTCACTGGAATTGTTTCAAATTATGCCTTCAATATCTCACTTTTAAGAAACTCCCATTCATCATGAAGAATAAAACTCTTTTAGTTTTTTAACCATGGAATCACACCCAGTATTTTGCTAAGTTTACTGAAATAAGCTTTCATAAGGTTTAGAAGGCATGCCTGGCTATGCTTGGTTTCCCTTTCACCTGTATAACAAATTCCAGGAGAACATGGTCGCTCCCATTTAAGGATCCCACCACTTTCACCCCATTAACTAGGTAATCATTGTTGGTTAGGATCAGTCTAAAACAGCTGATCCCCTTGTTACCTCTTCTACCTTCTGGACAATGCAATTGTCTGCAAGGCAAGTGAGGAATTTGTTGAACTTTATATTCCTGGCAAAGTTTGACTTCCAACAAATATCAGGATAGTTGAAGCCTCCCATTACTACTACATATCTTCTTTCTGAATGAGATATTATACCCCTGTATGGCTGCTTTCGAATCATGAGACTTATCCCACCAGGTTTCAGTGAAACCTATTGTAATATATGTACTTTGCTGTGCTAAGAGTTCAAGTTCATCTTGTTTATTTGCCATGCTCTGGTCATTAGTGTAGAGCAGTGGTTCTCAACCTGTGGGTCCTCAGATGTTTGTGGACTTCAGCTCCCAGAAGCCCCAGCCACTATGGTCAATGCTCAGGGCTTCTGGGAACTGAAGTCCAAAAACATCTGGGGACCCACAGGCTGAGAACCACTGGTGTAGAGTCATCTAAGACCATGGTCATTTCCCTTAGCTGCTTATTTAAGTTTTTTCCCTCTCCCACTATTGGTTTCTTGTACAATTCACCCAGTTCTCATCATAACATTCAGGCTATTATCTCCAGCACTTGAACTCCTGCTCTCAATAATACTGTCTCCCTTCCCCACAAAACTCAGTTTAAAGCATCCCCCCATCAGGTTTGTGAGACTCATTCCTTTGGCCTTTTTGTAATATCCTTTTTTTTTAACAGCAGAAGCACTAGCAGCAGATATTGGCATAATAATTATTCAGTATTTATTAAAATATTTATCACCTCTCAGCATGAGGCCTTGAGGGCCCATGGCATTTCACAACTAATGAAAATAGATAAATATATTCTTTAAAAATACAATTTTTTAAAATTGTTTTTAAGACACACACAGTTGAAAAAGCCCCTCTAATGTGGCCAAAGGCTCTGCAAAATAATATAGTCCTGGCCATTTTCTGGAAGCTCAAATGGGGTGGTGCCCACATCACTTCCCTTAGGAGGGTGTTCCCTGACTGAGGTGCCACTATTGAGAATGTCACATCTCTTGTACCCTGATCTCCTAGGATGGTGGGAAACCCAACAGGATGTCTGCTAAGGATGTTAGCATGGAGACATTGTTCTAAAGTTGCACTATGATGAAAAGAATTGGTACTTAAGAAGTGCCAGGGAAGGGAGAGCAATTGGTCATTGGATCATTCCCCAGAGGTACCTCCCACCACCACCAATATAAGGGTGCCCCTACCTGAGTACTCTACCAAAAGCCCATTCCAACATATAGCCAACTCTGCGTTCTCTATTCGTCCTTCACTGCTTAATGTTTTGCTGCAGGCACAAGACCTCTGATACATACAAACATTCAGCTTGTAAGGTGATGAAACTGGACCCAGCTTAGGGGGCTGGCTTACAACAGTTTGCTGTTTCAATCAACATAAAAATTAGTTCCTCACTCATACATACAGAAGCTGTCTAGAATGGCCATTGAGCCTCACTTCAACAACAGATTAATGTTCTATACTACACTGAGTACAGCCCATTAGTTCAGATGGTACTGGACAGGCTGTGTGGCATTCATAATTCTGTCCCCCAGGAAAAAATAATGGTCAGGGGGCTGAGGAGAAATGAGGAGGGTCTATTACTGCTCCAGATATCTGCTACTTGAGGCAATTTCTTCAAGTAACAATTTCTTCTGCTTCTGCTTAATGGGAGGGCTTACCTTGCCAGTCTCTTTTACCTATTTATTCATTTGCTTCTTTTCGAGTATAAAGTCCAGGAAACTTTATAGACTTGCTTGCAGTTTGTGTTGGGGTGTCTTTAGCTATCTTGATTCCCTCTGTAGCCATGTAGAGTTGTGCCTACAAAGTGTTACACCACTCTAGCTCTCAACTGAATCTTGGCTTCAGGCTCCATATTTTAAGGTTAAATGTATAATGATCAAATTTTCTTGAAAGAACACTATTCTTTTCTTAGGCCCTTTCCACATGGCATTTGCCATGCGAAAGGGTACCTGGAGCATTGTGCGATTATGAGGAGAGATCTGCATGACGCACTCACAATTGCGCGACGCTCCAGGGGCCAGCAGGCGCCGATCATGCACCTTTTCATTTTCAGCCAGAAGCCGAAAATGGTGCATGATCGCGCATTGCTCCCGGTGTTATCACTGTGTACTGGCCTAGCCTTTGGTAAACCAAAGTTATCATTTTGATATCACAATTCGGCCCTGCTCCGCCACCCCCAGCCACGTGTTTGTGAAGGTCTACAAACAAGCACTGAGCCAGGTATGGCAATTATGCTGACTCATTCTTGTTTACATCAAGGCATGCCAGAAACTGCCAGATATGCTTTAGGAGACCTCCCCAAACAAACACTTTCATTACAAATGCATGTTAAAACAAAGAGACCTCTGCCTCGAGTGGGCATCTTGACAAACTGCTGCATTTGCATACTGGCCATACTATTGTCAATTCGGACCTTAACTCAATCATGTAAATTCTGACCTTTCGGAGACATTGTCTCCAGCCCAAACCTCATTGTCTTTGCGCAAGACCAGACTAGCCCACGGTTATACCTTCCCTAATAAAAACTCCCAGTTCCGAGAGCTCCTCGGATTGCTCCAGACTTCCATCCAGCCTTGCTACCGCTCTGTTCAGCGAATTCCCCTCAGCCGCTGTGCTGAGTTTCCTTCCCTCCATTGGGATTCTCCAGGACTGCGAGATAGGTGATGTATCACCCATTCCCCCATAACTCTTATTTCCTATTTCTTAGCTGTGAGGTTGTGTTTTCTTAATATTTGCTATCTATTTAATAAATATTATTGCTAATTTAAACTGTCTGACTGCTCACTGACCTGAACCTATATACATAGGGTAAAAGATTTCCGCTAAGTTACCCTGCCTCTCGCTAGCTAAGAGAGTGCTCCAGCTAATTTCCCCATCTTGTTTGTGTTGGTTTTGGTTATTTGGGTGCCTCTCACGGGACCCCCAGTTCACAGGGTAACACCGGGCCCCATGTACAGTTAGCTGGCGTGCGGAGCCTCCAGAGCTGTGCCGGTCGCGCTTCCTGTCCCAGGCTGCACTGCAGAAGGAAGAGGCGGGGTTCTCATGCAAGCAGCCAACTCGTGCAGAGCCGAAGGACCCTGGATGCAAGAGCCTCTCGGCAGAGGCTGCTCGTGCGATCCTCACACCGCAGCGCCGGAAGAAGGTAAGGTGCGGAAAGGGTCCTAGTATAATCCTTTTCCCAAACTTCCATGGGACCAACCCGGCTCTGTACACTACTTTCACTTCTCCTGTGACTATCTTCTTCTGTGTATTTAGATTTTAAGAAAAGTTTAAGAAAAGACATGATGAGAAAACTCTACCTTTCATTTTATACAGGTTGTATTTTTTTTGAACTATGATTGTTTAAACACATCAGTAACAGCAGGATGTTATTTTATAAATCCAGAGTACAATAATGATGGACTTAATCACAATTAAAAATATGTAATTCATTTTTTTTCACCACAGAAAACTATGGTCTAATTTGTTGATTATTTAAAAGTTTTTTTCTCCTTCCCCAACCCTATTCCAACCAGAGTCTGGAATTTTAAGTTTGAAAAATTAATTTGATAATATTAAACATTAGAAATTACAAAACTATTTCAGTTGCATAAGCACTAGCAGTTGAAATGATTTAATTCAGTAAATTGTCATTGATTAAGTTGTCACTGAGACATTAATGTTAGGCCCGGCTATGGGATTACAAAGAATGACATGGAGGTTTTTCACAGTCAACCTTAGGGGAATATGTTATTGGTTCTTTCAAAAGGTGTCCTTTTCTTCTTTTTGTAGTTGCCTTCTTCCAGCCTGGATTTCCCCTCAAAGGGACTGAAAACCTCAGAATATGACAATTGCTTTGGAATGCTGGAGTCCAGCATGACTGGGAACTGTCAGGTTCAGGGAGGCTGTCTCCAGGCATGGCATTTCATCTTACAACCTCTCAGTAACTCATCTGAATTTCAGTTTTCTTTCCACCCCTATCAACACATAAACTCTCTGGCTAAGAATGCTAAATGCTCCTCCCTAAACAACAAACCACAGGATTCCATAGGATGTTGATAGTGGAATAATAGCACTATAGCACTATAACAATGTAGGCCCTTTCTCTACCTTACCGTCTTCTGGGCTGGGGTGCAGGGATCGTGCAAGCAGCCTCTGGCAAGAGGCTCTCGCGTTTGGGGTCCTTCGGCTCCGCACAAGCTGCCTGCTCATGTGAGAGCCCCACCTCTTCCCAGGCATTTCCCAGGCTGTGTTGGGGCAGGAAGAGTGACCGGCATGGCTCCAGAGGCTCCACATGCCAGGTAAGTGCATGTGGGGCCCGAGAGCAATGCGCGATCACACACCATTTTCGGCTTCTAGCTGAAAATGAAAAGGTGCCCGATCGGTGCCTGCCGGCCCCTGGAGCATTGCACGATTGTGAGTGCATCGTGCAGATTGCTCCTCACAATCGCGCAACGCTCCAGGCCCTCTTTCGCATGGAAAATGCCATGCGAAAAGGGCCATAGTGTGGAAAGGCCTTAGCAGGCAGTATACCACATGTGGAAAATTTGCTTGCAATGGCCAATCACTTCCAGTCAAGAAATATGATCTGCAAAGAATAGTGGTACAGCTCAGGTCCTATACGTGGGAACCAGAGATCCTAAATACAATCTGTGGTATCTGCTGTTTTAGTCATCTGGTATCTGGTATCTAATAAGCCCACACTTTTCTGTACCTACCTTACCTTAATATTATAACTAAATGGAGATTATAAAAAGAAGGAAAGGAAGGAGGATGAAGCAGGTAAAAAGCAGAATGAAAAGGATACAGGAAGAGGGAGATTGAGAGAGAGAGGGAGAGAAAAACCACATGGGTAGTGGGCTGTAGGAAAACTTTTCACTTAATTCACCTCTGAAGATGCCAGCCACAGATGCAGGCAAAACGTCAGGAGAAAATACTAATAGAACACGGCCTGAAAGTCCAGAAAACCCACAGCAACCTATGGATTCCGCCCGTGAAAGCCTTCGACTTTACATTTTCACTTAATTATTCAACTGCCTACCACTGTGTCAGTAATACACTAATGTTGTAAGGGGGTTCACTGCAGTTCACCACGAATAATATAAAATTGTTGTCATTGACATCACCACCACCACCACCACCACCATCATCACTGGCATCTATACTCCATCAGTTGAAAATATAGACATTACTGAAGAGATTCATAATGAACTCCAGCCTGAGAAAGACACCAAACACTTTTTTTTTCATACAGGGCCCTGAGGGTGGTAGCTATTTTTCAGACCTAAAAGTCTATTCTGAAGGGACTCAAATAATATTATATGATGTTATATCCTAACACCAAAACTAGTCCATAATATAATCATCTGAGAGGAAGAAGTTACTGAATAGAGTTACAGTGTATCCCCACCCACTCATCCCCCGAAAAACTCCAAACACTTTCCTTCCATACAGGAAGGCATTCTGAAAGGGCCTAGGAAGCTTGAGGACTTCGGTCTATTGCTAGGCCCTTTCCACACAAGGGGAAAAACATGGGGTAACACGGGGTAGGATGACCTCACTTGGAGGTCGTCCACACCATGCAGTGCGCTAGGGCAGTTAGAAATGTGGAGGTTCCACACCTCAATCCGCCCCCGTGCGGCTGCGGGAGTGGCTCCGCGTGTTTTATAAAGATCACATTTCATGTGGTCTTTATGAAACACGTGCGCGCTAGCCCATCGCAGTACCCCGTGTGGAATTGCAGGGGCGCACAAGCGCATCCCTGCAGAGCTGCCCGGGGGTGGGCTTCCGGCTGGCGTGTTTCTCCGATTGGTGGAGAGCTGCTGGAAGCTGCCAGCCGCCATTTTGGGTGCTGCTGGGCGCCGCCGGACGCCGCTGCCACGTAGAATGGCGAACGTGTGCTGCTCCCCGCGGCGACAGATCAAGGTAAGCTCCGTTCCTGCGTGCGTTGCCCCGTTTCCCCATGTTTCACGCCCCCCCGTGTGGAAAGGGCCTAAGTAAACAAATTACTTCCACTCACCATACTTTTCTAATATTCACTTTTTATTTTTTCCCCATTCTTCTCCCCACCCTGCTTTACCAAACTTAGCTATTGTTCTGCCCTACAAATCTAGTTGTCCCCCATGTTCCAGAAAGTTGCCTGTCCCCCTTTCTCCTGCTGGTTTCCTAAAGATATTACACAGATTAGCCTGGCTAACAACATTGCTGTGTGACACATTTCCTCCAACTGTAATATTTTTTCTTCTGAGGTAGCAGCCTCCCTACTTTCCTCAATGTGACAGAAGGATACACACTCAGCCTAACAAATTGTACCAACCCAATTCACTAAAGCCTGTGTTTAATTTCAGCATTAATTAGGGAATCCAGAATGTTAGGTGAAATCACCAGAAAAAAAAAGTGAACTAATAATTTGGTGGCATTGACCCCAGACTTTGATTCATCAATGAGAAATGTGAGGAAACCAACCACAGTTGCTTGAATAAACTGTGATAGTGAATCATATTCTGGATTAGATGATGCTCTGCCAGCTTCCGAAATTCCTCTTGGTAACAAGCTTTGTATGTTCTTCAAGTGTATGTAAAAGAAAGCCCCATCAATGTTCAGCAGTTTCTAGTGCTTATTAGTTTTATTAACCTCCAAGCCACATAAATTTAATGAGTTTGATCATAAATATGAGCAAACTGGACAGAGGGCATATAAAGTTCATATCCTAACAGATTATCAAGGCTGGCCCTCCTACTCCAGCAGATTGAGGTGGCTGCCTCAAGCAGTTGGTTTGTGGTTTCAGGGAAGTCCAAAGATTTGTCAATTCTTTGGTTTGTTACTGTTGTATTTTTACTGGCAAGGAGTAAATAACATCCCTGTGGGTTGTTTTTCATCTTAGTGGCAAAATACCTTGGCTGGGTTATGTGTCTTGAGTCATTGATGAGCGTCTCATTTACCACTAAGGCTTAGGTAGAAAAATATCTTGGCTGCCTTGTAGATAAACATATGACATATTCCTTGGAAAGCCCCTATTCACTCCTGTTAGCACCATCAAGGTCCACAGCAAAACAGTAGTAATACTGCCACTTCTGCACCAAAGATTATTTATCTCTGACACATTGTTGAGTGGTAATCATGTGTCCTACTTTACAGAGGGTGAATCTCTATCTGATGGATTTATAGTTTCAATTTCTCCTGAGCAATCTTGGTTTGTCATGGTACATGTGCAACTGGAGCACTCATGCACAAAGGTCCAGAGCCCCACATTTCTAGTTTCCAACCAACCTATCCATTCATCTTAGTTTTTCCTCTTTGATTGTGTGTTCACAACAATGCTTCAGGTTAGATTAGGCTGAGAGAAGGTGATGGTGATCCTAAGGTCACTCTGGCAACATAATGCTAGCAGTTAGTTGATTACTGCTAATTGCTTTAGTAAACCATGTGAAAGAAAATTTTGAATAAACTTTAAAAAATGAATATATCAAGAAGGTGTACAATACATTGGTATGCATATAGATTTGCAAGTAAAGCACACTGTGTTCAATTGATTTAATCCGAGGTAAATGTGCATACT